>CM062805.1:617665939-618265939 GCA_031772625.1 Pinus tabuliformis
CAAGAGAGAAATTTATATTATCAATGATGATACATGCTGAGGATATACTGGAGATTGGATATGATTTGATGATAGGATACACATAACATGATGTAGATGGAATTATCCCTAGTTGAGATGGAGTGTTAAAATATGAAACTGCGGTCAAATTTGACTTTGGACATCTCACTTGATGGAGATAATGATTGAATTGAATTCCTCTTTTTGAGAGGACCAAAATCGGCCTAAATATCACTCAAATCAGATAAGGGAAGGTGTATTTATTATAAAAACCCTCATGTGGATATTTGATAAGGTCAACCTTAAAGAAAAGTGGATCTTCTTGGAAGGCTATAAATACAAGTGACCTCTACCTCATTTGGACACAATCATAATACACTCTCCTATCTTAGTTTTTGGCTCACATAGGTCTGAGGCTTGTCTGCGGAAGAATAGGTTCACTCTAAGGTGAAATTGCAGGGTCTGAAGCTTGCATTTCAGATCTAGGGTTTTGGGCCATAGTCGTAGGTACAACAGCAGAAGGTTTCAACTACAACTTCTACCATAGAGGCTCATGAGTGTGACTAGAGCCTTCCAGTCACATGAACATCTCACTGTGCATGCGACTGAGGGTTAGGGTTTTAGAATCGCAGTCACATGCTCACCTCAAACCAGATTCGACCCTAGTCACTCACATGTCAGGCTTAAGGGAGTGACTGGGTTGCTATAGTCACTCACATAACATCTTAAAGGGTGCGAAGGAGTGTTTAATTTAATTATGCAAAGAGATATTGCTTTGCATTCTCATGCCCAATTGAGATCACCAAAAAGCAAAAGGAAAGACCAATAGAGATATAATAGTGTCCCAACCCAAATTCTCAAACATCCATCAGGGAGTTGGTTCTATATACTGCAAGGAAATATGTGTGCACCTAGCCTCCTCGCAGGTTGGGGAAGGATTTTGGGTCTCTTCTAGATTCCCATTCTCCACTTGAGTGATCTACATTGTCCACACCTGATCTTGATCCCAACACACAACCACAAACAAACAGAGACAATAAGTGGCCTTCCTCGGAAGACCATTAAATCAAAATATCATAGAAAAAACTATAAATTATGTTGAATACAAATATACATAGGGAATAAACATATCTTTATATTAATCATATAATTGAAAGTACATCAATATACCTTCAACAAATAAGTGCCTCTCCTCTAGCTTGTAGTATGGCCTCCTCTCCCAATACAACAATGCTCTCGTGCAATATTTTTTGGATACTTTTCTCTTTCCCCCTTTCCTCTTGGTAAGATTATAAAGGTTCAATCTATCTTTTTGGAGAATGTATCTAGACACCTAGGGTCTTGAGAAGTTAGGAAATTTCTCCAATAATGTACCCCTCGCCAACTCATATACAAATGGGTCAAGTTGATTTCCTTGGGAATGGAAAACTCTAGAAACCTTTTTCACAATTATGAGCTTTTTCTCAATTATCTCAATTATGAAATAATTATTATCTCATAATTATAATATTTTGGAAAATTAATTATGAGAAATAACTCAATCATGTAATTCCACCCTTTTATCATGGGATAAATCTCACATAAGTAAAAGAAAAGGTGAAAAGGGATGCATTTTAGCCAAACAACTGAGGTAAGTTGATATTGGGTTTCTCTCACTATAATGGAGTGGAAAATAGGGTTATAATAGATGCCCCCTAATGCATGAGGTCAGAAGAGAAACTAATGGCCGAAATGCATTATAATAATACCCAATGCTCAAAATGGGAGGAAGGAGCCAAGACTACGAAGCTGGATCAGAGGAACTCAAGTGCTGAAGTCTCAACTATGCTGATAACATACTCGAGGAGGGCGTACCCATGCTCAATCATAAGAAAATACTAAACATGGCCACCATAAAATATACTGCGGATCCATGACATGAAATGCAAGAACATGGCTACAAATACATACACAGTGGATCCATGCGACTTGATAAATAGAGCATATCCACCAACAAATACATTGTGGATCTATGTCACAGTATACATTAGTAGTACTATGGAAACATGAAAGACAAATAAGTATCCTAGATAGCCCTCAAAGTACATGATACATAACTCCAACACAACCTAGGAAGGATTCCATATAAGAGTGAGGTGTCCCTAACTCAGGGTCTTCAACATAACCCCGATCGTATGAATCTACATCATGTGAATATATGAGCTAAAGTCGAACATGGTAGAAACTTCCTGATTAACAGCCAATGAGGTAAAATAGTAATAGATGCGAGGCAATCCACCAATGAGGAAAATGGACCCTAAGGTACCTAGTACAATCCACTAAGTGTGAATAGATGAGCTGATGTCAAACACCAGTGAAATCAACAAATCAGGTGCCAATGATGTAAACCCACTTTTGATCACAAGGAAGCCTGTCACTAAGGTTTGCAAGCTCCAAGGTACGAAAAATTCTTAGATCAAGCTCCTGGATAATGAGCTGAAGTTGACAGGAGAAGATTCGTCGAAGGAGGGCCTTATTGTATCCCCCATCAATCGACATGTTACAAACCAGGATGATGTGATCTATGGATGAAGCTATGAGATGAAGTACAACTAATATAGGGATGACTGACTCAGAAAGGTCAATAGGCTACTGAGTATAGATGACACAAGCTTAGAATTCCCTTGAACACATAGTGGCACGACACAATAGTGACTTGGCAACATGACTAATGAGCACCATGTGATATCATGCAATGATGCAAGAGGCATTGAAGCATGCTCCATATGATTGGAAGAGTAACCAACCAGAGGAGTAAAGAGACTCATATGGATGGTATGACTCCTAGGCAAGCTAAAACCCAACTGTGAGATAATGAAATAGACATGTGCCATGTTTAAGGGCGACGCAATTGATGCTGCCATTTGGTGACTAACAGAAAAATATGTTCCCTCCCTTCTCTTTTTATAAGTTTATTTTTCGTAAATTTGTTCCCCAAGCCCCAAAAAGAGATAAAAGTATAAAGGGGGAACCTCCTAGCCACAATAGACAAGGGTATTCCTTTTTCATAACTAGTCTATCCTAGTCTAGAAAAGGGTTAAAATTGTACTGGGTAGATGGCCCTTCAAGTACTTTTACAAGCATGAATGAGACAAGTTCACTCGAAAATATTTTCTTTTTTAAGGAGTCTGAAAAGAGCTTAAAGAAAATTCCTCTTGGAGGAACGAGTGGTATAGAGGGTAGCAACTGGTTCCGGTAGTGTTGGAACTGCTTATGACACAATGAGGACAATAGAAGAGCTAATAGGACCACTCATTGTAGCGGTTCCTCAAAGAAAGGGTAAACACCAAGTGAAAGCAGATGGTAGGCTAAGCAAATGATGACGATAGAAGAGAGAAACCAAGGATCATTGTGCAGAAGTAGGCTAATAAAAAGTGGCAATCACAAGGGAGAAAAATGGTGGAATACTCCTGGGGTATAGCCAAAAAAGAGATGAAGAAGAGGACATGAGGCTCATATTCTAGGTCATGGCAGGTCAGAAGGAGGAATTCCGAAAATAATATAAAATAAATGCATGGACACCAAGACAACAAAAATGTGCTAGCTAGGGTATCCATGATCAAGTAAGCTCTATTGCCAAGCTAGACATGCATAAAGGAATGTGGCTAAAGTTGAAACTTGACAGGGTCATACCTAAGGAAAAAATATGGCATTAACAGTTAATAATGCATTGGTTATAGTGATAGATACACACCTAAGGTCCAATGGATGTTGCAATAAAAATGCCACCATGTCTTGTAAAAACCATATAGAAAGATGAGACCCATGGTTAAATCAAAGAATGAAAGAAATAAACATGTATTAGGTAAAATCAAGACTACATATTTTTGGTTTATTTATTTTCATTTATTTATTTTTATTTTTTTGGATTTTTGGCTTAAATAAGGCATGACAAATACTCACATCACACACCAAACCAAAAAAAATAAGATAAAGGATCACACTCCCATGTACAATATGTATAAGCGCAACACTAATAGGTCATGCTAAAGTGTGCTCACAGTCTGACACAGGCCAAGGGTTTCTATATGCAAACTCATGGAGGAGTGGAGGTACCATATGGCACAATGATGTGGGTCCATGCCAAAGGAAGTCAAACTTCCCAATCTAGAAAGGTTGACCATGCCAGGGACAATCTAACATAGTTTCACTCTCAAAATCAACCTGAGGACATAAGGGAGGATCAAGACATAAAGGAGATACAAGATTCTCGTCAATAGGTGGTAAGGAAGTAGGTAATTTGTTAGAAAGTTCGGTAATAGAATTCCAAGACTTGACTCGGTCCATGGGTGGAATTTCCAAGGAAGGCTGAGAAGATGTCCCGTGGTCGATTCAAGATTTTTTTTACTGAGCTCTACATGTTCCAAATTAAGCAGACTAGAGGTAAGAAGATGCATAATCTCCCTATGATTATCAATGGATAGATCCATGACCTCCAAGTTGACTACCTAGGGGGGATTTTCATTGATGGAGTCATGTGGAATAGGTGGAGGGATGACCTGTGTGGGTAAAGAAACTTGATCATATTCCAGATTGGGATGGATTTTTTGACTAGCATCAAGAGGCATTGACAAGACTATTGGAGAGGCAATCTCTTCCACAATAAGTGGCAAATGATTCTCACTAGCTTGATCCACTTCCATAATATCAAGTGACACCACCTAAGGATAAGGAGGTTGATGGGGTCCACAGGTGTCAGAAGAGATCATATGCCTATGAGCTTTAGATGAGGATGAAGGAATTTTAGGCAGTCGTAATTGAGGAAACAACCCAATAAGAGATGACCTTTTAAACTATCCCATGCCAACGCTTTGATAATGACCAGGGCTATCTCCCACAAGTGGGATTGAGTTCCTAGTAGTAGTAAGTTGGGTTGATGGCACACAATAGTACAATTGGTCAATGGTCATAATATTGCCTTCATGAGGAAAGGAAAGGACATGAAATACAGACGAGACAACTGCGATCATGGCATAGAACCACCTATGACCAAGGAGAAGGTTATAGTCCAAAGGGAAGTCGACAAATTAAACATCGACATAGACAATTTTCCCACTAACTCAATGGAAAATTTTGGAAGAACCCCTTTAGGTACAAATTTGTGACCATGAAAGGCTTGGAGAGTGGTGTTAGACGTGGTGAGTGCTAGAGAGCCAAGATCCTTCTAGCAGGATACTGACATAACACACGTGGAAGAGCCTTCATCCACCAAAGTGCGATGAATATTCTTGTGGAAAATATGCACAATTATTTGAAAAGAAATATGATGGGAAAGGCAAGGAGTGACTTTGTTGACATTAAAGGTGATGAGACTAGAGTTAGACATATCAACTCCACCAATGGTAGAAAACAAGGCCTAGCATTGTTGAGGACAACTTTGCAAGTTCTCCAAGGTAGACATGGCACAAGGAGCCTGAGAAAGATCTTAAACAATACTGTAATGTTGAGAAGCCCTAGCAGAAGGATTATGTGTCATCTTACGAAGAACACCCTTGGGAGGGCAATAGATAGGTTCCATAGGCTTATCCAAAGTGAGAGGTCCAATGTAGGTAGGTGGAGTTGGTGAGTCCTCAAAGAGAGAAGTCGACTAAGGAACATCATAGGATTTAGCTCGCGTAGTCACGTTTACATTTTCATTGCACATAAAGACAGATGAACTATGGGTGGGATGAGAAAATGACTCCTCATTGCCCCCTTGCATAGGTATAGGAGGTTGAGCAACCATCTATTGCTGAGGTTGTGTAAGTAACGGATGAGTCAAAACATCAGACTGTTGAGTAGATGGTGATGAAATAAGCCTATAGACTTCATCCATTCAAGGGAAATCATGAGTGAGGTGGTCAACTTGACAAATTTTAAAAGGGAATTTGATTTTATGATGAAGTTCACTAGTTCCCCCTTTGATTCTGAGGGTTGGTTTGGGATTCCTGAAAATTTTGGTTCTTTTGTTTATTTCTCTTATTATTATTTTTACCACCAGATTGTGGGTTTTTCTTCGATTGAGTGGAATTCACTGTTAGAACATCGGTGGAATGCTCAAGAGAGGGTGCTTTAGTAGAGCCAAATGAACTTACTAAGGTTTGAGATGTCACAATCAATTTCCCTAGTTAGGTAGAAAGTTGGCTCATGGAATCAGAAACAAACCTGACCACGGCATCAGCATGTAGGCCAGGAACAAGTTTTGGAGGATCAACAAAAGGCCTAGGGGAATTAGGCAACACTTCATAGAGCGTACTCGACTGTGAATAGATCAAATCCAACTATTGGGTAGCTAAAATAACTTGGTCCTCGATAAAAATTCTAAACATGGACACATCCTTAGCAATTTGAGGTCGAAGAGATCAGATGAACCATTTACGCAATATCTCATTAGGTAGCTTAGTTCTCACCAACCTCTTGTAGTGATGCCACTCATGAATATGATAAGGAATTAACATGGCATCATACTATTTGAAATTATACAAGAGCTCAAAGTCGATGTCATTTCAAGTAGGTAACTTGAAGTGTGCCAAAAATGTTTGAGCTATGGATGAAAAGTCAAAGTAGGATGCAATATCTAACTCAATATACCACTTTGTGACATCCCCAATCAATGTATGTTGGAATAAGCGAATTTTAACATAATCATCCACCATAGAATTTGATGAGAACAACAAATGATAAGTGGTAATGTGAGTGTATGGATTCTCCCCTTCAAACTTGGGAATATCTAATGGTAATTTGGCGAGCATGGGTGGCTAATAGGGATCATGATGGATGGGGTCATTAGTCAATTTCACCAAATCTGGTAAATCAAGAGAAGATAAAAATGGATTGTGAAGTTGACTAAATGGGTCATAGGTAGGAGAAGCCACTGACCAACCGTGTGGTCCCCCGATATAAGGAGTAGAATGATGCACTTACTGGTTAAAGAAAGGGTTAGTCCTGACATAATACTACTGAGGGCCAGAATGACTGATAAATGGATGTTGCCCCGCGGGATATGTACCACCAGAGAGGAAAGGACCCCCAAAATTATGTCTACTGATGGGGTTGTACCCAGGGATAGAAGAAGGACCAATTTGTGTAGTAGGACTGACATAAGGGGGGTAACCTATGTGGGAAATGGTACTAGCAGCAAGGTTGCCTCCCAGGTAAACTAGTCCCTCTAGTAGAAGTACTGGTAGGTGGCGCCCCTCCAAAGAGCGAATTGTACTAGGCTTGTGACATACTAGAATCAACATTGCCCCACATTTGACCAGGAACAACTGGTGATCCCCCCCACATATTACTAGAAGTAACCATGCCTAACTGAGGAGCAAGAATAGTTGGTTGGGAAAAGTGCGGTGCAAATATTCCTAAACCTACCGACTGACTAGGCTGAGGCACGATGGTCAGCATATTAGATGGTGTGCGCATGGATACATTTGAGAAATTTGTGGGAGTTATAGAAGAAACTGGTGGACTACCCCAAGAAGAAGTGAGAGGTGTGGACGAAGGAGTAGGTATAGCCACCCTGAGCAGTGGTAATGATGACATGGCAACTGATACTGTCAATGCAGAAGGAAAGGAGGTCTCAAACTTCATCATAGGATAGAAAACTGAAAAAGGTATGTTAGTGTAAAGTGGTGTAGAATTGTCAGGGTTTAGCGCAATAACTCAGGTCCTAATGGATCATTCAAACGTGGGTTGGAAGGAGCATCACAATCATCCACAAAAGTCTCAATAGAAATCAGATCAGTACTAGAAGAACTAGGTATAGACTCCTAGGCTATATAGTGGTCTAAGTCTTGGGCACCAATAGGCACTCTTCGTGCAGAAGTAATAAGTCCACCTCATTCACGAGGCAGACTGTGAAGACAAAATGATTGTTGATGAAAAAATTCAGCTGGGGTGATAAATTATAAATTAAACTGATTACGTTAGTGAAAACACCCTAAGGAAAAAACTACTGACTCAGACCAAACAACACACACTATAATTGTCCTAGAAGGTAACGCACACAGACCAGAATACAAAGAAGCTGGTGGTGGAACAGTTATACTAGCGACCTATTTCCCATCCCTTTTAGCTGTGAACTTGGTGTATGTGCCCTAATTAGCCGTGGGGAACCCTCTGAAAGGACTGAGAGAGTATGACTAATATTTGTCCCGGGTACAAAGAAAATGAACTTGACGTTGGACCTGTGTATGGTCCCTAAGAGATAGTCTAGTATGGTTAGCACCGATAATAACATGACCTAGGGGTACAGTTGCAAGAAAAATACACACACAAGGGCAGGACACTTATCTCCAAAATGGAGTTAAGAACGAAATCACCTTGAGAGTTTCCTCCCAAATTGTCCCCAAGTGCTACAACAAATTCTAATAACATCATTTGTATGCGTGCAAATTTTGCTATATCGTGCCACACGAAACTAAGAGAAATGGTTCATGTGACCTCACCTAGCCCAAGTGTGACCTCGTGCTTGATCCTTTTGTGAGGATGGCTTCCTATACCACACTACTACAAATGGATTTAACTCCCTACCACAAGCTTCTAAGTTGATTTTATAGTCTTGAAGCATTTATGTCACACTCCTATCTCTAAGACCTTAGCCTAAGCTAGTGTTGGTGTACTACTAGTAGAAAATAAAAGATGAGTCTAGTTAATTTTATTATCACATTGATTTTAAGTGGTTGTTATTTACACAAATGAGATGCGGTGTGAAGCTAAGATGGTGTGAATGACTCTTTGTTAGTCACCCTAATGCAGCTATATGCAATTTTTGTTTTCGCTTTGATGAATGCTAATTACAGGAGGGTAAGAGTTTTCATAACACACCAATGTCTATTATGATGCACCTATCACTAAATCTTATTAAATGAAAAGTATCCCAAATTATGTGAATTAATGACCCAAAAACAAACCAAAAATAAAATCAAAATAACCGAGAAAAGACCAAAGAAAATTTCCCAAGCAAGAATGCAAAGCACTCCAAAAGCACCACATCTAAGAAAATAAAGGCCAATCAAATAAACACACTCAAAGAAATCAAACCAAAGGCCAAAAGTGGAAGAAGGAAGGAAATGTAAACAAGCTAGGGCTGTAGCACAATGGCTTAACTAAGGCCAATGTTCTACAAATGTTAAAACCAGACCCTAGAGACAGGAAGGCCTAAACAATACCAAATGAGGGTGATACAAAGGAATGAAAACACACTCAAAATAAATTATCTAGATTAAAACTGCACAACCAATCCAAACACCACCAATTGTGATGAAAATTAATAAAAGAGGAAATAGATCACCCAACAAGAAGTGACAAAAGTGAGCAAAAGTCACAAAATTATGAAAGTGAAATGTAGATCAGGTATAAAAAGTTACTGAAAATAGCCTATCAGATTCGAAAATGAGATCTAAAGGATAAAATCAAGCCTCAACCCAAAGCATCCAACAAAACTTCAAGAGCACCTTGCAAGATAAAGGGTAATGGAAAACCTTGGAAAACTGATCAAAATGGATCAAAGCAGACACACACAACAACTAATTAGCAACAAAAACCATAGATCAAATAGATCTCCAATAGATCACCGAAGGACAAAAATATCAATGCCCAATCAAAGACAAAAAATCCTCTCAATGAAGAATGACCATTCTAAGGAAATAAAACAGACAAAAACAGATCTGGACCAGATCCAACAAGTAAGCAGGAGGCTTAGACTGCGCAAAAAAAAAGGCAAAAACTTTAAGAAGTAAAATTTGTTTTTTTTAGAGCTCAAAGCCTAGATGCATGTAAAAGACAGGGAATAGAGCAACTGGATGCTCGCTCACTAACTACATGGGAGCATCTGGGATCTCTCAAACACATGGATGACTCCCAGTGGGAGTGTTTGGGGAAAACAATTTGACTAGCTAACTTTAATTGGCCATAAAATCCTCATACCGAGTCTGTTTTTAGTGATTGTTTTTTTGTTTTGGATGAAATTGTGAGAGGAATCTAGATATGTGGTAAATTCAATAAAATTATGTACAAATAATTCCAGAATTGGATTTTAAATGCATGATCTATTATTCTTCTATAGAAAAAACAAGAATAAAACTCCAAATCTAAGATCAACTCAAATATGAAGTAAGTAAAATAAATGGAGATCAAAATGAATCTAAAAGGTAATAGAGAAATCAATGGGAATAAGATAAAACCAAAAAACATAAAGAAGAAGAGGAGATCTAAAACAAAGAGGGCAAAAGAAAAATTCTCTCATTGAAAGCACCAATTTTGTTGCATTTAATTATACAAGGAGATATTGCTCGGTGATATCATTCTCGATTGAAATAACTAGATAGAAAAAGGAAAGACCAATAGATATGTAATAGTGTCCCAACCAAAATGATCAAACATGCATCAGGAAATCAGTTCTATATACTACAAGGAAATATGTGTTCACTCGACCTCCTCGCAGGTTGGGGAAGGATTTTGGGTCTGATGTAGATTCTCACACTCCACTCAAGCGATCTACCTCATCCACACTTGATCTCGATCCAAACACACAACCACAAACAATTTGAGACAACAAGTGATCTTCCTTGGAAGATCGTTAGATCAAAATATCATAGAAAAAACTATAAAGCATGTTGAATACAAATAGATACAGGGAAGAAACATATGTTTCTATTAATCATATAAGTGAAAGTACATCAATATACCTTCAACAAATAAGATCCTCTCCTCCAGCTTGTAGTATGGTCTCCTCTCCCAATACAACAGAGCTCTCGTGCAATATTTTTTGGATACTTTTCTCTTTCCCCCTTTCCTCTTGGTGAGATTATAAAGGTTCATTCTATCCTTCAAGAGAATGTATCTAGACACCTAGGGGCTTGAGAAGTTAGGAAACTTCTCCAATAATGGATCCTTAGCCAACTCATACACAAGTGGGTCAAGTTGATCTCCTTGGGAATGGAAAACTCTAGAAACATTTTTCACAATTATGAGATTTTTCTCAATTATCTCAATTATGAAATAATTATTATCTCATAATTATAATATTTTGGCAAATTAATTATGAGAAATAACTAAATAATGTAATTCCACCCTTTTATCATGGGATAAATCTCACATAAGTAAAAGAAAAGGTGAAAAGGGATACATTTTAGCTAAACAACTGAGGTAAGTTGATATTGGGTTTCTCTCACTATAATGGAGTGGAAAATATGGTTATAACACCGAGGCTCTGAGATAGATCTGGGAAGTTCTGACCATAGTCACTCACTTATAGTACTTCAGAGAGCGACCACGAAGCTATAGTCGCTTAGATGACTCCTCCTTTGTGCGACTGAGAATCAAAGGATGAAATATTAGCCTTTCGATGATTTTTCTTAGTGACCATAGGGTTCAACAGTTGACTACAGACAGTGAAAGTTCAATACAAACTTCAAAATCAAATTTTGAGTATATACATTGTTAGGTTCATTTCATGGATGTTGTAGTTGTTTTGATGGTTAGTTGCATAGATGAAGATATGGATCATTGTACTCTCTTTTGATGAATCATTTTATGACAATCTATTAAGGAGAAAAAATTGAAAGGGTTTTCCCCATAGTGGGTTTTCCCCTAGTCTCCGACCAATCTTGGTGTCTCTATGTGTGAATGTTTTTCTTTTGTTGTTCCTTTATGTTCTGTTGCATTGATGATGTTGTTATTTTTATTTCTACATAGTTTCATATGCTTCTAAATGATGATGTAAATATAAATAATGTTATGATGTTATGGGGTGAATGTAATGTGTTAATAAAGATATGCAATTATCAAAGCAAAGGAAAATATAGCCCTAATAAAAATTAACATGTTACACTGCCTTGGAATCTCCACCTCAGCTAGTTAAATCAAATTCTCTACATGCACTAGCTATTTTGGGTTCATTGATTAGTTAACTGGATGATCACTGAGTTTGAATGAATTCCCATTGCTTAGGTGACCTTCCACTAGTTCCTCCAAAGGTTGGAACTAGTTTAATTGAAAACAACCTTAGATAACTGATCTTAATTTCTAAAAATTAGAAATCACACATGCATAACTAAACTCTAACTCCTCCAACTCAAATTGAATGAGTAAAATAGGTGACACAAGCCATGTCACACAAGTTAACATCATCCAAGTTGTATGTTGATGTGGAAATTTGAATTTTCTCAATTTAATCAAGGCAAAATCAAATTGAGAATTTCATGCTGCATTTTTCAACGCTCCATCTCGACAAGAAAGGGATTATCAACCACCCCTATCCTGCACCTGTGGAACTCAAACTTCCCTCTTGACAAGGCCTTTTTTAAAATGTCAACTTCTTGTTCCTTTGTCAGAATGTATTGCAACAACATTATTCACCTCTACACATAGTCTTGTAAATGGTGATATTAGGTATCTATATGCTTGGATCGATCATGAAAAACACGATTTTTAGAGAGCTTAATGCAACTCTGATTATCACAATAGATCATAGTTGGATCCCTCATTTGACCAAACAATACAACAAGTATCTTTCTCATCCAGATCGCCTCACATGCTTCTTGACTGGCAACCATGTATTATTATTATGCCGAGTTTAGTGTCACATATATTTGCTTCCTGTTGTACCAAGAAAGCACTATGGACCCAACACTGAAAATTCCACCCAATGTACTCTTTTTATCTGATGGACTCCCCGCCCAATCTACATCTTTGAAGCCACATAGCTTCACTCCCTTTGTCCATCTATACCATAGTCCAAACTGGGTAGTGCCTTTGGGGTACCATAGAACATGCTTATCTACCTTCCAAAATAATTTGGTTGGCTTAACCATAGCTTGGCTTAGTTGGTTAGCTACATAACACATATCTGGTCATGTGTTCACAAGATACATGAGTGAACTCACCAAATTCTGGTAAAAAATATCATCCACTTCCTCACCTAAAGTGGCATCCTTTTCCTCCAGTTGGTCGCTAGAGGTGTCTCCATGTGTTTGCAACTGTCCATGTGGAACCTCTGAAGTATCTCGTTAGCATACTTGCCCTAAGAGACAAACAGTTTCCCATCACCTTTCCATACTTCCAATTCAAGGAAGTAGTGCACGAGACACATGTCATTGATTTCAAACTCTCTTGCAAGGTCCTCCTTGCAAGATCTGATCAACTGATCATCACCAGTTAAAATCAATAATTTTCTCAATTTAATCAAGGCAAAATCAAATTGAGAATTTCTTGTTGCATTTTTCAACACTCCCTCTCAATGAGAAAGGGATTATCAACCAACCCTATCCTGCACCCGTGGAACTCAAAATTCCCTCTTGACAAGGCCTTTGTTAAAATGTTAGCATCCTGTTCCTTTGTCGGAATGTATTGCAACAACATTATCTGCCTTTGCACACAGTTATGTAAATGGTGATATTAGATATCTATATGCTTGGATCAATTGTTAAAAACAAGATTATTAGAGATCTTGATGCAACTCTAATTATCACTATAGATCACAGTTGGATCCATCATTTGACTAAACAACCCAACAAGTATCTTTCTCATCTAGATCGCCTCACATGCTGCTTGACTGGCAGCCATGTATTCTACTTATGCCGAGTTGAGTGCCATAGATATTTTCTTCCTGTTGTACCCAGAAGCCATTGTGGACCCAACACTGAAAATTCCACTTGATGTACTCTTTCAGTCTGATGGAATCCCCACCCAACCTGCATCTGTGAAGCCACATAGCTTCACTCCCTCTATCTGTCTCTACCATAGTCCAAACTAGGTAGTGCCTCTAAGGTATCGTAGAACATGCTTAGCTACTTTCCAAAATAATTTGGTTGGCCTAACCATAGCTTTCTTAACTGGTTAACTACATAACACATATCTAGTCATGTGTTCAAAAGATACACAAGTGAACCCACCAACTACCGGTAAATAGTAGCATCCACTTCCTCACCTGAAGTGGAATCCTATTTCCTCTAGTTGGTCGTTAGAGGTGTCTCCATGTGTTTTCAATTGTCCATGCAGAACCTTTGAAGTCTATTTTTAGCATACTTTACCTGAGATACAAAAATTTCCCCATCACCTTGCCATACTTCCAATCCAAGGAAGTAATACGTGAGACCCATGTGTTTCATTTCAAACTCTCTTGCAAGGTATTCATTGCAAGATCTGATCAACTGCTCATCACCAGTTAAAATAAAGTCATCAACGTATAATACAATAATCAATAATTTACCTTCTACCAAGATATGGTAGAGGTTTGCACTCGCTTCACTTTTGGTGAACTCTAAATCGGTGAGATAACTATCAATCCTGGTGTACGAAGCACGTGGTGATTTCTTGAGATTGTACAACGCTCACTTGAGTCTATACACATGAGACTCCTGACCAAAAGTTTCAAAGCCTTATGGTTGCTCGACATACACCTCCTCCTTAATAAATCCATTAATGAATGTTGTTTTTACATCCATCTGGTGGATCTTCCACCCAATCTGTGCAACCAGAGAAAGAATTGATCTAATGGATGAGTACCTTGCTATAGGAGCAACGGTCTCCTCATAGTCAATTTGCTCAACTCGAGAGTACCCCTTGGCCACAGATTTGGCCATATAATTTTCTATGCTTTCATCTACTGCATGATTTACCTTGAAGATCCATATCGAACCCACAAATGATTTGCCCGTTGGTCTTGGGACCACTTCCCAAACATTGTTCTTTACAATGGATTCATATTCCTCCACCATTTCATCAACCCACATAGGTTTCTATACTTCTTCCTCAAAAGAGGATGACTAATTCTCTACAAGCTCAGTCATTAGAGCCATTTAGCTAGTGTATCGTTCTAGTGACCTTCTCCATCTGTATTGATTTGAAGGAGCACCCACATTATCCATCACATCCTACACAAGTCTCTCAGCTTCCCCGGTCCCTTTTCTGCCTTCTTTGGATAGTTCTACTTGAGTGGATATTTCCACTCTCTACTCCTCATCTTGTGTCTACTCCATAAATTCTTAAGGTTCCTCCTTTGGAGACAAAAGATCCTCTTCTAGTGGGATCTAAAGCTCCCTCTCAAGAGATCACCACATGGATTTATCTTTCTCAAATTTTACATCCCTTCGCATAAATGCAATTTTGAGGGATGGCAAGTACACATGGTAGTTGTGGAGAGTTTCTGTGTAACCCACAAATACCCCCAATTTTGTTGTCGGCTCCAACTTCCTCCTTGATTATTTGAAGACATGGAAGTAAACAAATTCCCCAAAAATCATGAAGTGTGACAGATCCAACTTTCTCCCTGAGAAATCCTCCTCCAATGTAATCATGCCCAAAATATGATGAGGACTCCATTCTGCAAATAAACTATTGCGTTGCATGCCTTGGTACACAAATGCAAACGTGGGCCTTGGTCATGCAACATCACTCTCAATGCTCCCACAATGCTATGATTCTTTCTCTCAACAATCCCATTCTGCTATGGGTTTTGGGGTGCTGTCAACTATCGTCGAATGCCTTATTTTGCACATTTTTTTAAATTCATCCAACTTGTACTCACCTCCATTATCGCTCTTCAGAGCCTTCACCTTCTTTCCCATTTATTTCTCAACTAGTGCCTTGAACTCTATGAACATGGAGAATGTCTCATCCTTCTTTCACATTAATAAGATGCAAAACTTTCGTGAGAAGTCATCAATAAAAATGACAAAATCTTTGTGCTTGGTAGTGGATGTTGTCGAGAAATGTCTAGAGACATCAGAGTGAACCCTTTTGAGGATTGCATGTGCTTTGCTATCCTGATCATGGAATGTAGATTTTTTGCACTTCCCCAAAGTACATCCTTTGCATACATCTTGCTGCTCAAGTGCTCATTTGGGGAGGCCTATGGTTATTTGTGGTATGATATTCAAAGCACCATGATACACATGACCAAGTCTTATATTATAAAGTTCACCGAAATTGTGGCTTTAAACCTTCTCCGCCTTTGTGCTCAATGCAACACAATCCTCCACATATTACTTGTACTGGTTCTTCACATAAACCTTGATCTTCTTCACCTATCCCATGGCTATGTGTCTCAGGAATGCCTTTCATTTGGTAAAGATCACATCATAACAAAGGTTCCAAAACTGCAACAAATACGATATTTTTCTTTAGGTCCGTAATTAACATGATATCCTTGAGCTTGAAGGGGGAGCTCGACTCCCTCTAAAAGGTGATTGTACCAATTTTGGTGTTGTAACTTCTGTCATCCCCCATCTCGATGTGCATTTGCAAATATTTTTCCTCTAGGTCATTGAAAAAGTATTTACACCTTGTCATGTGGAACAATGTACTTGAGTCCAAGTACTACATGCTCCCATCACTACGCTAGCCATGCATGTAATGAGGGTAAAGTCAAGCTTTAACTGTGAAGCAAAAGATTCACCTGCTTCTCCTCCTAAGGTCTTGTTTCTTGTCTTCTTGTGTGGACACTTCATGGCATAGTTCCTGAATACATGACAATGGAAGCATTTAATTTTTGAGAAATCTTTATTCTTTCCCCCTTGACAGGATTTTGTTTTGGATTGGGATTTATTCCCTTTTCCCTTCTTTTCCTTTGCATCCAATGCAAAGTTTTATTCATCCTCGCCCTTGGATGAAGTCCCATATCTAGTATTCTGCCTTATTTCCTCCTGTACCAAATCAGACCATAAGCGTTCCCAATTCAGTAGTTTCTCTCTCCCATTCACCAAATCTTGATGGCTATGCTAACCCTTGGGAAGTCGTAGAAGGGCTAGGATTACCAAATCATCTTCAAGGAAAGTAACACGACCCTGCCCAGTTCATCACGACATTATGTGAACCTATTTAGATACTGTGGTATATTTTCATTCTTTTGCATCTTGATAACTCAAAGTTTATCCTTGAGCAACATATTCCCATGGTCACTACTATTTTCAAACAATTCTTCTATTACTTTCCACATCGTGGACAAAGTTTTTTTTTTTCGGCAGAGGTTCGAGACAATATGATCCTGTACTCCCTCCAATATAATTCTCCTTTCCTTTGGTACACATTTCTTCCACTATGCATGGTCCTAGACATCAACTACTGGTGGTCTTGGAATGTTTGTCTTAACATATTCAAGCAACTGCTAGTGGTTTTTCACATCACAAACAAAGTTTATTTTCCATGAATATTCGAGACAATATGATCCTTTACTCCCTCCAAGATTATTCTCCTTGCCTTGGCTACATATTTCTTCCATTGTGAAAGGTCCTGGACATCAATTGGTGGTGGTCTTGGAATATTTGTCTTAACATATTCAAGCAATCCATTGTCATATAATATTGCCTCCATGCGGTCCTTCCATCCAACAAAATTTTAGGTGCCTTCCAAAGCATACTCTATCCTTAGTCCATTGAAGGCCATCTTCTCAGCTTTGAATAAATCTTGCTACATTGATCTTCAAATTCGAACCTCTGAGAAACAACTTTGGATTTCCTACTCTAATGTGAATCTTGATCCAATACCATGTAGAAATTAGGTTGTATATTTGCAACTTCTTATGAATTTTTAATCAAAATCACAAGACACAAACCTACTCTACTACCCTGCGAACATTAATTCACATTTTAGAACAAAAATTTCAAACATGCAAGAAGAAATAACACACATGCAATAAAAATTTTTATCTGGAGAAAGTAATTTTCTAAAAACCCCAATGCATGCTTGCATTAATCAAATGAATAGATATGTATTACATTTGATTTTCTCAACTGAGCACACCCTATAAGTGCATAACCTATCTCTCTACTCACTGAAGGCCTCTGACCCAAACTTAGTCAAATTTTTTCCTCAGCTTGAGCTCATATTTCCTTGTGTTTTTCCTTGAGGAACTAGCCCCTATTATTTAGGAAATTTATCTAATTGATTTCACAATTCATTAGGCTGATCATTTGACTGCATGCAACACCTGTACACTGAGGACTAGTCTACAGCTGATGTTTCACTACCTTGGAATCTCCACCTCAACTAGGTAACTCAAATTCTCTGCATGCACTAGCTATTTTGGGCTGATTGATCAGTTAAATCGATGATCACTGAGTTTGACTGAAGTCCCGCTGCTTAACTAACCTTCCACTAGTTCCTCCAAAGGTTGGAACTAGTTTAACTGAAAACAACCTTAGATAATTGACCTTGATTGCTACAAATTAGCAATCAAACATGCAGAACTAAACTCTAACTCCTCCAACTCAAATTTACTGAGTAAACTAGGTGACACAAGCCATGTCACACAAGTTAACATCATCCAAGTTGTCAGTTGATGTGGAAATTTTATTTTTCTCAATTTAATCAAGGAAAATCAAATTGAGAATTTTTTGCTGCATTTTTTGACACAAAAGAAGAAAATGTAAGTAAAAGAAAAAAGCTAGTATAAAATGGTGGAAAAATTTAAAAGTAAGTTCTCACCTAAGGATTATAAGTAATTTTTTTTAAATAGTTACATAATCTTAGAGAAAAGTCTATGTCAATTAAAGAATATACCAAGGAGTTTTACAAATTTAACATTAGAGTTGGTCATAATGAGGAAAATGTTGAAAAGGTGGCCATATACATCAATGATATGAGATATGGTATCTAAGATGAGATTTGTAACACCTTAGTTTTGCCCCTGAATAATTAATGTAAATATATGTATGATGTTGTTTCGGCTAGTGAGCCAGTGTTATATTATGTGGCATGCATGCCCATGTAGATTTACTATATAAAATTTAGGGCCAACATACCTAAGCATATATGATGATTTGGCTAAATGGCCAAACGACCAAGATTGTAATTATGTTGTAAATATTGTAGATATTTTATATTAATAAAATAATGGTTGGTTATGGAGCCCACTCCACGAAAAGAGTATGGGGGGCAGTGCAACACCATGGTGACAGACAATGGGTTGTTGTGCTCAATTTTGGGAAAAAGGGCATTTGGGGGTCCATGTGGCTTTAAAGAGGTGCCAAATGGTGGATAAATGCCTTGCATGCTACATGGAGAATATGGGCCATGAATTTCTAAAAAGGTATTTAGGGAAAATTATTCACTTACCATTCCTCACCATCATTATTCATCATTGAATCATATAGTTAACTATTCATCATCATTCATTCCATCATCATCTTTGATATTCCTCATTAAACCATGGTTCGGGGAGGGGAACAGTGACTTTCAGTTAGGAACTAGTTGGTAAATCAGGTGTTGGGTTTTGGACTAACTAGGGAATTTTAGTTGATTATTACCATGCTTGGATTCTAGAACCAACTGGAGTTTTGGTGAGCTTAGTTCCTAGAAACTAGCTAGTGAGTCTGTGCATTGGGTTTTGGAACTTATTGGGATTTGATTTGGCTCAATTGACTAGTTGGTGAGCCTTTTTATTAGGTTATGGAACTGAATGGGAGCTAAGTCGGTTATGACCTAGAAGGGTGCCTATAAGCCCTAGAAGCAAAACGAGCTCTTGGAATCTTTGTGCTAAGAAGTTATTGGCTGGACGGAAGGTGTCCTAGAAGGTGGGCATATCCGAGGGACTATTAGGGCATAAAGAAGGGGTGTGCCACTTAGGCACAAGTTCAAGGAAGTAGAGCGTTGTGGCTGAGTCATAAATTTTGGGTTGGTATCTTGGTCATGGAAATATTTTTATCTTTGGGTTCACACCATTTCTTGTGGAGTTGCAGCCCCGACTCAGGGGTGACTTGTGGTTGACATTTATGAACCATGAGTATATGGATGGGTGAGGTGGAGTGCCCAAAACCAGTTTCTCATTTCATTCAGGTAAGTGTTCACTATGTGATGATATGTTATATGTGTATTTTTTGTGTGTTTATGTGTTTTAATGGTAAACCCTAAATTGGGTATTTATTGTATCTGTATGCCATGCATTATATTTATGTGCTAATTGACTGTAAACACTATTTAGGGTTTGGTATTATGACTATGTATTATGATTTGCACTATATTTATATGTTTTTTTACAATTATACATGTTTATTGGGTCTACGATAATTATGATTGTTGCATATGATTATGGGTTATTGAATGTAAACCCTAATTCTATGTGAATATCGATGGTTGAAGCACTTCACTGGTTACTCATTAATTATACATGTTTTAATGGAATCAAAACTGAGGTTAATACCTAGGTGGTAGAATTGTCGTAGGGTTTGTGTAGATTTACAAGGACACTGGTAATGAGCCATGGTTTATATGAAACCATAAATTATTTTCTTTTGTGGTAATATTGATGAATTGATTGGTGAATTTCAGGTTATGGGTATGTAGTGTTTCCTGAATGGGAGTCGGGGATGTTACATGCAGAAATAGCTCAAAATTTGTAGCTGCTAATGAATTCAAACTGAAAACAATAGGGACCCATTTCTTCTACTCAATCTGTGGAAAGGAAAACATACAATAGAAACACATGTAATCACATGCAACCATTCAATCACAATGAACATAGTATTTTTACTAGGGAACCCAATTGGGAAAAAACTCCTCCTTTGTTTTGTATTAAATCAGATGAGAATATGGATCTATTACAATGACTGCTTCAATCCTTGAAGCTACACCTGCATTGCAATACTGATATCCTTCTCTCTGACCTTCTCTAACCAACACTTATCCAAAATAGGCCTCAACCTTCCTCCTATTTCCTTGTGAAATCCTTGAGGAAATTAGCTCCTAAAAGATAGGATAATTCCCTATTTCCTTGCACAAATCCAAGAGGAATTGATCACCTGCTCCAATGCAAAACTTGTACACTCAACTAGTATACAATTGATAATTACAATGTGCCTTTTCCTCCACTTCAACTAGGAAATTCAAATTCCATGCATGACTAGGGTTATTTTTAGTAAATTGATCAATTAATTGAGAGATCAATGAGTTATCAATAGTTACTACTACTCAACTCAACTCCTACTGACTCTATTTGTGACTAGAGCTAAGATAATTAAGTTTAACTAACAATAACTCCACTAGATTGCTAGATTTTAGCAATCAAATCATGCATAACACTACTTCTAGCCCACAAAATCGAATTGGATGGTTTAACTAAGAGATAATTCCATGTCACTCCTGGTAACTCCAACAAGTCATCTTGCTAATGTGGAAATTTGAATTTCTCCATTTGTCTAAGGCACAAGTCAAATGAAGCATTTTATTGCTACAATTTAACACTCCCTCTTAGCAATAAAATTGATCTTTACCACCCTAATCCTGCTCCTATGGAACTCAAACTTTCCTCTTGACAAAGCCTTTGTAAAAATGTTTTCATACTACTCCTATGTAGGAATTTTTGTAACATGATGATCCTCCTCTGCACACAATCTCTTAGGTGATGGTACCTGATGTTTATACGCTTGGAGCTATCATGAAACAATGGATTCTCAGAGAGTTTAATACAAATTTTATTGTCACAGTGGACCAAGTCAGGCTCCATTCCCTGACTGAAGAGTCCAACTAGGATTTGCCTCATCCAAATAGCCTCGCATGCTGCTTGACTAGAAATCATATACTCGAACTTTGTTGAACTAAGTTCTGCAGACATTGGTTTCCCACTATACCAAGAAATTGTTGCTAACCCAACACCAAAGATAGCTCCTGATGTGTTTTTCCTGCCTGATGGACTCCCTACTCAATTTTCATTATGAAGCCTTGGAGCTTCACTCTAGCAGTCTTCTTGTACCATAAACCAAAATCTACCATGCCTCTGAGGTATCTGAGAACACATTTTTCTTCTTTTTAGTGAAGCTTGGTAGGCTCCACCATTAACTGACTACACTGATTAAATACAAAAAAATATCAGGCTTTGTGTTCACCAAGTACATCAAGGACCCCACCAACTATCTATAGATAGTTCCATCTACTGCCGCACCTATAGAAGCATCCTGTTTCCTCCAGTTAGTAGCTAGATGAGTGTCCATGGGCTTGCAATCCTGTATATAGAATCTCTGAAGGATTTTAGAGGTGTACATCCCCTGACCAAAAAATAACTCTCCATCTCCCTGCCACACCTCCAAACCAAAAATGTAATGAATCAAGCCCACATCCTTAGTCTCAAACTCTATTGAAAAACCCTCCTTGCAATACTGGATCAACTTCTCATCTCCTATCAGTATCAAATCATCTACATACAAGACTAAGATGGGAAAACTTCCATCTACCAAAATATAGTATATATTGGAATCTTCTTGACTCTTAGTGAAGCCCAATCGATTGAGATAGGAATCTATGCGAGTGTACCAAGCACAGGGTGCCTTCTTGAGACCATAAAGGGATCTCATGAGTCTACACATATGTGTCTCCCTACCAAATATCTCAAATCCCTTAGGCTGCTCAATGCATACCTCTTCCTCAACCACTCCATTGAGGAAGGCAATATTAACATCCATTTGGTGGATATTCCACCCAAAACATGCTGCCAATGCTAGTATGGTCCTGATAGAAGAATATCTTGCCACAAGGGCAAAAGACTCCTCATAATCAACTCCCTCCACATGTGAGAGGCCTTTGGCCACAAATATGGCCTTGTACTTCTCAACACTACTATTAGTTGCATGTTTCACCTTATACACCCACCTAGAGCCAATAAAAAAATTTCCCTCAGGTCTAGGCATAACCTCACAAGCATCATTCTTCATGATGGTGTCATACTCCTCCACTATGGAATCTACCCATACCTATTGGGAAACTTCCTCATCAAATGAAGTAGGCTCAAAATCAATCTGTAATGTCATGAGTTCCATATATCTTGTATATCTGTTTGGTGATCTCCTTTGTATGCACAAGGATATAGGAGCTCCAACCTCCTCCCAAGCATCTTGCACTAATCTATCTACCTCCCTGGTTCTCTTCCTCCCTTCTTTAGAAGTATATGTGTGAGTGAGTGCCTCCACTTGACCTCCTGTTTTCTCCTCCACATGTAGCTGCTCCACAACATCTTGTGGATCTGACTAGGGCTCCCCCTTTGGATCTCGAAGCTCCTCTTCTTGTGGAATGATCAAATATCGCTCTAGAGAGCTTCTCATAACCTTCTCCTCATAAAATTTGACATCTCTCCTCATCATGGTCATTTTGAGTGAAGGAATGTACACTCGATAAATCTGCGGTGCCTCTGTGTATCCTACAAAGATCCCCTTCTCTGCAGTAGGATCCAAAATTTTCTTGCTATCTTTGGAGACATTATAATAGACCATGGATCCAAAAATGTGAAAGTGGGATACATCTAGCTTCCTCCTAGAGAAAGCTTCTTCAAGTGTGATAATTCCAAGAATTTTGTGAGGGCTCCTATTACGCAAATAAATAATTGTATTACATGCTTCTTCCCATAGGTATAGTGGTAATCCATGGTCATGTGACATTTCTCTTGCAACCCCTACACTGCTTCTATTTTTCCTCTCTACCACCCCATTTGGCTGTGGGTTGTGAGGTGTAGTCAACTCCCTTCTAATACCCTCCTTGGCACATAAATATTCGAAGGAATTAGAAACATACTCTCCTCCATTATCACTTCTCAGGGATTTGATTTTCCGTCCAACCTCATTTTCAACTAAGGCTTTTGTTATGAAACCAGCTCAAGAAAAGATAGAAAAGATAGATCAACGCCTTAGAATTCAGCCTCTTCGAGGGGGCAACCTCCTTTACATTACATAAATGAACAATTCTTGGATGATACAAATGAAAAGACCTCCTTTCTATATATAGGAGTCTAAGGGGTCATAACATAATCCGAGCCAACATAACAATAATAATGTAAGGGCACAATAATAACAATAGTGGGCTTCTATGTGGCACAATAGTAACAATATGGGCACTACATGGGTACATATATATAATAAGTGGGTTGTACTAATAACAATAAGGGGTTACACTAGTAGTATAGGGGCCTAACATGCCCCTCTCCTTCAAAAAGCGTTTTCCTCAATGCTTGAGTAGTTCTTGATGCTTCTGTATAAAATTCTTGTCCTCCCATGTGGAATTTTCAGTGGGTAAGTTCTTCCACTTGATGAGATACACTGAAATTGATTGATTTCGTAGCTATCGGGTTCTTGTTTCTGTGACTGCTCTAGGTTCCAATATGATCTTTTCTTCCTCTTCAATTTCTAGCAATATTGTTTGAATTGGAATCTTTTGCAACTTTTGAATAAGCGGCCATACTTCTTCATCCTTCTTCCATTCATCCCTTACTTCATTTATCCAATCTAGTTGGATAATATAAATTGCACAAAACAATGCTTCCGCATCCTCATCCTTGAAGAGTCTTCCCATTCGGTAAGGTCGCCATTTTTTAAGTGCATGTAGTATTGCCAAAATTTCCTTCTCATAAATAGCTTGCTTGAGATGTAGCAGTAAAAATACCAAATCAACTACATCAAAACATTTTTCACTACGATGTTTATCTACCTGCTGTTTCATTTGATTTTGCGCAGAAGTGGCGTTATCCTTTAAAAGTTGGAGAACTTGTTGTTGATGCGCGATGTGATCTTTCACTGCTTGAACCTTTTTCTTTTGGATATGTCCTTCTATCTCTAGAGTTTGAGGAGTGGTAATTTCTTCCAATCCTTTACAAGATATGGTCGGATTCATTTCTTGATGCTCAATGTGATCTTTCACTTCTTGAACATTTTTCTTCTTGATATGTCCTTCTATCTTGATAGTCTCAGGAGTGGTAATTTCGAACAATGAATTACAAGATATGGTTGGATTCATTTCTTCTTTCTTGATGTGATCTTTCACTTCTTGCACATTTTTCTTCTTGATATGTCCTTCTATCTTGAGAGTTTGAGGAGTGGTAATTCTTGCCAATGCTTTACAAGATATGGTCTGATTAATTGCTTCTTTCTCTGGGGTGGGTTCCTGGCGTATATCTTCTTATTTTGATGTTTCTTGATCCTTTTCTTCCTCCTCTTCATATTCTATGTAAAATAATTTTTTCTCAGCACACTTAGGAACTTTAGTGCATTTGCTATCACAATTGTAACAAAGCCCCTTTTCACTTTTTTCTTCCAATTGTTGTGGTGTAACCCTTATAGGTTGTGGAAGGCTAGGATAAGCAACACTTCAATATTTATAGTTGTGAGGGGTAGGCTTCCTAGTTTCCATAATTTTTCTTTCAATTATGTTACAAAGCCCTTTTACTCTTTCCAATTGTTGTGGTGTTGCTCTAAAGAAGGTGTTTCTCTTTGTATCCTCATAATGTGCTATCATTTCCTCCGTGAAAATTGAGCACGTAACAAGTTGTTTACGAGAACAAAGCCCTTCGTACCATAAAAATTGATCTGTTTCTAAATATGAAGATGTAATAAATACCTTTTGTAACAATTGTACACCATGTAGATCAAAATATTGCTCCATCTGAAGTATCCAATTTACTGGATCCTTGCCATCAAACTTCCTCATCTTGCTTTTTCTTGATTTTAGGAGCTCGACCTTGAAATGACTGTAACTCTGTACTTTCAGGTCTTTAAGTTTTGAAATTGTGATATATAGTAGCCCTCTGTGTCCTCTTTCCAATGCCACCAGACTGATCCAAATTGGATTCTCTAAGAAAGAGTTATGCACAATCTCCCAAGATGACCTGATCATAGACCTTTCAAGAAGAGCGAACTTGTATGAAGTGCCACGTGTCACTCTTTCAAACTTTGGATCTGAAAAATATATAAAAAAACTACAGTCCGTCCTCTTTCTATACCTTCTGACGAAATTTCAATCTGATACCCATAGAGAAAGTTATGACGATTTTCCCCAGGTCACCTGTTTGGAATGTAATTTAGGAGTCTACAAAAAGACCAACTTCCTCAGATTCATATCTCCGCAAATATAGCGCGAAAAAATCTGAAATTCAGACCTGAGGTTCAATGCGATTTATTCTCAAATGGGTTTTTTTTCAACTTCTAAAACATCGCAGAAAAAAAGTTATAGAGAAAATTCCACGATGACTTGTTTGGAGCAGCGAAACCCTAGAATCCAAAGCTCTGATACCAAATGTTATGAAACCAGCTCAAGAAAAGATAGAAAAGATAGATCAACGCCTTAGAATTTAGCCTCTTTGAGGGGCCAACCTCCTTTACATTACATAAATGAACAATTCTTGGATGATACAAATGAAAAGACCTCCTTTCTATATATAGGAGTCTAAGGGGTCATAACATAATCAGAGCCAACATAACAATAATAATGTAAGGGCACAATAATAACAATAGTGGGCTTCTATGTGGCACAATAGTAACAATATGGGCACTACATGGGTACATATATATAATAAGTGGGTTGTACTAATAACAATAAGGGGTTACATTAGTAGTATAGGGGCCTAACATGCCCCTCTCCTTCAAAAAGCGTTGTCCTCAACGCTTGAGTATTTATTGATGCTTCTATATAAAATTCTTGTCCTCCCATGTGGAATCTTCAGTGGGTAAGTTCTTCCACTTGATGAGATACACTGAAATTGATTGATTTCGTAGCTGTCGGGTTCTTGTTTCTGTGACTGCTCTAGTTTCCAATATGATTTTTTCTTCCTCTTCAATTCCTGGCAACATTGTTTGGATTGGGATCTTTTGCAACTTTTGAATAAGTGGCCATACTTCTTCATCCTTCTTCCATTCATCCCTTACTTCGTTTATCCAATCTAGTTGGATAATAGAAATAGCACAAAACAATGCTTCCACATCCTCATCCTTGAAGAGTCTTCCCATTCAGTAATGTCACCATTTTTTAAGTGCATGTAGTATTGCCAAAATTTCCTTCTCATAAATAGCTTGCTTGAGATGTAGCAGTAAAAATATCCAATCACCTACATCAAAACATTTTTCACTACGATGTTTATCTACCTGTTATTTCATTTGATTTTGCACCAAAGTGGCGTTATCCTTTAAAAGTTGGAGAACTTGTTGTTGATGCTCGATGTGATCTTTCACTGCTTGAACCTTTTTCTTCTGGATATGTCCTTATATCTCTAGAGTTTGAGGAGTGGTAATTTCTTCCAATCCTTTACAAGATATGGTCGGATTCATTTCTTGATGCTCAATGTGATCTTTCACTTCTTGAATATTTTCTTCTTGATATGTCCTTCTATCTTGATAGTTTGAGGAGTGGTAATTTCGAACAGTGAATTACAAGATATGGTTGGATTCATTTTTTCTTTCTTGATGTGATCTTTCACTTCTTGCACATTTTTTTTCTTGATATGTCCTTCTATCTTGAGAGTTTGAGGAGTGGTAATTCTTGCCAATGCTTTTCAAGATATGGTCTGATTCATTTCTTCTTTCTCTGGGGTGGGGTCTTGGCGTATATCTTCTTCTTTTGATGTTTCTTGATCCTTTTCTTCCTCCTCTTCATATTCTATGTAAAATAGTTTCTTCTCAGCACACTTATGACCTTTAGTGCATTTGCTATCACAATTGTAACAAAGCCCTTTTTCTCTTTTTTCTTCCAATTATTGTGGTGTAACCCTTGTAGGTTGTGGAAGGCTAGGAGAAACAACACTTCCATCTTTATAGTTGTGAGGGGTAGGCTTCCTGGTTTCCATAATTTTTCTTTCAACTATGTCACAAAGCCCTTTTAATCTTTCCAATTGTTGTGGTGTTGCTCTAAAGAAGGTGTTGCTCTTTGTATCCTCATAATGTGCTATCATTTCCTCCATGAAAATTGAGCACATAACAAGTTGTTTACGAGAACAAAGCCCTTCGTACCATAAAAATTGATTTGTTTCTAAATATGAAGATGCAATACATACCTTTTGTAACAGTTGTACACCATGTAGATCAAAATATTGCTCCATCTAAAGTATCCAATTTACTGGATCCTTGTCATCAAACTTCCTCATCTTGCTTTTTCTTGATTTTGGAGCTCGACCTTGAAACGACTATAACTCTGTACTTTCAGATCTTTAAGTTTTCAAATTGTGATCTATAGTAGCCCTCTGTGTTCTCTTTCCAATGCCATCAGTCTGATCCAAATTGGATTCTCTAAGAAAGAGTTATGCACAATCTCTCAAGATGACCTGATCATAGACCTTTCCTGAAAAACGAATTTGTATGAAGTGCCACGTGTCACTGTTTTGACCTTTGGATCTGAAAAATGTATAAAAACACTAAAGTCCATTCTCTTTCTATACCTTCTTATGAAATTTCAATCCGATCCCCAGAGAGAAAGTTATGACGATTTTCCCCAGGTCACATGTTTAGAATGTAATTCAGGAGTCTGCAAAAAGACCAACTTCCTCAGATCATATCTCCGCAAATATAGCACGCAAAGCTCTGAAATTTGGACCCGAGGTTCAGCGTAATTTATTTTCAAATGGGGTTTTTTTTCAAGTTCTGAAACATCGCAGAAAAAAAGTTATAGCGAAAATTCCACGATGACCTGTTTGGAGCAGCGAAACCCTAGAATCCAAAGCTCTGATACCAAATGTTATGAAACCAGCTCAAGAAAAGATAGAAAAGATAGATCAACGCCTTAGAATTCAGCCTCTTCGAGGGGGAAACCTCCTTTACATTACATAAATGAACAATTCTTGGATGATACAAATGAAAAGACCTCCTTTCTATATATAGGAGTCTAAGGGGTCATAACATAATCAGAGCCAACATAACAATAATAATGTAAGGGCACAATAATAACAATAGTGGGCTTCTATGTGGCACAATAGTAACAATATGGGCACTACATGGATACATATATATAATAAGTGGGTTGTATTAATAACAATAAGAGGTTACACTAGTAGTATAGGGGCCTAACATGCCCCTCTCCTTCAAAAAGCGTTGTCCTCAATGCTTGAGTAGTTATTGATGCTTCTGTATAAAATTCTTGTCCTCCCATGTGGAATTTTCAGTGGGTAAGTTCTTCCACTTGATGAGATACACTGAAATTGATTGATTTCGTAGCTGTCCGGTTCTTGTTTCTGTGACTGCTCTAGGTTCTAATATGATTTTTTCTTCCTTTTCAATTTCTAGCAATATTGTTTGAATTGGGATCTTTTGCAACTTTGGAATAAGCGGCCATACTTCTTCATCGTTCTTCCATTCATCCCTTACTTCATTTATCCAATTTAGTTGGATAATAGAAATTGCACAAAACAATGCTTCAACATCCTCATCCTTGAAGAGTCTTCCCATTCGGTAAGGTCGCCATTTTTTAAGTGCATGTAGTATTGCCAGCATTTCCTTCTCATAAATAGCTTGCTTGAGATGTAGCAGTAAAAATACCCAATCAACTACATCAAAACATTTTTCACTACGATGTTTATCTACCTGTTGTTTCATTTGATTTTGCGTCGAAGTGGCGTTATCCTTTAAAAGTTGGAGAACTTGTTGTTGATGCGCGATGTAATCTTTCACTGCTTGAACCTTTTTCTTCTAGATATGTCCTTCTATCTCTAGAGTTTGAGGAGTGGTAATTTCTTCCAATCCTTTACAAGATATGGTTGGATTCATTTCTTGATGCTCAATGTGATCTTTCCCTTCTTGAACATTTTTCTTCTTGATTGTCCTTCTATCTTGATAGTTTGAGGAGTGGTAATTTCGAACAATGAATTACAAGATATGGTTGGATTCATTTCTCCTTTCTTGATGTGATCTTTCACTTCTTGCACATTTTTCTTCTTGATATGTCCTTCTATCTTGAGAGTTTGAGGAGTGGTAATTCTTGCCAATGCTTTACAAGATATGGTCTCATTCATTTCTTCTTTCTCTGGGGTGGGGTCCTGGCATATATCTTCTTCTTTTGATGTTTCTTGATCCTTTTCTTCCTCCTCTTCATATTCTATGTAAAATAATTTTTTCTCCGCACACTTATGACCTTTAGTGCATTTTATATCACAATTGTAACAAAGACCCTTTTCACTTTTTTCTTCCAATTGTTGTGGTGTAACCTTATAGGTTGTGGAAGGCTAGGAGAAACAACACTTCAATATTTATAGTTGTGAGAGGTAGGCTTCTTGGTTTCCATAATTTTTCTTTCAATTATGTTACAAAGCCCTTTTACTCTTTCCAATTGTTGTGGTGTAGCTCTAAAGAAGGTGTTGCTCTTTGTATCCTCATAATGTGCTATCATTTCCTCCATGAAAATTGAGCACGTAACAAGTTGTTTACGAGAAATAAAGCCCTTTGTACCATAAAAATTGATCTGTTTCTAAATATGAAGATGCAATACATACCTTTTGTAACAATTGTACACCATGTATATCAAAATATTGCTCCATCTGAAGTATCCAATTTACTGGATCCTTGCCATCAAACTTCCTCATCTTGCTTTTTCTTGATTTTAGGAGCTCGACCTTGAAATGACTGTAACTCTGTACTTTCAGGTCTTTAAGTTTTGAAATTGTGATATATAGTAGCCCTCTGTGTCCTCTTTCCAATGCCACCAGTCTGATCCAAATTGGATTCTCTAAGAAATAGTTATGCACAAACTCCTAAGATGACCTGATCATAGACCTTTAAAGAAGAGCGAACTTGTATGAAGTGCCACGTGTCACTGTTTCGAACTTTGGATCTGAAAAATATATAAAAAAACTACAGTCCATCCTCTTTCTATACCTTCTGACGAAATTTCAATCTGATCCCCAGAGAGAAAGTTATGACTATTTTCCCCAGGTCACCTATTTGGAATGTAATTTAGGAGTCTACCAAAAGACCAACTTCCTCAGATTCATATCTCCGCAAATATAGCACGAAAAACTCTGAAATTCGGACCCGAGGTTCAACGCGATTTATTCTCAAATGGGTTTTTTTTCAACTTCTGAAACATCGCAGAAAAAAAGTTATAGAGAAAATTCCACGACCTGTTTGGAGCAGCGAAACCCTAGAATCCAAAGCTCTGATACCAAATGTTATGAAACCAACTCAAGAAAAGATAGAAAAGATAGATCAACGCCTTAGAATTCAGCCTCTTTGAGGGGGCAACCTCCTTTACATTACATAAATGAACAATTCTTGGATGATACAAATGAAAAGACCTCCTTTCTATATATAGGAGTCTAAGGGGTCATAACATAATCAGAGCCAACATAACAATAATAATGTAAGGGCACAATAATAACAATAGTGGGTTTCTATGTGGCACAATAGTAAAATATGGGCACTACATGGGTACATATATATAATAAGTGGGTTGTACTAATAACAATAAGGGGTTACATTAGTAGTATAGGGGCCTAACATGCCCTTCTCCTTCAAAAAGCGTTGTCCTTAAAGCTTGAGTATTTCTTGATGCTTCTATATAAAATTCTTGTCCTCCCATGTGGAATCTTCAGTGGGTAAATTCTTCCACTTGATGAGATACACTGAAATTGATTGATTTCATAGCTGTCGGGTTCTTGTTTCTGTGATTGCTCTAGGTTCCAATATGATTTTTCCTTCCTCTTCAATTTCTGGCAACATTGTTTGAATTGGGATCTTTTGCAACTTTTGAATAAGTGGTCATACTTCTTCATCCTTCTTCCATTCATCCCTTACTTCGTTTATCCAATCTAGTTGGATAATAGAAATAGCACAAAACAATGCTTCCCCATCCTCATCCTTGAAGAGTCTTCCCATTCTGTAATGTGACCATTTTTTAAGTGCATGTAGTATTGCCAAAATTTTCTTCTCATAAATAGCTTGCTTGAGATGTAGTAGTAAAAATACCCAGTCACCTACATCAAAACATTTTTCACTACGATGTTTATCTACCTGTTGTTTCATTTGATTTTGCACCGAAGTGGCGCTATCCTTTAAAAGTTGGAGAACTTGTTGTTGATGCTCAATGTGATCTTTCACTGCTTCAACATTTTTCTTCTGGATATGTCCTTATATCTCTAGAGTTTGAGGAGTGGTAATTTCTTCCAATCCTTTACAAGATATGGTCGGATTCATTTCTTGATGCTCAATGTGATCTTTCACTTCTTGAACATTTTCTTCTTGATATGTCCTTCTATCTTGATAGTTTGAGGAGTGGTAATTTCGAACAGTGAATTACAAGATATGGTTGGATTCATTTTTCTTTCTTGATGTGATCTTTCACTTCTTGCACATTTTTTTTCTTGATATGTCCTTCTATCTTGAGAGTTTGAGGAGTGGTAATTCTTGCCAATGCTTTCCAAGATATGGTCTGATTCATTTCTTCTTTCTCTAGGGTGGGGTCTTGGCATATATCTTCTTCTTTTGATGTTTCTTGATCCTTTTCTTCCTCCTCTTCATATTCTATGTAAAATAATTTCTTCTCAGCACACTTATGACCTTTAGTGCATTTGCTATCACAATTGTAACAAAGCCCTCTTTCTCTTTTTTCTTCCAATTATTGTGGTGTAATCCTTGTAGGTTGTGGAAGGCTAGGAGAAACAACACTTCCATCTTTATAGTTGTGAGGGGTAGGCTTCCTGGTTTCCATAATTTTTCTTTCAACTATGTCACAAAGCCCTTTTACTCTTTCCAATTGTTGTGGTGTTGCTCTAGAGAAGGTGATGCTCTTTGTATCCTCATAATGTGCTATCATTTCCTCCGTGAAAATTGAGCACATAACAAGTTGTTTACGAGAACAAAGCCCATCATACCATAAAAATTGATCTGTTTCTAAATATGAAGATGCAATAAATACCTTTTGTAACAGTTGTACACCATGTAGATCAAAATATTTCTCCATCTGAAGTATCCAATTTACTGGATCCTTGTCGTCAAACTTCCTCATCTTGCTTTTTCTTGATTTTAGGAGCTCGACCTTGAAACGACTGTAACTCTGTACTTTCAGATCTTTAAGTTTTGAAATTGTGATCTATAGTAGTCCTCTGTGTTCTCTTTCCAATGCCATCATTCTGATCCAAATTGGATTCTCTAAGAAAGAGTTATGCACAATCTCTCAAGATGACCTGATCATAGACCTTTCCCGAAAAGCGAACTTGTATGAAGTGCCACGTGTCACTGTTTCGACCTTTGGATCTGAAAAATATATAAAACCAGCACAGTCCATCCTCTTTCTATACCTTCTTATGAAATTTCAATCCGATCCCCAGAGAGAAAGTTATGACGATTTTCCCCAGGTCACCTGTTTGGAATGTAATTCAGGAGTCTGCAAAAATACCAACTTCCTCAGATCATATCTCCGCAAATATAGCACTAAAAGCTCTAAAATTTGGACCCAAGGTTCAGCGTGATTTATTTTCAAATGGGTTTTTTTTTCAACTTCTGAAACATCGCAGAAAAAAAGTTATAGCGAAAATTCCACGATGACGTGTTTGGAGCAGCGAAACTCTAGAATCCAAAGCTCTGATACCAAATGTTATGAAACCAGCTCAAGAAAAGATAGAAAAGATAGATCAACGCCTTAGAATTCAGCCTATTTGAGGGGGAAACCTCCTTTATATTACATAAATGAACAATTCTTGGATGATACAAATGAAAAGACCTCCTTTCTATATATAGGAGTCTAAGGGGTCATAACATAATCAGAGCCAACATAACAATAATAATGTAAGGGTACAATAATAACAATAGTGGGCTTCTATGTGGCACAATAGTAACAATATGGGCACTACATGGGTACATATATATAATAAGTGGGTTGTACTAATAACAATAAGCGGTTACATTAGTAGTATAGGGGCCTAACATGCCCCTCTCCTTCAAAAAGCGTTGTCCTCAACGCTTGAGTATTTCTTGATGCTTCTATATAAAACTCTTGTCCTCCCATGTGGAATCTTCAGTGGGTATGTTCTTCCACTTGATGAGATACACTGAAATTGATTGATTTCGTAGCTGTCGGGTTCTTGTTTCTGTGACTGCTCTAGGTTCCAATATGATTTTTCCTTCCTCTTCAATTTCTGGCAACATTGTTTGAATTGGGATCTTTTGCAACTTTTGAATAAGTGGCCATACTTCTTCATCCTTCTTCCATTCATCCCTTACTTCGTTTATCCAATCTAGTTGGATAATAGAAATAGCACAAAACAATGCTTCCACATCCTCATCCTTGAAGAGTCTTCCCATTCAGTAATGTCACCATTTTTTAAGTGCATGTAGTATTGCCAAAATCTCCTTCTCATAAATAGCTTGCTTGAGATGTAGCAGTAAAAATACCCAGTCACCTACATCAAAACATTTTTCACTATGATGTTTATCTACCTGTTGTTTCATTTGATTTTGCACCAAAGTGGCGTTATCCTTTAAAAGTTGGAGAACTTGTTGTTGATGCTCGATGTGATCTTTCACTGCTTGAATCTTTTTCTTCTGGATATGTCCTTATATATCTAGAGTTTGAGGAGTGGTAATTTCTTCCAATCCTTTACAAGATATGGTTGGATTCATTTCTTGATGCTCAATGTGATCTTTCTCTTCTTGAACATTTTTCTTCTTGATTGTCCTTCTATCTTGATAGTTTGAGGAGTGGTAATTTCGAACAATGAATTACAAGATATGGTTGGATTCATTTCTCCTTTCTTGATGTGATCTTTCACTTCTTGCACATTTTTCTTCTTGATATGTCCTTCTATCTTGAGAGTTTGAGGAGTGGTAATTCTTGCCAATGCTTTACAAGATATGGTCTGATTCATTTCTTCTTTCTCTGGGGTGGGGTCCTGGCGTATATCTTCTTCTTTTGATGTTTCTTGATCCTTTTCTTCCTCCTCTTCATATTCTATGTAAAATAATTTCTTCTCAGCACACTTATGACCTTTAGTGCATTTTCTATCACAATTGTAACAAAGCCCTTTTTCTCTTTTTTCTTCCAATTATTGTGGTGTAACCCTTGTAGGTTGTGGAAGGCTAGGAGAAACAACACTTCCATCTTTATAGTTGTGAGGGGTAGGCTTCCTGGTTTCCATAATTTTTCTTTCAACTATGTCACAAAGCCCTTTTACTCTTTCCAATTGTTGTGGTGTTGCTCTAAAGAAGGTGATGCTCTTTGTATCCTCATAATGTGCTATCATTTCCTCCGTGAAAATTGAGCACATAACACGTTGTTTACGAGAACAAAGCCCTTCGTACCATAAAAATTGATCTGTTTATAAATATGAAGATGCAATACATACCTTTTGTAACAGTTGTACACCATGTAGATCAAAATATTGCTCCATTTGAAGTATCCAATTTACTGGATCCTTGTCATCAAGCTTCCTCATCTTGCTTTTTCTTGATTTTAGGAGCTCGACCTTGAAACGACTGTAACTCTGTACTTTCAGATATTTAAGTTTTGAAATTGTGATCTATAGTAGCCCTCTATGTCCTCTTTCCAATGCCACTAGTCTGATCCAAATTGGATTCTCTAATAAAGAGTTATGCACAATCTCCCAAGATGACCTGATCATAGACCTTTCCAGAAGAGCGAACTTGTATGAAATTCCACGTGTCGTTGTTTCGACCTTTGAATCTGAAAAAGATATAAAAAAAATTACAATCCATCCTCTTTCTATACCTTCTTATGAAATTTCAATCCGATCCCCAGAGAGAAAGTTATGACGATTTTCCCCAGGTCACCTGTTTGGAATGTAATTCAGGATTCTGCAAAAAGACCAACTTCCTCAGATCATATCTCCGCAAATATAGTGCGAAAAGCTTTGAAATTTGGATCCGAGGTTCAACGTGATTTATTCTCAAATGGGTTTTTTTAAACTTCTGAAACATCACAGAAAAAAAGTTATAGCGAAAATTCCATGATGACCTGTTTGGAGCAGCGAAACCCTAGAATCCAAAGCTCTGATACCAAATGTTATGAAACCAGCTCAAGAAAAGATAGAAAAGATATATCAACGCCTTAGAATTCAGCCTCTTCGAGGGGGAAACGTCCTTTACATTACATAAATGAACAATTCTTGGATGATACAAATGAAAAGACCTCCTTTCTATATATAGGAGTCTAAGGGGTCATAACATAATCAGAGCCAACATAACAATAATAATGTAAGGGCAAAATAATAACAATAGTGGGCTTCTATGTGGCACAATAGTAACAATATGGGCACTACATGGGTACATATATATAATAAGTGGGTTGTACTAATAACAATAAGGGGTTACACTAGTAGTATAGGGGCCTAACAACTTTAAGTTCACAAACTTTGAATAAACCTCAACTTTCTTCTTCATGAAATAGATCTAACATTTGCGGGAAACACCATCTACAAAAATCACATAATACCTTTTCTTTGCAACTGAGATTGTAGAAAACCGTCCACACACATCTGAGTGAACTTGCTCCAATATGGCTCCAACTCTGCTATCTCAACCTTGGAAGGAGGATTTGGCATATTTTCCAAGAGTGAATCCCTTGCACACATCATGTTGATCAAGGGTGCATTTTGGAAGTCCAATGGTGACTTGATGTTATAGACATATTTGGGCACATCAACCCCAAACTCATATGTCGATGATATTAGGGATCATCAACCCCTAAAAGAGTTGTTTTATACCCTAAATAAGCTTAGTCATCTAAATGCCTCATTCCCCAAAAGTTCCATCTTAGAAATCATCCAAAAAGTGCCTAAATTGAACCATATCTAAAAGCCCTATGTTAGGGTGAGATGCATCTCACTTTCTACACTGTCTAAGTGAGATGCATCGCAGTTTGGCCCTTTAGTAAGTGCAACGGGCAAGGTTGGACAAAATTCCGGGACAATTTGTTAGTTGGTTGCTCATGGAATCTTCTAGAAACTTCTCCTGTGCCACTTGCCTCTCTGATTTCACCCAAGGATGACCAAGGGAACTAGGAAACCATTTCCAATTCCCCTCTCTTGTGGAACTAATTTCAACAAATGGAACAGAATTCATCATCCCCATTGATGACTCACCCTCTTGCAATCATCTATAAAAGGATCTCCCATCCAAGAGATCAAAAGGCTGAACTATTCTGAGTTGTAAGGAAGTGATGCTAGTTTTAGTATTGAGGTGAGAGCATTGTGTCATTGTTGGTGTGTCCTTGTTGATTCATGAGGTGAAGAAGGCTTGAAGCTGGGAGGATGGCGTTGGATCAAACTTCTTATGGGTTGTAATTCTCCTTGATATCAATAAATTTCTTCAAGATTTTTCCCAATTGATTGTGTTAACTGTAAATGCATCCATTTTTTTATCATATTTCTGATTCTATGATGTTTATGCTGTGATGGATCATTATGCTTTGACAGGTATTTGTTTCTGTAGCTATGCAGGTACTCTCCAAGCGTGTTAAGTACAAGGAGGAGTTACAAGATCAGCCAAAGGATAGGGAGATCAAGTGAGGATTCAAGCAAAACTTACAGGTTGGTCTTTCATAATCTATTTCTCATCTGTCACTCATAGGAAAGATATTGAATTGCTTTAAATTGTTGTTTCTAGGTTAGCTACCAAACTTAGAGGGTTAGTCGTTCGACAAGACACTAATTTTCCCAGAAACAAATTGGTAACTCCGCTGGGGAGCTAACCAGATGATTGTTTTTTTCTATTTCTTTCTCTATGTTGAATTATATAAACTATATACAGAGTCTGAAGCTAGCTAGGAAGCTTTCAAACTGCTCTCGTTATGTAATTGCGTAGTAGATGAATGCTACTTCAGTCAATCTCTAGTTTAGTTTATGTATTGAACATTTGACTTGAAAACACATCAAAATTCCCTTTTGGTAGCTTAGTAGCTTCTTAGGAAAATACATCACACTTTGCTTATCATTGTTCATCAAAACCAAGCTTAATCCATTGAAAACTGCTGCAAAATTGAGCCAAAAACACTTTCAGAATCACTCCCTACGACCATCTCACTTGCCTGAACTGCAACTTGAGATGCATCTTAGTTCCCAAATGGGAAAAGTGTGATACATCTCACTCTCTTCAAATTCTAAGTGTGATGATTGACTGAAACTCAATTTTCCCATCTAGGAGTTGAGGTTTTTGACTAGTTTTCATTCTTGTTTGGTTGCTTGCTGAATATGAACAATGTCTCATCACTGAAGCCAACTTACATCACTCAGATCAGCCTCTATTTAGAATAGGATTAGTAATTTTTTTTGTGTATTTGTTTTTCATTTACAATCCATTGTCAAAAAGTAGTGTTAATCGATTGTCGCTTCGATAGAAAAAGTGTCGTAAAGTCTTCAATTTTTGTCGAAAAAGTGAAGTGTTGTTAAAATCCTCCTTCATAGCTAATCGATTAAACTATTTTGTGCATTTAATTTGGTTTCATTCAAAGTGTCGAAAAGCTTTATTTCTTCAAACTTGAAAGTGTCATTTGAGTCTTCCTTTCTCTCTTTGAAGAAAAATTATCGAAAATTGCCATTTTGTGTGAAACATTTTGAATCATTGCTGCATTTAGTTTTCCTTCTTGAATCATTCACATTAAGGAGAGCTGAAAACAAATACATGCATTTTGCATTGTGCATATTAAGGTTTGTGAATGCTTGATAGGAATAGCTAGGGAAATTGCATTAGATGTGCTCTTTGCTCTTTGTCAAAGATCTGATTGCTCTATCCTTTACTAGCTAAGGTTTTCATCGTTCAAACTAAATCAAAAGTTTGTTTATCATGATAGTTGCATTTTAGGAATTGCGAACATACATCATGCAGTGAACCCTCAAAGGCAAACTTTTAAGAAATATCAACTTAAAATGAACCTCAATTAATCTAATAATGCATTGGAACCTAACGCAACACATCTAGAGGTCTAGGCTAGAGACGTGTTCCAACGTCTTTAAACCTAGTGGCTGTCATTTTCACTGAAGGATGGGTGATTCCTCCTCTTTGATACGATAAGTGCTAGTACAAAGTTGTGCTCCTTGTATTGTCGCATATATAGTGGGAGACCCTAGTAGGCTTAAAATCCTTTATCCATAGGAAACTGAGTCTACCGCCTTATCGATCACAATGCACTAAACACAACATTCGGGAAGATTGACTGCCGTACGTAAAGTCCTTGGTAATTTCTCTTTAATTTATCACCAAGGTGTATATTGCGGTTTTGTGATTGGTCTGGTAAACCTTTTTGTCTAGATTCTCCATAGTAGTCACTTTCGTTCCTTTTCAACTCCTTAAAAGAAAAGGTCCATCTGAGCACTTGTCCTTTCAGGCTCATTAAAAATCGAAGGTGACTAGAGTCATCTTTAGCTTTTTCTCGACTCTTTAAAACTGAAAAAGCAAAGTTGCGTCTAAAGTGTCATTAAAATTAATTGACCACGAATAACATCCCTATTCCTTAGTTGATCTTAGGTTGAAACATATGGCGACAAATCTGGAGTCCACCGATCAAGGAATTCCTTTTGATGGAAATACTAGTCCTTTTCCTTCTTTCGGAAACATTGGTGCTCCATATATGGCTACATTGTCCCTTCCGAGATTTACCATTGGCTTGCCAGTATGGTTGTTTTCAACCTCCTTGGTTCAAAGTGTAGTGATTTCTCCGCAATCGAGTACACCTCCAACTGGACAAAATCAACCTCCAGTTGATCATAAAGTTGACCCTTTGCCTTCTTCCTCGTTTGTTTCTTCCTCCCCTTCTTCCTCTTCACCTGGTGAAAGTATTGGTACTTAACTAGGTGGCTAAGAAGAAGAAGAAGAAGCAAATTCGGCAGAGGGGCAACCAAGAAATCATTGCTTTGAATGAAAAATCTGATGAGAAATCATCGATTAAGCCTCACGAAGTTCGATATCCATGCAAACTTTGTGCAAGAGACCATCTTCTTCGAAATTGTCCTGATATTCCTCAGATCTTAGAAGAATGGTCTTCCTGTTCACATCATCCCATGTCATCAACCTCTAGAGATCATGTTGGTGACATACCATCAACTAGTGATAGTAAAGTTTATGGACAGAAGGGAAAAGTCAAGTTTCCATGCAGGTTATGTGAAGGGAATCATCCCATTCACCTTTGTCCCTATCTAGATGAAGCCAAGAAAGTGTTGGATGACCGTCCTACTTCATCGGAGCGACTTCCATCTGGTTACAGGAAACTCTCCCTAAATCCTTCACTAGTTGATGAACCGACTAACCAAAATCAACTGTTGGTCGAACCCACTCTCTCTGAAAGTGAATCCTATGAGTCTATACTTGACCAAAATCAATAGGTCGAGGTAACAGTTGACCCGATTTCACCTTCAGTAAATCATACCTTTTCTGAAGAGAGTGAACACCATACCACTCAAGTTCTTTTTGTTTCTTCAGATTCAAATGAGCTTGGGGGCAATCCACCTGTTCCATTAAGACAGGAGGAAAATCCTCTAGTTCTCATAACTAAAGGGGTTAATTCTCCTGTTTCTATGGTACTGCCTCCAAGTAGTCTAGTCACTTCCTTTGATTGGAATCGACTGGGAGGATTCCACCTTCCTTCTTATGTGCCTTTCCAGATCATAGTACAGGTTTGTAAAATGATTATATCTGAAACTATTATAGATGAAGGTGAATCAGTGAGTATCCTCTCCTCAACTGCTATGAAAGCGCTTGGTTCACCACCGCTTGTGCCTGTTACACAGAATTTGTTGGTTTTTAACAAAGGAATGAGTCGACCATTAGGGATCCTCCCTCAGTTACCCATTAATTTTGGAGGGAAAACCGTTTATCTAAACGTGATGGTAGTCCTAGGCCCTTTAGATTACAATCTACTTCTTGGGCGCGACTATGTTTATGACATGGGAGCTATTGTTTCAACACTCTTTCGAGTGATTTGTTTCCGCATGAAGGCAAGATTGTCACCTTTGACCAGCTTTCACTTCCCGGTCCAAATTTGGCTCCTAGTCAACCATCTTCCCTAAATGGTCCTTTTGTACCAATGGTATCATCCCCGCCATGGGTTAATTATGTGGCAACCTATTCCATACCTACATCAACTGACGATCAATTCAGTGATGTTGTACATCATGTAATGGGGTCATTAGAATCAGATCTCTCCTTCATGACCACTTATGAGTTCTGATTGAGCTCCAAGGATAGTTCGTTGTCTTGTGTCAACCTCGTTTAAAAATGAAACAAGGAGCAGGAGGACAGTTCGTTGTCTTGTGTCAACCTCATTAAAAAATGAAACAAGGGTCTATGAGGATAGTTCTTTTACTATGTCAACCTCATTTAAAAAATGAAACAGGTCCATGAGCATAGTTCCTTGTCTTGTGTCAAGCTCATTTAAAAAAAAAATGAAACAAGGTCCCAAGTTCCAAGTCGAGTCTTTGAGTAGATCTCGTAAAATCCCAGTCAAGTCTTTCACTTGATCTTGTTAAAGAACCTTCATTCCATCCACTTGATAGCCATGAGTAGTCTACTTAGGTGAATGTAATGAAGTTTGGGGGGCATGCAACTAGTGGTAAAGATAAGTTTCCGTGTAGGTTATGTGAAGGGAATCACCCGATTCACCTTTGTCTATCTGGATGAAGCCAAAGAGGTGTTGGATAACCGTCCTACTTCATTGCAGTGACTTCCATCTAGTTACAGGGGACTCTCTCTTTCATCATGATGGGGGCATGCAAATCATTTTCAAGCATAGTTTTTCATTTCAAGCTTGTGTAAAAATGAAATTGAATCCAAGCATAGTTTTTTGTTTCAAGCTTGTGTAAACATGAAACTGAATCCAAGCATAGTTCCCTATGGTTCAAGCTTGTCTAAAAATGAACCCATTTCCATTTTAACCCTCGTGATTGCCATTTTATTAGCCTCTTTTATCAGATGAGCCTTGGTTGTTTCATTCCATCACCACCATCTCTTTGGCCGATCATATGCTTTCACTTGGTTGTTTTACCCTTTTTTGAGGAACAATTGCAATGAATGGTCTTATTAGCCAAACTCTTCACATAAATCAACATGTTTTGAGAAGTTCCAACATCACCAGAACCAGTTGCTACCCTAGACACCACTCGTTCCTCAAAATAGAGTCCTCTTTAAACTCTTTTCAGACTCTTTAAACATGAAAAGATAGTCGAGCGCTTGTCTCTTCCAGCTCGTTAAAGTATTGGAAATGACATCTCTCTTGTATTATTTTATCCTTTTTCGGACCTGAGGGATTATTTTACGAAAAAGAACTTATGGAGTTTTCTTTTCATCTCTTTTCAAACTCTCTAAACATGAAAAGGACCGAGTTATCCTTGTCGTTAAACTCATTAAAATAATAGCGACAAACTTGTCCATCTAGATGAGACCGAGTTTCACCGTCGCTAGACTCGTTAAAACATCAAATAGCGATGGGTTTGCCCAAAGGGTGAATTATAAAACAAGCATATGTTATCCTCCTCAAGCTTGATAAAAAATAAAGAGGTACTAGTCAATAATGACTGGGGAAAATGGGGAAAAATCTTGAAAACATATGGTAGCAAGTCGCTCTTGAACATGACACTTTCACTTCATTTCCATGATTAAGCTGGGTTGGGACATTCTGTTTGATGGTTACCATATTGTTGGTCTATCACACCATCCATCAATTTTGCTTTGGGTCAACGCTACCAATTCATCTCAGTGTTGCTGATATGTTCAAGAGAATTCATCCAGCTAAAGTCTCATATGTTGCAATACCACAAACTTTCATTTTCATGACCGCCATTCCTGAACCTTGTGTTGTCAGTTCATTTTCATCTCCAAAAATCATTTATTCCATTTCATGTCATAGATGTGGGATACATCAAGGCCCTCCTACGCCGAGTCGCTTCTTGTCGACATCAGCTCATTATCCAAGAATTTGAATTAGAAACACCCTTTCAGTGTTTTGAAGCTTGCTTACATCAATGGAAAGTTTCTCTCTTCCGGCAACAGGTTAACATCAATGGCCTTCGACTGAAATATTTTGCATGGTGTTCGACAATCGAATCATCTATTCACACCACGTGAAATGTACTATAGTACCTTGAGGATCATCATCATTATCGGTGACTCCTCTCGTGTCTGTTAACAACCTACATCATTGGCTGGTAATTAGGCGATGTCTCTCCATGTTCGACCTCAGAACATCTCTTCACATGGTTTGACTTGTACATCGAGCGAAGATTGAATGAGTTTGAAGACCCTGGATTTAGTTTCATCCATCTAGGCTGCGATATATTCAGGGATACAAAAACATCAAATGTACAAAGGCTCTACACAGATGGTCATCCTAATCATGGATTATGACTCTATATCTATAGAATCACAAGTTTGTATCTGTAGACGAATATCTGATCTATGTACATGAAATGAAAATTTATAAAGCTGAGCATGGGAATGCCCCCCTCAGCTAGTTCATGAAAAATTATATTATCACGATGTATTGTATTGTAATTTATGCAGGTCACCTTCCAGTTCGAAACTTCTGATCCTCATGATAAAGCATTTCACCCAACATGAACATTTACAACCTCATGCTTTAGGGGGCAACTGTTATAGACATATTTGGAAACATCAACCCCAAAATCATATGTCGATGATATTAGGGATCATCAACCCCTAAAAGATTTGTTTTATACCCTAAAGAAGCTTAGTCACCTAAATGCCTCATTCCCCAAAAGTTCCATCTCAGAAATCATCCAGAAGGTACCTAAACTGAACCATCTCTGAAAGCTCTATGTTAGGGTGAGATGCATCTCGCCTGATACACTATCTAAGTGAGATGCATCGCAGTTTGGCCCTTTAGTAAGTTCGATGGGTGAGTTTGGACAAAATTCCGGGACAATTTGTGAGTTGGTTGCTCATGGAATCTTTTAGAAACTTCTCTTGTGCCACTTGCCTCTCTGAATTCGCCCAAGGATGACCAAGGGAACTAGGAAACCATTTCCAATTCCCCTCTCTTGTGGAACTAATTTGAAAAAATGGAATGGAATTCATCATCCCCATTGATGACTCACCCTCTTGCAATCATCTATAAAAGGATCTCCCATCCAAGAGATCAGAAGGTTGAATTATTCTGAGTTGTAAGGAAGTGCTGCTAGTTTTAGTATTGAGGTGAGAGCATTGTGTCATTGTTGGTGTGTTCTTGTTGATTCATGAGGTGAAGAAGGCTTGAAGTTGGGAGGATGGCATTGGATCAGACTTCTTATGGGTTGTAATTCTCCTTGATATCAATAAAGTTCTTCAAGATTTTTCCCAATTGATTGTGTTAACTATAAATGCATTCATTTGTTTATCATATTTCTGATTCTATGATGTTTATGCTGTGATGGATCATTATGCTTTGACAGGTCTTTGTTTCTGTAGCTGTGCAGGTACTCTCCAAGCGTGTTAAGTACGGGGAGGAGTTACGAGATCGGCTAAAGGAGAGGGAGATCAAGCGAGGATTCAAGCGAAAGTTATAGGTTGGTATTTCATAATCTCTTTCTTATTTTTCACTCATAGGAAAGATATTGAATTGCTTAAACTATTGTTTCTAGGTTAGCTATCAAACCTAGAGGTTTAGTCGTTCGACAAGACACTAATTTTCCCAGAAACACTTGCTGCATTATTTTTCCAGAGCTCCCCAACATCTCAGCCTTGAAGATGTTACACTTTGCTTCTCAATGCAACACATGCATTCGTCTCTATATTATAGAGATTTTTAACTCGCACACCAATTTGTTTTACTTGTCCAGTAGTAGCATGCTTTAGATAAGATTTTCCCATACTAAACACTAGATCATATCCACGGTTTTCAAGTACAGCTAAAAAAACTAAATTTTTCTTTAGTCCAGGCTCATACATTATATTATTTAGGTGAAGATGGGAGCCTAGCTCCATCTTAAAGGTGACAGTGCCAATCCCTTTGGTACTATACCTCCCATCATCTCCAAGATATATGTGTAATTGTTGGTCCTTCTCCCCTAGGATGCTGAAGAAATCCTTACTTCCTATCATATGAAATGAGGCACCAAAATCTAAGTGCCATACGCTACCTTGTACAATACTTTCCATGCAGAAAATGAGGGTGAAATCCAACTCGAATTGTGATGTGAGAGCATCACCTCCTACTGTTGTTGTAGACTTCTTATTGGATTTTTTGTGTGGACACTTGGTTGCATAGTGTCCATATTCATGGGAGTGAAAAAATTTGATTTTACCGTGGTCTTTCTTCTTGCCATGGTTCTAGTTAGATTCTACCTTACCTTGGGCCTTCTTTCCCTTGGCCTTATTTCCTTTGCTTCATAGACCAAATTTTTCTTCCTCCTCATATTTGGATGTGATGCCATCTCTAGTGTTTCTTATGATCTCCTCATGCACCAAATCATACCAAAGTCTCTCCCAATATGGTATCTTGTTTCTTTCATTAACTGAATCCCTATAGCTCTGCCATGATTTCGAAAGGCCAAGGAGTTTTAAGCTCACAAGTTCAGATGATGGAACATTTTCTTCTACTCCTTCAAGTTCATCTCAAACTTGAGTGAATTTGGATAGGTATTGAACAACAATTTCATTTTTACCCATGCGAATGTTCCTGAGCTTATGTCTCAATGCCATTTTCCTGGCATCATTACTTCTCTGGAATAGATCTGTGAGACTTTTCCACATTACAAAAGGAGTCTCCTTTCCATGCAAGTTTGAAACCACACAATCTCTGACACCCTCTAGAATAATCCTCCTAGCTTTTGTTGTGTCTTTCTTCCACTAAGCTTGTGCTTCTAGATTAGAGTCTGGTGGTTTTGGAATATCAGAACTTGTGTAATCTAATACTCCATTTTCATCCAGTACAAATTACATCCTGTCTTTACAAGAACAAAAATTCAAGGTTCCCTCCAATGCATACTTAAGCCTTAATCCATTGAAAGACATTGTTCCTGTATTGAAGAAGATCTGCACCAAAAAATCTGCAAATCAATTTTTTTCTAAGAGAAGATTTTGAACCCGGTTTCTATATAGCCTTCAGTAGCTCTGATACCATGTATAAATAACTTGAAATTTGTAGATACTAGTGAATTCATACTAAAAATAATAGACAAAAAATTATTCTACTCAATCTATGAAAATAAAACATAAAATAGAAACAAAACAATCACATACAATCATTCAATCACAATGAACACAATATTTTTATTGAACAACAATTTCATTTTTACCCATGCAAATGTTCTTGAGCTTATGTCTTAATTCCATTTTCCTGGTATCACTACTACTCTGGAATAGATTTGTGAGAGTTTTCCACATTTCAAAAGGAGTCCTTTCCATGCAAGTTCGAAACCACATAATCTTTAACACCCTCCAGAATAATCCTCCTAGGTTTTTTTGTGTCTTTCTTCCACTGAGCTTGTGCTTGTAGATTAGAGTCTGGTGGTTTTGGAATATTAGTTTTTGTGTAAACTAATACTCCATTTTCATCCATGACAAATTCCATCCTGTCTTTTCAAGCACAAAAATTCAAGGTTTCCTCCAATGCATATTCAAGCCTCAATCCATTGAAAGACATTGTTCTTGCATTGAAGAAGATCTGCACCAAAAACTTTGCAAATAATTTTTTTTCAAAGAGAAGATTTCGAACCTGGTTTCTATGTAGTCTTCAATAGCTCTGATACCATGTATAAATAACTTGAAATTTGCAGCTACTTGTGAATTTAGACTGAAAATAATAGACACTATTATAGACATTTTTGGGCACTGCAACCCCAATCATATATGTCCATAAACCAAGGGCTTCTGAGTCCCTAAAAGTGTTGTTTCATGCCCTAAAGGAACAAGGTCAGCTGATTACGTCATCTCCCGGAAGTTCTCCATAGGAAACTGCTCAGAACTGGTCAAAACTGGACCATACAGGTTGCTTAGAGCTAAGGGTGCGATGCATCTCACCTGCCCAGTGTAAAAGGTGTGATGCATACTGGAAAGCCCTTCTGTAGGGTGTGATGGGAAAGAATGGACAAATGGTAGAGACAGTTTGCGAGGTGGATGATCATGGAATCTTCCAAAAACTTCTCCTGTGACACTTGCCTCTCTGAATTCACCCAGGGATGAGTAAGAGATCATCAATCTCCAAGTGGAATCAAGAACTATCAGAGACAAGACACTAATCAAAATCCCAGAAGCTGACTCACCTCCCTGCAATCATCTATATATGGATCCCTCATCCCAGAGATCCAGAGGCTGGAATTTTGTATCTTGTAAGGAAGTGCTATTGGTTTCTTGGTGGAATATCATAGTGTTGGGTGATCTAAGCTTTTCATGAGGTGAAGAAGGGCTTTCATGCTGGGAGGATGACGTTGGGTCAGATCAATGGGTTGTAATCCTCTCTTCTAATCTTTATATCAATAAAGCTATTCAAGTTTTCCTCCACATTCTTGTATGTTTGATAGTATATGAATTTGTGTGGTCAATATATATCTGGTCCTATATTGTTTATGATTGTAGATCTCTACACTTTGAAGGTATTATGCTGCTTTGACTTTACAGGTACTCTTTGAAGTGGAGTGGTCAAGGGAGAAGCGGAAAATACTTGTCGGTGAGGAGAAGGAACAAGCAAAGAACCAAGCGCAAGATGGAGGTTGGTAGTCTTTGATCCTGTCTTATCTACTTTTCATAAAGGAAAACGAAAGTAACTTTAATCTATTTATTTCTAAGATAGCTACCCATCTTAGTGGGACTAACAGCTCTGCATAGACACTAGATTTCCCGATAACAAAATGGCGACTCCACTAGGGAGCGAATAGATTGTTTGCTTGTCTATATTTGTTTGTTTTATAAACTTACAGACAGAGCCTAAAGTTAAGCCAGCTATCCTTCGAACTGAATTTGCTATGCAAGTGCAAAGTAGATCAATGCTGCTTTAGTCTATCTCTGGGTTTTGTTTATAAACTGAACAATCAATTTGCAAACATCCTAATTGCCCTAGTGGTGGCTCTAGTAACCTCATTAGATCAGCCCCTGTGATTTCTATTTACTGAATATCATTAGCTCGGCCTAAATCCCTGATCTAAGCTGCAAACTGTGACCAAGAACCAAGTTGAAGTCTCGTCCCTAGACGATCGCACTTTCTCCTCTTAGGAATCTGGATGCATCGCACCTCCCATGTGTAGTAGGTGCGCTACATCGCACTTTCCCTGTGTTGTAGGTGCGTTGATTAGATAAGACCTCTTATGCTCTCAGATTTTGGTTTCTTTGTTCACTCTCTTCAGCTTTATTCAGGAGTTTTGCTGTCTGTGATCAGTATACCACTGTGGAAACTCCCTTCCATGATTTTGCCTCCATAGTACAAATAATTGTGAATGTTTTTATGTATTGTGTTCCATTTACAATTCTCTTTTGCAAAAAAGTAGCGTAATCAAATTGTTGTCTTTTGATTTGGAAGTGTCGCAAGTGTCGTTTTCAGTCAAAGAAAAGAATGTTATTGTTCTTGATGGTCGATTATATGGTTACTCTTGTATTTGATTTGAATTAGTAGTTTTTCAAGTGTCGAAATTAGTTTTCAATTCAAAGTCGCAAAGTGTCGTCATTATCTTCCTTTCGTTTTTGAAGAGAAATTTGTTAGTACTGTCACTATGAAAAGATAATTCGTATTTGTACTTAGCATTCTTCTTGTCATTCACACATTAAGAAGGCTAAAAAAAAATACATGCATGTGCATTTGCATTTAGACTGCTTCTTGGTTTGATTTAGGACAGTGCATCTAGTGTGTGCTCTTTGCTATATGTTGAAAGAATATCATCTCTCTTTCCTTAGTAGCTAGGATTTTCATTGCAAAAAGAAGATTAAATGATTGTTTATCATCTTAGATTGCATTTTAGGAATTATATATCTACATCATTCGGTGAACTTGAAAGGAAAATTTCTTAAGAAAGATAAACTATAAAATAAATTCCATGAACATAAAAATGCTTTCGAACCTAAAGCACAACATCTAGAAGTCTAGGCTAGAGACATATTCCAGTGTTGTAAATCCTGGTAACTATCGCTTTCATTGTAGGTTTGGTGATTCCTCCTCTTTGAGACGACAAGTGCCAATAAGGACTTGTGCTCCCACATACCGGCAAGTATATATTGGGAGACCACAATAGGCTATATCCTTTATCCATAGGAAGCCATGTCTGCCGCCCTATCGATCGCAATGCACTAAACACAGCATTCGGGAAGATTGATTGTCGTACCGTAAAAAATATTCTGTAGTTTTGCAATTGGTTTGGTAATCCCTCTATCTAGATTTCCAAATTAGTCTCTTTCATTCCTTTTCAGATTCCTTAAAGGAAAAGGTCCATCTTAGCACTTGTCACTTTAGGCTCATTAAAAATCGAAGGCGACTAGAGTCATCTTTTGTTTTTTCTCGACTCTTAAAAATTGAAAAAACAAGTTGTGTCAAGGCGTCTAAAATTCATTTAATTTGGAATCATTTTCCCCTTTATTTTTAGTTGATCGAGTAATCCGCAATCATGGAGGAAAGTCAATCAAAACCCCGTTGTTCGCAGAGACTTATGAGCCAACTGTCTTTGTCTCTAGAAACAAAACTATTTTGGACAAAGCGAACTCATTTAACTCGATCAAAGTCCCCTAGTTTGGTTGGAACAAGTGTTCTGACACCCTCAGAGACTCTGGTTACTCCAAACATTTGTGGTATCCCTACCTCTACAGAAGAAGTTCTGCAGCCACAAGAGGACAATAGAACTAATCCTAGTGTGAAGGTGAACACTTCTATTCCTGAACCGGCCCCATCTACAGTTGATTCAGAAGGTGTTATTCCCCAAACATTTGCTGCTGCAGAATATATACCTTCTTCAGCACCGGAAATATTTTATGGACCTAGCGGTCTACCTCTTCCACCTGGATTGATTGCTATAGAAGAGATTGTGGAGGATCCCCCACCTAGTACTCCATCGCATTTTGGAGTTGGGATCATGCTATATCCTTCTTCGTCAGAAATTAGTCTCCTGTCATTGGAAGTTCCTGTAGAATCGCTAGGAAATATTTTGGATAGACTAGATATGTCTGAACAACCATCGACATCTAGGATTGTGTCATTTGACAGAACTTCCTGCTGTTACCCCAACAATGTTCACCAGTGTACTGTCTGTCCCAACTAGCTCTCAATCGCTAGATGGAATCCATCCAGTGGCTGTTTCGATAGTATGGTCTGTTCCTGTTTGTTCGTCCGGATTAATATTTGGAATCTCTTATGTTGAGTCTCAGCAAATTGATCCTTCGCAGTGTCAATTTGGGCAGTCCGGTCCTCAAAGGAAAATCATTCCTTTGAGTACTGGATTTCCACCATATGGGGGGCAATATACCCTTTCATTGTCTCCTCTGGGAGAACAAACATACGAGAGTTCACAACAGAATTCAGGTTATACTGGAATTACATCTAGTGGTTGGGTGCCAATACTACCTCAACAACCAAGAGTTGTATACTCAATGCAACAAAGTCTACCTGTGTCAAATATCCCCACTACACTGGCTATTGTGACAGTGTCGCAAGTGCAAGCGTTGCCTATTGTATGCCAACCCCAAGTCTCTCAGGTCATAATTCAACAGCCTCTTGCCTTTATGACACCACCACAATCATCGACTAGTGGCTCCTTAACTGGAATGACCCAGGCTCAAACGGGCATCATCACCCCTCATCTTGGTCAAACAGCCAGTATTGGACAACAACAAATGGTTTCACAACCATGGCTGGTGCAATATCAACAACCGCAATTCCAACAAGTTTACCAAGGATCTGAGCACCAAATCTTTGCAAGTAATGGGTAGCCGTATATTCAAAACGGTCAACATCAACCATTTCATAATGGTTATGCCCATCAACCTTACCAAAGTTATCAGCATCAAATGCACTATGCTGGTATGCAAAGACCCACCGCTTAGGCAATCCCATCTTATCCTAGGTATGCTTCGCCAAACTTGAGTCAACAGTTGCCCTTCGTGGCAAATTTAGAGTTACCAGATCTAAATCGGCTGACAAAGGATCCAATTGCTTATGCCCGTTGGTGGTCAGTGATTCCACATAAACTTCCTTCATAAATTCCTAAATTTAATGGAAATCCAGGTGAATACCCATTGAATGATGTGATGACCTTTCATTTTTGGTGTTCATCTAACACTCTAAATGATGATTCGATTAGGCTTCACCTTTTTCAGTGAACGTTAACTAGTCCGACAACAAAATGGTATATCGAATTGCCTAGAGCTTCATTCAATAACTTCAGCACCCTAGCCACAACCTTTTTAACCCATTTTCAGTTACCCATAAGGTACGAAATAGGAACGGAGCTTCTTACCAATTTCAAACAGACAATGGCTACTCACATATCTGATCATATTCATGAGTGGCGACGTCGTCGTAGAATGGTGAAAACATATGTCCCTCATTAGCTGCTAGCTGAATGGTTTATTAAGTCATTATTACCTTCTATTACGGAAGATGTGGAAAAGGGAGGAGTCATTACTGAAGATCAAGTCATTGCTCGTGCACAATATCTAGACTTGATATATACTCAGTCTAGCACGCTCTACGATAAAATCCCTGATGCTCCTAGATCGGAATTCTCTGTTCCTCCCCCTCCTAAATCAAGCAAAGACTCTCATGCTAGCGATGGCATGATAGCTGCGACTAGCACGAAAACTGTAAAAGCTACATCAAATAAGGCTCATATGGTTTCAAGTCAAAATGCAAATGAAGAGCTTCTCGCCTTAGAGGTAAATGCCATGTTGACTGACAAAGGCAAAGAATCAAAGCAACCAGGGGGCAAGAAAAAAGAGAAAGGGAATGTTACACAGTAATTTGTCACCATCTATCATCGTCCCTGTTACCCCTTTCCTGCACTTTGGAGGACTCATTCTGGGACCTGTTAGAAGTGACATAACTTGAAAACACTTGCATTATCTTCCCCTAAGTATGGACTTCATATGCCTTGAAGACATCTCCTGCAGAATATCCTTAAAAAGTCCCCTTTTTCCATTAGCGCGGATCCACATTGTATCACCCACGCCAATGGGGGAAATTCTCCAAAGAGGGCACGCCCGTTGGCGCTCTGTCTCAAAGTCTTGCCCGGGCCAACCAAGTTTGGGAAAGCTTTTTAACAAACGCACGCCCGAAAGTTTTTTCCTTTCGACTCATGAGGCTTTTCAAGGATAATGCCAATCTCATGGATGTCGAGATTCATCGTATCTCTATCCATAATAGCTTTTCGAGGATAATGCTAATCCTATGGATGTATGGATTCATTGTATCTCTTCCTCCTCCTCCATCTATAAAAGCTTGTTCTGGTGCATTTGACAAGCTAGTTTTGAGCATAGGGAGAATTATACTGTCAGAAGTCTGAGAGATTGCTGTAAGAGTCTTCTTTGCATTCATAATCAAAGAGAGAGAGGCTTGTTCCCAATCCCGACAAGCTTTGCAAGACATATGTAGCTGATCATCCAGCCAAAGGAGGATTTGACGTCAGAACTATGGTTGTATACTCAGAACTATGGTTCATTTTTACAAAAGCTAGTGGAGTCGCCAAATTGTTGGAGAGGTAAATCCCCTCTACGGACAGAGGCGATCCCACTAGCCCAAAATGGGTCTAGCAACAATCAAACAATGCTATCATGCAAGTTCCTAATTGAAAATTAAAGGTGGATTATGAGAGCCTACTTGGATTCCAACGCTAGTGTTGTAGAAGAGTTGACACTCCCGTTCCTCTACTCCGGCCGGTCACGATCCTCATGATCTCTGTGAATGGACACCTGCACATGCAAAGAACGACACGAATAAAAGCATAAAATCCAATAGATGCAATTATATATCGGTTAGAAAAGATATAACTCAAACATCATCACAATGAACAACAAGAATGGAACCATAATGATAGTCATCTATTATTGATAATCAACAAAGGAGAATACAACCATAGTTTTGACGTCAAATCCTCCTTTGGCTAGATGATCAGCTACATATGTCTTTCAAAGCTTGTCAGGATTGGGAACAAACCTCTCTCTCTCTTTGATTATGAATGTAAAGAAGATTCTTACAGCAATCTCTCAGACTTCTGACAGTATAATTTTCCCTATGCTCAAAAACTAGCTTGTCAAATGCACCAGAACAGGCTTTTATAGATGGAGGAGGAGGAAGAGATACAATGAATCTAGACATCCATGGGACTAGCATTATCCTCGAAAAGCTAGAATGGATAGAGATACGATGAATCTCGACATCCATGAGATTGGCATTATACTTGAAAAGCTTCATGAGTCAAAAGGAAAAAACTTTCGCGTGCGTTTGTTAAAAAGCTTTCCCAAACTTGGTTGGCGCGGGTAAGACTCTAAGACAGAGCGCCAACTGGCATGCCCTCTTTGGAGAATTTCCCCCATTGGCGCGGGTGATACACTGTGGATCCGCGCTAATGGAAAAAGGGGACTTTTTAAGAATATTATGTAGGAGATGTCTTCAAGGCATATGAAGTCCATACTCAGGGGAACATAATGCCAGTGTTTTCAAGTTATGTCACTTCTCATAGGTCCTAGAATGAGTCCTCCAAAGTGCGGAAAGAGGTAACAGGGACGGTGACAGATGGTGACAAATTACTGTGTAACAGATGCCCCCTAAAGCATGAGGCCTGAGAGAGAGAGGGGTGAAATGCTTTACAAGAACACATGCAGCTGCCGCCGGAGAATCTGCATAGAGAGGTACAACTGATAGCTCAAGTACATGATATATGTGGTATGGGTGCAGCCATCCATAACAGAGTACATAATAATCTAGATCCTGAGTCTGGAAATGACTCTCCTATCCCAGCTGCTCCCGAGAGTCTTGCTTCGGTTCTTTTAGAGCAGGGGGGCAATCATACGATTCTCCCACCAAGTAGTTCAGTTGTTTCCTTCGACTGGAGTCGTTTGACCACCTCCTGCCTTCCATCCCATGTGCCTTTCTGGGTCACGGTACACGCCTATAATAAGGCAATACCTGGCACTATTTTGGATGAGGGTGCATTTGTCAGTCTTATGCCTACCACTACTTGGCAAGCTTTGGGTTCCCCACAGCTTGTGCCAGTCGCGCCGAATTTGATGGCTTTTGACGGAGGAACTAGTCAACCATTAGGGATCCTTCCAAAGTTCCCTATTACTTTGGGAGGCAAGACTGTCTATATAGACGTATCGGTTACCCAAGGTGCTTTAGATTTCAGTCTTCTCCTTGGCCGTGACTATGTTTCTGCCATGGGGGCCCTGGTCTCTTCACTTTTTCGTGTGGTTTGCTTTCCACACGATGGAAGAATAGTGACTATAGAACAATTATCGTTCGTTCGTCCCCGGGTGCCTCCTGCGCAGTCGTCATCCCCTCCTGGTTTTCATCCACCAGTTGCATCTGCCCCACCACAGATCAACTACGTGGCCACTTATCCCGTACCTGGATCCAGTGATTCCGCCATCGTGTATAGTGTCCTGGGGGAATTGGGTCCTGACTTCCGAGATATTACCCTTCCACCCGGAGTGGCACTCTTGAAAGCCCTGACTTCATGTTCATTCTAATGAAGTTTGGGCAGAGCATAGTTTGTTTTCCTATGTCAAGCTCCTTAAAAAATGAAACTAGGTCTGGCCGAGCATAGTTCCTGATCTTGTGTCAAGCTCATTAAAAAATGAAATAAGGGTTATGAGGATAGTTCTTTTCCTAGGTCAAACTCATTAAAAAATGAAACATATCCTCCTTTCCAAATCGAGTCTTTGATTAAGATCTCGTAAAATACAAGTCGAGTCTTTCATAGATCTCAAGAGTGAACCTTCATTCCATCCACTTTGTTGAATGCAATGAAGCTTGGGGGGCATGTACCTCATTTTGTGTTATTATGCTGGGGGCATGCGAACTGATAACAAGCATAGTTTTTCGTTTCAAGGTTGTGTAAACATGAAACCGAATTTAAGCAGAGTTCTCCATGGTTCAAGCTTGTGTAAAAATGAACCCATACCCGATTTACATCTCGTGATTTCCTTTTATCTGCTAAATTCTATTAGATGAGCCTTGGTTGTTTCATTCCATCACCACCATCTCTTTGGCCGATCATATGCTTTCACTTGGTTGTTTATCCTTTCCTGAGGAACCGTAGCGACGAGTGGTTTTATTAGCCAGCCTCTTGACCATTATATGTTTTGAGAAATTACACCATTTCCGGAACCAGTTTCTACCCTTTATACCACTCGTTCCTCTAGGACGAGTCTCCTTTTAAGCTCTTTTCTGACTCGTAAAAAATGAAAAGATTGCTGAGTATTTTTCCCTTTTTGACTCGTTAAAGAGAATAAAAATGGAGGTCTGCTTTCAGCTCTTTTCTGACCATTTAAAGACGAAAAGATTACCGAGTTATTCCTCTTGACTCGCTAAATCTTGATGACATTGGAGTCCGTCGAGATGACGTTACAAGCATATGCTATCCCGTCAAGCTTGTTAATAAAAATAACTGGGGTACTCGCCAGAAATGGTGGGGGAAAATGGAACCATAATTATTGTCATGTCGGCAGTATGTCGCTCTTGAACATGGCACTTGTCTGCTTTCATGTTTGGGTGGGGACATCTCATCTCGTTTTTCACTTGCCTTCATGGATTTGGGTAATCCTGTTTGACCTCTCATCTGCTCATTGCCTCGTCACCATGACCTTTGATCCATTGATGTCAAATGCTGCCAAGTCCACTGTCGTGCCGCTGATATGTTCAAGAGAAGTTGACCTCTGCAGAATAACAACCTCCCTCTGATAGCTTGCATAATTCTGATTTACCACAACATTCTTTCTCTGTCTCGTGTGTTGTTGGGAAAAGTATCTATTCAGAACACCCCTATCCCACTCTAAGGTGTGATAGTGCCTTAGCAACAAACAAGGAAAACTACTTGAGTATTTCTTCTTTATGAAATGTAAATGAGGAAGAAGGATGTAACTAACCTGTGTCTTCTGCTAGTTTGTTGATCCAATCGCTCCTCTCTTCAATAGTTCCCAGCTCCCTGCTCCCTCACCGGCCCAGTTTCACCGAATTCCTGCAAGATCACAAGAGAGAGAAACTACACGAAGATATAGATATACATTCATAAAAAGCTCAAGATCAGATTAAGCTAAACATGCAAATATAACAAAACATCATTGATACACAACATGTAGGAGAAACTCAAATAGTTTATTGATAGAATAAGAAAGTCCAAGAGGAGATACAACCAAGTGAGTTCCAATCCAGCATCTACCTCCCAGCAAAGGAATCCCTTCCTCTCGTCCAACAAAGCATAAATCACCCAATGTACTAATCTCAATCTCAAACCAACAACAATTCTCTGCAAAGTACAAAATTCCAGCCTCTGGATCTCTGGGATGAGGGATCCATATATAGATGTAAGCATAGAGGATGAGTCAGTTTATGTTTTGACTTGTGGCTTCTCTCTGTCAGTTCTTGCTTCCACTTGGAGACTGAGAGCCTATTACTCATCACTTGGTCGAATTCAGTGAGGCAAGTGTCATTGGAGAAGATTCTGGAAGCTTCCATGGTCTTTCCACCTTGTTGAATGACTCTGCCACTTGTCATTTCCCGCTCAATGCACCTGGGTAGTGCATTCAAGTGCGTTGCAATGCACCTAGATAGTGTACTGGGGTGCTTTGCAACGCAGGTAGCTAGTGGAGCACTTGAATTGATCCTGAATTGACTATTTCTGAGAGGTTTTTGGTGAAGAACTTCTGGGAGAAGCTGTCATTGGTTGACCTTGTTCCTTTAGGAGCTGTAACAACATCTTTAGGGACTTTGGATCCCTTGGATTATGGACATTTCATGCTCATAGCTGTAAGGCACAAAAATGTCTATAACATCATGTCGATGATGTGGGAAACACTATGACCCACCTTCAATCAAGATCACTTCCTATTGACTTCAACTCATTATCCAGGAAGCTGATCTAGAGACTCCCTTCCGGTGCCTTGGAGCCTGCATGCCTCAATGGCAGGTTCTTCGTGTTTGACATGAGGTTTTCATCATTGGCCTCCGATCTAATGATTCTATGGGTGTTCGATGCCAGTTCACTGATTCACACGCCGTAGATTGTACCTATAGTACCTTGAGGGCCATTGTCATTATTGGTGGTACCTCTCGCATCTGTTAACAGTTTTCGTTATTGACTGGTAATCAGACGATGTTCATGCATGTTCGACTTCAACTCATGTATTTACATGCTTGAACTTGTACTTTTGTTCGGGTCGAGATGGAGCACAAGACCCTGGATTTTGTCTGTTGGGATCCAAGCTGCGATTTTGTGGATTATTGTTACATGACTCATTCATTGGATGGCTGTGACCATGCTTGAGTCTATCCATCGATACTCACCAGATGGCTGCGCCCATACCTTGGATCTAGATTATTATGTACTATGTTATGGATGGTTGTGCCCATACCACATATATCATGTACTTGAGCTATCAGTTGTACCTCTCTATGCAGATTCTCCGGCGGCAGCTGCATGTGTTCTTGTAAAGCATTTCACCCCTCTCTCTCGGGCCTCATGCTTTAGGGGGCATCTGTTACACAGTAATTTGTCACCATCTGTCGCCGTCCCTGTTACCCCTTTCCCACACTTTGGAGGACTCATTCTGGGACCTGTGAGAAGTGACATAACTTGAAAACACTTGGATTATGTTCCCCTAAGTATGGACTTCATATGCCTTGAAGACATCTCCTGCAGAATATCCTTAAAAAGTCCCCTTTTTCCATTAGCACGGATCCACAGTGTATCACCCGCGCCAATGGGGGAAATTCTCCAAAGAGAGCATGCCCGTTGGCACTCTGTATCAGAGTCTTACCCACGCCAATCAAGTTTGGGAAAACTTTTTAACAAACGCACGCTCGAAAGTTTTTTCCTTTCGACTCATGAGGCTTTTCAAGGATAATGCCAATCTCATGGATGTCGAGATTCATCGTATCTCTATCCATAATAGCTTTTCGAGGATAATGCTAATCCCATGGATGTCTGGATTCATTGTATCTCTTCCTCCTCCTCCATCTATAAAAGCTTGTTCTGGTGCATTTGACAAGCTAGTTTTGAGCATAGGGAGAATTATACTGTCAGAAGTATGAGAGATTGTTGTAAGAGTCTTCTTTGCATTCATAATCAAAGAGAGAGAGGCTTGTTCCCAATCCTGGCAAGATTTGCAAGACATATGTAGCTGATCACCTAGGCAAAGGAGGATTTGACGTCAGAACTATGGTTGTATACTCCTTTGTTGATTATCAGTAATAGATGACTATCATTATGGTTCCATTCCTGTTGTTCATTGTCATGATGTTTGAGTTATATCTTTTCTGACTGATATATAATTGCATCTATTGGATTTTATGCTTGTATTCGTGTCGTTCTTTGCATGTGCAGGTGTCCATTCATGGAGATCGTGAGGATCGTGACCGGCCGGAGCAAAGGAACGAGAGTGTCAACTCTTCTACAACACTAGCGTTGGAATCCAAGTAGGTTCTCATAATCCACCTTTAATTTGAAATTAGGAACTTGCATGATAGCATTGTTTGATTGTTGTTAGACCCATTTTGGGCTAGTAGGGATCGCCTCTGTCCATAGAGGGGATTTACCTCTCCAATAGGGAAGAAGAAAAAATAGGAGGAGTCGTCTACTGAAAAATCTTTTGCAAACCCTTCTGGAGATAGGAAACCAAGTCATCCGTGCTTCATATGTGATGAGGATCATTGGACGAAAGATTGTCCACATAAAGCCGAGCTTAGGAAATTCTTAAAGAATTCAAAAACCTCGATGGTATTGACTGATCCGTTTCCAAACCCAGGAACCAATCTGGTTGCTAGTGACAATGCTTCCCAATCCCAAGTGCTTATGTTGTCTATCTCAAAGCAGCAAAATGATGCTTTGATATCGACAAGGAATAAAGATTACAGGAATCCACAGCTGTCGAATAACAAGGCTAATGAACAACCTAGTAGTTCGACAACAACTTCGACCGAAGTTGTGCCACCCATCATTCCTGAGCTAACGATAAAGCCACCAAAGGGAGTAGTACACAAATTGACATTTAATCCTCGTGCCAGAGCAGCACAAAATTATAATATAGTAGAGGACTTGGCCCAATCGTCATCCGCTATGTCAACACTTGAGGTACTGCAAAATTGCCCCTCCCAAAAGCAGGCTTTATTATCAGCAATAGGTGGGATTGACCCAACAGATTCCAATCTTGTGGCCTTTAATCATAAAGGATATGACCCTCAGTTACCAACTCAACTAGCTTTCCTTATTCAAGTGAAAGCCCTCAACAAAACTGTTCATCGAACAATTATTGATGAGGGGGCATCTAAATGTATTATGTCAATGAGTTTCTGGAAAAATTTAGGATCTCCATCCTTGTCGCGATCATCGATGACATTAAAAGCATTTGATGGACGAACAAACACCCCATATGGGATTTTAAGTAACTTGCAAGTCGAACTGGGGGGCAAGATAGTAGAAATTGATGTTAAAGTGATCGACGGAAACCTCGATTACAACATACTACTGGGAAGGCCCTTGATATATGATATGGCTGCTATTGTGTTGGCCTACTTCAGGAAGATTACGTTTCCCTTCCAAGGAGGTATTACAATCGTTGACCAACAAACATTTCTACCCAACAGTTCACAAGTTACGGGAAGCATTCTGATGATCCATGGAAGCCCTCATTCGCTTCAAAATATCAGAGTAGGCCTACTAAAAGACCCTATATTAATGGGGACTTTTTCCCTACCGCCTCCAATCAATCTAGTGGAAGTGGCAATGGCAGGAACCTGCAATATGATATCTTCCCTTCAAAAGATGTCTGAAAACAATATTACCATGGATCATTTGCAGGTATTGCCTCCAAGCCTAATATAAATACTGTAGCAATCAATGTTTTCAGCATGGGAGGCAAACCCAAATCAACGCTCATCAAGTGTTTGGATAGATAGGTCTAAGGAATATGGCACCCCTTCATATCCTTGGTCACAAGTAAATAATACAGATGAAGGAATTTTTCAGTCAATGATGATTGATGGGGCACCATGGGAAGATGACTACCATCGTTCCCATCTTCCGGATTATAAGGAAGATAGTCCTAGTGACCTTCATCATCCTTCAATTTTTGATTTTCTATCAAATACCGTAAACACGGTGGATTCCAAACGAAACCTATCCACTATTGAAGAGACTATTGCCATAAATATCTTGACCAAAACAAATGTTGTAGAGAATATTATGTTGGAAAATCTTGTTCTTCTTTAGAATTGGAAATATATTACGCTCTTTTTCGCAAGTTCAGAGATGTCTTTGCCTGGTCGTATGATGAAATGCCAGGCATTAACTCGAGCATCGTTGAACATGAAATTAATATGTATCCAGATGTCAAACCGGTATGACAACGGCTATGGCAAGTGCACCCCAAGAAAGCCGTTGCCATGAAGGTAGAAGTTGAAAAACTTCTCCATGCTGGTTTTATTTACCCGGTTCCTCTAACCGATTGGGTATCAAATATTGTTCCTGTAATGAAAAAACAAGGAACAATTAGAGTGTGTGTCGATTATAGGGATGTAAATCAAGCTTGTTCGAAAGACAACTACCCTACACCCTTCATTGACCAAATAATTGATGAATGCGTTGGATGTGAAATCTTTTCATTTATGGATGGATTTTCCGGGTACAATCAAATTAACATCCACCCACAAGACCAGTCAAAGACTGCATTTATTTGTCCATGGGGCACATTCGCATATCGCAAGCTACCCTTTGGTTTAAAGAACGTAGGGGAAACATTTCAAAGGGCAATGAATTATGCCTTCCATGACATAAAGAACATCGTTCAACCATATCTTGACAATCTTCCAGCTCATTCATGAAAGCGGACCGATCATCCACAACATTTGAGAGCGATATTTCTACATTGTTGACACTACAAAATATGACTCAATCCACACAAATGCATGTTTTGTGTCAGTTCTGGTCATTTACTTGGCTTTGTAGTCTCAAAGGATGGGATTCGTTTGGACCCATGTAAGGTTCAGGCAATCATTGATTTGCCTCCACCTTCAAATTTGCTTCAGATTTAGAAACTCCAAGGGAAAGCAAACTTTCTGAGGAGGTTCATTCCAAATTATGCCAAACTTGCTAAAGGTTATACTCGTCTATTGAAAAAAGAAGTACCCTTCATCTGGGATCAGGTCGTGCAAGCTTCCTTTGCTGCCTTAAAGGAATCCCTAATAAAAGCATCATTAATGTATGCTCTTGATTATTAAAAAGACTTTAACTTGTATCTGGTTGTAGCAAATACAACCATCGCAATGGTTTTAGTTCAAGAAGACAATGGAATTGAGCATCCTATATATTATTTGAGTAGAAACTTAAACGATATAGAAAGAAAATACTCCTACATTGAAAATCTAGCTCTCGCAGCTGTTCAAGCGATACAGAGATTTCGACACTATGTCCTCTTTCAAAAAACTACCATTTTGTCAGATTGCAACCCCATGACTTATATATTTTCGCGATAGTTGCTGGGGGGCAAATATTCAAAATGGATAGCAATTTTACAAGAGTTTGATCTAGAATTCATAAAATCCAAATCGAAGAAAGCCCTGGTTTTCGCGGAGTTACTATGCGATCTCCCATCGTCGTCCAACGATGCCACATCAAAAGAAGCGATCGTGGATGAATCTTTGTTTCTGATATCTTCAAGCAATCTGTGGTATGGAGACATAATAATCTATCTCCAAACCCAAACATATAGGTCTAATACCTCCCACTCGGAACAACGACGCATTCGATACCAAGCAAAGGACTACATGATTGTCGGTGATACGCTTTACCGTCGTGGTGTCGATACAGTTCTGCGGAGGTGCCTCACCCACGAGGAGGCCAAAAAAGTCCTGAATGATTTCCATTCAGGCACGTGTGGGGGGCATCAATCTGGTTACGCTACGGTGAAAAATATTTTACGAGCAGGATACTTCTGGCCAACAATCTTCAAAGATTGCATAACAGCAGTTAGAAGTTTCCATGCCTGTCAAATCTTTGATCGCAAAACTAGAATACCACTCGCACCTCTGCAACCAGCAGTTGTTGTTGGGCCATTCACCAAATGGGGCATAGATTTCATGACATGTAACCCCACCTTGGCCAGGGGGCATGGGTACATCATAGTCGCAGTAGACTTATTTACCAAATGGGCCTAGGCGTTGCCTACATTAAACAATAGCGGTGAAATGGCTGCCCTCTTCTTTTTCAAACATGTAGTCTCCAGATTCGGCGTTCCACAGGCCATAGTCACAGATCATGGATCATATTTTCACAATCACATGATGGTTGAGTTGGCTTCCAAATTAGGGTTGTTCCATGACAGCTCTACTCTGTATTATCCACAAGCTAACGGACAAGTTCAGGCAATCAACAAGGTCCTGAAGCGAATGCTGCAAAGGATGATTCGAGTCCATAAAAGGAGTTGGCACCTGATCCTGTACTCGGCCTTGCAGGCATACCAAACATCGGTGAGGAATGTGATTGGGTTTACACCCTTTCAACTAGTCTATGGCCTGGAAGCAATCCTACTGGTTCAATGTGAAATCTTGTCCCTCAAGCTCGCAGTCGACCTTCTCCTCAGAACTTCATAAGAGGAGGCTCGTTTATTAGAACTAATATGATTGGATGAAAACTTTCGTGATGCTTCTTTGGCTAACAAAGCCCATAAGAAATGATTCAAGGCACAGTTTGACAAGAATGTCAAACCCCGTGTCTTCTTAGAAGGTGACCTGGTCTTACTTTACGACCAGGAGTCTAATAAATTGGGAGTAAGTAAGTTCAAGTCTTTATGGATGGGCCCCTATATTGTTAAGCGTGTACTAGCAAAAGGAGCCTACGAGTTAGTGGATTATGATGGGATTCCACTGGCACAACCCCGCAACGGGTTGTACCTTAAGCGTTACTATGCTTGACTCGAGATAATAACCCCCATGCTTTTTTTATGTTTTTGTTTTCGCTAAGCGTAATTGTTTTGGTTAAGTGATCCACTTTTGCATTTGTTGCAGATGTCAAACCTATTGGAATAATTTGTTAGATATGCCGACGAAGTGAGTCATAGTTCGCGGAACCTATCTTCTACAGCTTGGGCCATCTTCGATCCAGGTGGTGAGTTAGTGAGTTTTAGAGGGGTATGTATTGGTCGGTCAATGAACAACATTGCTGAATATAGCGCGTTGATAGAAATCCTCTCCGATGCCATCACACGTGGCATACGTCGACTTGTCATCAGGCTAGACTCACAACTCGTCATTCTACAGCTCACCGGTATCTATTCCGTACAGAATCCAGCTATCTATCGCATGTTCCTAAGGGTCAAGATTTTGGAAAGGCAGTTTGATTCCATTCAATATCAACATATTTCCAGAAACTTAAACACATTAATAGACTCATTGGCAAATTATGTGTTAGATAGACATTTGCAACATTTATAAAATAAGCATTTCATCAATATTTGCATCAAGATCATGTAACTTAACCAAAATAAAACTCCGAAAATCAAAAATATATATATAACTATTTATGGTTTATACATAATGTTCTGTAACCAAGACAAAATCGGTCAAATGACCCAAAACTCAAAATGCTAGGGGGCACCCTAGTCTAATGATGTTGGTGATAACAAGTCATCGCCTGTGCAATCATGCGTAAAAGCCTAGTCCATCGACTCGGCACGCCAGTAGTATGTCATTGCAACCTCAGAGGCAGCTCGTCGGTCCTCACATCCGGAATACCAAGAGTGAGACCTTCGACTTGATCCTGCAATGCTGAAAGAGTCTCGGCCACATCGAGGTCACGAAGGATATCCCTCCCCACAGCCTCTCTTATTGGAATGACAGCTGGTGCTCTCAGGCGTACTGTTGGTTGAACTGGTCCAATATTTGCATGAGAACATGAGTTTTGATTAGTCTTGATAGAAGAAATCATGAGAGCATTATAAAAGACAATAAACAGAGATATGGTCAAAGATTTTACCTATAGCACCCCACTGCTCACCAGCCGGCAGCACCAAATCTGGGTCACCCCGGAAATCCATACCAACATATGGACACTCAGCAAAAACCATCTCCTGACGATTGAACCACTCGAAGAAGGCATCAGAGAAAGAAACCTGGGACTGACCAGCATGTCGGGCCATGAGGTCAACCCATCTCTACATCCGTGGCTCAGTCGGTGGAGGTAAACCAAGTTAAATGTACTGCGGCTGCATCAGTGGGATCTTTTCCAAGGCGAAAGTAATCAAAATAGAACCATAGTCGAAATTCTTGGATCTTCTGCTTTTTACCTTGGTTAGTTGTTCTTTCATCATAGGGAGTACTGCGTAACACTAGTTGAATACCTTTGGTTCAAGGCATTCCAAGGCGTACTGAATATAAGACCTATTAGCCACGTGAAAAGCCGCACTACCAGCCAGTCTAGCAAAAGTAAACAGAATGGTCCTCAAGGACCGGTCAGTGACATCTCGGATGTTGATCTTGCCATCCCTACTCGGTTAAGATCCCTCTCTACAGTACCAATGAATGTAATCTCTCATGGATTCACCCCCATGGGTAGAACCTGATAATGAGAGAGGGGCACCACGCTTCGATTAACCAGTCAAAAAATAAATGTCCACGACAGTCAAAGGGATGGATTTGCCTCTGATCTGAAACACCTGGTTGGTAGGATCCCATGCATTGAGGAAATATTGCAATAAGTTGATTTGTTGCCTCATGCTAGAGATGCGAAAAAACTTGAGCAGGCCACAGTTCCGCAATGCAGTTACCATACTCGGATCATGTAAAGAAATCATGTCCTCTTCTTCATGTTCATGTTCTCGCCATGTAAAAACCATTTTTCTTGATGAATCTCCGCAAAACAAACAAGAAAAGAGTCAGGGTCCTGATCTAGCAAAAAACAGGCAAAAATTCCATGAGAAAATAGTGCAAAAGTTTCCTTTCTTGCGCCCATCGCACCCCAGTGGTGTACTGGGTGAGATGCATACTGACTGGCTAATGGCCAGGCCAGTATGCATCGCAACTTTCGATAGAGGAAGGGTACGATGGAGCCAGGGTGAATTTTTCAAACCCTAGAGGCTCAGAAAAACAGGGAAACATGCTCAGAATTCAAAAAGGAAGGAATGCAACTGAAGAGCTCAGGTTTAGCTCCTACCTGGTCCAGAGGGTGCCAAGAATCATCCATAGAATCTCCCAGAATTAGCTAGTGAAAATCAAAGGGGGGAAGGCACCTCCAGAGCTCCAACAAACCAAAGTTTAAATGAAATGATAAAATGAGGGGTAAAAACCACTTTTAAACTACTTTTCACGTAATTCGAGTAAAGTATTAGTGTTTTAACTCATTTTTCAAGCATGTATTGTTCATTTCTAATTGGTTTGATGAAGCAATTGAACAGGCAGTATGACCGTCAAAGGAACAAAGTGTTAGCAGTGAAATCAAATAATCAATGAACATTATCACGAGCATTTTTTATGTGAAGTACAAGCTCGTTAAAAATTAAACCTAAGCAATGAGCAAATGTTTCCCCCAGAGTTTAAGCTCATTAAAAAATGAACCAATCTCTGGTAAATAACCATTGTGAATGCATTATCATCAACTCCTGAGCCTTGTTCGTGTTCTCATCATCACCTCCATTTGATTGTTTACCCATTTTTGAGGAACAACTGCGAAGATTGATCCTGTTAGCCATCCTTGTGGCACTACCATGATTGGAAAATTCCAAACCTTACCTAGAATCAGTTGCTACCTGAAATTGTCATTCGTTCATCAAAAAACGAGTCCCATTTAAGCTCTTTTTGTCTGACTCATAAAATATTAAAGGATTGCTGAGCAGTTGGCCTCTCCAGCTCATTAAAGCTACCGAGAGTGCTATCCCTCCTATAGATTTTAATCTTTTTGGACCTGAGGGATTATTACATCGAGCACTTGTTTTGTTTGGCTCGTTAAAATTATCGAAAATTCATCCCTTTCGTATTATTTTATACTTTTTTGGACTTAAGGGATTATATGACGAAAAAGGATTATTGGAGTTTCCTTTATGTTCCTTTACAGACTCTCTAAAATTGAAAAGGACCGAGTTATCTTTGTCGTTAAACTTGTTAAAACCAATAGCGACAAACTTGTCCATATAGACAAGAATGAGTTTCACTGTCACTAGGCTCGTTAAAACATAGCGACGGGTTTACCCGAAGGGAAAATTATAGAACAAGCATATGTTATCCTCCTCAAGCTTGATAAAAATAAAGAGGTACTTGGTCAGCAATGACTGGGGAAAAATTGGGAAGAAAACTTGAAGAAACTTTATTGGTAGCAAAGTCGCTCTTGAACATGACATTTTCACTCCATGTCTGAGTCGGGTTGGGTTATTCCGTTCACCGGTCATATTACCATTGGTCCACCGTACCATCCATCTTTGGGGTTAACACTACCAATCCATTTCAAGTGTCGCCGATATGTTCAAGATAAGTCGATCAGAGAATTCACCAACCCATCTTGTGTCTCATCCGCTGCAATACCTTTACGCTTCATTCTTTCATGACCGCCACCCTGAACCCTGTATCATCAGATCGTTTTCACCTCCAAAAGTCATTTTCTCCATTCCGTGTCATAGATGTGGGATTCATTAAGGCCCTCCTACGACGGGTCACTTCTTGTCGACATCAACTCATTATCCAAGAAGTCAACCTAGGAACACCCCTTTCAGTACTTTGAAGCTTGCATGTTTCAATGGCAAGTTTCTCACTTTCGGCGACAGGTTTAAATCAATGGCCTTTGACCGAGAGATTTTCCGTGGTGTTCGATGCCAAGTCCCATTTTCACACCACATGAATTGTACTATTGTACCTTGAGCGTCATCATCATTATCGGTGATTCCTCTCGTGCCTGTTAACAACTTACATCATTGGCTGGTAATCAGGCAATGTCTTTCCATGTTCGACCCAAAAACATTTTTCACATGGATCAACTTGTACTTCGAGCGAAGATTGGATGAGTTTGAAGACCTCGGATCTAGTTTCATCCATCCGGGCTGCGATATATTCAAGAAAATAAAGACATCAAATGTACATCATTACTGCACAAATGATCATCCGAATTAAATGATGATGGCTCTATCAGAATCATCGGTCTGCCATATAGACGGTTGTATGTCCCATGTACATGAAAATGAATTTATAAAGCTGAGCATGGGAATGCCCGCCTCAGCTAGATCATGAAAATATTATGAAGATAGTGTATTGTATTGTATCTTATTACAGATTGCCTTCCGGTTCGAAAGACCTCGGATCCTCATGATAAAGCATTTCACCCGACATCAAAAGATTAACGACCTCATGCTTTAGGGGGCAACTGTTAAAGACATTTTTGGGCACTGCAACCCCAATCATATATGCCCATAAACCAAGGGCTTCTGAGTCCCTGAAAGTGTTGTTTCATGCCCTAAAGGAACAAGGTCAGCTGATTACATCATCTCCCATAAGTTCTCCACAGGAAACTGCTCAGAACTGGCCAAAACTGGACCATACAAGTTTCTCAGAGCTAAGGGTGCGATGCATCTCACCCACCCAGTGTAAAAGGTGCAATTCATATTGGAAAGCCCTTTTGTAGGGTGCGATGGGCGAGAATGGACAAATGGCAGAGACAGTTTGTGAGGTGGATGATCATGGAATCTTCCAGAAACTTCTCCTGTGACACTTGCCTCTCCGAATTCCCCCAGGGATGAGTAAGAGATCATCAATCTCCAAGTGGAATCAAGAACTATAGAGAGAAGACTCTAATCAAAATCCCAGAAGCTGACTCACCTCCCTACAATCATCCATATATGGATCCCTCATCCCAGAGATCCAGAGGCTGGAATTTTGTATCTTATAAGGAAGTGTTGTTGGTTTCTTGGTGGAATATCATAGTGTTGGGTGATCTAAGCTTTTCATGAGGTGAAGAAGGGATTTCATGCTAGGAGGATGACGCTGGGTCAAATCAATGGGTTGTAATCCTCTCTTCTAATATTTATATCAATAAAGCTATTCAAGTTTTCCTCCACATTCTTGTATGTCTGATAGTATATGCATTTGTGTGGTCAATATATATTTGGTCTTATATTGTTTATGATTGTACATCTCTGCACTTTGAAGGTATTATGTTGCTTTGACTTTACAGGTACTCTTTGAAGTAGAGTGGTCAAGGGAGAAGCAGCAAAGACCTGTCGGTGAGGAGAAGGAACAAGCAAAGAACCAAGCGCAAGATCGAGGTTGGTAGTCTTTGATCCTCTCTTATCTACTTCTCATAAAGGAAAACAAAAGTAACTTTAATCTGTTTGTTTCTAAGATAGCTACTCGTCTTAGTGGGACTAGCAACTCTGCATAGACACTAGATTCCCGATAATAGACACAAATTTCTTCTACTCAATATGTGAAAAGAAAACATACAATAGAAACAAAACAATCACATGCAATCATTCAATCACAATGAACACAATATTTTTATTGTGGAACCCAACTGGGAAAAACCCCTCCTCTATTTTGTATTAAACCAGGTGAGAATATGGATCTATTACAATGACTGTTTCAATCCTTGAAGCTACACCTACACGGCAATACTGATCTCATGCTCTTTGACCTTCTCTAACCAACACTTATCCAAAATAGGCCTCAAGCTTCCTCTTATTTCCTTGCACAATCCTTGAGGAAATTAACTCCTAAAAGATAGGATAATTCCCTATTTCCTTGTGCAAATATGACAAGAATTGGTCACCTACTCGAATGCATAACTTGTACACTCAACTAGTATACAATTGATAATTAGAATGTGCCTTTTCCTTCACCTCAACAGGTAAATTCGAATTCCATACATGACTAGGAGCTACTTTTAGTAAATTGATCAGTTATCTAAGAGATCAGTGAGTTAACAACATTTAATACTACTCAATCGAACTCCTACTGACTCTATTCATGACTAGAGCTCAGATAAATGAGTTTAACTAACAATAACTCCACTATATTTCTATATTTTAGCAATAAACTCATGCACAGCTCTACTTCTAGCCCACAAATCCGAACTACCTAATTTAACTAAGAGACAATGCCATGTCACTCCTGCTAACTATAGATCAAGTCACCCCGCTGATGTAGAAAGTCAAATTTCTCCATTTGACCAAGGTACAAGTCAAATGAAGCCTTTTCTTTCTACAATCTAACATTAGAGAGTGGTACTAGAGTGAGTTCACAACATTGGGTTTGATTGGGCTAGGTTTGGAAACAAATTGAGATTTTTTGCAAGTAACCCACCAACTGATTGGTGAAGGTCACAGTGGTGGAAATGGTGGAAAGTTCCCTTAAATTTGAGAGCAAGTTCCACAAGATGTTACTTGACAGAGTTTAAAGTGAATTACAAGCCATAATTTGGTGGCTTTTGGATGAAATTCAACCACAGAGGGCTAAATTCACACAATAGCAGCAAAAAGAGGTGTTTGAAAAGCTTCCTATTAATTTACGAAAAGAGCTCATTGGAAATTGTTGTTACATGTTTAAATTTCATTAGTGCTGCTATGGGTATCTCCATTAGTTTATGTGAAAACCCCATTGAAATTATAATGTACAAGAATATATAATGTGAAAGAATATATAATGTACAACAACTGTTTGATATAATTTAGGAACGAGATGTCTTTCGTAGACACTAGTGGTAATATGCTTGCAAAGAGTAAGTTCACAAAGGTATGAAGAATGGTTGGAAAGAAATTTTCTTTTGATTTGGGTGGCTACTCTCAAGATGACCAAATTAGGGCCAATGATATAATTTGGTATTAACTTCTAGTTTCCTGACATAATGATTAAACATGATGTGGTATTTTTGTTTACATAATTATTAGATGACAAATTCTCAAAGCACATAGTGTGTTTTATGGGACACTAGCATTGTGGTTTAATATTTGCGTACAAGATCCTTAGTACAAGGTGTATATGACATTTTTGATTAAATTATTCTTGGATAACACAAAAGAATTATTTATATTGAAGGAATTGCAACATGAATCCAGGTCGTTATACCAATGAAGCGTTGCCACTAAGATTGGCGTATCAATGGAGTCATTTAATTGAAGTTCCTGAATGCTCAAATTACATTTAGTATGGGGAAATTCAGAGTTGAAATATGGTTACCATATTTTTTAGAATATCTTTTGTTAGAATTATCATGAACGAACAATATTCAACTAGCTCCAAATGCAACTAGAGAGATATTAGCAAGGCTTAAATAACAAGTGGGATTGAGTATTTATAGAAGTCTCTGGGTCTGTTCTATTAGAGATCTCACCGCCTTCATTATTTACGAAGCAACACGAAGCTTCCTTTGCCAATGTGACTGAACAATACTTATAAGGTGCTATATACAGAGGTAGACCAATTTTTACCTCTTGGTGTTTAGGTTGTTTACATCTATTTGTTTTACAGGTAGGACTAATCTTCTTCAAGGCAGAGGTGATGTCTATCACAAATTCGAAAAGGCATTCAACATCATTGATTTCATCAATACTTTTTTTTTTCTTCTCTTGGACTAGAAATATTATCATATAAAATATCTCTTCATTAGTAATCTGCTTACATGCTACTAAATTAATTTATATATTCAAAAATGTTTCTTCTTGGAATAATGTATTTAAGGTTAAATGTACATTTCTTTTTCCATATACAGATTTTATTGACACGCCTAAAAATCTTGTGTCCTGCTTCCCAAAAATATTGATGGAAGACTCCAAGACCTAGTCCCGTGAATAGGCGCCATTTGACAACCTTATTCATGTGGTTCATAACATGTATAAATTTAAGGAAAAGTGCAGCAAATTATTTCTTGTTTACACATTTACTTATGGATGTGTGGTGTGTGTGGTGAACACCATTGGTATTGACGACCATAATGCATTGTTATTTTTGGAAGTGGAAGAGGATGACACGAGAAACTCACCATTACACTCCAGAGAAATTATTCACCTACCAATAATTACCCACACACCATGTTGTTTATACAATTGTTATCCATAGTATCTCAATGTTGTAAAGCTCGTCGTCGTAATAATAATTAGGATTTTGCCAATTTAGACATGAGATCCAAATTGATATAATACTTTATGTTTATTAGTTAAGGAGTTTGTTTTCACATAACAATTTAAGTACTAAAAATTAGGGATAATGGATGTCAATGTTATTCAATTGTAGGCATTAATCATTTATATATATATTGAAGTCTAGTTGGACATATCTGTTACAAGGTTGAACAAGGTGGTATCAGTTAGATAGGCATTTAAATGGACGTGAGATACCACGTGGATTTTGGGGAAGTAGTAAGGAAAACAATGTATTCTTAATTGATGTGTTATCAGTAGTTAAATTAAGGGAATTTTCTTTGCCCGCCAAAAAAATGGCTTTGGTCATATGATGTTTAGTGGGAAGTGCATAATGGAAATTGATAGTTTACGTAAAAGTGTAGATTGTTGAATTTTGATTTGAGGTTGTGGAGTTGGGCGGATCACAATGCTAGTAGTTGCTTCTGTAATTTACTTTTTGAATCTTCATGATATCATTCTAATTAATTACTTCTATCGCAATGGTGTTGGTGTCTATATGACAGATGCATATAATTAGAGTGTACATTTCCAAAGATCCAATGTTTTTTGGGAGAAAACGCAACACCATGGAGACATGCCATGAAGCTCAGGTAGCGAGCCACACCAAAAGCTGGGGGAAACACCACGAAGATAAGGCATAATTGTTGAGAAATGTAACTAGTATTGGTATTCATAGTTGTATTTGAGTCATGATGTAATTATTTGTAAAAGAAAAAATATTTAAGAGCATGGGTTTCATTCTTTATTTATTTTATTTCCAAGTCAAATACCCCATTGTGTTCTTCAAGGGTCATTATTCCTTTTCCATGTCATTATGTAATAGACCCTTCTTGGGCTTTGTATGTCAAGAAATAAAATTATTTTGATGTAAACTGGTCATGTCAAACCTCTTCCACCTAATTGGCCCGCCCTTCTTCAAGTTGGCCTCGAAAGGAGCTTCAAACCACTATAAATAAGCAGTTACTCAACCTAATTTTCTCATCCAATCAATTAAGTTTGATATGCAACTTGAAAAGGAGAAAAAAGTGTGAAAAGGACAATAGAAGAAGAAGAAACACTAAAGCAAAGGAGGAACCATAATGAAGGAATAATACCACTTTTCGTTTGTTTCTGCTTCACACATGTGATTTTTTGAGCTACTGGAGAGGGCCGAAGTTGCACATTTACAGTAGGGTCGGAATTCTCATTGTCGGAGGGCTGAAACCTAAGTTTGATGCAAGATTAAAGCAATTTGAATTTGGAATTTAGCTAATAATATTGCGAGGATGACTTGGTGGATTGGAGGAGGTCTTTGTCTTAGTCAAATGGTCTTGGTTGTCTCATTTTATTTGGTTCTAAAGGAAGAGAAGAGAATTTTGGGTTTTCCTTTATAAGAGGGTTTTTTCCCTAGCTGAGAGCCTACATCCTACGTCCTTGATATTCATGTTTATGTTTTGGTAGTTTCTTAATGATAAGAATATAAAAGAAGGCATAAGGAAATTGAAGAAGAAATAAAAGAAGATAACTAAATATCACAAGTAATTATCAAGATAAGAAACTATTTCTGACTTTTGATTTTCTAACATGGTATCAGAGCTAAGGTGAAGAAGGAGGAAAAGGAAACATAAAAATCAATATCTCTTAACGAAGGATTTTAGAGAAGTATTCAAGTAAGAAGAATAGGAGTTTTATTATACGAAATTGATAAATATATCTATGGCATCATCAATGAAATCCGAGAACAAACTTCAAGGAGCCTCTAACTTTAGAGCATGAAAAACAAGGATGGAACTCATCCTTGCAAAGAACAAGGTATTGGATTTAGTACAAGGAAAAGTCAAGGAACCTACAAATGATGTTGGAAAGGAAAAGTATAGAGAAACTGACATTATTTCCATGAACCTAATTGTGGATGGAGTTAAAGAAAACTTGATTCCCTACATATCCACACTAGATTCTTCAATAAAAATGTATGATTCTCTCTCCAAATTACTTAAAATCAAGAATATTGGTAAAGTGGCAAGTCTAAAGAATGAACTTAAAATAATAAAAAAGACAAAGAATGATATAGTGACTTCCTATTTTGTAAGAATTACTCGTATATAAGATGGACTACAAGCAATTTATGGAATTGTCCTTGAAAAGGAACTTGTGATTGCTGCCCTTCTAGGACTACGAAAGTGTTGGAATGCCTTTACAGTTGGAATTAGTAGTAGGAAAAATTATCCATCATTTGAAGAAATGTGGTCTCCCTATATACGAGAAGAAGCTCATATCTCCTTGGTAGAAGGTAAGCAAGAAAATGAAGAAATTGCCTCAAATGCCTACTTTTCTCATGTCAAGGAGAAAGGAGGAAATAAGAAGTTTAAGGGGCCCAAGAAGAATCATTGGATGATTGACCTCTATAAAATAGAATGTTATCATTTTCCCAAGATGGGACATTATAAGAATCAATGCCTCGATAATCCTAGGAATAAGAAGAGAGAAAGGGACCAAGCTACAATTGCTATGATTATGATCCTCCAAAGAAGTCTAAAACTAAAGATGTTGAAGTGAAAGACTTATTCTATTAAGTCTCTTACATCCTTTACTTATAGTTTGTTGTTGTAGTTCTTGTAATTTTTCTTTTATGTTTAATACTAGGATAAACAATTCTTTTTGATTCCTAGGGTTTAAAGATTAAATATGTTTTGTTAGAAAACTCTTGAGTTGTTTTGATGAGATAAAGGAATCCCTCACAAGACTAGATTGTTGCAAGATCAAGAGGGAGCTTCCCATTATTTTACAAAAAGAGAAGTATCTTGTTATTTATTTCATTTTCATTTTTAATTTCACCTATATATGTAGTTTAATTTTTATTGCTTGTTTAGAATCCTTTCTCTTGTGCTTTCCTTGGAAGGAAAACCTTGCAGGTATTCTTTACAAGATGCTTGTAATAAGGATTATGACTATATTTAGAGGAATAATCCAAAAGAAGAAAATAATCTTTGTTGCAAAAGAAACCCTTCAATAAGAAAACCTTACAAGGCTTTTAAAAGAATAAAGTCAAGGTATGCTTAAAACTACAATATTTGTAGCTAGTCTTGTTCATATAAGATGGTATGATCATTTTGAAATTTTCTTTATATTACTAACTCTCTCATGTCCAGGGTTTTGAATCATCAAGATTCTTATTTAGGGTGATTAATCTTTGAATTAAATCAAACCTTATCATATCATCTATCTTTTTAAAACCCTAATATTTAGGGTTCAGTGTAAAACTCTAGCCTTTTAGGGTTTGTTGATGATATCTAGAACATATGATAAAACCCTAGTTCTTTAGGGTTTGATGAATAGGGTTTATGTAAAAATTCTTGTTATAGTCAATGAAAGATCTTAGGAATGAAACCCTAGGTGTATATACTTCCATATGATTGAAACCATAACTTGGTATAGTTATTGTATTAAAGTTTTGATCAATGTATCTAGGGTTTACAATGAAACCCTAATAAATATTGATATAAGATTCTAAGGCATGATAAAAAAATCCTAGATGTAAAATGATCTTCCTATGATTGAAATTTAACTTGATTTGGCTATATCTAAGGTTTAATAATGGTATCTAGGGTTTGTGAAAAAACCCTAGGAAAAGTTTGTTGTAAGTCTAAGGCATGAAAAATGTAACCATAGTTTATTGCTTCTCTATCTAAGTTTAGAATATGATATTTAGAGTTCAAGTTCTTGCTCAAAGTTTTGATAACCCTAGATGCTCTCTCTATGATAATATGATAATTCTAGTTTGAATTTTCATTCTCTAGTACATATATATTTGTGCTTAGTTGTACTTGTTGTTTAAGATTTGCAGGTATATAGTCTTCAAGATGTTGAAGATGCTTACCTACCTTATAATGATGATGACTTGATGATGCTATTGAGCATGATGAAAAGAGAGAGCTGTAAGAATATTTATAGCATTGAAGCATACATTGATGATTAGTAGATGACCTTGTTGCCATAAAAGGAAGGATGTTATGAAAGGTAGATGTTCTCTGATGATGCGAAAGAAAGAGCCTATTTGTTTATGGATTTGTCCCCTAGAAGAGAAGAATCTTGGATAAATAAAGTTTATATCTCCCTAGTAAAGAGGGAGGGATATTGTGACAACTATAGTAAATACCTTGAAGAAATAATAAGATTGAACAAAGTCTAAAGCACTATATATGGTTATTTGTGATTGATGAAGTTTAGAAGAAGAATTGGATGTTTTGGAAAGTGCTAAGGTTGAATTTGGTGCTACTGGAGAAGTTGAAGAAGGAAGCTTCTGTTGAGATGTGTTTGGATTTTGTGATGACCTAAGAAACATCAGAATAGTTGAAGACCTCAAAATTTTTTGTTAGCATACAAGAACATATAAATTGGAAGTTTGAAACTGGTTGGGGTCATGAATCTACAATATGTGCCAACAGATGAACAAGTAGCTGATGTGTTGACAAAATATCTTCCCAACAAAAAGTTAGTTTATTTTAGGAGTATGCTCAGAATAGTAGATATCTCTTATTTTCTTGAGAGGGAGAAATGAGTACCATAAAACTGCATGCATGATGGTAATTCAGAGGAATTCTTGGTCTGGTTAGTATTGAGTCTCAGTTGATATCTAGATCTCAGTGAGGGAGGGTATCGTGTGGAGCTCCAGTTTAGTGTTAATGATACTTGGATCCCTATAAGGGTTGGTGTAAGGGCATGGAGGGCTAGATGGTATCAATATTGATACCAAGGTGATAGCTTGATGGTACCTATAGTGGAAAATGCGTGGATGACACCTTAGTCCTTGTTTGGAGGATACCTTGGCAGTTAGGGTATCCCTAACATTGTGTATTATATTGTAATTTTTGTAACCCTTGGAGAAACCTCTAGATGAGAGGAGGCCAATGCCTAGGACACCTACTCAAAATAAATAAAAATATTTTCTTTTATGACTGTAAACATAATTTCCTAGAGATAATTTTTTTTTAAATGTAACGTAATTTATGTTCTTGGAGAAAATGACAAAACCCTTCAAGATGGCCAAGATGTCAATGGATAAAACTTACTAAAGTTTAGTATGGTATGGAAGAATATTGAAGAAAAATATTTAATGTAGAGGGCTGATATTGAATCCTTTACATAAAACCTTAGTTGAAATGATGAAATACAAGAAGGTGAACTGATGAAAAATGTGGAGCATAGTTTAAGGTTTCTTTAAATAAAAATATACATGTACTTTCTGCTATTAACACATCATCAGCAAATCTACTATTAAAAAACAAGTTACAACTAGTAAATTCATTACACATATTTCTGTAGAAGAATGAAAATAAATAATGACTTATAGAGGTAAAGAAAACATGCTATAACCAATCACACATATGGAATCATATGGAAAAAATTATTCATTCTCCAAGAAAATTTTCACATTACACAACAAAATTTGATCTTTAGGCCAACATTCGGAACCCCAAATCTGGCCCCTTGGTCTTATTTTAAAGAAAGTTTACATTGAGGGGTAGTTATGAAAATTGTTAACTGCCATAAATAAGTTTTAAAACTAGTCAGTTCTCTTAAAACATTTAAATATTAAAATACTTTTAGACTTTTACAAAATTACAAAATACAATGTTTTTCAATTTTTTCAAAAGTAAACTATTTATAAATTGGAGACTTCCGTGCTCTCAACACTTCTGGCTAGCTTGATGAAGTCTCACGCTCAACAACTTGAACATTCAATGGTGTGACTAGATTCTGACACTTCTTATAAAGCATTAAATCAAGAATTGGGCACTGGAGCATTCTACTATATGCCATCCTTAATTTTTTTAACTTGGTGTAGCTTAGTTTATCAGTGAATAACGTCTTAACTAACCACAACAACTAAATGTCCCTTTGCAGGCAGTTGACAATTGTTGATCCATTTAACACTGTATGTAGTCTTTTCATGCAAGGAGTTAATTTTTCTTTTGGCTTCTACTAGTAACGTTTCATACTATTCCCAGGAGAGAAGGTTCCCTTGTTGATCACAGCATGTTGGCATCCTTGCTCTAATCCTTTTGTCAAAATTAGATTTAAAATATGTCACCGATTCTCTAACTTCCTCTAACTTGCTCTCTACCTACTTTCTATACATGTTTCTCTCAACAATTTTGTTTATTTTTAATACCACAACTGTCCTATCTAAAATGTGCACTACTTTAAGTTCTTGGGAGGATTCGACATTTAAATAATTAATGATCTTTTTTTCATTTGTGCATCTTCTTGTACTTGATATTTATTTGTGTGTATAATATCTTCAAAATCCTTGATCATCATTTTTTCTTCAACTATGAAAATCATATGATCCTAAACAACCCTAATTTGCTGGATTATGTCACCCCATATAATTCCCCTTTCTTGGATCAAGGAAAATTTTCCTTTAATATTCACTTTTAATTCCTTTACCTCATGTTGAGGGCCCCGAAGTCGGGTCGACAACAAGGGGGATACCCACCCGGTCCGGAACCTGGTTGGCGGCTCCTTGCCCGTTTAGAGTAGCGGGTTCGACTGGGGATAACGGGACCAGCTTCCCGATGCGTGGGATGTGCGTGTGTAGAGTTTGATGATATTAATCTAAAAGGTTTCTCTGAACTAGTCTTAATTCTAACAGCTAAACTACTTCTATACTAATGTGATCTAATGAAGAGAAACAATACATCTAATCTACGCTAACCTGGGGTGTTCTCTTTTGTTATGCGATCTAGAAAGATTTCCAACAACAGCTGGTAATAAAGATCATTCAACTGTTATCAGAATATAAATCGATAAAGATAAACCATTCTGCATAAGAAGTTAGGCAGAGTAGTTGTGAACAGCATATCGCATAATCAGTTTTCTATATGTCAAGCATAAATAAATGACTCCACCATACAGAAGTGCCAAATGGTAATACAGACATTCATACAGTAACATATAAAGAACTCAGCTGTATATCACTTTGGGGATACTAGCAGAATTTAGTCAAGAGATAAAAGTACCATTTATGACTGATTTCACTAATAAACTTCAAGAAATAATGATTTACTTCTACTTGTTCTAATATCTGTTAAGAGTACAGAAGTGCAACATCAGTAACAGACATTAAAATGCAAACATAAATAAATCTCGATCCATCCATTCATCAAAAACCTCCTCTAAGGGTGCAAAAGTGCATATTCTGAGGATAAGTTTTTTGACAGATTTCCGGACCCTTCTCCAAATGCCATGAGAAGGGTTAAATACTACTAGCTAATTGATCTTAATTACACGAATTTAGGGAATCAGCTTCAAATGACCGCCCTTTACTAAAAGAAAATTTATTTCTAAAACTTTAAATCTAATTTCTGACCGTTTCTGTATATTCTCTTTAGTGCTGTCAACTGCGCAACGCTTTCCTGGGAAGAGTCGGCTAGCTGCCTTCTTCTTTTGCTCGGGAGATAAATGTGGAAATAACAAGAGCTGGCACCTCCTACTGACAGACCAGAAGATATTTTCGAAAACCTTTCTCTAGCTGGGTGTATTCGCCGCGTGTATACTTAGCACAACCCAGGTTCTTATCGAACTGATTTTGCTGTTGCTATTCCGGTTTCCGGTCATGCGAACGACTGAGTGGGTTAGGAGTCACGCTGTATGGACAATCCCCTGTTTCGAGAATTGTTTCCGCTCTTTGTTCCAGGCTTTTCTGGAGCGTCCTCCTTCTTTTGCGTTTCTCTTTTTGCTTTACCCAGTCTGAGCTTCAAGATCTTTTGTGAACATGCTGCTTTTGTGCGCCTTTGACTCTGAGTCCTGGATAGTCTAATTTCATCAGTGCCGGTTGTCTGATAGTCTGGAATCCGCGGTCCTGCTGCATGCGGCATTTGTTTGCGGAGGCATCTTCTCTCTGCTATTTGATTGGCGCTTTCCCCTTTCTCTCAGATGTTTCCTGCATATAGATTTATATCAGTTGTGTGTCTTGCAGTCTACGCAAAGAAGAAGGGAAATGAAAAGATTGACATAAAAGCATTAAACTCTAATGAATGCATAATCCTGACATGCATCATGACTTGACTCTTCGATAAATGCGATGCAATCATTCCTTGATACTCAAGCGTGCGGTCATTAATTTCCTTTAAGGCGTGCGCTTGGTCTTGGGTTTATCGTGTGATGAGTCTTTTCAGATCACAGATCGCAGTTTACTGATATCGCAGATCGCAGTTATCGCAGATCGCAGATCGCAGATTTTAGATAATGGTTCATGGTGCCATAGCGTGACGTTTGCGACGTGCGATGTCGCATATCGGCGATCGGCGCTTCTTGGAGGTCCTCCTTTTAGAGCGCGTTTGAGATGCATGCGACGCGATGAACTTCGCGTCACTCTTTCGCAGTTTTACTTTTCGCGCTTTAAGTAATGCTTCGACCTTTCTTTGCGATGCGATTTAAGCCTTAGGGAGAAAAATACAAAAATTTAACAAAATATTTTTTGGGATTTTTTGTTCAGGGTCCCCCCTTTGCTCGACGTTATTGCTAATATCAAGCAAAGAGGGCGGGTTGTTGGTGACCACAACAATGGCGATTCACTGTGAAGAACCAGTTATCTCTGCTTGTTCTATTGCATTTTCACTTCCAAAACAGAAAAAATTTTCTTATGTCTAAATTTTGTTATGGATGGATAGAGTATTACCCCTTATCCTGTCAATGATGTTTCGTCACAACTTTTTATTTCATTCCGATTGTTTGCTTCCTCTGGGTTATTTCTTGTATTCACACCTAGACATTACTCAGTCTTTTCAAAGACAAAATAAGGTCTTCTCTGCGTACTGGCTTTGTAAAGTATGCTCATTTGTCGTAGGTAGAGCCTCTGCTGCCCGCAAGCGTCCATAGCCTCGACAGGGTTACCATATTATCCAGCAATGATACTTTTTCCTGCTTGAGGTTATCTACAACACTCCAGAGAAAAAATCCTTTTGACACTTTTCTTTCTTTTTTGATTTTTTTTTTTTTTTATTCTCTAAAGAACAATGTCTTGGTTTGGTGGCCAAATTATGACACAGTCATTCACTTGATTTACACTTTTGCTGAACAAGCTGGCTCGCGATGAGACCCCTTGTCTTTTGATTGCAACAATCTTGAGTCGTTGCCCTGTTTTGATAGACAGTAGTGGCAAAGTCAGCAAGTTATAATATCTGTGATCATGATAAGCCGGCTCGTGATGAGACCTCTTATTCTTTGAGATATAGTGTTTTCTCGGATTGTTTCTCTGGATGCTGCGATTTTCCTTAACAGGGAGGAAGTCATTGTTTTTCCTTAAGAAAGCTCTGGACGACAATAATAGAGTTTAAGAACAGCAGTTTTGCAGAGAATACTTATTTTGCTATTGATGATACTTTTCATTGCGTTGGCATAAAACAATTTTTTGCCAAAAGTTACTTTCATCCCAGATTTCTTTGTGAAGTTGAAACTAACATCATATTCAGGCTAAAGTTAACTCTATCTGTCAAAAATAAAAGTCAGATTTTTCGAAAAGTTTTACTATTTATACAAGTGAAATCAAAATCTGATAGAGAAATGGTATATTCTTCATAAATACAATTTATGATCATTCACAACCAACCTTATTTATATAAAAAAATAAAACTAAAATAAAACTAAAATTATCCTACAAAAATTAGAAGGATAACCTTCTATGGAAAATACATTTTGAGGATTTGTCCATTTACAGGCAGAGAATCTTTGCTGCCTATCAAGTCCTGCAACACAAAAGTCGACGGGCCTATGACCTCTACAATCTGAAAAGGACCAAGCCACAGCTTCTGGAGTTTCATATGCTTGCCCTTTTCTTCATGTGCCTTATCCCACTTCAAAACTAAATCTCCCATCTGAAAGTTTTTTCTGGTAATTATGTTCGAATCAAAAGAGGATTTTATCAGCGCTTGGTGGTGAGCATGGGTTTTCTTGGCCTGTTCTCGTTGTTCTTATAGCTTGATTATTTCCGTTTGCCTTAGTTGTAAGGGAGAAGTGGATACTTCATCAATGTATTGTACTAAGGACAAGGAGGGAATGACTAAGTGAGTAGGAAGAACTGCTTCTCTCCCGTAAACTAAATTAAAGGGAGAAGTGCCGATAGAGGCTTTCTTTGCAATTCTGTCTGCCCATAGGGCGTTTACTAGCGCTTTATGCCAATTCTTTTGGTTTTGGTTGACTGTCTTTTTGATAATCCTAATTAGGTTCTTGTTCGTTGATTCAGCCAACCCATTACCTTGCGGATAGTAGTTGGCAGAATACTTCAGTTTGAACCCTCTTTTGAGCGCGAACTCAGTCATGGTATTTCCAAAAAAATATGAAGCATTATCGAATATTAAGGCCGTTGGCAATCCAAACCTAGTAATGATAAACTGATCTATGAATTCAATAATGTTTTCAGAATTAGCTGTCTTGAGAGGAACTGCCTCTACCCATTTAGTAAAATAGTCAGTTGCCGTGAGGATATACCTATGCTGTTTAGAGGAGTGAGGAACGATCTCACCTATTATGTCCAGGCCCCATTGGCTGAACGGCTGTTCGATGTTAACCGGCTGCAGTGGCATGGATGACTTCTTTTGTTTTCCTGCAGCAGTCTGGCAGACTTGGCATTTTCTTACGTGATTGTACGAGTCTTTGAACATCGTGGGCCAGTAGTATCCTGCACGTAAGATTTTGTGCGCGGTGGTTTCTCCAGCATAGTGTCCACCTGCTGGTCCGTTGTGGAGTTCCTGCAAAACCTTTTCGGCTTCAGTTTTCTCAAGACATCTAAGAAGCACAGAATTATAATTTCTTTTAAACAGGACATCATTCATGAGTTGGTATTGTTTGGCTTTTAATCTCAGGGCTCTCTTCTTGATGTGATCCAGGTGAAATGGAGCATGCCCGTTCTTTAGGAAATAAATGATGTCAGCATATAATGATTCTGCGTCGTTTAGGCTTACCTCATACGCGTGTACCTCTTCAGACGATTCTTTGGGGATTTGCGATGCTCCAGCTAACATCTTGCAAAAGCCTTGGCCTCGAACGATGTGTGCCGGCTTGATCTCCAGGTCGTATTCTTGCAAGGCGGTGATCCAATTCGCTCTCTTTTCGCCCACATCCTTCTGTATCAGGAGATTTCTTACCACTGGGAACGGTACTATGACCTTGGTATGGGCCTTTAGCAAGAATGGTCTGAAATATTTAATCGCTTTAAAAACGGCATATGCCTGTTTCTCTACGTCCGAATATTTCAGCTCAGCACCTTGTAAGTTTGAGCTAAAGAATGCGATCGGAGCTTCTACCTTTTCTTGATTCACTTGAGTCAAGATTGCAGCATAAGAATTCTCTGAGGCGAACATGTATAAGACAAAAGGCTCTGAAAAGTTTGGGGTTGCTAGAGATGGAGCGTTGATGATGGCTTGTTTGATTAAGTTAAACGCTTCGTGCTCGTCTAGACCCCATTTAAAGTTTGAATTCTTTTTTATCATTTTTTGTAAAGGAGAAATAATACGTGAAAAATCTGGGACAAATCTTTTGACAAAATTGATCTGTCCTAGGAAAGATTGCATGGTCTTTTTGTTATGGGGCATGGATATCTCGGAAATTTCTTTGATTCTGTCAGGTTCAATGTGAATGCCAGATTTGGACACTATGAATCCTAGCAATTTTCCTTCACTCAATGCGAAAAAAGATTTCTTCGGGTTAAGCGAGATCCCATACCTTAAACATCTTTGAAAGATTTGCTTCAAATCTTTGAGGTGGTTGTTTCGGTTCTTGGAGTACACAGTTATATCATCCAGGTAAATCACTACCGATTTGTTGACTAAACCTTTAAAAGCGATGTCCATAGCTCTTTGAAAAGTAGCGCCAACGTTGATCAGACCGAACGGCATTTTCCGATACGCGTAGGTACCCCATTTAGTTCGGAAGGTGGTTTTTAACTGATCATCTGGGTGTACCAACACTTGGTTATATCCTGAAAATCCATCCAGGAAGGACATTAACTCTGAGCCTGCGACTGCCTGTAATATTTGCTCCATCGGTGGGAGGGGAAAATTGTCTTTCTGACAGGCTTTGTTGAGGTTCCGGAAGTCAATGCAGATTCTAATATCTCCGTTTTTCTTCCTAACGGGTACCATATTGGATACCCATTTGGAATGTCTGACCGGGAAGATTATTCTAGCTCTCAACAATTTATTCAGCTCAGTTTTTATCTGACTTTCCAAGTTGGGGTGGATTTTCCTGAGCTTCTGCTGGACAGGTTTCTCGTTGTCAATCATGGGGATAGTGTGTTGAATGATAGAAGTGTTGTAGGTCTTCAGCTCATCGTAATTCCAGGCGAAGACGTTTTTTTACTGTCGTAGAAGACGGATGTATGCCGATTTTTCTTCAGGAGCCAGGCCTTGGCCTAGATTAACGTTTTGCGGCTTCTCATCGGTTCCTAGGTTCACTGATTCGTAGTTCAGAGTCGAACTGTAAAGTTTGGCATTAGCTGACCTTTTGAACCAACTTTTCAAGTCGTATAAATCTTCTAGTTTGACCACCGATTTGGGTATAGCATTATCAGTGCTATTTTGTTGTATCTGGTGATCATGACAGTCTTCGTCGATTATCTGGTTTGAGTAGGATCCTTCGGAGGTGAGGAAACTTACGATGTCTGGGTCGTCGTTGAATACTCTCCAGTTAGTGATGTTGTCAGGGATAGACGGTTTAAAAATCAATTCTATCGAAAACCTATCTGGACTAAAGTCTTCGGAGGGAATGAGTCTGGAGGCTACGTTAGCTAACAGGTCTGCGCTTGCGTTGTGAAGTCTCGGGATTGACGAAATGTTGAATGCTGTAAAATGTGCAGTGAGATCTTGTACTAAAGATTGATAGTGCTTTAAATGACTAGACAGGCAGTGTATGGTGTTACGTACCTGTTTGACGACGATCTCGGAATCTCCAAAGACTTGAAGATATTTGACGTTGCAGCTGATTGCTTTGTATAGGCCTTGCACCAAGGCTTCGTATTCCGCTGTGTTGTTCGTGCAATCGAACTCTAGTCTGCATGTGAGCATGGTCTTATTTCCGTCCGGGCTAATCAAAACGCATCCTGCTCCCGCTCCCTCATTGGATTTAGAGCCATCAAAATATAATTTCCAAAATAAAGAAGTATTTACAGGGTTATCTAAGAAACTAACACATTTTGAATCATCAGTCTGGGAAAAGTTTTCTACTTGGGACAAAACTGAATTTTCTAAATATGGTGATATGTGAGCATTGAAATATCCAAGGAAAGAGTCTACCGAGTAGTTGCCTATGATGCTGCTGTTGTATGCTATGGCTTCATTCTCTCCTTCCAAATCCGTCACTATGTATTTTTGGTGCAATTCTCGTTCAACCTTTATTTGATTTGGTTTCCCGTTGAAGGGTAACCACATGTGCGACCAGTCGGTTGAAAAGTATCCGTGGAGTTTCTCGGACCAGTCCCTGCTAAGAATCAGACCATAAAATTCAGGGATGTCAGCCACTAGGATGTCGATAACTTGGCATACCTTGGGGTAGACGACAGTCTTATGGTCACTTGATTCAGTTCGCCTATCACTTCGACTTGTGATCGATCAAGTTGAACTATGCGCACTGCGGATTTTTGCGGTTGAACGTTGAGTTTGGCAAATATTGACTTGGGTAGAATATTGGTTGAAGCACCAGAATCAACCAAGCAGTTGTGCACATTTCTGTTAAATATTTCATAAGTGAGGAGGAAAGGAGGAGTATGAGATCTAGATCTCCCTCCAATCAAAGCGATGTCATTTGGATCGATTTTATTGATCGTGTTGATTGGAGGTCTTCCTATATTATGGGAAGCTACGGCTGTAGGTAAAGGCGTAGTAGGTACGGCGTGTAACTCTTTCATCATGATTTTCTGTTGGTGTTTCAATTTGCTCAACTCGTACAGGGTGATATTAGCCCTAGTCTTTTTCATGTCATCGATGATGTTATACTCCATTTCATCCGACACTATTAGTGTCTTTGATGGAGGCGTTTTCTCTGATTGGACTGGGCTAAAAGAGGTCGCTTTAGCAGTTGTTTTCTTTGGTGCGACCCTTTCTTTTGCTGCAGGGCTTGCGCCCTTCTGTTTTGGGATATTCTGGGGAGGATCAAGCTGATTTCTGCTTCGTGTGCTCACCGAAGTGCTTCTTGATCTTCCTCTTGTGGGAGGATGAAATCCCACATTCCTTGCAGTTCCACCACTTCTTCATCGTCGGTCTGCGTTTCGATGGTGCTCTCTTCTTCTTCTTCGTCAGATTCCACGTTTGAGACCACGTTGGGTGGCTTCCTCTCCATAGGAGGATTTCTCTTAAAACTCCTAAAAGGCTTTCTTGGGGATGATTCTGCTACTTGTTTCCTTATATCAATCATCTCATTGGACATGGCCTTTAATACCTTTTGTAATCCTTCCATGTCGAAAGGATCTTTCGTTTGCTTCTTCTTGGTGTCTTCTTTGAAAGAGATTTTCTTAGATTTACGCTCTTCGATTGTAGATCTCTTTTCTAGGGCTACTACGCGTCTTTCAACTGCCAACGCCTCAGCCAAATTTTCGACTAAGGTTGTCTTGCTCGCCCTATCTACGAAGATGTCCAAGTTTGAAGGTAAGGCCGTGATGTACCATTCGCATCTTACTTCCTCGTTGGGTTGAGAAGCAGCGGGGATTTTGTTGAGGATCTTGTTGAACCGTAAGTTAAAATCTTTAATGGGTTCTCTAGCCTCAGCTTTGAGATTGGATAAATCGTTGATTAGTGTCGCTGTCGATCTATCATCGCCGAATTTGGTGAGAAATTGATTTTGAAAAATGTCCCAGCTGGTGATAGATCCGGAGGGCAGCGAAAAGTACCATGACCCAGCTGTCCCTTACATTGTATAGGGGAAAAGTCGGACCACGACATCTTCGTTGGTAACTCCGTTGAGATTAACAGAAAGCATGAAATTATTGATATGTTCTTCAGCTAGCATCCCTATTTCTGGATTGAATTTCGGCAGCCATTTCTCAGGATGGGCAGTTATTGGACTTAGGGGTGGAGGCATTAAAACCGCCCCAGGATTGTTCCATGGAGATTGGGCCATCGCTGAGTGACTAGTTAACAAAAGTGCAGAAGATGATCTTTGATGTTGGGAAGATGGAGATGTTACGACCTTCGACGATTGCGGAGGAAGGGTTGTGGGAGATGGATGAGTGTTTTGAGGTGACGACGTGGGTGGTAGACTTCGCGGAGAGGGAGTTGAGATGGATGAAGTGGATGAAAGAGTCTCTCTGTCAGACTCTGGAAGTGCTTTCCTTGCTCTTTTCCTAGTAGGGAGAGGGGTTTCAGTTGGCTGGATGCCAAACTTTTCACTCTTCAATCGGGTCAGGGGATGAGCAGGGTTGTACTGCGAAGTCAAGCTGCCTTTAGATTTATCAGACTTCTAGCTGAAAATAGAGAATCCCTGGAGTTTACGGATCAACGTTTGAACTTCAGGGGGATCGATAATAGGACGGTCTGATGTATCGGGGTGTATAGCAGCGGTGGATGTCCGAGCGACTTCTAGTTCCGAGTTTAGTCGTACTGGAGAAGTCGGGGAAGTTGGTGAGGGTGATTTGCTCTCAGAATGGTATTTGGATTTTTGAATTATGTGCCATTCATAGCTCGTGCCCTCCTTCTAGCGGCAGAAATGTTGAGGGCCCCGAAGTCGGGTCGACAACAAGGGGGATACCCACCCCGTCCGGAACCTGGTTAGCGGCTCCTTGCCCGTTTGGAGTAGCGGGTCCGACTGGGGATAACGGGACCAACTTCCCGATGCGTGGGATGTGCGTGTGTGTGTAGAGTTTGATGATATTAATCTAAAAGGTTTCTCTGAACTAGTCTTAATTCTAACAGCTAAACTACTTCTATACTAATGTGATCTAATGAAGAGAAACAATACATCTAATCTACGCTAACCCGGGGTGTTCTCTTTTGTTATGCGATCTAGAAAGATTTCCAACAACATCTGGTAATAAAGATCATTCAACTGTTATCAGAATATAAATCGATAAAGATAAACCATTCTACATAAGAAGTTAGGCAGAGTAGTTGTGAACAGCATATCGCATAATCAGTTTTCTATATGTCAAGCATAAATAAATGACTCCACCGTACAGAAGTGCCAAATGGTAATACAGACATTCATACAGTAACATATAAAGAACTCAGCTGTATATCACTTTCGGGATACTAGCAGAATTTAGTCAAGAGATAAAAGTACCATTTATGACTGATTTCACTAATAAACTTCAAGCAATAATGATTTACTTCTACTTGTTCTAATATCTGTTAAGAGTACAGAAGTGCAACATCAGTAACAGACATTAAAATGCAAACATAAATAAATCTTGATCCATCCATTCATCAAAAACCTCCTCTGAGGGTGCAGAAGTGCATGTTCTGAGGATAAGTTTTTTGACAGATTTTCGGACCCTTCTCCAAGTGCCATGAGAAGGGTTAAATACTACTAGCTAATTGATCTTAATTACACGAATTTAGGGAATCGGCTTCAAATGACCGCCCTTTACTAAAAGCAAATTTATTTCTAAAACTTTAAATCTAATTTCTGACCGTTTCTGTATATTCTCTTTAGTGCTGTCAACTGCGCAACGCTTTCCTGGGAAGAGTCGGCTGGCTACCTTCTTCTTTTGCTCGGGAGATAAAAGTGGAAATAACAAGAGCTGGCACCTCCTACTGACAGACCAGAAGATATTTTTGAAAACCTTTCTCTAGCTGGGTGTATTCACCGCGTGTATACTTAGCACAACCCAGGTTCTTCTTGAACTGATTTTGCTGTTGCTATTCCGGTTTCCGGTCGTGCGAACGACTGAGTGGGTTAGGAGTCGCGCTGTATGGGCAATCCCCTGTTTCGAGAATTGTTTCCACTCTTTGTTCCAGGCTTTTCTGGAGCGTCCTCCTTCTTTTGCGTTTCTCTTTTTGCTTTACCCAGTCTGAGCTTCAAGATCTTTTGTGAACACGCTGCTTTTGTGCGCCTTTGACTCTGAGTCCTGGATAGTCTAATTTCATTAGTGCCGGTTGTCTGATAGTCTGGAATCCACGGTCCTGCTGCATGCGGCATTCGTTTATGGAGGCATCTTCTCTCTGCTATTTGATTGGCGCTTTCCCCTTTCTCTCAGATGTTTCCTGCATATAGATTTATATCAGTTGCGTGTCTTGCAGTCTACGCAAAGAAGAAGGGAAATGAAAAGATTGACATAAAAGCATTAAACTCTAATGAATGCATAATCCTGACATGCATCATGACTTGACTCTTCGATAAATGTGATGCAATCATTCCTTGATACTCAAGCATGCGGTCATTAATTTCCTTTAAGGCGTGCGCTTGGTCTTGGGTTTATCGTGTGATGAGTCTTTTCAGATCGCAGATCGCAGATCGCAGTTATCGCAGATCGCAGATCGCAGATTTTAGATAATGGTTCATGGTGCCATAGCGTGACGTTTGCGACGTGCGATGTCGCATATCGGCGATCGGCGCTTCTTGGAGGTCCTCCTTTTAGAGCGCGTTTGAGATGCATGCGACGCGATGAACTTCGCGTCGCTCTTTCGCAGTTTTACTTTTCGCGCTTTAAGTAATGCTTCGACCTTTCTTTGCGATGCGATTTAAGCCTTAGGGAGAAAAATACAAAAATTTAACAAAATATTTTTTGGGATTTTTTGTTCAGGGTCCCCCCTTTGCTCGACGTTATTGCTAATATCAAGCAAAGAGGGGGGGTTGTTGGTGACCACAACACCTCATCACATGATGACTGATATTTGGTATTGTTCCGATTTGCAGTCTCCATTTCCATGTTTAATTGCCTCTTCTTATGCTTCAACTGCTCCTTGTAGTCATCCAAATATTTTTGCAATTTCTTCAACTCACTTTTTGATATGTATAGTTTTGTCATGACCTTGGTTAATTTTTCAATTCATTCATCTAAATCAACCTATACCATAATTGTGCAAACATGTTTTTCTATATTTTGCAACAGTTCAACATTTTTCTCTTTGAGGGCTGCAACTTCTTGATTTCTCTCCAATAATTCGTTGGTTAGGATCTCCTTATCCTTTTCCACCTGAGCTAATTCTAAAGTCTATACATGTTCTGTTACAGACATTTTCAATTTCCTCCTCAAAGATTGAATCTCTGATTCTGCACCTTGAATTAAATCTTGGATAACTATCTTATCTTCTAGATTTACCCCAAGCTTAATAATTAATTTCTTATACTCTTCATTCAGAATATGAATAACTATGGAATTTTCTTTTTCAAGCTTGGGATGATCTATCACCTTTCCTAGAAGTGCCTCTACCTTACTTGTTGCTAAGGAAGTCTTATTGATGTCATTGTAATTTGGTCTCTTGTTTGCTAATGCATATTTATTTTATCTGGTAGTAGAATATATTTGGTATTGACAGAAAGATTCATGGTCCTGAAACCAACGCCCAAAAAAATGGACTAAGAGATTGGATTAACAAAATATAGTTTCAACTAGTTCCTCTCAAGATCCATGCCTGAGAGGAGCTTTTTCTAATAGCCAAAGATTGATTGAGATTATAATTATATCATGACATTACTTTTCACCTTAGCATTCTTCTCTTCAATTTGTTGAAAGTTATCCTTCAAAGTATTCAAGGAAGACAACTCCTTTTCATTGTGGATTGGAGATGAGGGTGCACACATTATACCTCCCAATTGCAACTAAAATCTGACCTCACTTGAAGGCCTTTCTGTCATCTGTGAGACTTCTATCTCTCTTGTTTGATTTTTTTTCTTTTTTATGGTATGATAACTTTCCCCATCAATGTCTATGATTTATGCAACAATTCTCTTTAATCCCTTCTTTGTAGGTAGAGGGTTTTACACATCCACACCTTGCTATGACTCCTTCATACCGTGATTTTCTAATTTTTCTATCTTTGGTATTGTTTCGTGAATGTATGGGGAACATGATATTTCTAGCCTCCTTTTAGAAATTATTTGGTGTGGATCATAGTTCCATTTCTCCCCTTGCTGAAAATTCATTTCTTGCATCATCCTCTCAATCTCTTCTGCAACTTGCCTGTTATTTACAAGGAACTGACCTATTGTTATGGGAAGCTTCACAAGATCCCATTTTTGGATGGGACAAAGTGGACTTGGTCCACATTCAAACTCTTCCTGATGAATTCTAGTGAAAAAATCCTCATTGGCACAAAAGTGGGAAGCTTATATGGTGGGATTTATGCACCATACAACCTTATCTCTACATATTCTTCAAATAAATACCAGTCACCAAACTTCAGGTCTCTGCTCAACTGTAACAAAGATTGGGCCTCTGGAAGAATTCTGGGAGTAGATGTGTTATTTATAATTTTGTATACTACTGACATGAAAGCAACAATATAGTAGGAGAAACCTTCATTATTTTCTTTGCATCTGACAATGTCAGTCCAATTCACAACAATTTGCTTTTGCTTATTTAAATCAACAATGTTCAGACCTAAATCCATGAATTGATCCACATGTGCATATAGAAAGAGGTAGACCATTAAAGAGGGGAACCTAAAACATCCATAAATGTTGAAATTGAGGAGTTGAAAGTTAATAGAATGCTCCCAATAAGTAGGAATATCCAACACAACATTAGGTTGCATCACCAAATGGAAAAGATCTAGGGTTTGATAATTAATGACTGAGGTATCATCTGTTCCAAGGACATCCATAATCACATACATAATTGTCTTGACACTCTAAAAAAAAGAAGTTATAGGGAACTTTGTAGACTCTGGAGAAAGCACAACATTGGGAGGAAAAATGAGATTAGATAGTTTATTTCTATCCTCTGTGGAAAGGCTTTGATACACAACCAAATGGATTCATTGGTGAATTTCATATAATTGTCTGATTGTGGGAAATCTAAATCCTGATGGATTAACAAAGAGGAGACTTACAAAATATTTTCACCCATTGAATTCATGACATAAAACTTCCGAGGATATAAGGATGAGGTAAGCCAATTGATAAATTATGGGAAAGGGTATGTATGGGGGATAACATCTGCATTAAGAACAGATTTCACTACCCGAAGAGAGATTTCTGACTCAGTTTGACTAACCAAATTTTTTTGATGAATTTCCATTAAATTTAAGTGACAAATGGAATCAAAGATATCAATTTCCATGTCCATTAAAGGTATATGAGTAGATGACCCAGATAAAGAAACATTTTTGGCCATTTTTAATTATATTGTTTGATGCAAAATGGAGGTCACTAGGTGGTATTAGTACCTAGATTCTTTGGGGATATAGTCGTTGCAATTTAGAATGGGAATCAGGGGCTGAAAGAATGAACAAAACATATGAAATGGGTGAAAAAGGGGTTTTTCTGTTGATAAAGTGGGAAAAATGAGAGTTATGACAATACAAAAAAAAGGTACGGAGGGATGAGGTGTCAGATGACGTAGGAATAGGGAGGTGATGTGGAGGGAATGAGGGTGACATGGAGGAATAACTGGCTTTCTTTCTCACGCTTTCTTGTTGTTTCCGGTAGGGTCCGTAAAATCCATTTACTACCCTCGGGGGAACCTGGGCTAGTAAGCAGTTTTATTTTGGTGTGGTGTCGCGGTAGATCAGAGTCGTCGATCTCCCCAATGACTATTTTTTGAAACCAACCCATGGGGGCACTACCCACCATAATCCTCATTCATTTTGTGCCATCATACTTTGTTTTGGGTGGGGCTTGATTAGAATTACAATGATGCGCTTGGAGAGTTTCACACTCTTTATTCCCTTTGCACCACTTTATGTGTATGTGGGATTGGAAAGTTACACACTCTTTATTCCCTTTGCACCACTTTATGTGTATGTGGGATGACCCACCTTTTGAATACATTTAAATATTCACAAAAATTTGAGCCTATAATGTTAGGCTTACAACAAAATGTAAAAGCCTTACAAAATATAAATTCAAAGAATCCCACACTTCATGCTTCATTTTTTCTTTTTCTCTTCTTGTTATTTTTTGTTGTTTTATATATATAGATTTTTTTTCCTTTTCTTTTCTTTTTGTAATCTTTTTGTGATTTTTATTTTTATTGAACATAAAGATGAAATAACTACAACAATACTCTTCTCGGAACATTTCAGATTGAGGTCAACCTTGTACCAATTGAATAATTATGAATACCTCCCTAGTTAAGTGGGAGTGTTGAGAAATGTAACTAGTATTGATATTCATAACTGTATTTGAGTCATGATGTAATTATTTGTAAAAGAAAAAATATTTATGAGCATGGGTTTCATGCTTTATTTATTTTATTTATAGGTAAAAGCACCCATTGTGTGCATCTAGGGTTTGTGTCATGAGTCCTTGTCCATGTCATTACGTAAGAGACCCTGCTTGGGATTTGTATGCCAATAAAGAAAATCATTTTGATGTAAATTGGTCATGTAAACCCTCTTACACCAAGTTGGCTTTCCATTATTCAAGTTGGCCTCAAAAGGAGTTTCGAAACATTATAAATAAGAAACTACTCGAGCTCATTCTCTCATCCAATCAGGTAAGTTCAATCTGCAACTTGAAAAGGAGAAAAAGGTGCAGAAAAAATAAGAGAAGAAGAAGAAACCCTAAATCAAAGAAGAGGGAGCCCTAGCGAAGGAAGAAGACCACTTTTCTTTTGTTTTTGCTTCACACGTGCTAGTTTCTAAGCTACTGGAGAGGGCCGAAGTTGCAAATATCTAGTAGGGCTGAAATTATTGTTGCAGGAGGGCCAAAATATGAGTTTGATGCAGGACTAAAGCATATTGACTTAAGTTGACTTTGGAATTTAGCTAATCATCTTGGGAGGTTGACTTGGTGGATTAGAGGAGGTAGTTGTCTTAGCTAAAAGGTCTTGGTTGTCTCATTTTATTTGGTTCAAAAGGAAGAGAAGATAATTTTGGGTTTTCCACTAGAATAAGGGTTTTTCCCTAGCTGAGAGCCTACACCCTGTGTTCGATCTTCATGTTTATGTTTTGGTAGTTGCTTGATGATAAGAAGATAAGAGAAGACATAAATAAATTGAATAAGAACTAAAAGAAGATAAATAAATATCACAAGTAAATATCAAGATAAGAAAATATTTCTGCCTTTTTATTTTCTAACAAGAACAATGATGAGAGCATCGAATGAAGATCATAGGTGGAAAATTATGCTGGAATGGAACGAGGAGAGGAGGTGGAACATTACAATGGAATGGAACGAGGAGCGAAGGCGGAACATTACACTGGAATGGAACAAGGAGCGGAGGTGGAACATTAAACCAAAATGGAATGAGGAGCACAGGTGGAATATTATGCTAGAACGGAATGGGGAGTAGTGCAATGTTGATGGGAGGGGTGGAACCCCAATAGCGAACCCCCCATGACATCAACAATGGAGAGGGGGAGTTCGCATTTGAAATGGAACCGTCAGATGGATGTGTCAAACGAGCACTATTGTTTTATTGGCATGGAACCAAGAAGGGAACCATTATAGTGGACACCCCCTTCAATGATGTTAACAAGGGGGTAATTTGCTATTCAATCTGAGCCACTCATTATCGGGGGCCACCAACACCATTAAATAGAGGGATTGTAAAGATGGATAGGATATATGCTTTATATATGTATATTTTGTTTTATGTTATATTTTTTTACACCATGGGTGTATGTTGGACCCTAGAAGTATGTTTGATCTAAAATGAGGGTTTACCATCTTGTTATACTTACAAGAACCTCTCACTCCAAAGCTTAACAATTATATGATCTAGCTTATGTTGACAATTACATAATTAAGTACTTGAAATAGGTGTATGTCTTTGTTTGTTTTTAATTTTTTAATTGATTTAAGTTGATTTGTTTCATCTGATATTAGACACACATAAGAACCATATAATGCAGCAAATAAACATCAACACATAACAGAAAATTTAATCTAGGAGTTCACCCGAATATCGTGGGCTACATCTCCTTGAGCTTCTACCAATTTGACTTGGCTCTTTGGGATTATGGCTTCAATTCTTTTACAAGTTCCACACTCAAATCCAATGGTTATTTATTGAACCAATGGGCTTAGAAAACCATCTATATCACTGTCATGGCTATCATCATTATGTAAATAGATCTGAGATCCCTTAGACTTGATTCCTTCAATTGGTGCACTGAGCTTCCCTGAGCTTCTTGATGGCACAAACTCCTTCAACATTCTTCAAATATCTCTAAAAAATCTTCTAATATCTCTAGCACATATCAGGCATCAACAATAGACTGTTCATTTGCTCAAAATGAGCGCTGCATCCCCGATCTAAGCCTTCCTCCATGGTTGGCACTTGGCTGCTTGAAACTTCCCTGTAGAATCTCAGCCTTTAGAAGTATTCAAATGCTTCTGTAAACCCTTGCAATGGATTCAAAAGGATCATTACAATCAGGAATGATTTTTGGTTCGCTGAGAATGGATACTGGTAGCTCTTGCAACTACCTCCAACCCCTGGTGGCCCTGAGCTCCAAAATCTCCCTGGATGAAAATCTCCTTAAAGATGGCTTCTTCAGCTTCTTTAGATTGTTCCATTGGCTTTAGAAGGCCTCAATGGCTATCTAGCCTCTTGTTTCACTAATTTAGTTCGAAAATTGCTCCTGGAGTGCTTTTAGACAATTTTCCCTAGAGATCCTCCACTAAATCTGGAAGAACTTCAGTTAGGGCCGCCAAATCTAGCAGCGGGCCCGAAAATAGCGAAATCCGCTAGATTTAGCACCAACTACTAATCCTGTATTAATTAGCGATAAGCACTATTTAATTAGGCATAAACCACTTTAGCGCTAAGCATGTGTTTTAAACAAATCCCGGATTAGTTAAGCTTAATCCATAATTAATTAAGCACTAAGAGCTCCCACTACCCGCAACATTTATTGTTAATTTTGTAGTGGTCACATGGCAACGGAGTTAACATTGGCAGTTACATAACCTAGAGGTTAGCGTTGGCAAATGGCAGCATGTGAACAAAGTTATGGGGATAGCTGGCGGTTCCGAGCCCCAAACTACAACCCATTAAGCCAGAGGTCATGGGATTGATTCTGTTGGACCCCCAACATAATTTTACAATACCATTCTAGGGCGACATGGTGGCCTCCGGGCTTACCACATGTCAGGTCCTGATTGGTCAGCCAAAAGGAACATTCTGGGGAATATTCCAAGGAATATTTTTTTTAATATTTTCCAAAAATCATTTTATTCTTGGAAATTCCAGTTTACTGGACTTTTTCAAATTACGATAACTTCTTCATATGGTGTCCATTTTTCGAACTGTTCATGGTGACGGAATTAGGAAGTCGAGATATATTTGGTCGTTCAGGTTTAACACTCTTTTGAACACTTTGAAATTTTGAGCTATCATTAAAGTCCTGGATCAATATCTGATCAGTCCTCCCCATTGGGAATCTTTTGGACCCCAAAAGACTGATACAATGATCTGAATAGTATATGAGAGTATAGTACCCTCTTCTTTCAGCCTCCATACACTCGCCTGCATGGCAGGTGCCTTTGAACCAAAACTCGAAGGTAGTCGACACTTCCCTTCCTAGATGTGCTTGTTCTCCTATTATATGTCGTCCTTGAACTCATTCAAAATGTACAGAAGGTAGCTGAACATCGCTTCGAAGCCACTTCCATGGCGACCTTTGCTACTGCAAATCTCCTTTAGTAGACGATGTCAAAATACAAGAAAACAACTTGACGACATAAATTCTTGCTCCATCAAAAGAAACAAATTTCACATCATGTGAATCATCAACATGTCTTTACATCTTGTGTACAAATGATCGACTAAATCCCAAGCCGACAAAAACATGCCCTTTCAACAATTGACCCTTCAAGTCAAGCATGTACAAAAATAATTTTAATGATTCTTTTACAAAGATGAAACACTTCATCATTATCTCCCTTTTACAATCTTGGAGACCAAATCAACTTTTCCAAGTTGACATGACATTACATGCATGTTTAAAGAAAAACAATATGATGGTCGATAGCTTTCCATCAAGTCAATTACATACATGTTCAAATACAAGGAAATCATTAACATCCCTGTGTTCATACATTCCATCCTCATGCATGTATTCAATTATTCAACTTTCTCTTAAGCACAATCATCAGTACAAGATCCTCAATCACATGTACATGTACTTTCAAAGCTGAAATGAAGATAATTTTGCTGCAATAAAGTGAGTCTACATACTCAAATTTTCCATCCTGTAACTTGCATTCCATTAGCAAAGAAATGCAACTAGATGTGACACATTTCTTTTCTCATCAAAAGACATGTAAATTTAATTAGATAAGAACTCTAACCATTTCTTACCAATCCACACCAAAGGTGCTTCCTTTAACTACACATCGATATCAACATGTGGATCATCCTGAAACACATCGATTATGGAAACTTCCTTTCCATTCTTACCATACTCTTTTTCCACTTTCTTCAAATTTCGTGGAAGCATTGTTGGATTCAGAGTCCAACACCTTTTAGCAATATGTCCTTGCTTATGGAAATAAGTACAATGCATATTCATCTTCTTGATAACATAATTTGCCTTGTCTAATGGACCTTTGGCTTCTTGCCTCCTTTCCTTCAAAAGTTTCTTGTATGTGGCCATTCTCTTCCAACATCTAGAAATACTATGGTTAACCAAACCACAAAAGGAACATGCAATTCTTTTCCAATGCTTATGTGGAAATTTATCATGCTTAACATAATCAAAAGAAGTGTGATTGAAATCAGATTTATGCCTTTCTCTTCCACCTTCATTACCTTCATGAGGAGGTGAATCAAATGAAGAAGTAGCTCCCTTTGGAACACCATCAATCTCTTCAATGCTTTTATAGCTTTCACAACTCTCTGGTTCAAGTGTATGCTTATGAACACCTTCTTCCTACAAATGATGTTTCAAACAATTGCATTCCCCAAGAATACAATCTTTACAAACTTGAGGTAGGGAACCTGAAATGAAACTCCTTCTAGGAACTGTTTCAATTGCCTTCATGATTGCTTTGGAACTTTCTCCATAAGATTTTCCATAGCCAAGACCCAAATACTTAGGCCTTTCCTCAACCATTATTGGCTCAACAATACCCTGTGCATGTTTGCCCAATCCTTTTCCTTCATAGCCCATTTTGGACATTAACTTGGACCCTATGCCTCTTGTATGTTTTTCAAAAGAATCGACATAGACATTCTTAGAGGAAATTGAAGACATACTAGAATTGTTTACATCTTCTTCAAGTTGATACTTGACTAAGGCTTCTTTGGCAGCAAGGAGTTGTGTCTCCAACTCATGCATCTTTTCCAGATCCATATTTGCAATATGAAGTTGTCTCTCCATTTCCTGCAATTTGTCAAAAAGCAACTGCTTCTCTTCCTTCATGGAATTCAACTGCTCTCGAAGTTTGGTGCTCATTTCTCTCACCATATCCATCATGATGAACAAATCTTGCTTCATGTCTTCATCAAAGAATCTTGTGAAAGAGGAGGATTTGGAAAACTCACTTGTATAAGTTGTCATTATCAAAATGAACAAAATCACTTCAACAAAATTCTCAAAGCTTTCAAAGAACTAATGACAAATTTCTGAACTAAATGGTAGTAGAATCAAATTCTTATTCAAGTATCCTTTTGCAAAAAAACCCTCTTATTCTTCAAGCATTGTCTTGAGGTAATTTGGGTAAGGAGAATTCCTTCAACCCTTCTTCCTTCTTTTCCTCTCCTGGACTTAGCTTATCAGTAGCTTTCCCTTCACCTTTGCAAACTCAAACAATAGTCAGTTTACAAACAATCAAACAGTAGAATCCTTTGTACTGTTTAAACACCTATCAAGTCAAACAAGAAAATAGATTGCTCTGTCAATCAAGCATCCTGCTCTGATACCACCTGATCTGAAATGAGGGTTTAACATCTTGTTATACTTACAAGAACCTCTCACTCCAAAGCTTAACAATTATATGATCTAGCTTATGTTGACAATTGCGGAATTAAGTACTTGAAATAGGTGTATGTCTTTGTTTGTTTTTAACTGTTTAAGTGCTTTAATTTGATTTGTTTCTGCTAATATTAGACACACATAACAGCCATATAATGCAGCAAATAAACATCAACACATAACAACAAATTTAATCTAGGAGTTCACCCGAATATCGTGGGCTACGTCTCCTTGAGCTTCTGTCAATTTGACTTGGCTCTTTGGGATTATGGCTTCAATTCTTTTACAAGTTCCACACTCAAATCCAATGGTTATTTATTGAACCAATGGGCTTAGAAAACCATCTATATCCCTGTCATGGCTATCATCATTCTGCAAATAGATCTAAGATCCCTTAGACTTGATTCCTTCAATCGGTGCATTGAGCTTTCTTGAGCTTCTTGATGGCACAAACTCCTTAATAATTCTTCAAATATCTTTGAAACCTCTTCTAATATCTCCATCACATATCAAACATCGACAATAGACTGTTCATTTTCTCAAAATGAGCATTGCATCCCTGATCTAAGCCTTCCTCCATGGTTGGCACTTGGCTGCCTGAAACTTCCTTGTAGCATCTCAACCTTTAGAAGTCTTCAGATGCTTCTGTAAACCCTTGAAATGGATTTATAAGGCTCATTACAATTAGGAATGACTGTTGGTTCACTGAGAATGGATACTGGTAGCTCTTGCAACTGCCTCCAACCCTTGGTGGCCCTCAGCTCCAAAATATCCTTGGATGAAAATCTCCCTAAAGATGGCTTCTTCAGCTTCTTTAGACTATTCCATTGGCTTTAGAAGGCCTCAATCATGCTAGCTAGCCTCTTGTTTCACTAATTTAGGTTGAAAATTGCTCCTGGAGTGCTTTTAGACAATTTTCCCTAGAGATCCTCCACTAAATCTGGAAGAACTCCAGTTAGCACTGCCAAATTTGGTAGCAGGCCCGAAAATAGTGGAATCCACCAAATTTAGTGCCAACTACTAATCCTGTATTAATTAGCGATAAGCACTATTTAATTAGGCATAAACCACTTTAGCGCTAATCCTATGTTTTAAACAAATCCTGGATTAGTTAAGCTTAATCCATAATTAATTAAGCGCTAACGCTCCCACTACCTGCAACATTTACTGTTAATTTTGTAGTGGTCACATGGAAACGAATTTAACATTGGTGGTTACATAACTTGGAGGTTAGAGTTGGCAAACGATGACATGTGAACAAAGTTATGGGGATTGCTGGCGGGTAAGACTGTTGGCGGTCCTAAGCCCCAAACTGCAACCCATTAAGCCAGAGGTCATGGGATCGATTCCGTCGGACCCCCAACATAATTTTACAATACCATTCTAGGGCCACGTGGTGGCCTTCGGGCTTGCCACGTGTCATCTCCTGATTGGTCAGCCAAAAGGAATATTTCAAGGAATATTCCTTGGAATATTTTTTTTAATATTTTCCAAAAATCATTTTATTCTTGGAAATTGCAGTTTACTAGACTTTTTCAAATTGCGATAACTTCTTCATATGGTGTCAGTTTTTTGAACCATTCATGGCGCCAGAATCAGGAAGATGAGATCTATCCGGTCATTTAGTTTTGACACTCTTTTGAACACTTTGCAATTTTGAGCTATCATTAAAGTCCTCGATCAATATTTGATTAATGGTGTATATGTAATCATTTTATAGGACCCTCCCCGATGACAGACATGCCACGTAATGGCCAAGGTGGAAACTAGGGGCATGTATCACATGTGTCAAAAATGCTAAGGTGGTTTATGAGGTGGAAGGCCACATTATCCATGTGGCCTATGACATCATGAGTAAAGTAGGCAAGATCACACAAGTAATTTAAGGGTGCACAAGTGCCAAATTTCAGAACAACAGGGGCTCAAAAATCAACTGATGGATTGTGAGAGAAATAATAGACTTTATAGGCCACATCTTTTCACCCGAAAGTCAGAATTTGGCCCTTGAATAGTCAACCTAAAGGTAATTCCAAGAAAATAAAGTGATAAACCTAGAATTTCGATTTTATGTCAAAATCCCAAATAAATTTCGGAAGAAAGCTATATGAAGCATGAAGAGTAAAATTATGTTTAGTAGACTAAACTTCCAAATGCCATAAATTTTAGCCCAAGTATTAGAATTTGGTAAGTGAATAGTCAATAGAAATCTATTGATGAATAGAACAGATGGGAAAACCTAGAAATTGAATTTGGTGGACAATTTTGAGAAATCTCATAAGGTTACAAGGATGAAAAGGGTATGAATTGCTTGTTTATTAGAGTAAAAGCAAGAAATTTAGGACATTATTCTTGAGTGCTAATTCTATTAAACATAAGGAAATTGAGTGAAATTCCTTGGCATCATAAAGCTTGAATCAATCAAACCAATAAAGGATTTTTAAGGATAAATTGGGAGTATATTTTGGCAAAGGAATCCACATACATAGGTTTAATGTATTTTGATTTATTTGGATGTTGTTACCTATGCAACAAAAATTACTGCATATTGCAATGGTGATAGAGAGATCAGTTATGTGAGAGGTTGTGCCTTATGGATGAATTAGGGCTTAATTATCCAACCAAATCTGGAGTGTGTTGGTCACACTGAGGGAATTTACAATCAATTGTTATAAATTCAGGATCTAGTATCTAAAGGAATTCTCATAACATAGTTTTCAGGCTTGGTAAATATAACATTATGTATGTTTCTTAAGTTCCCTGAAATGAGAAGTAAGGGATGTAGAATTAACGTATATGTGTAATAACACGGTGCCAATGTTGTAAAAGCATAATGCTTAGCTGCAAAACAGGTTCATGCACAAGGTGTCAGAGGATTGTGACAAGTTATGAAATTTTTGTAACAAGATCAGATACTGATTTTGTTATAGGGATACAGGTGGTATAAAAATTTTCCTACATGGAATAACATGTTAGTAATAGGTTGTACCAGATAGGTCACATAGGAAGTGATAGGTTCCTTACAAGTTTTGATAGACTTTTCATAAATAGGTGACAAGATAATTACAAGGTTACAATAGGTGGTGATAAGTTTATAACACATTATATAGGGTTTATGACATGTATTATTATAGGGTTGTAACAAATATGTAATAGGTCTGATAGGTATTATCACAGGGTTGTAATAAATGGATAATAGGTCCATGATAGGTTTGTGATAGGTTATGGAAGACTTGTGATAGGTTTTCTAAGAGGCCATGATAGGTACACACCAAGATTGTAGCTAGACCATAGTGCACGTTATGACATGATCATGACACACTGAATAGGTTTTATGGCATGCCAAACAAGTGTATGCAATAAGGATGTAATTAGGTTATAACAGGTGTTATAACATGTTGTGACATGTTGCAAGAAATTACAACAAGGAGGACTATGATCTCTCAGTGCATAGGCTTTGGGTAGAGTAAAGTGGTTACTCGAGAACATGTTAACACATTTTGAACATGTTGATTGTTATTTGAAATATGTATAGAGAAACAACAATAATGGTAGTAGTAGATGAAAAAAATAGTAAGAAAGGATATTTATTGCATACAAGAATTGTATGAAAGGACATTAGTTAGTGATATTGCAGTGGCATTGTATAAAGGGATAATATATTGTGTTGGCATGTAGGGACATGCTTCATAGTTGAGGCACATAAATGCAAGCATTGCACGAATGTTGCATAGTCATTACATTGCATCAAAATTGTATTCCATATTTTGTTTAATGAATATTGTATGTGGCTAGTTGTTGTTTCTATTGAAGGAAAGAATGTGTGTACACACACACACACACACTTGTACATGTGATGTGTATGCATGAAATTTAGTGACCATGTGTGTGATAATTGCATGCCGATTCATAGCGATATGTTGTTTTCTTAGTGAAGTATTCAATATGAGAACTAATTATGGGTGTTGTGTTGTTGATGATGTAGCTGCTCAGGACAACAACCTTACAAAGAATATTTTGTTTAATGAATGTTGCATGTGACTAGTTGTTTCTCTTGAAGGAAAGAATGTGTGTGTGTGTGTACACTTGTATATGTGATGTGTATCCATGCAATTTAGTCACCCATGTGTTGGTTTGAGGGGGTCTGACCCAAGTTCAACATTATTTAGCCAAACAAATCCCTACACTACTAGCCCTTTTGGCATCAGCCCAGGAAGCGTGGACCGAAGTCTCACCCGAAGTAGTATGCGGGGATGCTGGAACCAAGTTTCTACACCCTGAGATGGTTGTGATGTCACTATATTCCCTTTATTCATACCTTCGCGTAGGTCACTTCGCTCTAGGGCTTGTCAGATGAGCCTTCTATTCCATCCTTCTATACCTCCGCGAAAGGGTTTGGTTGTCCTTCACATAGCCCTAACCCTTTATCTAGACCCTTTCGCACTGCCAAGGTAGCGTACTATGTAGATTCCTTGATTAGTCCAAGTGTCTTACTTATCTTAATAGTTACTCCCAATTAGCACCATGTAAACATATATTCTTATATGCATTTAGTTATCCAACATAATCATACACATTCATGCATCACATTAGCATTATAAAGGAAATTCATACATAAAGTGATGAGATGCATTAATCAAAACAAAGACATAGAAATTGCAGAATACTTCTCTTTATTAATCTCTTCCAAGTGATTACAAACTCTATTCACCTTGTGCACATAGCTGCAGGGGTCTACGCACTCAGTTGCAGACTTCCAACCTAGGCCTCTGTGCACTCAGTTGCAGAGCCTCTACCTATGCTATGACCCAAAACTTAGACTTCTTACTTCGGAGCTATCACTCTCTTACCTTGTCTCTAAAAATACTTAGAGCTTAGCTCTTTTTATACAATCCCATGGTCCACGGACCATGGGTAGATCTCTTACAGCCGAATTTACTTTACAAAAATAAGGGCAGACAACCCTTTATGACTTATAACACCTACGTGCTCCACGACCACAAAATGAGGAATCTTTACCATTTTATTACAAAATTTGACTCAAACATGGGTTTTTAGCCCCAAAACTGCCCTTTGAGGGATCTCGTTCCCAACACCATGTATGTGATAATTGTATTTTGATTCATAATGATATGTTGTTGTATCAGTGAAACATCTAATGTGAGAACTAATCATGGCTGTTTTGTTGCTACTGATGCAATTTCTTGAGACAACAACCTTAAAGAGAACAAGCCTTATAAGTCTACACTCTTATTCCATATGGAGGCCTTGGGAATATGGATCGCTCAGGCAATTGTTAGCTAGTGAAGGGGATGCCCAAGGCTAGAAAGTCTAGTATGATAATAAAGATATGATTCAATTGAATCTTCTGTGTGCTGGAACGTTCCTGTCTAACAATCTATTGCCCTAGAGATAGTGGCATGAGACCCGAGGGACTGCTGGGTGCAGTGAAGGGGCATACTAGTTGGGCACAACTGATGGGTACTAGGTATGCAACCGATGATAGGAAAATAGATGCCCTAGGAAGTCGACATCCTATTTATTCATAAAAATAAGTATTGATTTAGTTTGCATATCTTATTGTGTTATGAATATATCACTTATGAATTGAAATTCTTAGAAATATAATGCTTATGGATATATTACTTTTTTTATAGACATGGTTATAAAATGTTTGCTTATTTATTAGATGTTGTAGATGTATGTTGAGAAATTACAATCATCGAGAGATATTTTACAACAGTTAAATAATATATGGGACATGAAGAGAAGATCAATGAAGACTAGGGACCTGATATAAGGTGTTCACTACTTAGGACAAAGGAACACTGAGGACGATGCTATTCTAAGCCAAGGGGAATGTAAAATACTATTTCTACCCCTAAACAATTAATGTATATGTATATGTATATATATATATATATATCTATACATAAAATGATATTTAGGCTAGTCAGTTAGAGTGATATTATGTGGCTTGCGTTCCTATGTAGATATGCTATATAGATTTTGGGGCTAATGTGCCCAGTCATAAATGCTAGTTTTGATTAAGTGGTCGAAGGGCCAAGATTGTAAATATGTTGTAAATATTGTACATATTTCTATATTAATAAAATAATTGTTGGCTGTAGAGCCCACTCCATGGAAAAGAGTACGGGGGGTAGTGTAACTCCATGGTGACAAGAAATGGGTTGTTGTGTTGGGTGTTGGGAGAAAGGACACTTGTGGGCCCATGTGGCTTTAGAGAGGTGCAACATGTCGGATGAAGGCCGTGCATGCCACATGGCAGAGAGGGGCCATACATTTTTAAAAGGAATTTAGGGAAATTTCTTCAGTCACCATCCAACACCATCATTACTCATCATTCACTTATGTAGTTAACCGTTCATCATCATTCATTCCATCATATTCATTAGTATTCATCATTCAACCATGGTTTGAGGAGCATAATAGTGACTTTCAATTATGAACCAATTGGTGAACTTGGTGTTGGGTTCTAGATTGATTGGGGATTTTTAGTCAGTGAGTCTTGTGCTTGGACTCTAGAACCGATTAGAGTTTTGTTGAACTCAATTTCTTGCAACTAGCTAGTGAGCTTGTGTATTGGGTTCTAGAATTGGCTAGGAGATGATTTGGTTTTGGTGCTAGGTTGGTAAGCCTTATGCTTGGGTTCTGGATTTGACTAGTAGCCAAGTTGGTTATGGCCTAGAAGGGTTCTTAGAAGAGATGGAAGAAACACGAGCTCCTAGAAACCATGTGCTAAGAAGTTCTTTGCTGGTTGTAAGGCGTGATGGAAGCTGGGCACCACTGAGGGACTAGCAGGATGTAGAGAAGGAGTGTGCTACTTGAGTGTAGGTTTAGGGAAGCATAAAACTCTAGTTGGAGCCATGACTATTGGGTTGGTACCTTGGCCATGAATATATTGTTATTTTTTGGTTGTTTTCACCATTTCCTGTGGAGTTGCAACCCTAGCTTGGGGGTGACCCATGGTTGAGATTTATGAACGACGAGGCCTATGGTTAGGTGGAGCATGGACAACCCACAACTAGTTTCTAATTTCATTAAGATAAGTGTTCACTATGTAATGATATGTTATATGTGTATTTTTTGTGTTCTAATGATAAAACCTAAGTTGGGTATTTATTGTATCCATGTTCCATGCATTATATTTATGTGCTAATTGACTGTAAACCCTAGTTATGTTTTGGTATTATGACTATGTATTCCACTATGCATTATATTTGTATATTGTTTTATAATTATATGTGTTTATTAGGTTCATGCTAATTGTAATTGCTACATATGAATCTAAGTTGTTGAATATAAACCATAAATTTATGTGAATATTAATGGTTGAAGCACTACAATGGTTTCTCATCAATTATACACATTTTAATGGAATCAAAACTAGGGTTATAATGAGGTGGTAGAATTATTATAGGGTTTTTGCACACTGGTAGTGAGCCATGGTTTAATATGTGAAACCATAAATTATGTGCTTCCGTGGGAGTATTATTGAATTAATTAGTGAATTTCCGGTTCTTGGTACATAACATTGCCTAGTTGGGGGCCATGAACGTTACAAGATTGGCATCTTGTTCTAGAATATTTCAATATGTATACCAAGCTACCCTAAATGTGGAAGATTGCAAGGAAGCTGAGTCAAAGAGCAGAGGAAAATGTCCTACAAGGGGGAAAGGACAACAAAGTTGAAGAGGGAAAGTACAATCTTCCAAAAAAGGAGGAAGTTATCATAGCCAATCACCAAGAGGCAGCGATCCAGAGGGAGGAGATCAATTTACAAAGGCATAGGTCAAGGTAGAGACTATCATCCAAAATGTTATAAGTGTTCAAAAATTAGGACACATGTCTTGGGAATGTGATGAAAATGCACGAACAAACTAGAGAGGTGCCCATGTCATAAAAACAAATGAGGAGAATGTAAACCCAATTACAACTGAAGAATTTCCTAAATCAGGGGAGTCTCTAATGGAAAAAAGAGTGTTAATCAAATCAGAGAAGGAAGTTATAGAACTAGCTTAGATGAAGATTCTATTCCAAACTGTGTGCAAATCTAAAGGTAAGTGTTGTAAAGTTATAATTGATAGTGGTAGCACAAACAATCTAGTTTCCATTGAATTGGTAGAGATGATAAAATTGAAAAGGACAACAGTTTAATCCTTACAACAATGCGATCAAGTCCTAGTTAATGAAAAATGCAAAGTAAAATTTCAAATTGGGAGACATAAAGATGAGATTGTATGTGATGTGATGCCAATGGATGTTTTCCATGTTTTATTGGGAAATCCATGGCAATATGATAGTAAATATCTCCATGATGGAATAATAAATGCATACTCTTAATAAATATGGTTAGAAACATACGTTGTTGCCGTTTCTAGACTAAGAAGCCAAGGATGAAGCTTTTCCAAGTGTATTGTTGATGAGTGGGAAAGAATTATTGTAAGAAATTAAGAAAAAGGAGGTACATTTTTCTTTGATTTCTCTACAAGAAAAAAGGTCATTGGTGAGGGGTGAAAAATGTCACCATAAGCTCATTAGTTATAGTTAAAAGAGCCTTCGTGACCAAAAACTGAATGTCACGAAAGGTGGCGTCACCAAAAGTATAGGTGTTGTGGTGACATTCAAAGTCTGTCACAAATAATGATTTATAATGACGGATAGCGATTGTCACCATTTCATATGAGTAATGGTGATGGACCATAGCCTCCATCATAAAAAACTGAACGTCACCAAAGGTGGTGTCGCCAAAAGTATAGGTGTTGTAGTGACATTCAAAGTCTGTCATCAATAATGATTTATAATGACAGATAGTGACCGTCACCATTTCATATCAGCAATGGTGGCAGACCATAGCCTTGGTCACCAAACACTGAACGTCACCAAAGGTGGCATAGCCAAAAATATGTGTTATGGTGACATTCAAGGTCCATCACAAATATTGATTATAATGACAGAGAGTGACCGTCACCATTTCATATGAACAACAACGATTTATTATGATGGATCTTTCATGGTCGTCACTGTTGGTGCATATATATGGTGACGTTCATTGACCATCACCAAAAGCCGCATTGCCAGAAGTATAGGTGTTGTGGTGACTTTCAAGGACTACCACGAATAATTACTATAATGACGGACAATGACCATCCCCATTTCATATCAACAACAACAATTTATGGTTATGGACCTTTGAGGGTCGTCACTATTGATGTGTATATATGGTGGCGTTCGTTGACCGTCACCATTTCATATTTTGGCGAGGGTTGAAAAATGTCACTAAAGCTCATTGGTGATGGTCAAAACAACCTCCTTCAACAAAAATTAATTGTCACCATTCCATATGGATGTCAGGGCATGATGGAATCGAACCACCAACCTCCTGCTTGTAAAGCAGGTGCTCTTCCATTGAGCTAGCACCCTTTAAAGAATTACACTTTTAAAAAATAGACCTTGAAACTTCATAAATTGTAAATTCTACAGCTTTCAATAAATTAAAGTCTCGGAAATATTTTACTAAATAAGCAAAGTGGCATCGAAGCTGCAGGTCCCTACCTAATGGTTATGGAAGTTATGAAAAGTGGGTGGAGGGAAAAATAGTTATGTATAAGAGAATCAATATGTTCATTTGAATACTCAATTAGAAGTGAAACTCTGAAGACATTTATAACTTATAAATGACCTATAACTAGCAAATGCACCAAACATTGCAAAGGAAATGTCATAAGTGGATAGCATATGGAAGAAGAGCATTAATGAAGACAGATGCAATATGTTATAGGTTGATTGAAAGAAAAATCTCAATGTTGTTTTCTGGTGTTTATATATCTGAGTGATATCTAAAATACATTGTAAATGTAACACGAGTCTTTGGAAACAATGAACAACATATTGGAATGATTAACATTATAGGTACATATAACAAGGCCCCAGTGGCCTAAAAGAAAGATAAAAACAAACATCCAAAGAAGCAACATCCTCACAACAACAAGAAAAGTAAGGGTTTTGGTACTTTTTCACCATTAGGAAGAGATTAGGACAATAGGCTCTATTTCGTTCTTCCTTATCCCATTATGTCACCTTTGTATATCCTTCATTCCTATCCCAAGTTGTTTTTAAGGGGGGATTTTAGGATATTTAGACAATTAGGAGTTAATTAAGTTCAACTTAGTCTAATGTGTCTATTAGGTAAAAGTGTGTTTTTATTGTATTTATTTAGTATGCATAATTTAGTTGCATTGTAGTCTGATGGTCATGATATGCTATAGACATAGAGTGATCCAATGACATATAGTCTCCTTGATAATAATGGCTATTAATTTGTGGCTTAACACGCAATTGTTCCTTGGTCTCTATTTAGAGGGCATGGAGGGTCATGGTTGATGATTGATTGTGACAACTCTCTTATGTAAAATATTTTCTTTTGCATAAATAAATTTCCTCAAGTGGGCATGTTGGTTGTCATCCTAGATTGTTTCCCTCTTAGTGGGTTTTAACCACATAAAAAATCTTTTGTTGTGATCTTTGATCTGGTCGTGTGATTGGTTACTTAAGGTGTTCATCTTGTACGGAATACCCTATTTACCTGAACAATGTAAATGCATGCCCACAACCAAGCAATAATAAATGCTTCTTTGATCTCATGGAGTTGCCAATTTTTTGGTAGTAAACTATAACAATGGTGTAAAATTTATCTAATCTAAAGGTAGTGACTTAGATATAAACAAGTATGAATCTCAAAACATGAAAAATGTATTCCAAAGAATATTTATGATACTTTAAACCCTAAATCCATATAAAAGTAACCTAAATGAATGAACTACAAGCATAAATATTATTATAATTATTTAGAGAATATAAATAGTAACTTCATTTCTAATAGAAGGCATACATACTTTCACCTACAAAGAAAATTTTAATGAAGAAGTGGCTCCACAATCTCCTCCTTGGGAGGATCATTTTCTTCCATGGTTTATATTGATTCCCTCCTTGGTTGCAAGTAGCATGAAGATCCAAAATCTATCATCAAGAGGAAGGAATCTTTCATATTTTTTGGAATAATTTTGGTAGCATGTACCTATTCTATGTGGATGAATGATAGATGGATAGACCTCAAGTATTTATTTATAAGAAAGTAGTGGTTAAACCACCTTGAAGTGGTCATGAAAGTTGTGGTTAATTGAGCAAGTCAAGGCTACTAATAGAAATTAAGGTTTTAAAATGTCCATTTATAAGTTCTACTTTCCTTTTCTAGAAGATTATGGTTAGAAATAATAAAAATTAAGGTTTTTATGGGCCAATACAGGTTTTGGGAGTACTTTCTACAATAGCCACAACTTATTAGGGGTAAAAAGTGTATTACCCCTAATGGTTCCAAATCCAAGTTTTCTTCAAATGTTTCCATAGGTGTAATGAAGGTGGAAAATGAGGTGACGTTGGTGGAAAACACGTATTTTGATGATTTATTTTGGTGAACTTGTGCAAATGTGACAAGTACATAATTTTTAGGTGGTAAAAGCTAACTACGTGCATCTTTTTCTAGTTTTTTTGACCTATGGGTACCTTTACAAATGGAGCATCCCTTTATAAAATCGAAATATACATTTAAGAAAGGAGTTTAAGTATTAATGAAGGATGTTTGAGAAAACCATGAAATAAACCCCATAGTAATAAGAGAATACCGTAGATGGCATGGAAGGATAGGAAATTTGAGCTAATAACAACAATGAAACCATCCAAGAAGAATAAAATGATAATTTATAAACTTTCATTTATCACCCGAAGCCTTGAAGGGAACTGAGTACTATGATTTTGTTTAAATCATGAGATGCACTTATGAAATCACTTCCAAAACATAGTTTTTAAGACTAACTATGCCCTTCCTAGGAAAAAGGGTGATTGACTAGATGTTTGCTAATACTCAAGCTATGGTTGAATACTAATTGTCAATAACAAACCTATGACCACCCCTGTAATCTTTGAGATTCAGATAATTTTGAAGAGATCAATGAGAGATGGGTTGGCCATCATGCATTATTTGGTGTTGGGAATGGGATCCCCCAAGGATAGTTTTGAGGCTAAAAGGCCATGTTTTGGGTCAAATTTTCTAATAAAGTTGTAAAGTCTCTGCATTTTGTGGTCGCGGAGCGCGAAGGTGTCATGAGTCATAAAGGGTTGTCTGCCCTTATTTTGTAAAGTCGGCTATAAAGATCCACCCATGGTCTGCAGACCATGGAATTGTATAAAAGGAGCTAAGTAAGTAAGCTTTGATTAGTTAGAAGTCTTTGGCAAAGAATGGAGTGAAGAGTCTTGATAGCGAAGTCTAAGTGTTTCGGGTCTTAGCATAGGTATAGGCTCTGCAGCTGAGTGCGCAGAGGCCTAGGGTAGAAGTTTGCAGCTAAGTGTGACGACCCCTGCAACTGTGTGTGCAGGCCAGATAGAGTCTGTAATAATCTGAATATATCAATAAAGAGAAGTATTCTGCAAATTTTGTGTATCTATTTCTTGTTAATGCATCTGGGTATATTGCATTTTGGGTTTAATTTACTATGTTTATGTGATGCACGAATGTATGTGACTGCATTAACTAATCGAACGTAAGTAAGAATATTTGTTTACACAGCGCTAACTATGATTGTTTAGTAAGATAAGTAATAAACTTGGGATAACTTGGGAACCTATATAGCCTGCTGTCATAGCAGCGCGAAAGTACCTAGATCGTGGGTTAAGGCTGTGCGAAGGTCAATCGTACTCCTTCACGGAGGTATTGAAGGGAAGAATAAAGGGCTAGACTGATAGAGCCCTAGAACTTAGTGACCTAAACGAAAGTAGGAACAGAGGGTATAAATCGACATCACGACCATCTTAGGGTGCAGAAACTTGGTTCCAACATCCCCCCATACTGCTTCGGGTGAGATTTCAGCCCGCACTCTGCGGGCTGATGCTAAAAGGGCCAGTAGTGTAGGGATTTGTTTGGCTAACTAATGATGAACCTGGGTTAGGCCCCACACAATGAACAAATGCTTCCATTGTTGGGACCAGAATCTGCATAAGAGATCTGTGCCATCGTATCATTGGAATCCGACTAAGAAAGAGGTTGAAGATTGGCTGGACAGGAAGATCAACGAATTCGCAGTGTAGGAGAACAGAAATCCACAACTAACAAAAGAACAGTGGTAGGACAGGTGCCTATATACAGAAATCCACGAGATATTTTTCTGTTCCTTTACAGTTGAGTTATACGAGTGGATCGCGAAGCTAGTAGATAACCAAGGAAGGTGGAGACTTGACGGTCCTATTGTCTGGACCTCGGAGTTAGTACAGAGACTTGAAGCCTCTTAGGATAAGATTGCCCATGCTATCGATCATTGGCTCGATCACATCATAGGAGGAATTGTGATTGAATTCGTGGTCAATACCTCAGTTATTTACAGCGAGGCAGAGTATCGTTTTTTCAAAGGTCCACGAGGTAAGTACTTGGAGTCTTTGAATACCTGGATTAAGATGTTATTGTGTGAAAAAATGGGTTATGAAGCTACCTTGATGTTCAGAACTACGTGAAGAGGAAAGACTTGTAAGAACGAAGGAAGAAAGGGTCCTGAGTAAATCCCACTGATTTCACCCCCATTAGGTGACGAAGAGGGAGTAGCGCAGGCTTCTTCGCGAAGTGCAATTCAGTTGATAAGATAGGGATTCCTGTGACTGCCACCTCCACCCACACCACCTCCAACCTCACCACCATCACTTGCGACTTCACCCATACCACCACCACCTCCACCGTAGTTCAACATGGAAAATTCAGTGAAATTTCCTTTGTTTAAAGGCTTGGGAAATGAGGACCCGGACTAGTTTTGGTTCATCATGAAAGCTGTGTGGGAAGCTTAAGGCGTTACAGATGATCACATGAAGAAGGAAAGTTAGTGCTATGTGGTGGGCCCCAGTATTGCAGCAATAATGCTGCAACACCTGGGACTCCCTTCTTTACTTTTATCAACCCGGTAGTTCATAACAAACTTGGAAGCGATGGTGCTGTATGCACGAGTACTAGCTCTTGCCGTAGCTGTTACTTGGTCAGCTGGCACAAGTCTGCTAGGAGCTTAAACCAACTTCTATGAGCTCTAAGAAGAAGCTTTTTAACTGATGGATGAAAGCTAACTCAAAGAAGGCTGATCTACTTGCAGAAAGAAACTGGAAAGCTGAAAGGAAACATAAACCCTAGCAAACCCTAATTTTACCAGCTATCCCTACCAATGCAAGAAAGAGGATGCAAGCTAATGAAAGAAATGCCATTGACTTCTAGGAAGGTAAATACATGTATCTAAGCTGCTTCTACAGTAACATCTAAAAAAAACATCTTTTTGTATTTTTGAATAAGTTTCCAGAATTAGCATGCATGCGATTTGACTGTTTTTGATTGTGCAGAGGTGGATTGGCGAGAGGAAATGCTTGGAGGAGGTTGGGAAGGTTCAGAGAGGGCCTAAGGGGTCCCTAACACCCTTCCAGAGACTTTCACATAGTTTGGCTATCAAGAAACCTCATTCGTGAGCTTCTACAGGAAGTCTGGAGGGGTTCTACAGGATGTTCTGGAATTTCTACAGGATGTCTGTAATTTTTCTACAGGATGTTCAGAAATGGGATTTTGGAGGATGGATGGAGGAAAAAAGCTGAAGGAGTGGGTATGGAGGTAGGATAAGGGTTGGAGGTGGTCCAGGTCTTGGTGGATGGAGTTGAGGAAAGATGTAGATGGCTGGATTTTTTCAAGGAGGACTGAAGCAATGTTGCACAAAAGCTAGGGTTATGTGAGCTAATGGCAAAAGTAAGGCAAGAAGCTGAGTTGAGGGATGGAGAAGATGGGTTTGATGGAGTATGGGCAGGTAGAGAAGTGGTACAGGTGCTCTACAAGTTGTTTTTCCAACTGAACCAACGAAGACCTGTAAAATCAAAGACCTAGTTACGTTGACCTAATCTGATCTAGCTGACAGTAAAGAGAATGAATAGAAGTTTTACCTACAATGAAACCATGTATACTAACTTATGGAACTAAGCAAGCAAAAATCTGAACTTGTAACCAACTTTTACAAATGAAAATCAAACACTAGTGATTGCATGGCAAAGCAAAGTCAGTGTTTTTGTGGGCAACAAAGTCACCTTGATCCCAGCTCCTAATCCCACTGAGGGAGAGGTGAAATCAGAGGTGCTTGATGGCCTTTTTCTGAAGATATTCCCTGTTAATAACCTATCAAATCAATCTGAACATAAAAATCCTTTTTAATCATCAAAAGAAACTTAAATAACAAAACAAGATTTAAATCTAAATAGCGGATTTTATTCTAAGAATGCAGCAAAGACACATAAAGATAAACAAAGGAGGTACTGGGCACTTGAGATGGGCCCAACCCTAAGAGCTATAGCCTCCTAAGAGAGATTTAGAGCTAGTGCAAAGCTGGATTCATCTTTATTGATTGAAAGAATAGTTAAAATCCAAAAACTGTCCACAAGGAAAACTTGAAAATGTGTTGAAATGCAGAGCTAACTTACTGCCTAAAAAATGACTAAAAGAATGACTAAAATTGAACTACAAACTAGCTAACTTCTGTCTACAAAGTGACTAACTGAAATGAGGCCCTAAGCCCTCTTATTTATACAAATTGAGGACCCCAGCAACCCTCCTAAACTTTAGGAACTCAGCTGCCAAAACTTGTAGTTAACAACACTTTTACTAGCACTTGCTTGGCTGCCCTTGTGCTAATTGGTTTGGTGGCCCTTGAACTCTGAGCTGATGGTGGAGAATTCGAGGTAAGGGCCCATAAATGAAGGGGACACCTTCCTACAAATCCTCTCCCTTGTTCTTCCACGAATTTGGCTACCAAGTGCTCATTAAAACCTTTGATTTTGTCTCAAAATTGACTAAAAATCTGCACAAAGCACCCATTAGATTTGTTGGCATAATGACTAACCCAATTCACTCTATTAGCATAAATATAATAAAAAACATGCAATAAACTAATGAGAATGGTGGATTAAGTCGAATTAGGAGGTTGAATGAGCCCATATAATTATCCATTTTTGGGGCTCATCACTTTGCAGGATCGTGCGCTAACCCGGTACATCAAGTACTCTAATGATAACCCAAATGCTGGGGTGGCGGACATCTAGACCATGTTGAATAAAGAATTCAACAGGCCCAAATGCGAGGCACAATTGTTGGAAAATACTGAGAGGGGGGGTGAATCAATATTCCTTATCAATTATCACTTTTAAATCTTTTTAGAGCATTAATTAATCTTCAATTATTATTAACATTTATGTAGTAATAAAAGTAAATAAAAGAACACAGGAGGCACAAAGATTTTAGTTGGAAAACCCCCTTCGGGTCAAAAACCACTGAACACTTTTCTAATAAATTCTTTAATCTTCAGCCCCAACTAAAATGAAAGCAACAACTTCCTAGATTTCTATAAAAACATTCTTCTCCAGCTCCCACTGGATGGACGCTCCAACACCCGAGATTCTTCAGTAGTCAATTGAATGGATTCCCCAACACCCAATGAGCTACAACTCACCCTAGCACCACCCTGCCACCCTATAGAAGAATAAAAGAAGAATGGACTCCCGTACCAGGGAAGATGGTCCACTTTACAATGATATAGAATGATGTAGAAGAAGAAGACACACTAGACCATAACCCCAACTATGACACAACCACCTAATGATGATCCTAGACCCCATGACACTGCCTCTTCAACTCTTGACAGAGAGAAAATTGTACAAATTTTACAAATATGCTTTTACAATGACTCTATACAATGATACTTTTACAATGATTGTATGCAGTGCTTCCCAATTGAAGACTTCATCTATTGAACTTATTGCTATTGTTAAGCACTTTGATTGCTGCTCTTGTCATGCTACCCTTTCTCACTCTTAAGAACATTAGATTATGCATTGAGTCTTGTCTTGATGACTATATAATACCTGCAAAAAATTCTTCAAGGAAATACCCATGACATGATAATAGCAAAACTTAACTCATCCTGCAGAGCATATGTTAGTGCTAAACAAAAAAAACAAATTAGAATACAATGAACCTAATGAAATTAAGAGATGAACATGCATATACAAAATACACTTACCTGTAGCTTACCTCTGCTGCATCATTTTGCTGCACGTTGCTCTTTTCTGCCCTAGAATGTCTTGTCTTTTGCACCCCTTGACAACACTTGATCTAGTTTTTTCTTGCCTTCTAGGAGCATGATATTTAATCTGTTGTATCTCTGTAATTTCAAATCCCCAATATGTGATATTTGGTTCTGTAGTAGCCCTCTGATTCTTCTTTCCAATGCCATAGGTCTGACCCAATTTGGATTCTTCAAGGCAAATTTATGCCCAATATCTAAAAATGACCTAATTATGGACTAGTTCAGTAGAGCGAACTTGTATGACGTGTCACATGTCACTGTTTTCTCCTTTGGCTCTGAAATTGATACACAGAAAACTATAGTCCATGTAATATACGCCAATTTTTACAAAATTCCAATCCTCTTCTCAGAGAGAGAGTTATGACGATTTTCCCAAGGTCGTTTCTTTGAGATGAAATTCGACAGCCTGCAAAACCCCTAACTTCCACAAATCATATCTCCGAAAATATAGCAAACCAAGATTTGAAATTCGTTCACGACGTTCATCAGAATTTCGAATAAAATGGGTTTTCATTTTAGAATCTAAGAGTTCACAAAAATGAAGTTCTAGTGAAAATTCCACGATCATACACTTTTGGAGGATATCTGAGATTTCTTTTTATAGAGTTGAGAGGGGCTTCTATAGAGAATTTTTGAGGGATTTTAGGAGCTTAAAAATTTATTAATTATTGACTATTCAATGACCAAAACCAATTATTAGTGCCATGCCACAACCCCGTAGGGTTTTAGCCCATTAACTAGGGTTACTAACTTCAAACATGAATATCTCTCAAATCGTGAAGAATTACTTGGTGTGCCATATATCAACGGAAACATCTCGACGAGTAGAATCCATATAGAAGATCCTTGAATAAAAATAGAGTAATTTTTCAAGTCAAAATTCCCTTGCAAGATCAGGGTAGCCCCTGGTGCTGCTTGGGTTGACATCAATGACAACCTCACGTCATCTTTAGATCAACAATCTCCCCCTTTGGCATCGATGGCAACACAAGTACTCCCCCTACAATCAAGGCACCTCTTCCTATTGCCTTCTCTCCCCCTTTGACATAAATGGCAAAGGGTAACTCCCCCTGACACAAAACCATCTTGTATACCTTTACACACTTCCAATCCCCCTTTATTTTCTGAATAAGGAAAATCTATTGAGAACTTGGGAGAATCCCAAGCTTCTGGCGAAGATATTCAAATGCTTCACAAGGTAAAGGTTTAGTGAAGGTATCAACTATTTGTTCTTTTGTACCAACATATTCAAGTTTTATATTCTTTTCAGCGACTTGTTCTCTAACAAAATGATATTTTATCGAAATGTGCTTTGTTTTGGAGTGCATCATAAGATTCTCTGATGGCACTGGTGTTATCGCAAAATATGGGAATAGGTTCATCAAACTTGACCTGAAGATATTAAAAAGTTTTCTTCATCCAAGAGAACTTGAGTAAAACAAGCTTCTGCCGCGATATATTCTACTTCTACTGTGGATAACGAGATTGAGGTTTTCTTTTTTCTCAACCATGATATGAGACAACCACCTAGATAGAATGTTGTTCCACTAGTACTCTTATGATCATCAATGCTTCCTGCCCAATCTGCATCTATAAAGGCTTGAATAATGAGACTGTTTCCCTCAGGATACCACACGCCATATTCTGTTGTGCCCTTTAGATATCGAAGAATTATTTTGACGGCAATAATATGTGATTCTTTTGGTGCTGCTTGGAATCTTGCTACTTGTCCAACTGCTTGCATAACATCTAGCTAGGAGGCTGTTACATATAGAAGACTACCAATCATAGATCTATACAACCTCTAATCCACATCCTTAGATGTGTCATCTATGCTCAATTTGCAACCTGTTACCATCGTAGTAAGGATGGTTTTGCAATATTCCATTTTGAATTTCTTGACTATTTCCTTGATGTACTTGGCTTGACATATAAATATTCCTTTCTCTTGTTGAGATATTTGAAGCCCTAAGAAGTATGCCAACTCACCAAGTAAAGACATCTCAAAATCACTTTGCATCTTTGTAGCAAAGTTATTACTTAGTTGATCATCATTGCTACCAAAGATATATCATCCACATATACCTCAATGATTGTTAAATTACCCTTATCTATTTGTACGTAAAAATTGCTATCAACAATATTACCTTTCTTGAAACCTTGTTGATGTAGATATCTGTCAAGATGAGCATACCATGCTCTGGGAGCCTACTTCAGACCATAAAAAGCCTTCTTTAACCTACAAACATAATCTTGTTTTTCTGATAGTAGAAAACCTTAGGTTGTTCGATGTAAACTTCTTCTTCTAATTCGCCATTCAGAAATGTTGACTTAACATCCATTTGGTAGACTTTTATTTTTATTGAACATGTATAGGCAAGAAACATCCAGATGGCTTCCATTCTGGCAACTGGTGCAAATGTTTCATCAAAATCAATTCCTTCCACTTGTGCATATCCTTTGCAGAATAATCTTGTCTTGTTCCTCGTAACCTGTAATCCTTCAATTATTTTTCTCCTCTTGAACCTTTAATGAAACTACCATCTTGTTTAAAGTACCTTCTTGTCAATTGTAGACTTGTGCCATATACTGCTGCATAGACTCCTCTTGTACAAACATTTAGGAGTCAACAAGCCAGATTGTTCAAAATAGTGGGTCACCTAATGAGCCATCTTGACTTGAGTCATTATCTAAAGCAACTGTTAATTCCTCATGACATTTTTCTTTTACAAATCCTGAAAGCATAACTGTTGAAACCTTGTTATCTGCTTTGTCTTCCTGTACCTATTTCCTTTTCCAGACCTTCTTATTCCTAGAATCTTGAGTCATCTACCCATAGTTATGACACTTGAAGCATTCAATGTTGTCCATAGGAGATTCCATCTGATATCTGCAACCACAAGTGCTATGGCCATAGTTATGGCATTTGAAACATTCAATATTTTCCCCATCTAGCATGTATTCTCTTCTGACAAAATCATCGTGGAACCTGTCTCGTGATCCTGCAAACTTACTTCTAGGGTTTTGTAGATAATGATTGTGCCTGTCAAAAACTTCACAATTAGTAGCCATATGTCCATAGTTAGCACATAAAAAGAAATAACCATTAAATAAATGAACATACCTGGAAGATTTTTCATTCTTCTTTGGAGGCAGTGTTGTAGTTTCTTGTGGTCCTTTGTTCTTGATTGCTTTGGTCTTTTTCTTTGAAGTTGAAACATTCTTCTTTGGCTTTTCACTTTGATCAAGTTCCTTCTTAGAATCATCTTGTGAAGCTGTGGAGCTTGTACCTTCATCAACTGGAGCTTTACCATCTTTAATTGCCTTCATTTCTTCTTCTTCATCTGTCTTATCTTGTAAGTATTCTTTTTGCGACCCCTTGAGTTTGTTGATCTCATCACGAGTTGCATCAAGTTCTTCTTTCTTTTGAGAAAGATCTTCTTGAACCCATATTTTCAAGATCTTCCTTATTTTTTCTGCCTCCTTAACCTGTAGCTTGAGAAGAGTGGTCTTCTCTACTTCTCTATTGAGAACCCGTATCTATTCCTTTTGCTTCTCATTTTAAATCCTGAGCCTGCTTATTTCTATTAAATATGTTTCTAATTCCTTTTTCTTGGTCAACAACAGATATGTATCTTTGATCAAATTCCTTCCTTTCAATTTCTGCTTCCTGCATTTGTTGTGTGATCCTGCTAATCTCTGCAAATGTTGTGTCGAGTTCTTGTTGCTTATGTTGGACTTCTCTCTTGAGGTCTCGTGTCGCTGTATTATTGATTTCTTAAAACTTATTTTGAAGTGACTCTTCAATACATTTGTGTTATTCAACTTCAAATTTGAGACCTTGAACTTGTTCTTCAAGAGTATTGGAACGGATCTTCTCAGCCTTGAGCTATTTTATAAGCTTGATTGCCTCCTTAGAAAATTCTCCTATGGTCAACCCTTCTTCATCATACTCAAAAGGATCCAAATTTTCAATAACATCTTGAACTTATTTCTTTGTTGAATAGAGATTATGAAGCTTTTCCCAACTTAGATCTTTAGTTGTTGAACATTGACCAATTTTCTTTTTCACTGAATTTGGCAAAACATTCAGAATTACATTCATGGCCTTTGAATTGTACCTTTTAGCTTTGTCGGTAGATGTGTCTCCAGAAACAATTGATGCCCATACTCCATGTGCCTGCAAAGATACTTCCATCCTAGATTCCCATATCTAGTAATTATCTGCATCAAAATCAAGGGTTGGTACACAATACTCACTTTCTTGAGATTTTTTTGTACCTATACCTTCCTTTGAAATCCTTGTAACCCACTTCTTTGACATTCCCATCTTTATGCTCTAAAAATTGACTTCCAGCGGATAAGATGTTACTGAAGGAACCAAGCTCTAATACGAACTGTTGGAAAATACTGAGAGGGGGGGGGGGGGGGGGGGGGTGAATCAATATTCCTTAGAAATTATCACTTTTAAATATTTTCAGAGCGTTAGTTAATCTTCAATTATTATTAGCGTTTATGTAGTAATAACAGTAAATAAAAGAACACATGAGGCACAAATATTTTAGGTGGAAAACCCCCATCGGGTAAAAAACGACTGAACGCTTTTCTAATAAATTCTTTAATCTTCAGCCCCAACTAAAATTAAAGCAACAACTTCCTAGAATTATAGAAAAGCATTCTTCTCCAACTTCCACTGGATGGATGCTCCAATGCCGGAGATTATTCTGTAGTCAACTTAACAGATGCCCCAACACCCAATGAGCTACAACTCACCCTAGCACCACCCTACCACCCTGAACATTTCAAAGGCTTGAACCTGTTGGTGACTTCATGCACCAGCCTAGCACCACCCTAGCACCCTATAGAAGAATAAAAAAAGAATGTACTCTTGTACCAGGGAAAATGGTCCACTTTACAATGATATAGAATGATGTAGAAGAAGAAGACACACTAGACCATAAACCCAACTATGACTCAATCACCTAATGATGATCATAGACCTCTCGAAATTGCCTCTTCAACTCTTGGCAGATAGACACTTCTACAACTTTTACAAAGATGCTTTTACAATGACTCTATACAATGATACTTTTACAATGATTGTATGCAGTGCTTCCCACATGAAGAATTTATGTAGTGAAATTCTTGCTACTGTTATGAACCTTGATTGCTACTCTTGTCATGTTAACCTTTCTCACTCTTTAGAACATTAGATTATGCATTGAGTCTTGTCTTGATGAATATATAATACCTGAAAAAAATCTTCAAGGAAATAACCATGACATGATAATAGCAAAACTTACCTCATCCTGCAGAGCATATGTTAGTGATAAACAAAAACAACAAATTAGAATACAATGAACGTAATGAAATTAAGAGATGAAAATGCATATACAGAAGATAATTACATGTATCTTATCTTTGCTGCATCATTTTGCTGCACCTTGCTTTTTGCTGCCCTAGAAAGTCTGGCCCTCTGCACCCCTTGACAACACTTGATCTAGTTTTTCCTTGCCTTCTACGAGAATGATATTTAATCTGATGTATCTCTCTGATTTAAAATCCCAAATATGTGATCCTTGGTTTTACAGTATCCCTCTGAGTCTTCTTTCCAATGGCACAGGTCTGACCTAATTTTGATTCTTCAAGGCAAAGTTATGCCCAATATCTCACAATGACCTAATTATGGACTAGTTCAGTAGAGGGAACTTGTATGACGTGTCGTATGTCAGTGTTTCCTCCTTCGGCTCTGAAATTGATACACTAAAAACTAAAGTCTGTGAACTATCCACTAATTTTTATAGAATTCCAATCCTCTTCTCAGAGAGAGAGTTATGTTTCCCAAGGTCACTTCTTTGAGATGAAATTCAGTAGCCTGCAAAAACCCTAACTTCCACAGATCATATCTTCGAAAATATAGCGAAACAAGATCTGAAATTTGGTCACGATGTTCAACAGGATTGTGAATCAAATGGGTTTTCATTTCATAATCAAATACTTCATAGAAATGAAGTTATAGCAAAAACACCACTATCGCACACTTTCTGAGGATATCCGAGATTTCTTTTTATAGAGTTGAGAGGGGCTTCTATAGAGAATGTTGGAGGGATTTTAGGAGCTTAAAAAATTATTAATTATTGACTATTCAATGACAAAAACCAATTCTGAGTTCCATGCCACAACCCCATTGGGTTTTAGCCCACTAACTGGGGTTACTAACTTCAAACATGAATATCTCTCAAACCGTGAAGAATTACTTGGCGTGCCATATATCAACAGAAACATCTCGATGAGTAGAATCCATCTAAAATATCCTTGACTCAAAATAGAGTAGTTTGTCAAGTCAAAATTCCCTTGAAATATCAAGGTAGCCCTTGGTGCTGCTTGGGTTGACATTAATGACAACCTCAGATCATCTCTAGATCAACAAGAAACTTGGTTCCAGCATCCCCCCATATTGCTTTGGGTGACACTTCGGTCCGTGCTCCATGGGCTGATGCCGAAAGGGCCAGTAATGTAGGGATTTTTTTGGCTAACTAACGCTAAACCTGGGTCAGGCCCCACATAGCCAACAAATGGTTCCATTGTCAGGACTGAAATCTGCATAAGAGATGTGTGATGTCGTATCATTGGAATCCAACTAAGAAAGTGGTTGAATATTGGTTGGACAGGAAGATCCATGAATTCATGGCGTAGGAGAACAGCAGCCTGCAACTAACAAAGGAATAGTGGCTAGACAGGTACCTATATACATAAATCCACGAGATATTTTTATGTTCCTTTCCATTTGAGTTATACGAGTGGATCACGAAGCTAGTGGATACCCAAGGAAGGTGGAGACTTGATGGTCCTATTGTCTAGACCTCGAAGTTAGTATAGAGACTGGAAGCCTCTGAGGATAAGATCGCCCGTGCTGTCGATCATTGGATCAATCGCATAATAGGAGGATTTTTTACTGAAGTCACGCTCGATACCTCAGTTAGTTATAGTGAGGCAGAGCAACGCTTTTTCAAAGGTCCGCGAGGTAAGTAATTGAAGTCTTTGAATACCTGGATTATGATGTTATTGTGCGAAAAATAGGTTATGCAACTACCTTGATGTTTGGAACTACGCAAATTGGAAAGGATTATAGGAACGAAGGAAGAAAGGGTCCTGAGTATAGCCCATTGATTTCACCCCCATTAGGTGATGAAGAGGGAGTAGCACAAGCTTCTCCACGAATTGCAATTCAGTTGATAAGACAGAGATTCCCGCAGCTGCCACCTCCACCCACACCACCTCCAACCTCACCACCATCACCTGCGACTTCACCCATACCACCACCACCTCCACCGCAGTTCAGCATGGCAAATTCAGTGAAGTTTCCTTTGTTTAAAGGCTTGGGAAATGAGGACCCAGACTAGTTTTGGTTCGTTGTGAAAGTTGTGTGGGAAGCTCAAGGCATTACAAATGATCAAATGAAGAAGGCAACATTCGTTAGTGCTTTGTAGGATCACGCGCTAACCTGGTACATCAAGTATTCTAATGATAACCCAAATGCTAGGGTGGTGGACATCTAGACCACACTGAATAAATAATTCAGTAGGCCCAAATCTGAGGCACAATCAATTGTGGGGTTCAAGGAAATCGCGATGAAGCCAGGAAAGACACCTTAGGAATTCGATCAGAGGTTGAAGTGTAAGATCTGCGAGGCCAACATGAACTTAATAGATGGACAACATTGTGAATGGTTTGTGGCTTTGCTCCTGCCACACCTAAGGGTTGCGCTATCACAACAGAAGATTATGACTCAGGTGGAGTCCTTGGAGATTGCAATCAGACTACATGAAATGTCGATGCAAGATCTAAATCTAGGGGTGTGACACAGGCAAGTTCCCTCTGCAGACAGAGGCAACCCATCTAGCCTTAGAGTGGGTCTAGTCACCGCAGAAACAATACCAAAGAAAATTTCCTTAGAAAGTTGGTGTTATGAAGGTCTACCTTGAGGTCATCGTTTGATGAAGTCCTCGTCGTGCTGCTCCAGCTCTTGTTATTCTAGTCACTTATACCTAAAAACAACATGTAGAGAAACACCACAAACGTAATAGAAAACGATCAAACAATCTACTTGAAGAGTCAAGGAACCTCAAGCTATTGACATCCAATTTAACATATGATATAGGAAACAAGATATTGATTTGTATTAATATAAATCAAAGTAAAAATTACAACCAAGCCTTGACGTCATAAGTCTCCTCGAAGGGTCCAATCGGCATGTCTTCATAAGCATTTACTTGTGAATTGTCTCCCAAGGGATCAAATGACTCTCTCTTTTGTTCAAAAGGTTGATGCTAGAAAATTCTCAAACCAACTCTACTCAAACATCTCTCAAGCCAAAATACATGTGAGGCTACTTCCACACTCCAATAACACTCTCTACCTCTACTCCTCTCTTAGAAACCTGAAGCTACCAAATTACATCTAGCTATCATCAAGTTACATCCAAGCTAGCTGATCTCATTCATGGAGGAGACATTTATAGGAGGGAGAGGTTCCATAAGAGATGGGAGGAAGAGATTATCTCTTAGGGAGGTTGCACAAAAGGTGGAACAACTATCCCAAAGGAGAGAAGCAAGCTCATTTGACCCAACAACTAGCCCTAGGACCACCCATGAAGCAGTTTCATCTTGAAGCTTTGACGAGTTGTTAAAAAAATTGCCAAAAGTAGATCGTTGTGGGTGAAACACAGGGACAGAGCGATGACTTCACTAGGGCTAGTGAAAAATTGACCATCTTCACAGGTGGGACAACTGATGACCCGCGATGACCTAGAAACTTAGGTAAAAAGGGGTTTTCTTTAGGGATAATGAACTGAAACATTCTTCCTAAGATTACAAGGAAGGTATTGACACATAATTGGCAACATGACACAGAATAGATGTCAGTAATATGGACTGACAGTATCCAGGATTAGGGGATGTGAGGTCGGTAACAAATTATTGTGTAACATGGGGTTCAGTAGATCCATGCATAGTTGCAAAATCTTTGCCTTCAAATGCAAAGTTTGAAGCAGGATAGAACAATTTGATTAGAGGTGCACGAAGAGGTATGGTGCCTTAAATGTAAAGGCCAGGGGCATGACAAAGACCATTGCCCAGTCTTTGCAAACTATATTATAGGAGGAGGATCGATTCCTTTGAGGTCGAAAGCTCAAGTAGGACCGAGCGTGGGGCTTGCATTGTGGTGTTCTATATGTCAGGTAGCAGGAAAACATACGACAGATAACTGTCATTTGCTGCAAAAGTTTGTACAAACACTACTACAACTGTTATGCAACTTCTGTAGGTCGGTAGGGCATGATGAATGCAACTTCATAGGTTATGAAGTGATGATGGATAGAACACCTGCCTATAGGGTTCAAGCAGAAATGCAACCCCCTGACCAAAAGCACAGGGATGGCGTGAACAAGATTTCAGGGGCACGGATGAGGCCGAGGCAGAGGAGGAACTAACAGAGGTTGGAGACAACTGATCTGTTACCACTGTGGAGGACTAGGACACTATCCTTGAGAATTCACTAACCCTACACAAATGTCATGCAAATCTTGTACTTAGTTTGATCATGAGACAGAAGACTATCCTACGTTGATAGCAAGGATACGCGACAAAGGGGCGCAACCAACTTACCTGACTCAGAACTTGCAGATGATGAGGTTTGAGCCTTGGGATGGGGATCCAAATGTGAATATAGTGCTCCAAAGTGGAATTGAAACGGGTGATGAAAAGGGGAAACAACCCGAAGACAGTGCATGGGTTCACAAAGCTCCAATGAAGGAGGTTTAATTTGATTTGGAGCGTGCATGTGAAATGTTCATGGAAGCAAAGAAGACCTTCGCTGAGGCCTCTACCTCAGGGAGCAAGGATAAGCTTGATCAGGAGATAGACCCTTCTATGCTTACAACCATTCTAGAAACCCACATGAAGTTGCTGCATGATAGCAAGGCTGTGAAGGAATTGCAAGAGCTTATAAATAGATGTGTTGGAAGCACTCCGGGTGAACTGTGTGTGGTATGAAAGATTGGTAAGAATAAAGAAAGGAAAGGATGAGAGATGAGACTGACCGTGAAGATAGGAGAATATGAAATGGATCAGGTTATTTTGGATTTGGGGTCAGATGTGAATGTCTTACCAAAGCAGACTTGGGAGAGGATGGGAAGGCCCGCGCTACCTTGGTCTCCAATTTAGTTAAGGATGGAAAATCAACAGAAGATCATCCCCATGGGGCAGCAGCAAGGGGTGACTATAGATATTGAAGGTGTGAGCGCATTGGCTGACTTTGAACTAATAGAAATTGTAGATGAGAACAACCCCTACCCTGCACTCCTTGGCATTGATTGGGCTATTGATATGAATGGGATAATCAACCTAAAGAAGCAAAAAATGATATTTTGGAAGAAATCTCTCCATGTAATAGTACCCCTAGATCCTACTGAAGGATCGCACTATACTGAACCAGTCCGCGATTATGAGAGTGATGATGATTTGGACTGCATATACAAGATAACAGTGCGAGACCAAGATTGGGTGAATCCGATAGCAGATGTATAAATTACATGGGATCGCGAGAGTTCTGGCACCTCGGACTCTAATGAAGAATTAGAGTGCTGGCAGAATCGATTACATGAAGTAACCACACTGAGTGGTAACATGATGACTCGGTCGCTGCACTGTGTCTCGTCAGTGGTAAGAAATTTGCCCACTTATGATGGCCTGAATGATGTATATGTATTTTTGGATGCATTTGAGAGGGAAGTACTAGATAAGTAGCGCTTCCAGGCTTTACGCCCGCAAGATGGTGGGGTACACACAAGGGTAGATTTGATGATTGGCGTGAGTGTAGGAGGATGATGAGAACACACTTTGGGAAACTGAAGGTATGAATGATAGACAAATATGATGGGAAGGATTATCCACATGCACACTTGGCCAAATGGGATCAGGCTTATGGAATAAAGTCCCAACCAGAATGGGTGCACTTGTTCTGTCATACCTTGGATGTCATCCCGATGAACTGGTACTTGGAAATAGAGCTCTGCCATGGTACAGGTGAATGGGATATTCTACGCGAAGGATTCATAATGGAATTTAGCTTCGAAGATAGGTTTGACTGTATTGACGAAGCACTAAAAGAATTGAAAGCAATGATCTTTACGATACCACATGATCCTTTGGATCTAATTCAACTCGATTGGATGATTCAGCTGAGCTACGTGCTAGAATGCTATAACATGGCTACTGAAGAAGAAGATGAGGATCTGCAAAAGATTAACATCCATAAAACAGAGGGTCACCGTGAGGTTGAGGGACCACAGATTGAGAATCCTAATATAACCATGCCACTGAAAATGAAATAGGTAAATATTGGTACGGAGGCAGAGCCCAAATTCATGAAGATTTGAGATTACTGGGATGATGCAATGGTGGATAAGGTCATTGAATTGCTCTGCGAATACCAAGATTTGTTCCCTACCAAGTTTACGAAGCTAAAGGGGATAATAGGAGACTTGGGTGTTGTGAAGATCACGTTAAAACCTGACACGAAGCCGATTAAGCAAAGACATTACCGTCTCAATCCAAAGTATAAGGAGAAGGTTTGCTTAGAGCTAGACAAGATGCTCGTAGCAAGCATCATTGAGCCCGTAGAAGAATATGATTGGGTAAGCCCAATGGTGGTACATGAAAAGAAGCATAAGGATGAAACAAGGATATGCATAGATCTGAGGAAGTTGAATGACACTTGCGTACATGATTCTTTCCCGACTTTGTTCATTGATGAGGTATTAGATAATGTAGGTGGCCAGGAAGTGTACTCCTTCACTGATGGGTTCTCGGGGTCATCAGATCAAAATTGCGTTGGAGGATAGAAGCAAGACGACCTTCGCGATTGAGTGGGGATGTTTTTAGTACATTGTAATGACTTTCAGATTGAAGAATGCGCCTATCATTTTTTCATGCGTAGTCATTGCTATGTTCAAGGAATTTATTCATAAGTTCCTGGAAGTGTACTTTGAAGGCTGGACTATGTTTGGGCTAGTGAAATGCTATGTGGCAAGTTTGCGCCTGATGCTAGATACCTGTCGAAGGTACTAGATTGCGCTCAATCTGAAGAAGTGCTTGTTTTGTGTTCCCTTTGGGACTCTGTTGGGTCATGTGGTTTGTAGACAGGGACTAATGGTAGATCCCATGAATATCGTGATAATACTTAACTTGGAAGCATTGAGGAGTGTGAAATAGCTGCGCACAACCTTAGGCCATGCTTGGTATTACAGGAATTTTATCAAGGGTTATGCCCAGATCACTGTGCCTATGGAAAATTTGTTGAAAAAGGATATCACGTTCTGTTGGAATGAGGACTGTAAGAAAAGCTTGGATGTATTGAAAGAAAAGATGGTCACCACATCGATTTTAGTCTTCCTGGATTGGAAGAAGGAGTTTCATGTACATGTAGACGTGTCATGTATAGTGTTGGGAGCAGTACTGACATAGGTTGGCGGAGGAGAATTGGACCATCCCATAGCGTTCGCAAGCAGAAGGTTATCCAAGGCTGAGAAGAACTATTCCACCACCAAGCGTGAAGGGTTAGCCATGGTATACGCGCTCTAGAAGTTTAGACACTATTTGCTGGGAGGCCATTTTAAGATGTATACGGATCATTCTACGTTGAAATACCTGGTCAATAAGCCTGTGTTGGGGGGGTGAATCTATAGGTGGTTGTTATTGTTCCAGGAGTATGATTTTGAGGTTATTGTGAAGCCTGGACGACTGAACGCGGGACCAGACCATCTATCGCACATCGAAATAGGGGAAGAGCCCACTAATTTGGAGGAGGGATTTCCTGACACGTAGCTATTTGTAGTGTGTGTCATAGATGGTCATTTTAAAGACATCATACATTTCCTAACGATAGGAACTGCCCTAGAAGGTTACACAGTCCAACAGAAGGAGTTAGTGGTGCACGTGGTATACTTTTCTGTCATTGCCGGGCATATGTACAAAATGGGGTCTGATGAAATATTGTGACGATATGTACCAAAGTTTGAAAGGAGAAGTATCCTTGCGGATGCTCATGGGGGTGCCGCAGGAGGTCATTATGTACGGAGAGCGACTGCGTAGAAGATCCTACACACAGGGTTGTGGTGGCCAACCCTCCATCAGGATTCAAAAGCTTATTGTAAGACGTGTGATGTATGTCAAAGGATGGGCAGGCCATCGCAGAGGGATGAGTTGCCTCTAAATCTACAGATGATGTTACAACCCTTTGAGAAATGGGCGATAGATTTTGTGGGATCCATTCAACCACGAGGTAAGAAGATGGGAGCATGGTACATTATCACCATGGTGGAGTATTTGAATCGATGGGTGGAGGCACAACCTATGAAGGATTGCACAAGCGCGACTGCTGTGAAGTTCCTCTTTGAGTATGTACTAACGCGATTTGGGTGTCCAAAGATTTTGATGAGTGATCATGGTATGCACTTTCTGAATGAGACAATTAGCGCACTAACGGAGGAATTTCAGGTATATCACCAGAAGAGCACGGCTTATCACCCACATGATAATGGGTTGGTGGAAGCATTCAATAAAGTGATGGAGAATGCGTTGACCAAGGTTTGCAATGCTCAGTGAAGTGATTGGGACCTACAAATACCCACAGTACTATGGGCCTATTGGACAACATGCAAAAAGTTGGCTAGGCAGACACTCTTTAGGCTTGTATATGGTGTTGAAGCAATGATGCCCATGGAATACATTGTGCCTAGTCTGCGCATAGTGGCACTCACAATTATGATGGATCACAGAGCCCTGGAAGTGAGGCTTGCGCAACTGGATGAGCTTGAGGAAGAGAGATTTCTAGCTGGATTCCACCAACAAGTCCAAAAGTAGCACAAAAAAATCATGGCATGATCGACACATTAAGTTGCGCACCTTTAAGGTAAATGATTTGGTTTTTTTATATGACAGTAAGTTTGATAAATTTCCAAGGAAGTTCAAAATGCATTAGTTAGGGCCCTATGTCATTAAGAAGATTACCGATGGTGGAGCAGTTTAGTTGGTTAAATTGAATGGAGATCCCTCCCCAGGAAAGGTGAATGGAAGCCGATTGAAGCCATACACCAGTGGCCCAGCCATGTGACTATATGAGGGTAGTATAGTCTTAGTGCTATAGGCAGCTGAAATGAAGCGCGAGACTATAAACTAGACTACTTGGGTTGGGGAGCTGCATGATTGGAGGATTGTACGAAGCAAGGAAGTGTCACAGGGTACGTGGCAGCATGAAGGGAGCTATGATACTTAGGGGGAAATCACACAGGTCAGCTGGAAAGTAACCATTAAAGTCACTGTTCATGATTTGATGATAGAAATGCGGCCAAATGGAGTGGGCGACTGACATTTAAAACGAAATTTATGGGTCAGATCCTTGAAAATCTATCGCCAATCTAGAATTAATCAGCTAAATGTGGGGGGAATGGTCGGATTTGAATTCAGAATGCCCTAAAAATTACAGGTGGCTGCCAGTAAAAAAAACTTTGCATTTTGAGAATTGAGTTGTTGAGCTCCTAGGTGCACATGAACGGAGAGTTCTTCGAAGCTCTGATAGCGAGTTCGACGTTTGAGAAATTACTAGAGGCGACACGAGAATTGTTGAATAGCATCATGTCGGCACTTGCAGAAGCGATAGAGACTGAAGCATTGACAACCAAGGAGGCTGTGCCGGAAGTTGTTGGGGAGGCAGAGGGAGTTGTCCCAAAGGTTGCAGAAGTATTAGCTGAAGTTCCAAAATCACCATGGACAGCTAGATTGAAGCCAACCCCAACCAAGGAGAGTGCGAAGGATGAAAAGAGCAAGTAGCCTAAAAAATACCAGTGTGTGCTTCACCGAGAAGAAACCCACCAAAGGACAAGCCCACCATATAGGAAAAGGGAAAAGCCATCAATCTGGAGCTGGAGGAGGAAGAAATCGAAGACATCTCGATGGATGATGAGGATTTGGGGATAGATGTGGAGGAAGTTGAAGTCCAGGGTGTTGACCCTATCACCCGGTTTCCTGAGTACGTCGCTCCGCGCAAGGGCAAGACTCCGCGCAAGGGCAAGACTATGGTGCCAAGAGATAGATTGTTATAGACATTTTTGTGCCTTACAACATTGAGCATGAAATGTCCATAATCCAAGGGATCCAAAGTCCCTAAAAGTGTTGTTCCTGCCCCTAAAGGAACAAGGTCAACCAATGATAGCTTCTCCCAGAAGTTCTCCACCAAAAACCACTCAGAAACAGTCAATTCAGGATCAATTCAGAAGCTCCACTAGCTACCTGCGTTGCAAAGCACCCAAATGCACTGGATAGGTGCATTGTAACGCACTTGGATGCACTACCAGGGTGCGCTGAGTGGGAAATGACAAATGGCAAGCTCATTCAACGAGGTGGAAAGACCATGGAAGCTTCCAGAATCTTCTCCAATGACACTTGCCTCAATGAATTCGACTAGTGATGAGTAAGAGGCTCTCAGTCTCCAAGTGGAAGCAAGAACTGACAGAGAGAAGCCACAAGTCAAAACATAAGCTGACTCATCCTCTCTGCTTACATCTATATATGGATCCCTCATCCCAGAGATCCAGAGGCTGGAATTTTGTACTTTGCAGAGAATTGTTGTTGGTTTGAGATTGAGATTAGTACATTGGGTGATTTATGCTTTGTTGGAGGAGAGGAAGAGATTCCTTTGCTGGGAGGTAGATGCTGGATCGGAACTCACTTGGTTGTATCTCCTCTTGGACTTTCTTATTCTATCAATAAACTATTTGAGTTTCTCCTACATGCTGTGTATCAATGATGTTTTGTTATATTTGCATGTTTAGCTTAATCTGATCCTGAGCTTTTTATGAATGCATATCTATATCTTCGTGTAGTTTCTCTCTATTGTGATCTTGCAGGAATTCGGTGAAGCTGGGCCAGTAAGAGAGCAGGGAGCTGGGAGCTATTGAAGAGAGGAGCGATTGGATCAACAAACTAGCGAAAGACACAGGTTAGTTACATCCTTCTTCCTCATTTACATTTCATAAAGAAGAATACTCAATTAGTTTTCCTTATTTGTTGCTAAGGCACTATCACACCTTAGAGTGGGATAGGGGCATTCCGAATGGATACTTTTCCCAACAACAAATTGGTGACTCTGCTGGGGAACGTATCTAGTTATTTTATTTGTGTTTCTATTGTTGTTCTTCTCATAAACTTAGGAGTGGAGAATCGAACTGCATTTGCCATTTACAAATGCAAAGTAGAGATCTGCTACTCTAGTCCATTCACTGGGCATGTTTTTATGATTTGAATAGCTGATCCACAAGTGCTCTAACAGCCCTTTGTGATAGCTCTTAGTCCTCCTTTAAATCATCCTCCTAATTGTACCTAATTGATAGCTTTTATCCGGCCAAAAACTGTAGATTAAATTGCAAACCGTGACCCAGAACCCAGAGATAATTCTCGTTTTTGCTTCAGCGCAGGCTCTGTGAAGAGGTTCTGCATTTCAACGCAGGTCCCAAGAGGGATACCTGTGCTGAAGTTCAGTTTCTCTGTGCTGGGGGTGCGCTGATCAGCCTTTGCCTTGTGCAGCTGTGGTTCCCTGCTTCCTTTTGCTCAGTTTTATCTCTTTTTTTTGCAGCCTGTTATCAGTGTGTGTACCTATCTGAAACCCCTTTTCTTTGCCTCAATTCTGCCTCAGTTGTATAAAGAAACTGTATTTGTTTTTGTGTATTTGTTACATCATTTGCAGTTTCCCATTACAAAAGTAAACTAGTCATACTGTCGCCCTTAGATCTAGACCTGTCGTACGTGTCGTTTTGATCTTAAGAGTGAGTTTGTTTGCTGTTCACAGTTGATTACGCTTTTAATTTTGTCTTTTGGTTTGAATTTATGAATTTATAGTGTCGAAACAAGTGTTTACTTCAAAATCATAAGTTTCGTAATCGTCTTTGTGAGTTCAAAAAGAAACTTGTTTGTGTTTTCACTTGAAATCGAATTCAAATTTTGTACAACAGCTTTCTTTTTAGGCATCAATATTAAGAAAGCGAAAACAAATACATGCATTTGTGCATTTTCATATTGATCATTTGTATGGTTTGATTTAGGAAAAGTGCATTTACAGTGTGCTCTTTGCTCTTTGAGAAAAGATTGTGTCTTTCTTTTCCCCTTGTAGCTAGGATTTTCATTGTTGAAAAGAGATAAATGCTTGCTTATCATCTTTAGACTGCATTTAGGAATTGTATATATACATCTCGTGGTGATCCAAAAAGGAAAACTTCTAAGAAAGATCAACCTAAAATAAATTGAATGAACTTAACAACGCTTTGTAACTTAACGCACAACATAGAGGTCTAGGCTAGAGACGTGTTCCAGCGTCGTAAAACCTGGTGACTGTCGATCTCGCTGATGGTTGGGTGATTCCTCCTGAGAGACAATAAGCACCAGTACGGATTGTGCTCCCACGTACCGTCGAGTATATATTGGGAGACCCCTATAGGCATAAAATATTTATCCATAGGAAGCCGTGTCGGCCGCCCTACCGATCGCAATGCACTGAACACAGCATTCGGGAAGATTGACTGCCCGTACCTTAGAAAGTATTCTGCGGTTTTGCGAAAAGTTTGGCACACCCTCTACCTAGAACTCCAGAGCAGTTCCTTTTGGCCTTTTTCAGACTCTATAACGGAAAAAGCACATCCAAGCATTTGTCACTTCGGGCTCGTTAAAACATCGAAGGCGACTAGAGTCATCTTTTGCTTTTTCTCGACTCTTTAAAATTGAAAAAGCAAGTTGTGTCCAAGCGTCATTAAAATTTATTTTAAACGGAATATTCATACCCCTTTTCCTGCGTTGATCTTTAGGTTGAGAAAATGGAACCTACCAACCAAGGAATTCCCCTTGGTGGAAATCCTAGTCCCTTCTCCTCTTGGGGAGATGTTGGTGCGCCCCATATGGCCACATTGTCGCTTCCAGGACTGACAATTGGCTTGCCGGTCTAGCTCTTCTCAACCAATGTCGTTCAGAACACCACTATTCCTGAACAGTCGAATTAGCAGTTAGACCAGTCCAGAGTTACCCACCAGCCTTCTACCTCCTCTAATTCTTCCTCTCTCCCTTCCTCTTCGCTTGACGGAACTGGTAAAACTAGAAACCAAGTTCCTAAGGAGAAGAAGGAAAAGAAGAAGAAAGAGAAGAAGAAGAAGGAGCCAAAAGTGATTGGGGGCAAACGAGTGTCGTCTAACGAAAATTCACACACAGCACTGACTAGGTCTAAATCACCATGTGTCATATGCAAGGGAGACCACTTTCACAGAGATTGTCCCTGCATCCCTTGGATACTAAGGGACTGGTTTCCCCATTTGCACAATTCGGTGGCGTCAACCTCTGATAGCCATGTTGAAAGCACACCGTCAACTAGCGAAAGTGAAGTCCCAGGACAAAAAGGGAGAGCTAGATCTCCCTGTAAATTGTGCGAAGGCAATCACGCCATCCACCGTTGTCCCTTCTTAGACGAAGCTAAAAGAGTTTTGGATGATCGTCCGGTTTCACCGTTACGACTTCCTCCTGGATATAAAAAACTCTTGCCGAGTCCTTCGTTAGTTGAGAATCCAGCTGGCCTGCTCAAGTGGTCAGCTGAAGCACCGGTCATTGAAGATGAACCAGCTGAATCCATACCCGACGAAAGTCAAAAGGTCGAGGCGGCTGTTGACCCGGTCTTGCCTTCAGAGGTTTTGTCTTCGAATGATATAGTCACTGAAGAGGATAAAGATGACACCATCCAAATTCTCTTCATCAACACAGACTCCGACGAGCACGGGGGAAACCCCCCATTCCTTTATCCCAGGAAGGAAGTTCGTCAGAGCGGTACCTGGCCGTCTACTCGGTCCCACCACCAAGCAACCTAGTTGTCTCCTTCGACTGGAACCAACTAGGCAGACCCCGTTTGCCAGCAAGCATACCATTCAGAATTATCGTCCAAATATACAGAATGGTCATGGCTGGCACCATCATTGATGAGGGGGCATCTGTGAGTATCCTTTCCTCTACTGCTTGGAAAGCGCTTGGTTCGCCATCGCTTTTGCCTGAAATGAGAAATCTTACAGGCTTTGATAAAGGAACCAGTCGACCTTTAGGGATCCTCCCCAATGTGCCCATAACATTGAAAGGGAAGATCGTTCAAATGAACGTGATGGTCGTTCAAGGACCCTTGGATTATAACCTACTCCTTGGACGAGACTATATATATTGCATGGGAGCCATCGTCTCCTCACTCTTTAGAGTAATGTGTTTTCCGCACGAAGGAAGAGTCGTCAAGCTCGTGGACCAGCTTTCATTTCCCGGATCACGCATCGAAAATAGTCATATACCATCCCTAAATGGTCTCTTCGCACAAGAAATGTCTCAACCCACGGTCCGTCCTCCTGATGAGCGCGAGTAATTCGGAGGGATATGACTGGAACCTAGGGGCATGCATCCTGGTCTGCTTCGGCAGGAAAACTTTGGGTATAAGGTAGGTTTCCGCGGGAGAATATGACTAGTCTGTACCCCGTCCGTGATTGGAAGAGGGGTTGTTCTAGAATAAGATTCTTCTGTCAAAGTTATGTGTGTGGCGCTCGTTGTCACTCACCTTTGTCTATCTCGGTAGACATCGCTGAAGAAGTGTTTTATTTGAAAGGTTAATAGAACAATCTTTGGGTAACCTGAAAGAGGTAGGCCTCTCTCAGTAAAACAATTGTTTTAGTGGAAGTGAAGTAGGGGTAACCTTGAAACTCTGTTTTATACCTGGGGGCATGCAAACCTTTTGGAGTGCAAGCAAGGGGCGACTATTTATTTTTTAAATTTTTAGGTCCTCCCTTTAAACATGTAGGTCTAACCCTTTAAACTCGTAGGATTAGTCGTTTCCAAACTTGCATAAAGAAAGGATTCCGGAGCAAAGCTTTGTAAGGCGCAAGCTCCATAAAAAATGGAATCTTAAATGAGACATTCTTATCATATGACTGGATAATTGAGCAGTTTTAGCGCATAGTTCATGCTCGTTAAAAAATAAACATAAGATCGAGCAAGTGTTTCAACCCGTGTTTAAGCTCGTTAAAAAATGAACTATCTTCCGGTAAATAACCACCGTGAATGTAACATTATCAGCCATTAAAGCCTTGGTCGTGTTTGCACCGTCACCTCCACTTTTCCATTGGCCGATCGTTCACCTCCATTTGATTGTTTACCCATTTTGAGGAACAGCTGCGAAGAGTGATTTCACTAGCCATCCTTGTGACACTGCCGTGCTTGGAAAATTCCAACCCTTACCTGGAATCAACTACTACCCATTTTATCACTCGTTCCTCAAAAGGCGAGTCTTCTTTAAGCTCTTTTCATTTGACTTGTAAAATATGAAAAGATTGCTGATTTTTGGCCTTCCAGCTCGTTAAAGCGACCGGAAGAGCTATCCCTCCTCTAGATTTTAATCTTTTTGGACCTGAGGGATTATTGCACAAAAAGATCGAGCGCTTGTTTTGTTCAGCTCGTTAAAACTATCGAAAATCCATCCCTTCTGTATTGTTTTATACTTTTTCGGACTTAAGGGATTAGATGACGAAAAAGGACTTTCGGAGTTAACTTTACGTTCCTTTTCAGACTCTCTAAAAATGAAAAGGACCGAGTTATCTTTGTCGTTAGACTCGTTAAAAACATTAATAGCGACAAACTTGTCTTTAGACAAGAACGAGTTTCACTATCGCTAGGCTCGTTAAAACATAGCGATGGGTTTGCCCGAAGGGAAAATTATAGAACAAGCATATGTTATCCTCCTCAAGCTTGACAAAAATAAAGAGGTACTGGTCAGCAATGACTGGGGAAAAATTGGGAAGAAACTCAAAGAACTTTTATTGGTAGCAAGTCGCTCTTGAACATGACACTTCCGCTCCGTGCCTGAGTCGGGTTGGGTTGTTTCATTCACCGGTCACATCGCCATGGTCTCGCCATACCATCCACCTTTGGGGTAAATGCTACCGATCCATCACACAAGTGTCGCCGATATGTTCAAGAGAAGTCATCCAGAGAAGTCAACCATGTCCCATCCACTACCATACATTATCCTTCATTCTTTCATGACCGCCACCCTGAACCATATATCATCAGATCGTTTTCACCTCCATCAAAATCATTTGCTCCGTTCCGTGTCACTGATGTGGGATACATCAAGGCCCTCCTTTGACGGATCGCCTCTTGTCGACATCAGCTCATTATCCAAGAAGTTGATCTAGGAACACCCCCTTCAGTACTTTGAAGCTTGCATGCCTCAATGGCAAGTTTCTCACTTCCGGCGACAGGTATACATCAATGACCTTCGACCGAAAGATTTTGCATGGTGTTCAACGCCAAGTCCTTTATTCACACCACGTGAATTGTACTGCAGTACCTTGAGGGCCATTATCATTATCGGTGATTCCTCTCGCGCTTGTTAACAGTTTACATCATTGACTGGTAATCAAGCGATGTCTTTCCATGTTCGACTTCAAAACATTTCTCACATAGATCGACTTGTACTTAGAGTGAAGATCAGACGAGATTGAAGACCCCAGATCTAGTTTCATCCATCTGAGCTGCGATATATATTCAGGAAAAATAAATACATTGACATGTACAGCACTGCAGAACAGATAATCATCCTACCAAAAGGATGATGATTTCATCAAAATCATCAGTCTACCATCAGACAATTGTCTGTTCTATGTACAGAAAAATGAATTTATAAATCTGAGCATGGGAATGCCCACCTCAGCTAGATCATGAAAACAGTATGAAAAATAATGTATTGTATTGTATCTTATTACAGGTCTCCTCCCAGCATTGAAAGAACTTCGGATCCTCCTAATAAAGCATTTCACCCGATAAATGGCCTCATACTTTAGGGGGCATATGTTATAGACATTTTTGTGCCTTACAACATTGAGCATGAAATGTCCATAATCCAAGGGATCCAAAGTCCCTAAAAGTGTTGTTCCTGCCCCTAAAGGAACAAGGTCAACCAATGACAGCTTCTTCCAGAAGTTCTCCACCAAACACCACTCAGAAAAAGTCAATTCAGGATCAATTCAGAAGCTCCACTAGCTGCCTGCGTTGCAAAGCACCCAAATGCAATGGCTAGGTGCATTGCAACGCACTTGGATGCACTACCAGGGTGCGCTGAGTGGGAAATGACAAATGGAAAGCTCATTCAACGAGGTGGAAAGACCATGGAAGCTTCCAGAATCTTCTCCAATGACACTTGCCTCAATGAATTCGACTAGTGATGAGTAAGAGGCTCTCAGTCTCCAAGTGGAAGCAAGAACTAACAGAGAGAAGCTACAAGTCAAAACATAAGCTGACTCATCCTCTCTGCTTACATCTATATATGAATCCCTCATCCCAGAGATCCAGAGGCTGGAATTTTGTACTTTGCAGAGAATTGCTGTTGGTTTGAGATTGAGATTAGTACATTGGGTGATTTATGCTTTGTTGGAGGAGAGGAAGGGATTCCTTTGCTGGGAGGTAGATGTTGGATCGGAACTCACTTGGTTGTATCTCCTCTTGGACTTTCTTATTCTATCAATAAACTATTTGAGTTTCTCCTACATGCTGTGTATCAATGATGTTTTGTTATATTTGCATGTTTAGCTTAATCTGATCCTGAGCTTTTTATGAATGTATATCTATATCTTCGTGTAGTTTCTCTCTATTGTGATCTTGCAGGAATTCGGTGAAGCTGGGCCGGTAAGAGAGCAGGGAGCTGGGAGCTATTGAAAAGAGGAGCGATTGGATCAACAAACTAGCGAAAGACACAGGTTAGTTACATCCTTCTTCCTCATTTACATTTCATAAAGAAGAATACTCAATTAGTTTTCCTTGTTTGTTGCTAAGGCACTCTCACACCTTAGGGTGGGATAGGGGCATTCCAAATGGATACTTTTCCCAACAACATAGATGAGAACAAGGTCCCCTTACAAACCCCTCTACTGTCGGACGGGATTGTCTTTGAAGGACCGCACTTGGGGCGGGTTCCTTTGTTAAAGCTCAAAGATTGGGACTTAGCTAACCATGAAAATTTCTCGCACTTAGTGACTGAGTAGCTAATGAGCTGCATTATCAACACAACCACCGAGATGACCGAATAGGAACCATGGAAGTGGCTCAGGGGAGTAGACAAGGTAGGTATACTCAAACTGCTATGGGTGCCGCACTATAATGCACCCCAATTACAGTATTGGTCATCGAGCAGCTGCTATGCTTGGTGCATGATGGGTGTCTATGGCTGGAGGAGCCAATACCCATCACCGATAGATTGATCCATAGGATCATGCGGTTGCCCTACACAGGAGAAAATACAGCCATGATGTTTGGCAGAAAAGGTGGTGAGTAGGCCCTTGCGGAGGCCATGAAGGAAAAATTTAAGCTTGTGAAGAAGCTATGGGGCTATGTCATCTTGAGCATCAGTGACCCTACAGTCATGGTGGCCACATAAATTTTGGTAGGAAAGGTGATGAGGAAGTGTCGCATAGATGAGGTGCCGACATATGTCATTGCGCTAACAGTCCAATGTGCCGAAGGAGTCCAGTTCAACTGAGCGCACTATCTTTGTAGTGAGTTCCTTGCGAACTGTCGCGAGGCATAGGAGCTCAACAAGACTTTCCACTATGCATGGCTCTTGCCATCTATTATGTTGGTACATGGGAGCTACCAGATGACAGTCAATTCCTCTCAGTCGTGCCGGACCTACCAGAAGCAACAAAGTACGCTTCGCTGTGGGTGACCAAGGATGCGCAACGCATCAAGGATAGCAATATCTTCTAGATCTTGATGGAGATGATCATCCGCATGGCCATCAGTCGCAAACTGTGGTTGTCACCTACTGTGTGGAGTTCAAGGCAGATTTTCACCATGTGTCAATCAGGGCACGTAAGGACCTTGCGCAGACATGGTATGACTTGCCTTACTTAGCAATAGATGACACCGTTAACGCAGTACTTGATTGCTGGCCAGCAGATTGGCGCACTACATTAGACTTGGTGGTGGGGGAGAGCAAGTCCACCACGCAGCACAAGAAGGAGGAGGCCAAGCTCAAGATGGCGTAGCTGGTCAAGAAGAGGAAGGAGGAGATCACTGACAAGGCTCAGGTGGAGCTTAATGCCACTCAGCAGATGGAGAAGAAAATAGGTGGAACAGAGTGGGGTTCTGACAAAGGCTCAAGGTCACCTTCACCCGAGACAAATGAAGAGACAGACGAGCAAATAGAGCATCACGGTGCAAACCTGTAGCCGATGTCCACCCGCACTAAGTGTCCACGAGAAAAAGAGAAAGGAGGGTCGAGGAAGAAATCCAAAGCCACTAAGACGTCATTGGACCCAATCACCCTCACAGAGGATGATTTGCACGATATTGGAGACACGGTGCGAGATGTCACCATGGAGGCCCTATATTAGTTTGAGCAGTGACAACAACTAATATTGGGGGCCATCCAGACAGGTTTGCAGGAGTTGCAGGCTCGCACATCACAGGCTGGCAAGGTGTCCACTAGCCTTGCTATTGACACTTTAGAAGCTGCCGAGACGTTGCGCGCGAAGGTCTCCAGTGTGATAGTGCTGGCAGATGGACTTAGGGTTGAACTTGGCAGTGCTCCCTAACGAAGTGATCCACCTATTGCAGGATGGAGTGATCATGGAGCTGAGGGCCCGCAAACATCATGCTCTATAGGTGATCAGAGAGAAACGGATTAACAATGAGTAGATGGCCCTACAATGAGACTTTTCCATCGTCGCCATGACTGAGATAACCGACCAACACAAGCGTATAATTCAGGTCATGGAGGAGGCATGCAAAATGGTCCTAGAGTTGGCCATTCCTGAGGAAGAACCAGTCGAGGTGCGCGTCCACAAGATTGCTACAGGGGTGTGTGACACTCGCACAGAGATGGCTAAGGTTCAGCTGGATTTGAACCTACAGATTACCAAATTATAGTTGAAGGCTCAGCCTTCACCTCCACCAGAAGTAAAGGAGCAATGCGCAATTGCTGTCACAGAGGAAATAATGGTGGTTGATAGTGCAGTAGCAGACTGCACACAAATTTTTGAACAATCATTCGAGGTCCTAACAAGCCTGCAAGAGGACCCTAATGTACATCGGCTGGAGAAAGAAGCATGAGAACTGTAGCAACGCTATGATGAGGTAAAAGGTACAACTTGAACCGTCATGCTCACGCAGAGACTGGAAAAGTTTTAGGGCACCAAATAGTTGAAAGAATAGGTAGAAGTAGCGCAACACAAGGAGGTAGTTCTGAAGGCGCGACTGAAGCCCTGGTTGGATGAGGCTTACATGGTCATAGCCTCTATTGAACGAAATATTGCAAATTTGCAAGAAACTCAGCAGAAGCTTCATGCTGACAGTTCAGAAGCAGTGACCGAGTAGAGGGTCGAAGAAGCGAAGCAGGCATCCGCACAGTGCACTACTGAGGTTGTAGTCATACAGGTTGAGATGGGAGGTCTTTGAGCTAAGATATTCGCACCCACAGAGTGACTCGGGGGCGATTCACGATGTTTGTGTTGGGGGCCTGTTGGGAACGGGATCCCCCAAGGACATTTTTGGGGCTAAAAGGCCATGTTTTGGGTCAAATTTTGTAATAAAGTTGTAAAGTCTCTGCATTTTGTGGTCACAGAGCGTGAAGGTGTCATGAGTCATAAAGGGTTGTCTACCCTTATTTTGTAAAGTGTAAATTTGACTGTAAAGATCCACCCATGGTCCATAGACCATGGGATTGTATAAAAGGAGCTAAGTAAGTAAGCTCTAAGTAGTTAGAAGTCTTTAGTGAAGAATGGAGTGAAGAGTCTTAATAGTGAAGTCTAAGTGTTTCGGGTCTTAGCATAGGTAGAGGCTCTGCAACTAAGTACGCAAAGGCCTAGGTTAGAAGTCTGTAGCTGACTACGTAGACCCCTGCAGCTGTGTGCAGGCTGGATAGAGTCTATAATAGTCTGAAGATATTAATAAAGAGAAGTATTCTACAAATTTTGTGTATCTATTTCTTGTTAATGCATCTGGGTATATTGCGTTTTGGGTTTAATTTACTATGTTTATGTCATGCGCAAATATATGTGACTGTATTAACTAATAGAACGCAAGTAAGAATATGTGTTTACATAACGCTAACTGTGATTGTTTAGTAAGATAAGTAATAAACTTGGGATAACTTGGGAACCTATATAGCCTATCGTCATAGCAGTGTGAAAGTACCTGGATTATGGGTTAAGTCTACGCAAAGGTCAATCGTACTCCTTCATGGAGGTATTGAAGGGTGGAATAAAGGGCTAGATTGATAGAGCCCTAGAACTTAGTGACCTGCGCAAAAGTAGGAACAGAGGGTAGAAACTGACATCACGACCATCTTAGGGTGCGGAAACTTGGTTCCAGCATCCTCCCATATTGCTTCGGGTGAGACTTCGGTCCGCGCTCTATGGGTTGATGTTGAAAGGGCTAGTAGTGTAGGTATTTGTTTGTCTAACTAACACTAAACCTGGGTCAGGCCCCACGCAGCCAACATTTTGCATGGAACTTGTGCATGTATTGTTTTCTCCTTCTTCCTATTCTTTGAACCTATCTCCTAGCCTTCACTATCTTCTTATAAATAGAAGCCATATCAATGAGAATGGGATATAATAAGTTTATTATCAAGCATCCTCATGGTAGTGGAAAGCAATCAAATAGTTTTTTTGTCATCTTGTGCTATGAATTGAGTATTGGGTATCAACACAAGAGAAACCATAATCCTAGCTAAGAATCCATATTATTCTTGCCACAGTATGGAGATATTTGCTTTCTTTTTCCAACCAAGAAAAGATGGAAAAGGATGAGCTCAATGAGACTGGAGATGGAATTGTAGCAAAGACTTAAGGTATCTTCATTTGTTGTATCATTGTTCTATCACTTTCAATATATAATATAGATCTATTTTGACCACCCTCCTCTAGAAAAAAAAAAGTACTTATTGATAAGCCCCTTTTTGACACCTTTTTGCACCCTTTTGGCCACCCACAACATACCCTTCTTACCTATATTTTCCTACACTATCCCTAAATTTTGTGTACAAATGTAAATTTAGCAAAAGGGTGTTAATTAGCTATGTTTTATTATTATTTGTTGACTATTTGGTAAGAAAAGGATCATTTTGATACTTATTGTGGATTGGCAGTTGTTACAGTTTTATTGCAGCGTAGGGATCCCATAGCATAATCATGGTTGGGATATGAGAAATATATAACACATCTGCAGCCACCTGTAGGAAAGTGACAACATAATCATAGTTGGATTTTGTTTTGAATTGAGAGGAAATTATTGTCATCAATTTCATAACAATGGCAACATGACTTCAATTTCCTCCAACCCATATATTAGGAAATGAGCTTTGGAAATGAATGAGGTCATGATACATGAGGAAATATCGCTAAATCAGGTTTTATTTTATAGCCAAGGATTTTCCTGAATATGCTAAAGGGACGCATCCAAACAACTAGAAATATGAAATTACCCTAAATTTTAAATATTCTTCAAACCTCCTGTGTAAAAGTTAATTTGTCTTAGAATAGCGTGAGGAGAGGATAATAAATAAGAAGCATGAAATCTCTCTGATGGAGATGAGGGGAAACTCTATATTCAGTAGTACTACTACCATGTAAGACTTATGTGGCATGTTGGAGATGTCTCGTTTATTTACACGTGGATTTAATTAAGTAGTATCATTTTTTTTTTATAGTCCCTCATCTAAGGAGGCAAAGAACCATCCCAGGATAGGTACTACTGTAACTTTGGTAGGATTAGTAATCTAGTTCCTAGATTTTATTACAAAGGTGTGGTTAATAAGATTTTGTTACAAGTCATAACTATTTTCTAAATATTTATTCAAGTTTGAGATTGATATAAGTAGTATTGTTAGTAGGAATATGTCATCAATTTTTTTGTGGATTTTTAATTAATTTCTCAACAATTCTATTATAGGCAATTTCGATTTGTAATTTGATTCTTGTATTCTCATTGGATTTTGATTGTTGTATTTAATAATCACTAGTTATTAGAAGGTATATGGTGCCAATAATTCCAGCCCAACCAAATTTTGAAACTCAATATACTTGTCTAACCTATTAACCTGATTCTTGAAATGTTATTATCCTAGATTGGAGAAGTTGTACCCTCTATTCTCAGGCATACATTGTTCTGCCCAAGATTGGACCAGAAGGCCTACAAGACCAAACTTTCCCTCCTAACCATTAGACCACATTCATAGGACTTAGCATGCATATGATACTGGTACCTGTGCACCTTATTTGCACCAAATTAGTGAAGTTTTTTTTCTCTCACTTTAACAACTTTACATTTAGCCTTATTCGGTAAGGTTCACCGCTAGAGACCCTATACTTGTTATATCAAAGATTTTATAGATAACTAATACCATTAGTCTAAAGAGGTGTTATTTTTGTCTAGAAAATAATGGAAATTTTATTACCATTTTGATAAAATTTTAGAGAAATTTCTAGAAATCGGATTACAATTTTTCAATTTCAAAATTTTGGATGTCCTAAATTTTTTTATGATATTGAATCTATTTCTAATAGAAAATTACAATTCAAACACTCTTACTTTCAAACTTTTTGAAAAAAAAATAAAAATAAACAACACCTATTTCTTTCATATGAATGGAGCTAGAGTCTCATCTTGCAAAACCACTAGGGACCATGCTTAACACATGCACAGACTAAGTGATAACCTAGTTGGGGACAACAACAACAATTTGGAGTGAGTGTCACAACTCTAACCAAATTGACAACACAAATCTGAGCATAAAACATATTTCTTTTCATTAAATATCAGTCCACAATTTGCAAAGCATGGATATATTAATATTCAACACTTTAAAGTGTGTATACAGCATAACCATACTCAGAAAATTAGTGCATAGTGGGACCTGGAGTCAAATAATAAGCTTAATGACATCCATGCTCTTACACCAGCTTTCATATCAGCTCCTACAAGCTCATTGTAGCTTGAAGAAATATTCTAGGAGGTTGATAACACATACAACAGCAAGGAAACTCAAGCTTTATGTAATAACCAACCTTTATACACTTCAGCAAGAGCAAATTTCAGTGAGAAGCCTCTCCTTTTCTCAGTGTTTCAAACTATACTATAGCCATTAGAAGCTATAGGATCATGCTCAATAAAGAATACACATCTAGCAGAAAAATAGTAAGATACTTCGCCTTCACTAGCTCAGGAACTTAACTTCTACACCCAAATTGACCTTCAACAAGTATTTATACATTCAACCAGCTACTAAAAGGAATGCAAACTTTATTTTATATTTAATGGGAAACTCTGCCTCTGTTCCATTCATATAAATCATCCCACCAAAATGAGAATGATCTTTGACCCCTTGCTTCAGTAAACTCAGTCATTAGTTCCAACAACTTGACCAACAATGACTTTGGAGCAATACAACCCTTTCTTTGCAGTGCAAACTCATCTTTCCAAAAGATAAAAACTTGGTCTCTCTTCCTTAAAAAATTCTATGCTCTTTCTCCATAGCTCGAAGTTTCCAAACACCAGGTTTGAAAGATCAACTTATTCATAAGTACAGTGGATACTTCAGTAGTCTCAAGCAAGAATTTGTGAAGAAGAAAAATAAAGGAAAACTCCCAATGGAGGCAAGGCAGAAGCTGCTTGAGTGGTGGAATGTACATTACAAGTGACCATATTCTCCAGAAACAAACAAGGTCGCTTTGGCTTAAAGTACAGGTCTAGATCATAAACAAATAAATAGTTGGTTCATAAACCATTGAAAGCACCACTGGAAACTTGTAGAGGATATGCATCTTGTGGTAAATGGATAGTCTAAATCCTCACGATGCTTCCTTTTATATGTATGGAGTCGAATGCTAAAAGTATTGCCTATTGTCTATTTGGTTGACCGCCATGCTATGGCTTGTCTTGTGTTCATTATATGTGGCAGATATTTATTTGAATGTATAAATATCCCATGTATTTCTTAGTGACAGTTCTCAATGAAAGTTCTAGTTTCCCAACCTATTAATATAAAAAGGTCAAATGTTTTCTAAAAAAAAACTTATATTTTGAAAAGTTTACCTAAAGGATTTGGGATCTCTGCAGAGTTCATTGTTTGTTTCAATATCTCTGTGTGCTCAGTATGCTATGTTTCCCATGAGCTTTCACTCTCTGAAGGAGAATTACACACATTTTCAGGATGGGAAATAGGCCCTCGTAGTTCTATTGATCCAAAATCTTCATATGATGCAAGGGAAAGGGAGGTCCGTAGGCTAGGAGTCCTAGATTGTTGCGAGGTGGAGGGGTTTGCTATTTTTGTTGTTGAAAGGAGGCTCCAGAGCAGGTCCCATGAAATCAACGACCCCACACAACATAAAACCTAAAGAAAATGAAATAAATTAAGAAAAACCCCACCTCAAAGGAGGTCCCATGAAATTAATGACCTCACCCAACAGAAAATCTGAAGAAAATTAAAGAAACGAAGAAAAACCCTACCTCATAGTCAAACATGGTGCACATGAAAAATTGCAAGGTACCAGCTGATTTCAAATGAAGGCACCATAATTCAACCCTGTACATTTCGCGCCATCCCCAAATAAAAATAACAATAATATTTGACAGTCTTGCCCCCACCCAATAGAAAACCTGAAGAAAATGAAAGAAATGAATAAAAACCCTACCTCATAGTCAGACATTGTGCACATGCAGAATCAGAAGGTAATGGATGATTTCAAATGAAGGCACCAAAATTCAACCCGTACATTTCGCGCCATCCTGAAATAAAAATAACAATAATATTTGACAGGCCTGCCCTCCCTACAGTTACACTAATTCGATATAGAAGCCAAGAGTTGTAAGAGTTTGCTAAGGTGTGTTTTGAGGAGACAATTAAAACCATATTAGAACCATATTAGATTGCAATGGGTTGTTGCATGGGTTCACCGATAAATATACTCTCTAAATGATTGCAATGTTTACTTATATAAAGTGTTTATGATATATGATTAATGATTTTTTTTGTTGGAAATAGGAAGAGAAAGATGAGATAAAGTGTTTATGATATATGATTAATGATTTTTTTGTTGGAAATAGGAAGAGAAAGATGAGAAAGGAGAGGCACTAAGGTTTGTTGTAAATCAATTAAAAGGAAGGAAAAATATCTCCAAATAATAGGATTTTTCAAGTTTCCTCTTCAATAGGACTAAATTTTAGTTGGAGCTATGGAGTTGGCCTCAAAAACATTGATTGGGTACTCTAGAAATCAAGACCTCACATATCCAAGTCAGTCCATTAGATAGATTCATCTTGGACAAAGGTTGCAAAGGCTAAGGTGAAAACCTCCCCTTTTTAATGTGGGTTTTAAACCTTCCATTTGAGAATGCTAAAAACAAGGTCAAGATCTTGAAAGGAGGTCCTTGATTTTACCAAAACTCAATATCAATGCTTAATCAATGGTGTGATTCTTTCTATTTGGGTTTGGCCTTGAACTTTGGGATCTATCTTTGGGTCTAGTTATCAATCTGTCATTTCATTAATGTGTTGAGAAGGTCTTAAGGGCTATAGGGGATAAGATGGTTATTTTCCAATACCCCTCCCTTGAAACCCTATAAAGAGATGGTGTGCCCCATTTTGTTGTTGTAATATTTCAACCACAAGCTCTTCCTATGAGGATGCCCCTATAGGGAGGGTATGTAAAGGAAGTGAAAAAATAACAAAATTTTGTGTTGAGTCAAAGGAGGGTTATAGATTGTAGGTGCATCTAGAGGTCTTGACAAAGGTGAAGGGGAATGGAGTTTACCTCCTATTGCAACACCTCCTATTCCACCATTCGAGGTGCTAAAGGGCACTAACTTTAAGGGTCATAGGTGAAAGCTCACAAAGATCTTAACAATGAGAAGGTAGGAGTGATTTAGCATAGGATTGATTTTTCAAAAGTTGACTTTTTGGGTGAGATTTTCCAGTAAATGGAAAAAATTGAAACGCTACCACCTACAAATTTAGTAGAGTATGAACACATGTTTCCTAATATTTAAAGAGTCTCTTCATCTTTTTTCCATGAGATCCATGGCAAGTATGTTCAAGTTTTGATAAATCATGCTAAGATATAATATTTGATTCATGACACATATACTCCTTCAACTAGTGATGGAGAGTCCAAACAATGAGTAGGAAAGGTTGTTCATTTACAAGGTTGGCATCAATCAAGTATTCTCCCTCTATGGAAAACTCTAAGATGAGGAGTGTGTATAATGGAATTATTATTGTAAACAATTGCAAATATTGGATTATCTTCAAGTTCAAGGGCTTGAATTGGGTTGCATCAACCTACAAATATTTAAAGGAACTATGTGTTTTTCAATTAGACCCTTACGGTCAAGGAGCTACAAAAGAGGAAGGTCGTATGGCTATTTTTAAGGGGTTTTCCTAAGCTCACCTATGTACTAACTTCTTTTGTCAAATGAAAAATGTAACTTTGGTTACTATTACAATAAACTAAATTACTCTCTTCTCACTTGTTTATTCTTGTGTATTATTGATCCCAAAAAAATAGATCATGCGATAAGTAACCTCTACTTGAAGGGTTTGTAGCAATTGTTCAATATTGTAAAAGTATACAATGTTTATCTTTCACTAACTTGCTCATGAATAAGGCATTTCAAGGCATTCTAAACAAATACGTAGAACAATCATTGTCAATATTATGTGCTCCCTCTTTATTGGCATCCATGGAGGAATGTTATTGTTAATAAAGAAAGTAGGTCACACTGAGTAAGTAGATTTGAGCTCTGTAAATGGATTGACACCACGAGCTACCAATGAAAGCCTAAGATTATAAAGAAACCAATGACCCCTAAAACAATAGTGAAGTGATGGGATAACACCAAATTAATTCAAGGAATTTAGCTAAGTGTTCTACTCGACTTAGACTTTCAAGTTGGTGGTTTAAGATTCCATGGTCCTAATGAGCATATCATATAGAGAGGAAGACATAACCCATTTCTACAAGAATTGGATCCTTGTGTTCTATGGATTTATGAATACAAAACCATCTTCAATGAGGTGGAGATCATCTCCAACAACTTGGTCCATGCATAGGTAAGTTCAAGAATCATTTCCTTGGTTAATGTTTCAAATTATTTATGTCCTCCTACCTATCAGATTGTTAAGTATGTTCTTTGACACATTCCCTAACATGTCCTTTGGGTTGGATTTAGAATGTATCTTGTAGTCAATGTATTTTGCCAAAATATTTAGAATTTTAAGCATATTCACTAATATCCTATGACTTGTAATGACTTTATTTCCCCACTCTATAACTTATCTTTGAGAAGGAGTGCTCTGGGTTCTTCCCCACAATTTTGGTTTACTTGGAGTTGATTGGTAATAGATATATAACTAAGAATGTAAGATACATACATGTATATGGAGTTATTAAGCTTGTAGGGCCCACTTGAGAGACAGGTTCCACATTAGTGACTTGGGGTCTTATAGATTTGATTGGAATCCCATTTTGATTACATAGCTCCATCCCTTTGATGTTACTGTAGACATTGGAAGCTTTCCAACTCTGTGAAAATCACCTCAAATGAAGTTCGTATGTGAAAGTTACGTCTCTCACAAGTTGACGTACCTTATTGACCACCATGGAAATGAGTGGACGTCATGTCAACCCCCATTACTTACACATGTGGGGGTGTTCCAAAATAGAAACACTAATTGAAGATTGAAGCATGCAAAAACCTAACCTTGATGTTGAATGACTACAGGTTGTGTTATACTAGGTTACTAGGAAAGGAAGGGGCTCCATTCTTTTGGCATTATTATTATTCCATAGTTGAGGATGGAATCAAAGAATGGGATATCGAGAATAACATAAGAGGAATAATATTTTTGTAGTAATCTTTCATGCCACAGTGTCCATGCCCACTCCATAGTGAGTGACCCTTTCTTTGTACTTATATTTCATAATTGAAAAAGAGAGACTAGAGCATATGCCTCGCCTTCTAGCTAGGATTTCTCTCGTATTAGGTTTCCCAAGTCATATATTCTATTCATTTGTGTGGATGGTTTGTTTATTTGCTTGTTTCTTCCATTTTGATTTCAAATATATCCATAATTTGGAGTGATACACTAGTAATATTTAATCTAAGATCTAAGATAATAAACTACGTAATAAAATATTTCAAAACAATGTAAGAACTAGCATGACAAACTATTCTAATAGAATATCCACAACAATTTAAAGATCAATGAAATCGTTCTTAATGATTGTCAATAATTGGATTGACAAACTCACAATATGACCTAGATTTTCCTACCTATGAGCGCTTTCGAGTGAAAACCTTATTATGTTGTGTAATGCAGTGTGTGGATGTTCTAATGTTTGGCTATCTATTTTTTTGTTGGTATTTGGATTATGAACGAAATTAATAAATAGCATGAAGCATATGCACAATAGTTGTTGAATAGATAAATAATATATATTGTTTATGTATTGGGTAAATTTGACTTGTTCATTATAATGTGTTTAGGATCCCTGGCTAACTCCCCTAATTAGGAGAATAGACTATCACTTAACGTATTAGGGTAATATTTATTGAATAATTATCATGTGTTAGTAGAGTTTCTAATCAATAATTGTAGGTGACCTCATTGAATAATGTCCACTAGTTAGTGGTTGAGGCCTCACTAAGAGAATTCCACTAAGTGGTCAGGGTTTTGGTCAATTATAAAGTATATATATATTAGTAGAAGCTATGTAAGCAATTTCCATGTGAATATTATTGTATTTGGAATCATATTTATGTTTAGGGTTGCCCCCTCTAGGGCACAATTGAACATTTCATTCAATTCTGAATATTAATAAAGGTTTTCTTACTATTTTTATCTCCCAATTTTGGTTTTGTTTACTTATTGTAATCATATTTATGTCTATTTTGCTCTAACTATTATATTTCAAAAAATAAGGAACACCACAAGTGGTATCATAGAACTTTGCTGTGCTAGCATGCACTCTTATTTTAGAGAAAAAAAAGAGAGCAAGGATGTGTTTTGATGTCTCTAAATATCATGATGTTGTTGTTTAATAGGTAAATGAGTGGTTGGGGAAGAATACACATCGAAAATACAAGTGACATGACTTGGTTGGATACCTTTCTAACATCTATTAGTACGCCTTTACGTAGTATCATATCGGAAAACACTTGTGTATGAAGTTGTCTTCCACATATCCTTAGGAAAATTGGAAGCTCCATAGGAACACTTGAAACCAACCTAACATAATCATATCATCCATCTTGTTAGCATCACTTGTTTGGACACCATTTTAACCTTTGTTGGTGTGCCTTTAAGTAGTATCCCAACAAACATCACTTGTAGATAGAGTTGTCTTCTGCATGTCCTTAAGGATAGTAGAAGACCCTGAAGAACACTTGAAACTAGCATAACATATTCCTATCAACCATAATGTTATAATACATCAAGAAAAAAATATGAGGATATCAATATTGCATACCAAGGAATTGAGTAGTACAACGAAGGGTACCATTTGTCCTCCTTAGTTAGTTCCATGGAAGATTTGACCAAATACTATTATAAAAAACTCTTTGGTATATCAAATAGATAGAAATTGATGCTTATTTTCCCCTAAGACCCTACAAACCCTATATTCTCCTTGAAAGCCTTAGCCTCTATAACAAAAGAACAAATTTCCTACATAATTTACAATGTCACGAATTTGAGAATTCCACCAATTCAGTGATACTCCAAACAATTTTTTAGAAAAAGAAATGCCTATCACAAAAGATTCCATGTGTGGCATTGATCACCATTATTTCACTCTCTAGTAAATGTTTTTTTGTGGACTAAACAATATAATTTATTTTGATCCCTCTCCACAGATTTCTCTCAGGGCATTGATTATGTTGGGCTATATCTTACATAATCTTTCTAATGGCTATGTGGTCCCATGACACACACCTACAACATATCATCCATAGATGACACAAATTAAATGGCTAAGTCCCTCTCATAGTACATTAACACTCTCACCCGGTCACTCAACACACCACAGACCAACATGCCTTCCCTCACTATGTGTTACAGGGAAAAGTGTCTACACAGAACTGCTTATCCCACTAAGGTGTGGTAGCTACCTTAGAAACAAACAAAGTAAAGCTACTTTTGTTTTTCCTTTATGAAATATAGATGAGAGAAGAACAAAGAAGACCAACCTCTGTCTTGCGCTTATCTCCTAATTTGATTCCTCTCTCTCTTGGTAGTCTTTCGCTACTTGCTCCCTTGTACGCCCAGCTTCATAGAGTACCTGTAGGATCACAATAGCATAACACTATACAAGAACATGGATCTATAATCATAAAATGTCTAGGATCAGATGTAAACTGACCATACAAATGCATAAAACATAAATGGCACAAGAGTATGGAGGAAAACTTGAATAGCTTTTATTGATAACCAAGAAAGAGCCAAGGGAGTTACAACCAGTTGTTCTGACACAGCATCATCCTCTCAGAAAGTAAGCCCTTCTTCACCTCATACAAAGCTTAGATCACCCAACACTATGATGTTGTCTCAAGAAACCAACAACAATTCCTTACAAGATGTAAAATTCCAACCTCCGGATCTCTGGGATGAGGGATCCATATATAGATATCTGTAAGGGAGATGAGTCAGCTTGTGATTTGATTAGTGTATTCCCTCTAATATTTCTTACTTCCAGTTGGAGATTGATGATCTCTTACTCATCCTTGGTCAAATTCAGAGAGGCAAGTGTCACAGGAGAAGTTTCTAGAAGATTCCATGCCTCTCCACCTCGCGGATTGACACTACCATTTGTCACTTCTCGCCCATCGCACCCCATAGAAGGGATTTTTGAAATGCAACGCACCCACATAGTGTACTTAGGTGAGATGCAACGCACTTTGCCTATGGAGTAGCTAAAATGATCCTGTTTTGACCCATTTTGGGCAGTTTTTCATTGAGAACTTCTGGGAGAAGCTGTAATCAGTTGACCTTGTTCCTTTAGGGGTTAGAAAAACACTTTTAAGGACTTAGGAGCCCTTGGTTTATGGAAATTTCATGCTTGGGGTTGCAGTGCCCAAAAATTTCTATAACAGTTGCCCCCTAAAGCATGAGGTTGTTAATCTTTTGATGTCGGGTGAAATGCTTTATTATGAGGATCCGAAGTTCTTTCAAGCTAGGAGGAGACCTGTAATAAGATACAATACAATACATTATCTTCATAATATTTTCATGATCTAGCTGAGGCGGGCATTCCCATGCTCAGCTTTATAAATTCATTTTCATGTACATAGGACAGACAATCGTCTGAGTGTATACTGATGACTCTGGTAGAGCCATCATCCCTTTGATTGGATGATTATCTGTGCAGCAATGATGTACATTTGATGTCTTTATTTCCCTGAATATATATCGCAACCCGGATGGATGAAACTAGACCCTGGGTCTTCAATCTCATTCGATCTTCACTCAAAGTACAAGTCTATCCATGTGAGAGATGTTCTGGAGTCGAACATGGAAAGACATCGCCTGATTACCAGCCAATGATGTAAGTTGTTAACAGGCGCGAGAGGAATCACCGATAATGATAATGACCCTCAAGGTACTGCAGTACAATTCACGTGGTGTGAATAAAGGACTTGGCGTCGAACACCACGCAAAATCTTTCAGTTGAAGGCCATTGATGTAAACCTGTTGCCGGAAGTGAGAAACTTGCCATTGAGGCATGCAAGCTTCAAAGTACTGAACGGGGTGTTCCTAGATCGACTTCTTGGATAATGAGCTGATGTCGACAAGAAGCGATCCGTCACAGGAGGGCCTTAATGAATCCCACATCAATGACATGGAACGGAGCAAATGATTTTAATGGAGGTGAAAATGATCTGATGACATAAGGTTCAGGGTGGCGGTCATGAAAGAATGGAGTGTAAATGTATTGTAGTGGGTGAGACACAAGTGAATTCTCTGAATGACTTCTCTTGAACATATCAATGACACTAACGTAATGGATTGGTAGCATTAACCCCAAATGTGGATGGTGTGATGGGACCATGGTGATGTGACCGGTGAATGAAACAACCCAACTCGACTTGGATGCGGAGTGAAAGTGTCATGTTCAAGAGCGACTTGCTACCAACAAAGTTTCTTCAAGTTTTCTTCCCAACTTTCCCCAGTCATTGCTGACCAGTACCTCTTTATTTTTTTCAAGGTTGAGGAGGATAACATATGCTTGTTCTATAATTTTCCCTTCGGGCAAACCCATCGCTATGTTTTAAAGAGCCTAGCGATAGTGAAACTCGTTCTTGTCTACTATGGACAAGTTTGTCGCTATTAAGTTTTAACGAGTTTAACGACAAAGATAACTCGGTCCTTTTCAATTTTAGAGAGTCTGAAAAGGGACGTAAAGAAAACTCCGAAATTCCTTTTTCGTCATCTAATCCCTTAAGTACGAAAAAGTATAAAACAATACAGAAGGGATGAATTTTCGATACTTTTAACGAGTTGAACAAAACAAGCACTCGATATTTTTTTGTAATAATCCCTCAGGTCCAAAAAGATTAAAATCTAGAGGAGGGATACCACTTCTGGTCCCTTTAACGAGCTGGAGAGGCCAATGGCTTGGCAATCGTTTCATATTTTATGAGTCAGTTGAAAAGAGCTTAAAGGAGATTCGTCTTTTGAGGAACGAGTGATAAAATTGGGTAGCAGCTGATTCCAGGTAAGTTTTGGAATTTTCCAATCACGGCAGTGTTACGAGGATGGCTAGTGGGATCACTCTTCACAGTTGTTCCTCAAAAAGGGGTAAACAATCAAATGGAGGTGAATGATCGGCCAATAGAGAGTGGAGGTGATGATGAGAACACGACCAAGGCTTTAAAGGCTGAAGTACTACATTCACGATGGTTATTTACCAGGAAATAGTTCATTTTTTAATGAGCTTAAACGCAGGGAGAAACATTTGCTCATGACTTATGTTTATTTTTTAACGAGCTTGAACTATGTGCTAAAACTGCTCGATACAACGGTCATTTCTTGACTTTACCATAAATAGCTTTGTTCTTTCAAAGATTGTACTGCATTTTCAATTGCTTCATCAAACTAGTTAGAAATGAATAATATATGTTTGAAAAATGAGTTAGAGCACTAATATTTTACTCGAATTATGTAAAAAGTAATGTAAAAGTGCTTTTACCTCTCATTTTATCATTTCATTTGAACTTTGGCTTGTTGGAGCTTTGGAGGTGCTTTCCCCCCTTGATTTTCATCAGTTGATTCCGGGAGATTCTGTGGACGATTCTCGGCGCCGTCTGGACCAGGTAGGAGCTAAACTTGAGCTCTTTCATTTCATGCTTTCCATTTTGCATTCTGAGCTTGATTCCTAGTTTTTTTGAGCCTCTCGGGTTTGAAAAACTCGCCTTGGCTTCAGCGCACCCCTTGTGCATCGAAAGGTGTGTTGGATGTTAGCCTGTCTACTGGCTAACTGACATGCAATGCACCCAGAACACTACTGTAGGTGCGATGGGCGCAAGGAAGGAAGTTTATGCACAGTTTTTGATGGAAATTTTGCCTGTCTCTTACCAAAATCAGGATCTAACTCTTCTCTTGTTTGTTTTCAGAGATTTTTGGAGCAAGATGACTATTACATGGCGAGAACGTGAGCATGAAGAAGAGGACATGCTTGCTTTACATGATCCGGTTACAGTAAACGCACTGCAGAACTGTGGCTTGCTGAAGTTTTTCCGCATTTCTAGCATGAGACAACAAATCAACTTGTTGCAGTATTTGCTCGATGCTTGGGATCCTACCAGCCAGGTGTTCCAGATTAGGGGCAAATCCATCCCCTTGACTGTAGTGGACATCTATTTCTTGACTGGCTTGTCGAGGCGGGGTGCCCCCATCTCTTTATCAGGTTCGGCCCGAGGAGGTGAATCTGTGAGAGATTATGTTCGCCAATATTGCAGAGAGGGATCTCAGCCGAGTAAAGACGGAAAGATCATCATCCGTGATGTCACTGACAGGTCCCTCAGGACTATTCTATTCACTTTTGGTAGGATGGCTGGTGGTGCGGCTCTTCATGTAGCCAACCGATCTTATATGCAGTATGCCTTGGAATGTCTCCAACCGAAGGTGTTCAACTGGTGTGACGCAGTACTTCTTGTGATGAAAGAACAGTTGACCAAGGTGAACAGTGGGAGGATGAAGTACTTTGGGTATGGTTCTATCTTGACCGCCTTTGCCTTGGAAAAGATACCACTGATGTAGCTGCAGTATATTGCACTCGATTTACCTTCACCGACTGAACCACGTATGCAGAGATGGGTCGACCATATGTCTAGGCATGCTATTCAGTCTCAGATTTCCTTTTCTGATACCTTCTTTGGGTGTTTCGATCATCAGGAGATGGTTTATTCCGAGTATCCATATGCTGGTATGGACTTCTGGGGTGACCTAGATTTAGTACTGCCAGCTGGCGAACAGTGGGGTGCCATTGGTAAATTCTTTGACCATATTCCTATTTATCATTTTTCTTTTATAATGTCCTTGTGCTTTATTCTATCAAGACTAATCAAACTCATGTGTTCATGCAGATGTTGGTCCCGTTCGGCCAGTAGTACGCCTGAGAGTGCCAGCTGCCGCCCCAACAGGAGAGGCTGTTGGAAGGGCTATCCTTCGCGACCTCGATGTGGCCGAGACTCTCACGGCATTACAGGACCAGATCGAGGGCCTCACTCTCGGTATTCCAGATGTGAGGACTGACGAGCTGCCCTTGAGGTTGCATCGGTATACTACTGGTGTGCCAAGACGATGGACTCGACTCTTACGCATGATCGCACAGGTTGTGACTTGCCATCACGAGCACCATTAGACTAGGGTGCCCCCTAGCGTTTTGAGTTTTGGGTCATTTGAACAATTTTGTCTTGGTTACAGAACATTATGTGTAAACCATAAATAGTTATATATATATATATTTTTTATTTTCGAAGTTTTATTTTGGTTAAGTTACATGATCCAAATGCAAATATTTATGGTATGCTTCTTTTTATAAATGTTGCAAATGTCTATCTAACACATAATTTGCCAATGAGTCAGTTAATGTGTTTAAGCTTCTGGAAATATGCTGATATTGAATAAAATCAAATCACCTTTCCAAAATATTAACCCTTAGGAACATGCGATAAATAGCTGGATTTCAGACAGAGTAGAGACCAGTGAGTTGTACTATGACGAGTTGTGAGTCCAGCCTGACAATCAGTCAGTGTATACCATGTGTGATGGCATCAGAGAGAAGTTCTATCAACGCGCTATATTCAGCGATGTTATTCGTCAATCGACCAATACATACCCCTCTGAAACTTACTAACTCACCGCTTGGATCAAAAATGGCCCAGGCCGCGAAAGATAGGTTCCGCGAACTACGACTCACTCCGTCGGCATATCCAACACATGACTCCAATAGGTTTTACATCTGCAATAAATGTAAAAAGTGGATTACTTGACCAAAACAAATACTTTAGCGAAAACAAAAACATAACAAAAGCGTATAGGTTACTATACTGAATCATGCATAGTAATGCTTGAGGTACAACCCGTTACGAGGTTGTGCCAGTGGAATCCCGTCATAATCCATTAACTCGTAGGCTCCTTTTGCTAACACTCGCTTAACAACATAGGGGCCCATCCATAAAGACTTGAATTTACCTACCCCCAATTTATCGGATTCTTGGTCATAAAGCAAGACCAAGTCACCTTCTGAGAAGACACGGGGTTTGACATTCTTGTCGAACTGTGCCTTGACTCGTTTCTTATGGGCTTCATTAGCCAAAGCGGCATCATGACGGGTTTCATCCAATTGGATTAGTTCCAAGAAACGAGCCTCCTCTTCTGAAGTCTCGGGGAGAAGGTCAATTGCGAGTTTGAGGGATGAGATTTCACACTGGATTGGTAAGACTGCTTCCAGGCCATATACCAGTTGGAAAGGTGTAAACCCGGTTGCATTCCTTACCGATGTTCGGTAAGCCCACAAGGCTGAGTACAGGGTTAGGTGCCAACTTCTTTTGTGAACTCCAATCATCCTTTGCAGCATGTGCTTCAAGACTTTGTTGATTGCTTCAACTTGTCCGTTGGCTATGCGATCCATGATCTATGACTATAGCCTGTGGGACGCTGAATCTGGTGACTACATGATTGAAAAAGAAGAGGGCAGCTGTTTCACCAGTATTATCTAATGTAGGCATCACCTCGACCCATTTGGTAAAATAGTCAACTGCGACTATGATATACCCATGCCCCCTGGTCGAGGTGGGGTTACATGTCATGAAATTGATGCCCCATTTGGCGAATGGCCCAACAACAACTATTGGCTGTAGAGGTGCGGGTGGTCTTCTGGTTTTGCTATCGAAATTTTGACAAGCATGGCAACTTCTGACTGTGGTTATGCAATATTTGAACATTGTTGGCCAGAAGTATCTTTCTCGTAAATTTGTTTGCGCTGTAACATAACCGGATTGATGCCCCCCACACACACCTGAATGGCAATCATTCAGGACTTTTTCGGCCTCCTCATGGGTGAGGCACCTTCTCAGAACCGTATCGTTACCACGACGGTAAAGTGTATCACCGACGATCATGTAGTCTTTTGCTTGGTATTGAATACATTTTTGTTCGGAGCGAGAGGTATTTGGCCTATATTTTTGGGTTTGGAGATAAATTATTATATCCCCACCATAGATTGCTTGAATATATCAGAAACAAATTTTCATCCACGATCGTTTCTTCGGATGTTTCATTGTCGGACGACGATGGGAGATCGCATAATAATTCTGCGAAAACAAGAGCTTTCTTTGACTTGAATTTTACAAATTCCAGATCAAACTCTTGTAGAATTGCTATCCATTTTGAATATTTTCCCCCCAGCAACTGTCGCGACAATATATATTCATGGGGTTTCAATCTGACAGAATGGTAGTTTTTCAAAAGAGGACATAGTGTCGAAATCTCTGTATCGCTTGAACAGCTGCGAGCGCTAGCTTTTCAACATAAGAATATTTGCTTTCTGTGTCATTTAAGTTCTTACTTAAATAATATATAGGATGTTCAATTTCGTTGTCTTCTTGAACTAAAACCATTGCGATGGTTGTATCCGCTGCAGTCAGATACAGGTTGAAGTCTTTTTGATAATAAGGAGTGTACATTAATGATGCTTTCATTAGGGATTCTTTTAAAGCATCAAAGGAAGCTTGCACAACCTGATCCCAGACAAAGGGTACTTCCTTTTTCAAAAGACGCGTATAACCTTTAGCAAGTTTGGAGTAATTCGGAATGAACCTCCTCAGAAAGTTTACTTTCCCTTGGAGTTTCTGGATCTGAAGCAAATTCGAAGGTGGAGGCAAATTTATGATTGCCTGAACCTTACATGGGTCGAGACGAATCTCGTCTTTCAAGACTACAAAGCCAAGTAAATGACCAGAATTGACACAAAATACACATTTGTGTGGATTGAGTCGTATCTTGTAGTGTTAGCAACGTAGAAATATCGCTCTTAAATGCTGCGGATGATCAGTCCGCTTTCGCGAATGAGCCGGAAGGTCGTCGAGGTATGGTTGAACGATGTTTTTGATGTCATGGAAGGCATAATTCATTGCCCTCTGAAATGTTGCCCCTGCGTTCTTTAAACCAAAGGGTAATTTTCGATATGTGAATGTGCCCCACGGACAAATAAATGCAGTCTTTGACTGGTCCTATGGGCGGATATTTATTTGATTATACTCGGAGAATCCATCCATAAATGAAAAGATTTCACATCCGGTGCATTCATCAATTATCTGGTCGATGAAGGGTGTAGGGTAGTTGTCTTTTGGACAAGCTTGATTTACATCCCTATAATCGATGCACACTCTAATTGTTCCTTGTTTTTTCATAACAGGGACAATATTCGATACCCAATTGGTTAGAGGAACCGGGTAAATGAAACCATCATGGAGAAGTTTTTCAACTTCTGCCTTGATGGCAGCGGCTTTCTTGGGGTGCACCTGCCATAGCCGTTGTCGTACTGGTTTGACATCTGGATACATCTTGATTTCATGTTAAACGATACTCGAGTCAATGCCTGGCATTTCATTATATGACCAAGCAAAGACATCTCTGAATTCGCGAAAAAGAGCGTTATATATTTCTAGTTCTGAAGGAGAACAACATTTGCCAACATAAATATTCTCTACAACATCTGCTTTGGTTGAGATATTTATGGCGATAGTCTCTTCAATGTTGGACAAGTTTCGCTCGGAATCCACCGTGTTTACAGTATTTGATAGAAAATCAAAAAATGAAGGATGGCAAAGGTCATCAGGAGTATTTTCTTCACAATCTGGAAGAAGAGAACGATGGTGGTAATCTTCCCATGGTGCCCCTTCAATTATCATTGATTGAACAATTCCTTCGTCGGTGACATGCACTCACGACCAAGGATCTGAAGGGGTGCCATATTCCTTAGACCTATCTATCCAAACGCTTGATGAGTGTTGATTTGGGTTTGCCTCCCATGCTAGGAACATTGATTGCTACAGTATTTCTATTGGGCTTGGAGGCAAAACCTGCACATGATCCATGTCAATATCGTTTTCTGAGATCTTTTTTGAAGATATCATATTGCAGGTTCCTACCGACGCTACTTCCGCCAAATTTATTGGAGGTGGAAGGGAAAAAGTTCCCATTAATATAGGGTCTTTTAGTAGGCCTACTCCGATATTTTGAAGCGAATGGGGGCTTCCATGGATCATTGGAATGCTTCCCGTAACTTGAGAACTGTTGGGGAGGAAGTTTTGTTGATCGGCGATTGTAATCCCTCCTTGAAAGGGAAATGCAATCTTCCTAAAATAGGTCGACACAACAGCATCCATTGCATATATCCATGGTCTTCCCAGTAGGATGTTGTAATCGACATTCCCGCCGAATACTTCAACATCTATTTCTACTGTTTTCCCTCCTAGTTCCACCTTCAAGTTACTTAGAATACCATATGGGGTATATGTTCGTCCATCAAATGCTTTTAATGTCATCGAAGATCGTGACAAGGTTGGAGATCCTAAATTTTTCCAGCAACTCATTGACATAATACATATAGATGCCCCCTCATAAATAATCATTCGATGAACAGTTTTGTTGAGGGCTTTCACTTGAATGAGGAAAGCTAGTTGAGCTGGTAACTGAGGATCGTATCCTTTATAATCAAAGGATACAAGATTGGAATCCTTTGGGTCTATCCCACCGATGGCGGATAATAAAGCTTGCTTTTGGGATGGGAAATTTTGCAGTACCTCAAGCGTCGATATAGCGGATGGCGACTGGGCCAAATCTTCCACTATATTATAATGTTGTGCTGCTCTAGCACGAGGATTAAATGTCGACTTGTGTACTACTCCCTTTGGCGGTTTTATTGTCAGTTCAGGAATGATGGGTGGTGCAACTTCTGTCAAAGTTGTTGTCAAACTACTAGGTTGATCTTTATCCTTGTTGTTCGACAGCTGTGGATTCCCATAATCTTTGTTCCTTGTTGATATCAAAGCATCATTTTGTTGTTTAGAAACTGACAACATCAGCACTTGAGACGGGGAAGCATTTCCACTGTCAACCAGATTTGTTCTTGGATTCGGAAACGGATTAGTTAATACCGATGAGGTCTTTGTATTCTTGAAGAATTTTTTAAGCTCAGCTTTATATGGACAATCTGATGTCCAATGATCCTCATCGCATATAAAGCATGGATGATTTGGTTTCTTATTTCCAGAAGGGTTCGCAAAAGATTTTTCAGGTGATGATTCTTCCTGTTTCTTCTTCTTCCCTTTGCCTTTCTTCTTGCCCCCTGGTTGCTTGGTTTCTTTGCCTTTATCTGTCGATACGGCATTTACTTCCGAGGCAAGAAGTTCCTCTTTTGCATTTTGACCGAAAATCTTACGGGCCTTTTTAGATGTAGCCTTTTTCGATTTCGTGTCTGTTGCGCCAATCACGCCATCGCCGGCATGAGAGTCATTGTTTGATTTAGGAGGAGGAGGGACTGAGAATTCCGGTCTAGGAGCGTCAGGTATTTTATCGTAGAGCGTGCCAGACTGAGTGTAAATCAAGTCCAAATATTGCGCACGAGTGATAACCTGCTCTTCGGTGACGACTCCCCCTTTTGCCACATCTTCCGTGATGGAAGGCAATAATGACTTAATAAACCATTCAGCTAAAAGCTGATCGGGAACATACGTTTTTACCATTCTACGATGACGTCGCCACTCATGTATATGATCAGATATGTGAGTGGCCGTTGTTTGTTTGAAATTGGTAAGAAGTCCGGTTCCGGTTTCGTACCTTATTGGTAACTGAAAATGGGTTAAAAAGGTTGTGGCTAGGGTATTGAAGTTGTCAAATGAAACTCTGGGCAATTCGATATACCATTTTGCTACCAGACCAGTTAACGTCCTCTGAAAAAGGCGAAGCCTAATCGGATCATCGTTTAGGGTGTTTGATGAACACCTCAGATGAAAGGTCATCACATGATTCGACGGATCTTCACCTGGATTTCCATTAAATTTAGGAATATCTAATGGAATTTTATGCGGAATCGCTAGCCACCAAGGGGCGTAAGCAATTGGATCATTTGTTAACCGATTTAAATCAGGTAACTCTAAATTTGCCACGAAGGGTAACTGTTAATTCAGGTTAGGTGAAGCATACCCAGGATAAGATGGGATTGCCTGAGCAGTTGGTATTTGTATACCAACATAATGCATTTGATGCTGGTAACTTTGGTAAGGTTGGTGGGCATGACCATTGTAGTATGGTTGATTTTGACCGTTTTGAATATACGGTTGCCCACTATTTGAAAATATTTGTTGCTCAGAACCTTTGTATACTTGTTGGAACTACGGTTGTTGGTATTGCACTAGCCATGGTTGTGAAGCCATGTGCTATTGCCCGATACTAACTGTTTGACCAAGATGAGGAGTAATTGTACCTGTTTAGACCTGTGTCATTCCACCAGTCGGCGATTGTGGTTGAGTTGCAGGGTCAAGAGGTTGTTGCATTACAACCTAAGAAACCTGAGGTTGGCATACAACAAGCAGCGCTTGAACTTGCGACACCGTCACAATAGCTGGTGTAGTTGGTATACTTGACATAGGTAAACATTGTTGCACCGAATATACAACTCTTGGTTGTTGAGGTAGTATAGGTACCCAACCGCTTGACGTAATTCCAGCATAACTCGAATTTTGCTGTGAACTCCTGTATGGCCTTCCTCCCGGAGGGGACAATGAAAGGGTATACAGCCCCCCATACGGCGGTAATCCGGTACTTAAGGGAATGGTTTTCCCTAGAGGACCGAACTGCCCAAATTGACCTCCAAATGGATCAATTTTTTGAGACTCAACATAAGAGTTCCTGGATATTATTCTGGATGAACAAACAAGAATGGACCATACCATCGAAATAGCCCCTGAGTGGGCTCCTTCTAGCGATTGAGAGCTAGTTGGGACAGATGGTACACCGGTGAACATTGTCGGAGTGATAGCAGGAAGTTTTGTTGTCGCTATGTCAAATGACACAGTCCTAGATGTTGACAGTTGTTCAGACATTTCTAGTCTATCCCAAAGATTACCTAGCGATTCTACAGGAGCTTCCGCTGGCGGTTGACTAATTTCTGATGAAGAAGGATACAGAGTGATCCCGACTCCAAATTGCGATGGAGTACTAGATGGAGGATCCTCCACAATCTCTTCTATAGCAATCAGACCAGGTGGAAGAGGTAGACCGTCAAGTCCGTAGAATATTTCTGGTGCCGAAGAAGGTATGGAATCTGCGGTGACAGATGTTTGGGGAAAAACACTCTCTGAATCGGTCGTAGATGGAACTAGTTTAGTGATACAAGTGTTTACCCTCAGACTAGGATTAGTACTACTATCCTTCGGTGGTTGCTGAACTTCTTCTGTAAAGGTAGGGATACCAGAAATGTTTGGAGTAACCGGAGTCTCTGATGTTGTTGGAATACTTGTTCTAACTTTACCAGGAGATTTGGTACCGGTTAAACGAGTTCACTTTGTTCGTAATAGCTTTGATTCCGGAGACAAAGATGGTTGAATCGTAAGCCTCCACGAATGACGGGGTTTCAATTGACTTTCTTCCACGATTGCGGATTACTCGATCAACTAAAAATCAAGGGGAAGTATGTTTCCGAATTAGATGAATTTTAGACGCTTTGACACAACTTGTTTTTTCAATTTTAAAGAGTCGATAAAAAACGAAAGATGACTCTAGTCGCCTTCGATTTTTAATGAGCCTGAAGTGACAAGTGCTCAGATGGACCTTTTCTATTAAGGAGTCTGAAAAGGAACGAAAGGGACTGCTCTGGAAATCTAGGTAGAGGGATTACCAAAACAATCGCAAAAATACAGAATACTTTTTACGGTATGGCAGTCAATCTTCCCGAATGTTGTGTTCAGTGCATTGCGATCGATAGGGAGGTAGACACGGCTTCCTATGGATAAAGGATTAAGCCTATTGTGGTCTCCCAAAATATACTCGACGGTACGTGCGAGCACAAGTCCGTGTTGGCACTTATCGTCTCAAAGTGGAGGAATCACCCAACCATCAGTGAGAACAACAGTTACCGGGCTTTACGACGTCGGAATATGTCTCTAGCCTAGACTTCTAGATGTTGTGCGTTAGGTTCCAAAGCGTTGTTAGATTCATTAAATTTATTTTATAGTTGATCTTGCTTAAGAAATTTGCCTTTCAGGTTCACCGCGAGATGTAGATGTACAATTCCTAAAATGCAATCTAAGATGATAAACAGTCTTTTATCTTCTTTGTGCAGTGAAAATCCTAGCTACTAAGGAAAGAGAGACAATATTCTTTCACAAAGAGCAAAGAGCACACACTAAATGCACTGTCCTAAATCAAACCAATCAAATAGTCTAAATGCAAATGCACATGCATGTATTTGTTTTCGGCTTTCTTAGTATGTGAATGGTAAAAAGAAAGCTAATGCGCAAATCTGAATTACATTTCAAGCGACAATTACTAACAAGTTTCCTTTTCAAAATCAAAAAATGAAGACAATCACAACACTTTACGATTTGGAAATGAATACTTTCTTTCGACACTAGAAAAACTACAAATTCAGACCAAATACAATAGTAACAGGGTAATCAACTATCAATAGCAACCAAACTCTTTCCTATGACTGAAAACGACACTTGTGACACTTTCAAATCAAGGGACGACAGTACAATTACGTTACTTTTTGCAAAGGAGAACTGAAAATGACTCAACAAATACACAAAAAACATTTACAGTTCTTTGCACATTGGAGGTGGAATAACATCAAGGAAAAGGGGTTTCAAACAAAGATATACTGATTACAGGCAACAAAATTCATGAATAGAACTGAAAAGAATGAATCACAGACACCAAAACTGAACAATGCCTAGTCTGATCAGCGCACCTGTAACACAGTGAACTTGAAATGCAGCGCACCTACTACACTCGGGAAGTGCACTGAATTTCAGATTCACAGAACAGAACTTGCGTTGGGCCAGAGACGAGACTTTGCTTGGGTTCCGGGTCACAGTTTGCAGTTCAGTTCATGGGTTTTAGCTGAGCAAATGGTAATCAGTAATGCAACAATCAGGGGTAGATCTAAGGAGGTTCTAAGAGCTACCACGAGGGCAATTAGAGAGTTTGGGAATCAGTTGTTTAAGTCGTAAACAAATTCTAGAGATTGACTGAAGTGACATTTATCTACTTTTCATTTGCATAGAAAATGCAGTTCGAAAGATACCTGGCTCGACTTCAGGCTCCGTCTGTAAGTTTATAAAATAAACAACAAGGAAGATAAAAAACAACCTAACTCGTCCCCAGCGGAGTCGCCATTTTGTTACAGGGAAAAGTGTCTACACAGAACTGCTTATCCCACTAAGGTGTGGTAGCTACCTTAGAAAAAAATAAAGTAAAGCTACTTTCATTTTTCCTTTATGAAATATAGATGAGAGAAGAACAAAGAAGACCAACCTCTGTCTTGCGCTTATCTCCTAATTTGATTCCTCTCTCTCTTGATAGTCTTTCGCTACTTGCTCCCTTGTACGCCCAGCTTCACAGAGTACCTGTAGGATCACGGTAGCATAACACTATACAAGAACATGGATCTATAATCATAAACAATCTAGGATCAGATGTAAATTGACCATACAAATGCATAAAACATAAATGACACAAGAGTATGGAGGAAAACTTGAATAGCTTTTATTGATAACCAAGAAAGAGCCAAGGGAGTTACAACCAGTTGTTCTGACCCAGCATCATCCTCTCAGAAAGTAAGCCCTCCTTCACCTCATACAAATCTTAGATCACCCAACACTATGATGTTGTCTCAAGAAACCATCAGTAATTCCTTACAAGATGCAAAATTCCAGCCTCTAGATCTCTGGGATGAGGGATCCATATATAGATATCTGTAAGGGAGATGAGTCAGCTTGTGATTTGATTAGTGTCTTCCCTTTGATAGTTCTTGATTCCACTTGGAGATTGATGATATCTTACTCATCCTTGGTCGAATTCAGAGAGGCAAGTGTCATAGGAGAAGTTTCTGGAAGATTCCATGCCTCTCCACCTCATGGATTGACACTACCATTTGTCACTTCTCGCCCATCGCACCCCATAGAAGGGCTTTTTGAAATGCAACCCACCCACATAGTGTACTTAGGTGAGATGCAACGCACTTTGCCTATGGAGCAGCTGAAATGATCCTGTTTTGACAAGTTTTGAGCACTTTTTCATGGAGAACTTCTGGGAGAAGCTGTAATCAGTTGAACTTGTTCCTTTAGGGGTTAGAACAACACTTTTAGGGACTTAGGAGCCCTTGTTTTATGGACATTTCATGCTTGGGGTTGCAGTGCCCAAAAATGTCTATAACATTGTGCAAGTTGGCCTTTATTTTGAGAAGATTAGGAATTTGAGGGTAAGCATGATGAAGGTGTCATTTTCTCAAGATGAGTCTCTTATAAGGATAATCACTTTAATGATAAATAAAATCACAATATTGACCACTCACTTCTTACCATTCCCACACCATCAAACAAACCCTAAAAATGTCATTCTTAAAATATCTTGTGTAGTTTCCTAATGTCATTCAAGTAGAATCTTAGAATTACTTATGTCAGTAATGGTGCGACCATTTTTTTATTCTCTTAAAGGAACTCTTTCTATATATGCACCTCATCAAACATAAATCATCGAGTCAAAATGAATGGAAATGAATGAATAAGAGGGTGTGTTGGGGAGTGTCAGCAAGTGCTAGGCATACCAAGGAGGGAGTGACAAGGCATGCTAGGCAATTCCAAGGGATGTTAGGCCATGTCAAGAAGAGTCAGGGTGTGCTAACATGTTCCAAATAGTGCAAGGGCATGCCAAGACATTCCATGTGCTAAGGCATGATAAGATGTGCCAAGTGTTATGGTATGCGAACGTGTGTCAAGGAGTGTCAAGGCAATAAAAGGGTACACCAAGTAAAATGCAAAGAAATTAACACATAAGAGGGTTAATAAGTCAGGACCTTACCTTTTCAAGAGGGGCATGCTAGGCACACCAACACTAGTATCAATACATGCCAAGGTTCAAGTGCTAGTGTCTCTCTTAATTGTGAATAATTGATCTCAAATAAATTTTATCTTAAACCATGGCAAGGCATTCTAGGGAATTCCAATGCATGCCAAGAATTGTCAGGTTCCATCAAGTGCCAAGAGCCAATATGTTCTAGGGAGTTATAGGGCATGATATGGAGTCTATAGGGCATGTTAGGGAGTGAGAAGGCATGTCAAATACTGTTAGTGCATGCTAGTGAGCGTTAGGGACACACAAGGGAGCACTAGGTCAAAATGCATAGAAATGAATGAATAAGAGTGTGTTCTAGGGAGTTTCAATGAGTTCCAGGTGTGTAAAGGATTGAATGTCCTAAGAGAAGTTAAAAATAAGAATGATAAGAGGCTATTATGTGGTTGCAACAAGGAGCTAGACAAAGAAGTTTCAAGAAAAGGGAGACTTTGGGTTGGGCACAACATTGTTTTGTCAATGACTTGGTTGGGTTTTCAAGTCGTAAAAAATGTAAGGTTATCTATAAGGGCATGATAGCTAGGGAGTGTCAATGTGTGTCAGGGAGTGTTAGGGAGTGCCATGGAGACACAAGGGAGAACTAGTTCAAAATGCATGGAAATGAATAGATAAGAATGTGTGATAGGGAGTTCCAATGAGTTTTAGGTGTGCTAAGGAGGGAGTGACAAGGTTATATGTTAGGCAATGCTAGTGCATGCCAAGGAGTGGTAGGGTGTGCTAGGGAGTGCCAAATCATGCTTGGGAATGCCGGTAGTGTTAACACATGCCACATAGTGCCAAGGGATTGTTAAACATGCAAGGTGCTATGGCATGTCAAGATGTAAACTATGTTGTTCAGTTGTTTTATGGCCATTGTTGGACATGAGCCTTGACTTGATAACTTGTAACTTTTTAAGTGGGATAAGTTGAAATTGGACATGAGTAGACTAAGATGAGTTATAGTCAGTTCTTAGGTGAACAAGGAATAGTCTAGTTGTAGTAATCGTAACTTGGTCAAGCTGTTGTAGTTGATGAAGGACTTGGTTAGGTTCCTAAGTCCCAAAAAAAGTAAGGGTAGTTGTGAGGGCATGATAGCTAAGGAGTGTCAGGGAATGCCAAGGAATGAAAATGCATGCTAACATATGCCAAATAGTGTCAAATCATAGTGAGGAGTGTTAGGGATTGTCAGAGCATCACAAGGGAGAACTAGGTAAAAATCCATGGAAATGAACAAATAAGAGTGTGTGCCAAGGAGTGTCAGCAAATTCTAGGTGTCCCAAGGATGAAGTGCACGAGGAGAAGTTCATAATAGGACTTGCAGGAGGCAAGCCTATGGTTCCCATGTTGCAAAAAATGTAAGGGTAGTTGTGAGGGCATGATAGCTAAAGAGTGTCAGGGCATGCTAAGGAATGAAAAGGCGTGCTAACACATGCGAGACAGTTTTGTGGTCTAATGGTTTGATTTAATTTTATGGTGTTATTTTTATTGTCTGCTTTGTATAGCACTATTTTTCCTAGTTTGGAACATTACAGTCAACGAGTTCTAGGTGTGCTAAGGAGGGAGTGACAAGGTATGCTATGCATTGCTTCCAAGGCATGCTAAAGTGCTAGGGAAGCATACCCAGATGTGCCAAGCGCCAAGGTGTGCCAATGTGTGCTAAGCAGTGTTAGGGAGTGGCAGAGAAACATAAGGGAGCACTAGGTCAAAATGCATGGAAATGAATGAATAAGAGTGTGCGACAGGGAGTGTCAGTGAGTTCCAATTGTACTAAGGAGAGAGTGACATGGTATGTTAGGTTGTGCTAAGTCATGCTAGATTGCTAGGGTGACATGTAGCCAAGATGTGCTAGGTGCCAGGGTGTGTCAAAATGTGTTAGGACGTGTTAGGGAGTGCCAGGGAAATACAAGGGAGCACTAGATAAAATTAGTGCATGCAAATGAACAAATAAGAGTTTGTGACAGGAAGTGTTATTGAGATACAGGTGTGTTGATGGACTAACAAGGTATGGTAGGCGGTGTTAAGACATGCTAGAGGCCAGGGAAACATGCCAAGATGTGCCAGGTGCTATGGTGTGCCAATGCATGCTAGGGAGTGTTATGGAGTGACAAGGAAACAAAAGGGATCACTAGTTTCAAATACATGGAAATGAATGAATAAGAGTGTGTGACAGGGAGTGTTAGTGAGTTCTAGGTGTGGTAAGGAGGGAGTGACAAGATATGTTAGGTAGTGCTAAGGAATGCTAGAGTGCAAAGGCAACATACCAAGATGTGCCATCTGCCAGGGTGTGTCAATGCATGCTAGTGAATGTTAGGGAGTGCCACAAAAACACAAGGGAAAAATAGTTCAAAATTCATGGAAATGAAGAGATAAGAGTGTGTGATAGGGAGTGTCAATGAGTTCAAAGTGTTCTAAAGAGGGAGTGACAAGGTTATATGTTAGGCAGTGCCAAGGCATGCTAGAGTGCCAGGGCATGTCAGAGACTACTAGGGTGTGATAGGGAGTGAAAAGAATGCCAGGAAATGTAGGGGATGCTAACACACGCCACATAGGGCTAAGGGATTGTTAGACATGCCATGTGCTATGGCATGTCAAGATGTAAATTGTGTTTCTTAGTTGTTTTATGGCCATGGTTGGACATGAGCCTTGAATTGGTAACTTTTTAAGTGGGATGATTTGATATTGGACATGAGTAGCCTAAGATGTGTTATAGGCAGTTCTTAGGCGAACAAGTCATATTCTACTTGTAGTAACTATAACTTGGTTAAGTTGTTGTAGTTGGGGCAAGACTTGGTTGGGTTCCGACCAAGTCTAAAAAAAATAAGGGTAGCTGTGAGGGAATGATAGCTAAGGAGTGCCAGGGCATGTAAATGAATAAAAAGGTGTGCTAACACATGGCAGAAATTGTCAATGGATGGTGAGGAGTGTTAGGGAGAGTAAGGGGAACACAAGGGAGAACTAGGTCAAATTGCTTGGAAATGAACAAATAAGAGTGTGTGGCAAGGAGTGTCAGTGAATTCAAGGTGTCCCATTGATGAAGTGTTTTAGGAGAAGTTCAGAATAGGACTAGTAGGAGGCAAGCCTATGGTTGTGATAAGGCATGGACAAGGCAATTCCAGAGAAAGGGAGACTTTGAGTTGGACACACTATTGTTTTGATAATGAATTGGTTGGCTTCCCAAGTCACAAAAAATTAAGGTTATTTGTGAGGATGTTAGTGTCAGTTAGTTTAGTCTATCACCAGTGATCAAATATGCTCTTACAAGGTGTTGTTAGGGTGTCAAGTCAATTTTTTGTCATTTCAGTGAGTCTTCAAATAAAAATTTGGTCACTGGCTAGTGTGTCTAGGGCTATTTCCACTCTCTCAAGAATTTCATATGCCAGTCACTTTCATCACTCAGTTGAGTCTACCATCATGAAAACATCATTAATATCACTTCAGTCACATCATCATGGTCTCCATTCAGCTCAGTGTCACCATTAGGTCATTAGGGTTAAGGTCACAAAATCAGTCATTTCATGTATAAATCTGGCAAATGAGGAGTAGCAATAGGTAAATTTGTTCAATAACACTTGATTTCAAATGTAATTTATTTTTTTAGATGTAATAATGTTCCTAAGGTTATAAAGTTACAAGAAGAGGTCCTAAGGCTACAAAACTAAAAAAGAAAGTGAATTGGTGAGGTGGGCCATCCTACCTCATTAATCACTTAAACACCAAAAGCAAATTATAAAAGCACATGGAGGAACTCATTCACACTCATTTTCACTTGTCTACCATCCTAGCATCGAGCTCCTCCCTCTCCTTTGTAAAAAATTTTGATTCCATAGCCCTCAACGACAAAAATTGACTCTCGTTGCACACAAGGAGCCTTTGTTGCGCATAGAGAGCCTTCGTTGCGCATAAAGAGCCTTTGCTGCGCATAGAGAGCCTTCGCTGCGCACAGAGAGCCTTCGTTGCGCACATGGTAGAATTGTCCAAAATTGTTGTTTGACCACCAAAATTCATTTTTCAAAGCTCCTCTTTAGTCATTTCATTCTCTCGGCTCTATAACAAGTAAGTTTAATCATTTTCATGCCCTCCTTTGCCTCATATGTCAAGAAAATGATCAAATACTTCTTCTTCTAGGGTTTACATGATTTGGATGGTTTTGATCCTCAAATGATGATTTTCTACCCTAAACCCTAGATTCCTTGTCCCTGCACCTCTATTTGCAACTAATACACCATTTCCATCCATCACAAAGCTTTATTCCCTCATTTTCTATCATTTTCCTCTAAACCCTAATCTACCCTATCTCTTTCTAGGATAGGCCTGTGTTTTGGCCTTTTCCACCCCTCCCCTCACTCATTTCCCAAAATTACGTTTTCCCCTACTCACTTACATCATCCCCTACCCTCCTAAATTTCCTTACAAATTTATGCAACTCCTAAGTCCATCATACCACCTCATTCCCTCATAGCAAAAAATTTCACTATGTTTGCTTGCCTTTCACCTAGGGTTTGAAGTATGGAACCTGACTCATCACCATCAGGGAAGAGGAATTAAAACAAGGGTGGAAAGATATTGAGGTTTGAGCCCTCTAATTGCAATGAAATCACCGCCTCCCCATTTAACAATGTAAACTTTGAAACGGGAACTGTAAACTCAAAACGGGAACTCTGGCCAAGAAACCCCGAAAAAACATAAAAAACAATGCTAAAAACGAAAAGTGTTGATGCCGGAATAACACCTTTTTTTTTCCAAGGTAAATTTTCAACATGTTTTAAAAATGGCGATGAAAACCAATTTTTTGTGCAAAAATTATCCAAAAAATACCCTCAAAACGAAGTGCTGATGTTCGAATAACATTTTTTTTTTTTCTCAATGGTAAATTTTGTGCAGAAAACACCCTCAAAACGAAAAGTGTTGATGCTGGGATAACAAATTGTTTTTCAAGGGTAAAATTTCAACATTTCAAAATAATAGCATAAAATATTTTATCATGACCCCAAAAAACATTAAAATTTCATATAGAAAAAATAAATAAATAAAAATAAAAAATAAAAAAGTTAAAACAATGAAAAACACAAAACAAAAAGAATAAAAATAAAATTAACAAAACATAAATAAAAATATATACTAAAAACAAAACATAAAATAAAATTAAAAAAAAAAACAAACAAACAAACAAACATCAGAAATAAAAATCAATCATAAAAATGGAAATAAGAAACAAAATTAACCAACAAAAAATAAGAATTAAAAAACTAGAAAAAAATTACAAATTATAAACAAATAAATAGTAAAAAAACCATATTAAAAAAAAAAACAAAACAAATATGTAAACTAAAAAACTTTGGGAAAAGAAAAAAATAAACATTATAAAAAACTCTAAAATTAAGTAGGCAAAAATAGAAAAATTAAAAAAAAAAAAACATTAACAAAAAACTAAAAGAAAAAATTAAAAACAAACTAGATTTAAAAAAAAATGGAAAATTAACAAAAAAATATTAAAAACTAGTGAAATTAAAATTAAAATGATGATTACTTAAAAAATAAATGTATATATATATATATATATATATATATATATATATATATATATATATATATGACAAAAAATAAATAAAAAATGTTTAAAAAAAAATTGTTTCATAAACCATAAAAGAATTTAGAAAAAAAAAAAAAAAAAAAAATTATATATATAAAATTAAGTAGGTAAAAATAGAAAGATTAAAAAAATCATTAGCAAAAACTAGCAAAAAAAAAAATTAAAATTAAAAACAAACTAGATTAAACAAAATTAGAAAATTAACAAAAAAAAATAAAAAATAAAAACTAATAAAATTACTATTAAAAGCATTTAGAAAAAACAAAAAAGACAAAAATAAGTTCAAAATATTAAAAAAAAAACAAAAAAAAAATCAAAATTTTAAAAGCATACGTCTTTTCCAATTAAAAAAAATAAAATAAAATTAAAAAACATTCTAAACTTTAAAAAAAATGTGTTTTTGATTTTTAAAAATAGAAATAAATTTTTTTTATTAAATTTTCATTACTTATTTAAAAACAAACCAAAAAAAATCATTAAAATTTTTTAATAAAAAATTTTAAATTTTAATTTAATAAACAATTTTAATAAAACTTAAATTTTAAATTATTATAATAAGAATTAAATTATTAAAAACACTTGTCAAATAATTTTAATTAAAAAAAAAAATTTAATGTTTGTATTTTTTTTTAAACCATTTTTTTTTTAATTAAAAAAAATATATATTAAATTTTATTAAATATTAAACTATTAAAAAATTTTAACAAAATTTTTTAATAAGAATTAAATTTTAATTTTTTTTAAAACTTTCATTTTATAAAAAATAAAATGAAAAAAAAAATTAACGTGCGGCCCCGGCCGCGCCACCCCCGGGCCGCTCGGGGGCCATGGGGCGATTCCCGGAAGACCCCCCACCCCCTGCCGCGCCACCCCCGGGCCGCTCCGGGGCCATGGGGCGATTCCGGGAATCGCCCCATGGCCCCCGAGCGACCTGGGGGTGGCGCGGCTGGGGGCGGGGGTCTGGACGCAGACCCCCCCGCCCCCGGCCGCGCCACCCCCGGGCCGCTCGGGGGCCATGGGGCGATTCCCGGAATCACCCCATGGCAACCGAGCGGCCCGGGGGTGGCACAGAAATTTGAAAAAAAAAATAAAATTTAATTTTTATTAAAATTATTTGTTAATTTTTTTTAATAATTTAATTTTTAATAAAATTTAATATAATTTTTTTCACAAAAAAAAAAAAAAATCGTTTCAAATTGTTTTTTTTTTTTTTTTCAAATAAAAATTGTTTAATTTTTGTTTTTAATAAAAACAAAGATGGTTTAAAAAAAAATTATTTATTTATTTTTAAATAAAATATATATGTTTAATAAAAATAATTGCAGTTTTTTTTTTAATAAAAATTACGCGCTTTTATGGGGTTTTTTTTATAATTTAAATTTGTTTTTGTGTTTTTTTTTTATATTAATTTTACCAGTATTTTTTAATTTTTTTCTGTTGATTTTTTTTTTTTTTTTTTTTTTTTTTTTAAACTAGTTTGTTTTTAATTTTTTCCCTAGTTATTGCTAATGTTTTTTTTAATTTATCTATTTTTACTTACTTAATTTTATAAATATATATTTTTTTAATTTTCTTTTTTTTTTTTCCAAAGTTTTTGATGGTTTGTGAGATATTTTCTTTTATTACATTTTGCATTTTTTTTAATATTAATTTTACTATTTTTTTAATTTTTTTTGTTATTTTTCTATTTCTTTTTTTTAAACTAGTTTGTTTTTATTTTTTTTTTTCTTTTCCCTAGTTTTTGCTAATGTTTTTTTTTTAATTTCTCAATATTTACTTACTTAATTTTATATATATATGTATTTTTTTAATTTTTTTTTCTTTTCCAAATTCTTTTATGGTTTGTGAGATAAATTTTTTTAACATTTTTTATTTTTTATTTTTGTCTTTTTTACATATATTTTTATATTTTTTTTTAGAGACAATTATTTCATTTGGATTGAAAATTTAATTAACGATGTATAAATATGTAGTATATCGAAAATGCAAAATATCGACCTTCTTCTTTAAATATGCAAATCAATAAAAACCCCACTACAAAAAAAATAAAAATTAAAATAAAAACTAGAAAATATGAAAAAGAAGACCACTTCCAAAATTATTAAATTTACGAAATAATTATTTACATTTCCTATGTTAGAAAAATTTAAAGTCAAAAAATAGGTCTTTTAAAAAAAGGGTCTGATGTAGAATAACCACTTTTTTAAATCAGCATGAAAATCACTACCATTCTAAAACGCAATGTACATAAAAAAAATTAAAGTTTCAAAAACTATGCTTTAAAAAAAACATGTGTGTTCTGCATCACCCCTTTTCAAAATCGGGTCACTTTTTTGCTATCTCTACAAAACGGGTAACAGTAGCAGTTCCCGTTTCAAAGTTTACACTGTTATTTGTCATGAAATGCATTGAAGATGTCAATTGTTTAGGGTTTTTTCAAAGAGTGCAGGAAGTAGGTTACCATGAGCGTCTCATAGGTATATTTTCCCTCATCTTGAAGGAAGACAAGATCACCATTGCAAGGAATGATTTCATGTTTTCAGTGGATGCCATGTCTCAAGCTACAAGCATACCAAACCATGATGAAAACGAGTTCAAAGGCATGAACCCAGACCTAGAAGAGTACAAACCCTACTTGAAATCACAATAGAAAGGAGCTCACTAACATGTTTTCCCATTCAAATACTTATTGGAGAGATATGCACCATTGATGAAGGCTGTCATGAAGTTATTCACATGTGAGGGTAGATTTTCTAGGCTATATCAATACCACATAAGAATGCTCATGCACTTTACAACTGCCAAGTCTCTAAATTTGTCCCGCTACTTGTATAGGAGCCTAACAAAAATGTCTAAAAGGGTGCAATTGAAAGGCAAAGTGAATTATCCCAGTCTCTTTCACCATATCCTGATAAAGGTTATAGCACTCCATCAGTTGAAAGAGAAGAACATGACATGGGAAACCTTCATTGAGGTAGCCTTGAAAACGCATATAACCACTTCACCAAGCCAACACCAAACCATGTCAGTACAACCCATGGAGGTCGGTTCATCAAGAAAACATGATGAGGTTTCCAAGGCAACTAGGCCTGAGGTGACAAAGACATATTAGAGAGGTAGAAGCCTTGTGTTTCCTCCTAAAATTGAGGAAGGGGCCAAACCTACTACATCAGCAAAACAAGGATCACCATCACATCATGAGGCTTCATTGCATGATGAGGAACCCATTGAGCATGACTTTGACCTAGTTGACTTGGAGGCACATGATGAGCATCAAACCTTGCAACAAGTCATCAAAGAGAAGGATTATTAGATTGTGGATCTCAAGGACAATTTGGAAAGGGCCAAATTCATCATTTCATTCCTTGAGCAAGAAAACAATCAACTTAAGGCAAAACAACTAGTCATGGAGAAAGAGAAATTCAAAGCCAAGAAACAAGAGATGAAAGGCAAGGCAGTGGTGGACCATGAGGACACTGAGCATCATGAAGGAAATGTGGCAAGGAAGAGACCAAGGACAATGGGTCTTAGGAAGGCACTTCAAAGGGAAAGAGGACAAAATCCACCAATGGAAGAATTGACCTTTGAAGAGAGGATTTCCATGTAAATAAATGAGGACTGGGAGTTTTGGCTTGACAAAGTCAATTTCCACCTTGAGAAGCTCCTTGACAAGGCCAATAGGGATAACAAGTTGCAAAAGAAAATTGTCATCCATTATTAAACAAGGAATCAGGTTGCCAAGGTCAAAATCAAGTAGTTGAAGGAAAAACTCAAGGAAACCCTAATCAGCCAAGAGGAGAAGGGTAAGTTATATTTTCTTGTTGGTCTCTGGACAAATTTTGGGAGGATTTGGAGAAAATTTTGTGTTTTGTTGCAGACTAGTGCAAACTTGCAATTTTTTGGCAATTTTCTATCTAGGAGCATAATGAGCTCACGCCACGCTTCTTCCTCAGGTCTCCAAATGATGGAAACTCAGCATTTTTGGAAGTCTTATGACCCCCTCTCAAAACTAATTTTCCCACTTTCCTAGTATGGGGCTCATTTTTTGAGAAATTTTCAAAAAAGAGGCCAAAAATCACCTTTCTACCTCTCTTTCTCCATTTCGTTGTGCACTTGGAGACACCTTGGGAGAATGGTCATATATCAGCCAAAAATGGGTCATTTGAGTGCAAAAATACTCTAAAGACATCTACGCTCTCCCATATTTCCAGAAAAGGATTTAGATATGGATTCAGAAAGACACTCAAAAATGGCCTCCAACAACGCGCTGCACACTTGGAAATTTATGAGATTTTTGTAAAATTTTCACTGTGTAATTTTTTGTAATTCCTAGTTTGAATTTGGTAAAAATCAAAAGGGTGAAGTAGATGAATGTGAGGGGTAAAATTAAATGTAAATAATGGGTGGTTAGTCTTTGTAAGCTATTTTGATGTAAATTTGACCTCATTTATGAGAGAGGTTGGAGTCAAAGTTAATTGTAGAAGTTGTTTTTAACTCCCCTAGAATCCTTTACATTCCATTCATGTCTTCACTATGATTTCATAGAGAGAGCCCTCTCTGGTTTGGTAGGTCTAGCTACCAAACTAAAAGCTTGGTATATGGTTACCTCCGTCGACCTCCTCATTAGCTCGGGACATTGTGGAGGATAACAAAGGGCATGACAACTAGGGAGTGCCAAGGTGTTCTAGTGAATGTAAGGTTCCCAAGTCATGGAAAAATGTAATGCTAGTTGTGAGGTCATGGATGCTAAGGTGTGTTAGGGAATGCTAGCGCATGCTAGCATGTGCTAGATAGTATGAAGACATGTCAAACAAACTAAGATGTGCCAAGTGCTAAGGCATGCCAAGATGTACAAGGGTGTGACAATGCATGCTAAGGACCATCAAGGAAATAAAGGGGAGGAAAAAGTTAAACTACAAGGAAATGAGCACATAATGGGGTTAATAAGTCATCAATTTACCTTTTCCATGAGGGGCATGCTAGGAGCGTCAACACTAGGTGCCAATAGGTGCCAAGTGCCAAATATTCCTCTGTTTCTTCTCATCTAGTTTCCAATAATTGATCTCAAATAACTTTAATATTAAACCATGCCAAAGCATACCAAGTCATCTCAATGCATGCCCAACATGTTAAGTCTTTCCAACTTCCAACACGTGACAAGTGCCAATGTGCTCTAGGGAGTGTGATGCATGCTATGAAGTGGCAGAGCATATCAAAGAGTGCTAAGGTGTGCAAGAGAGTGCCAATGCATGTTGAGGAGTGTTAGGGAGTACTAGGATAAAACAAGGGATCACTAGTTCAAAATGCATGGAAGTGAATGAATATGAGGGTGTGTCGGGGATGTTAATGAGTGCTAGATATCATGCCAAGGAGGGGGTGACAAGGTATGCTAAGCATGGGTAAGGCATGCCAGGGAATACCAGGGAATGTCAAGAAGTGCTAGAGTGTGCTAGGTAGTTCCGGGGTATGCTAACACATGACAAATAGTGCCAAGGAATGCCATGTGCTAAGACATGCTAGGATGTGCAGGGTGCCAAAGTATGCCAATATGTGTTAAGAAGTTTCAAGGCAAAAAAAGAAATAACCAAGCTAAAATGCAAGGAAATGAACACATAAGAGGGTTAATAAGTCAGGTCTTTATCTTTTTCAAAAGGGGCATGCTCGGCACACTAATAATATGTTCTAGCCAAGTGCCAATGTGTGCCAAGTGCTAATGTTTGTCAATGCAATATTATGCCAAGGTGTTCTAGGGCATGCTAGGGACTATAGGGAATGCCAACACATGATAGGGGAGTGCTATGCTATGCTAGGGCATGCCAACATGTGCCTGGGCATCCTACTCATGGCAAGATGTTATAGGTACAAAGATGTTCTAGGTACAAATATGTTCCCAGACATGCGAGGTGCCAAGGAATGTTAGTGTACTATTCCAAAGCATGTTAAGGTGTGCCATGAGTGTTGAGGAGTGCTAGGTCTCTCTCATTAATAGAATTGACAAAGCTTGATTATGTATTAAATAATATAGTTCCTACACACACTAGTGGAACTTTATTTAAAGAAAATTTGCTAGATAATAAACCTAATAGATATGAATCATGTGTTGACTCATAGGAAAACTATATTCTTATGACTTGAGGGAAATGATATGTTAGAGCCTAGATTTATCTCAGGCTAAAAAGACAAGGTTCTAGGTCCACATCAAACCACGCTCATCCTCGTAGCTAGCCCTACGAGGATAGGAGAGGGATCTCTCCGGGTCAATCTCGGCAAAAGACAAGCGATGGGGCTCAAGATGACTAATTTTGCAGCTAATTTTAGGCTAGGTATTAAGTGCAGGGATTTGATTAGGTTTTTTGAGGGTTTTGTTAAAAAAATGGGAAAGGAAAATTTGGGCTCGGGAATCAGGCACAGTTTCTGCAGAGTTCCGATTGGGGAAAGGAAGGAAATCGCTTTGATGCTTTAAAGTGAGCAAGATGGATAGATCAGACTGGTGAGGCACTAAGGAGAGTGAGAAAGTCTCAAGAATTCTCCTTACACAGATGAAAACATGGAAATTTAAACAAATTCAAAGGCAGAGCATAGGAGTTATGGATTCTACCTTAATCACTCATTTGTTCTAATTCATAAGAAGAAGCAGGAAAAGTATACACATAACACTAATGAAATTACAATTACTCAGAGAAGCACACCATAAAAACATAAAGCCACATGGATCCCAAACAGTGCTGCAAAACCCTGGTCTTTCCTTAGCCAAAAATGCAGAGATAAAATGTACAACGATATGCCAAAACAATACCAAGTGTCCAACCCTGAAAATAACTTAGAAAATACATGATATAGACTAGCCCAACCCATTCCCTTGCCTCTAGGGGTCGAGTTCATCATTATAGGAGCTGTTTCAACCAATTCTAAACAAAGTACTAAAATCTAGGCAATCAAAACAACTTGCCTCCATAAGGTAGGAAACTGATTCATTCATTAAATTTTCACTCTTTGGTGAATGAATCCTATAGAACAAGTAATTAAGTGTCAAAATTACATCATGTTCACTCAATTACATCAAGATAAGTAAAAAATTACATCACAAAGCAAAACTAGTCAAACTGGCCGAATTTCTAAGCTGGAAGGTGAAAAATTGGGCAAAAAGCCTTTGTGCGCTGCGCCAAAATCTGTATGCGTCACACCACTTTGGAGCTGATTTTGAGGCACTTGCTGAAGTCCAAATTGAGTCCAAGTGTGCTTGTTGGAAGGCCTTGCCTGTCTACTTTCCAACCCAAGTAGAATTTGAAAATTTGGTTCTCATTTTCCCCTCCAAAACCTCAATCTCCAAAGACTGCTTCCTGTGTGTGAAATTAGGGGCAGAGAGGTCATTTTTAGGGTGTTTTTGACCTCCTGAGGACTCAAAACTTGCCCAAACTTCTTGGACATGCACCAACAGTCATGATTTTTCATGAAAAATCCAAAAATATATTTTTTTTTTCATTTGAGCCTCCTATCCTAAGCGCGTGCCACGTGGCACGGCACACAAGGAGAAGGTGCGGCGCACTGGGCTTGAGGTGCGGCGCATAGAGCCTGTGTGTAGCACTTTTTGCAGGAGACTTTTGGAGGCCTTACCGGTGTCCAAATTGGGCACAGGATAGCTTGTTGGAAAGGTATTTGAGTCTACATTCTAACCCAACTATAACTTTTCAATTTGGAGTTCACTATCCCTGTCAGAAATCAGATCTCCCAAGACTGGTCAAAATGTGCCAAATGAGGCTGCCTCAAGGCAGAGTGCTGTTGCAATCAACTTTTTAATGCCTTCCTCAACTCCAAATTGAGCTCATGATAGCTCATTGGAAATATACTTGTGTCTAGTTATCATTTGGCTCATCAATCAAGTCATTTGGCCAACCAAGCTAGGAGAAAACTCGATTTTCCCAAGGTCACTTCAGAGGTGCATCAATTCTCCCGAGGCAACTATATTTTTGCCATTTATCCAAAAATATGACACCTGTGTAAAAAGTGAAGGATTTTTTTCTTCCTTCACCTGTTTTGGACCAAAACCTCTCCCAGTTTTCAAAAATTCATCTTTTCTTGCTCAGAAACATCATTTGAGTAAAACCTACCTCAATGTGTGGAACAAAAGATTTGTCGAAATGAAGCGAATGAAGGGGATAGGGAGCTTCTAAATTCTTGAGGAAATTTTGGGAAGTAGGAAGGGATGTTAGGAAGTAGGATAAAGTGGAATCTTAGAAATTGAGTGAGGGGCAGGGGTCCAAAAGGGCAAAACACAGGCCTAGGCTCGAAAATAGGGTTTGTAGCAAGAAACTAGGTTTTGTGCAAAAATGAGGAATTTGGGGGATCTTAGTGATGGGAAGTATTTGATAAGGTACTTTAAGGATAGGGGAAGGTGTATGAACATCAGGATACAAGTTTTGCTGATGATTTGATCATCCAAGATAAATTACCTTCAAAACCCTAGGAGAGGGAAATGACCTTACCCAGGCACAACTGAAGCATGAACAAGGTGTAAAATGACCCAGTGGAACTTGACATGATAAAAACAACCCTTTGAATGATGGTAGACTCAGTTGAATAGTGACATAGACCAACATTTAGACAACTTTGACAGGAATAAAAGCAAACCCTAGACCTAATGCCTAGTGACCAAATTTTGCTTGAAGACTCACTGAAATGACAAAATTTTACCTTGACACCTTGAAATCACTTTGTAAGAGCATGTTCGATCACTGGAGGAAGGCTGGAAAGACTGACACTAACATTGGCTCCAATGGGGATGGTAGCTCCTTGTAGGTGCTAAGAATGGCAGATCTCTGGAAGAGCTAGACAGTGCCTTCGTCCATTGGGCAATGGAGTCAAAACTCAAGATAAAATGCATGACTGAAAACCGACACAAACTAACTTAACAACAAAACTGAAAAATGACTCACAAATGACTCATGACTGAACTAAAAACTAACTTGATACTTAAACACAACCGACAAACTGGAAATGATGCTCAAAGTTGAGCTTATTCATCAAAACCTACTCTAATAGTTTCATTTATCACCTAATCAAATGAAATGAAACAACCAATGCAACCAAGTAAGTATTCCATCTGCTATTTGAATTCTCCGCAAGTGCTTGCTTATGAACAACAAGAGAGAACTACTGAAAGGCAACTCCCATGAAAACTTGGAAACAGATTCATTAAATGCAATGGATTCTCTATCCGCCTCTAAAAACATTGCATAAGGATCTTGAAGTTCATGCACACTGGGACTTAGCTCATCCAACGGATTACTTCTCTTTTCCTCATACCATGAATGCAAATTTTGTTTTGAGCTTTGTGACGAGACTCCTGCTAAAAATGACAAAGAAACCGACTGTCATATCAAATTCATATCAACACACATTTGAAGCTCACATGTAGTCAATGGAGAAGGACTTGGACTGCAAACATCATCCAACACATTAGCTATTGGATCATGAAAAACTTGAAAAGACTACTGCAACCCATTTTCTATTGGTTTCGATGAGATTACATGATTTCTTACATGCTGCTCATTCTTTACTGAAGATGTACTATGCAATTTTCCTTTCAAAAACTTAAATGATTCGAAATAAAATGGTATGGAATCATCTTGCATCATCTTAGCATATGTTCCATCTTCCAAGTCTTTATTTGCAACGTGACAATCAAAGGCATTTGGGGGCTGCAAATCTGGATATGAAAAGTCTTGAAAAAGGTTTTCATTGCCCTCAAGATGGTCCAAAGGAAGACTTGTTGACAGTTGATTTCTAATTGCATGGAAGTTGTCTCTGATGAACTGACATGAATATATAAAAAAAGGCAAAGATCCTTCACTTCAAAATTTGCTGCACTTTCCTCGTCATTTTTATAGCTGATATGCATCGGTTGATCACTGTACTGAAGCTGCTGAAAGTGAACTTCATCCTCCCACAAACTAGCTGTTAGTTTGTTTGCAAGATTAGCTTCTATTTGGAGGACATAATCATCATCATACTGATCAAACTGAGGCAAATCATCAGTATACAACACATCATCAAGCGTACATGTCATATCAACAATTCTCTCTTCTCCAAGATGATCTACAAAACCATCATTATTGGATCTATAACAATTGGGATAAGAAAAAAGATGCTTTGGATCAACAACTTGTTTTTCTTCAATCAGCGAGCCATGGGCTTGAACATCATAATCATTCCTTGTGGTGATCCTTTGCATCATCTCTTCCACTACACTTACCAAAATGTCAAGCTTTACCTCTAGAGATTTCCATTCCTCCGGATCTATGTTTTTCATCTCTTCTTCCTTCAACCTTGCCCTTGTGATTAGCAAGTGAGCCTCTACATTTACTGCACTATTCTGCATCTCTTCAAGTGTTGCAAGATTCCTTTCTCTCAGTTGAAACTCCATTTCCGAATCAAAGGCACCCAGATAGTGCAAGAGAGCAGATCTAGGAGGAGGCCTGATATCAACTGGCATTGAATAATAAACTTGATTAAATCTAGCTAAAAAATGTTGTACTATCTCCCCTGGCATTCTTTTCAGCTAGTTATACTCTTCTATAATCAAGAAAAGGTTCTGTCTAACCACCCACCTGTCGAGGAAAACTTTGACAAACTACTGGAGATCTGAGATGCTCATGTCAGGCAGGGCTTTGAACCAACTCTTCACTTTGCCTTGCAAAGAAAGAGCAAAAATCCTTATACTCACATCTTCTTTATCAACTTCAAAAAGATCTAGAAAATTCTCAACATTCTGCACATGTTGCTCACCGTTGACATTCTTACATTCACCGTCAAACCTTGACAAGTATAGATCATAGTTTTTGGGAAAAGCATGAAGAACAGAAGGTAAAACAAGAGGTTTATACCTATATGGGACTATACAAGGTGTAGGAGTATATACAAGAGCTACTGGATTAGTTTTGGTCTCTTGAGGTTCATCAGTTTTAAGGTAGTCATCACAAGATTCAGAAGAAAGGTTTTGATCAAGCTCAAAGGTATACAAATCTTTGGTATTCAAAATCTTCAAAGGGAAAGAATCAACTGCAGGCCGAGGATCTCTTCTCAAATATAGTATACTTTGCAAAGCCTTCTTGACATTCTCGAGAAAAGAGAAGAAATAATTTAGAACAAAGAACAAAATGTCTTAGATGAAATTCCAACTCGAATACCTGATCTGTCCATATTGTCCTTTCATGTTTTTGCTGGTCAAGTTCATCCTCCAGTGGAGTCTTTGGATCTGATCTCAAAACTAATTTAGAGTCGCCAAGTGAAGGATTTTAGCCTTGCCAGTGTCTGATCGTTGTCCACCATCAACAATCAGATCTGAACTTGATACATGTACTGGGGCAATTAACAAGTTAGATGTCACATTTACAAGCTAGACCGGAGATTGACTGAAGCAGCATTTATCTACTTCCGCTAATGCAAAGCAAAAGCATTTCGAAGGCTACTTGGCATAACTTCAGGCTCCGTCTGTAGCTATAAAACAAATGACATCAACAAGCAAACTATTTTCTTCCCCAGTACGGTCGCCACTATGTTAGAGCCTAGATTTGTCTCAGGTTGAAAAGACAAGGTTCTAGGTCCACATCAAACCACGCTTATCCTCGTAGCTAGCCCTACGAGGACAGGAGAGGGCTCTCTCTGGGTCGATATTGACAAAAGACAAGCGATGGGGCTCGAGATGACTGATTTTGCAACTAATTTTAGGCTAGGTATTAAGTGCAGGGATTTGATTTGGTTTTTTGAGGGTTTTGTTGAGAAAATGGGAAAGGCAAATTTGGGCTCGGGAATGAGGCACAGTTTCTGCAGAGTTTCGATTGGGGAAAGGAATGCAATCACTTTGATGCTTTAAAGTGAGCAAGATGGATAGATCAGACTGGTGAGGCGTTAAGGAGAGCGAGAAATTCTCAAGAATTCTCCTCACACAGATGAAAACATGGAAATTTAAACAAATTCAAAGGAAGAGCATAGCAGTTATGGATTCTACCTTAATCACTCATTTGTTCAAATTCATAATAAGAAGCGGGAAAATGGTACACATAACACTAATGAACTTACAATTACTCAGAGAAGCACACCATCAAAACATAAAGCCACATGGATCCCAAACAGTGCTGCAAAACCCTAGTCTTTCCTTAGCTAAAAATGCAGAGATAGAATGTACAATGATATGCCAAAGCAATCCCAAGTGTCCAACCCTAAAAATGACTTATAAAATACATGATATAGACTAGCCCAACACATTCCCTTGCCTCTAGGGGTTGATCTCATCATTCTAGGAGTTGTTTCAAACAATTCTAAACAAAGTACTAAAATCTAGGCAATCAAAACAACTTACCTCCATAAGGTAGGAAACTGATTCATTCATTAAATTTTCACTCTTTGGTGAATGAATCCTCTAGAACAAGTAACTAAGTGTCAAAATTACATCATGTTCACTCAATTACATCAAGATAAGTAAAAAATTACATCACAAAGCAAAACTAGTCAAACTGGCCGAATTTCTGAGCTGGAAGGTGAAAAATTGGGCAAAAAACCTCTGTGCGCCGCGCCAAAATCTGTATGCATCATGCCACTTTGGAGCTGATTTTGAGGCACTTTCTGAAGTCCAAATTGAGCCCAAGTGTGCTTGTTGGAAATCCCTACCTGTCTAATTTCCAAACCAAGTGGAATTTTTGAATTTGGTGCCCATTTTACCCTCCAAAACCTCAATCTCCCAAGACTGCTTCCTGTGTGTGAAATTAGGGGCAGAGAGGTCATTTTTAGGGTGTTTTTGACCTCCTAAGGACTCAAAAATTGCCCAAACTTCTTGGACATGCACCAACAGTCATGATTTTTCATGAAAAATCCAAAAATATGAAATTTTCTGCATTTGGAGCCTCCTATCCTAAGCGCGCGCCACGTGGCGCGACGCACAGGGAGAAGGCGTGGCGCACTGGGCTTGAGGCGTGGCGCATAGAGCCTGTGCGTAGCACCTTTTCCAAGAGACTTTTGGAGGCCTTCATAGTGTCCAAATTGGGTGCATGATATTTTTTTGGAAAGGTATTTGAGTCTACTTTCCAACCCAACTGGAATTTTTCAATTTGGAGTTCATTTTCCCTATCAAAAATCAAATCTCCCAAGACTGGTCAAAATGTGCCAAATGAGGTTGCCTCAAGGCAGAGGGCTGTTGCAGTCAACCTTATAATGCCTTCATCAACTCCAAATTGAGCTCATGATATCTCATTGGAAATATATTTGTGTCTAGTTATCATTTTACTCATGAATCAAGTCATTTGGCCAACCAAGCTAGGAGAAAGCTTGATTTTCCCAAGGTTACTTCAGAGGTCTATCAATTCTCCCGAGGGAACTGTATTTTTGACATTTCTCCAAAACCATGACACCTGTGTAAAAATTGAAGGATTTTTTTCTTCCTTGGCTTGTTGTGGACAAAAACCTCTCTCAGTTTTCAAAAATTCATCTTTTCTTTCTCAGAAACATCATTTGAGTAAAACCTACCCCGATGTGCGGAACAAGAGATTTCTCGAAATGAAGCGAAATGAAGGGGATTGGGAGCTTCTAAATTCTTGAGGAAATTTTGGGAAGTAGGGAGGGATGTTAGGAAGTAGGAGAAAGTGGAATCAGAAATTGAGTGAGGGGAAGGGGTCCAAAAGGGCAAAACACAGGCCTAAGCTCGAAAATAGGGTTTGTAGCAAGAAACTAGGGTTTGTGCAAAAATGAGGAATTTGGGGGATCTAAGTGATGGGAAGTGTTTGATAAGGTACTTTAAGGATAGGGGAAGGTGTATGAACATCAAGATACAAATTTTGCCAATGATTTGACCGTCCAAGAGAAATTGCCTTCAAAACCCTAGGAGAGGGAAATGACCTTACCCAGGTGCAACTGAAGCATGAACAAGGTGTAAAATGACCCAGTGGAACTTGACATGATAAAGACAACCCTTTGAATGATGGTAGACTCAGCTGAATAGTGACATAGACCGACATTTAGACAACTTTGACAGGAGTAAAAGCAAACCCTAGACCTAATGCCTAGTGACGAAATTTTGCTTGAAGACTCACTGAAATGACAAAATTTGACCTTGACACCTTGAAATCACTTTGTAAGAGCATGTTTGATCACTGGAGGAAGGTTGGAAAGACTGACACTAACATGATACACACTAATTACTTCTTAACAAATTTACTGACTATTATAACCACTATGACCTTGGACACCTAATGAAAAAGACTCCACAGCAATGGTCTTAAATCATTATCTTTTGAAAAAAAATATAGTAATAGGTATATAGCATCATCAAAAACTCATTGGAATGATCAATGATGACGAACATTTTTTGACCGTCACCAAAAGTAACCAAAAAGAGCATTAGTGAGGACCAATAAAATATCGTCACTAGAAGTGTCACCAAAGAGAGAATTAGTGATGGACCTTTAACGACCCTCACCAAAAGTGTCAACAAAGAGAGAATTAGTGACGGGCCTTTAACGACCCTCACCAAAAAAGTCATTGAAAATGGCTTTGGTGACAAACCTTAAAGGACCATCATTATATACACTTACAACAATGATTTTTTAAAGACCGTCATCAGATGCGACATTGGTGACGGACCTTAAAGGTTTGTCACAGGCATGAAGCATCATCAAAAACTAATTGGAATGATCAATGATGACGAACATTTATTGACCATCACCAAAAGTAACCAAAAATAACATTGGTGACAGTCAATAAATATTGTCACTAGAAGTGTCACCAAAGAGAGAATTAGTGATGGGCCTTTAACAACCCTCACCAAAAGTGTCACCAAAGAGAGAATTAGTGACGGGCCTTTAACGACCCTCACAAAAATTGTCATTGAAAATGGCTTTGGTGAAAAACCTTAAAGGACCATCACTATATACACTTACAACAACATTTTTTAAAGACCGTCACCATATGCAACATTGGTAATGGACCTTAAAGGTTCGTCAGAGGCATGACCCTCTATTGGGAACGGGTTCCCCCAAGAGTTAGTTTTAGGGCTAAAAGCCCATGTTTTAGGGCAGAAAGCCCAAATTTTGTAATAAAGATGTAACTTCTTCGCATTTTGTGGTCGCGGAGTGTGAAGATGTCAAGAGTCATAAAGGGTTGTCTGCCCTTGTTTTGTAAAGTCTCATGTCGGCTGTAAATATCTACCCATGGTCCGCAGACCATGGGATTATATAAAAAGGGAGTCTTAGAAGAGTCTAAGGCAATTAAGTAGAGGAAGTAATGGTAGAAAGAGTTTATGGGTAAGGAGTTCTAAGTGTTCTCGGGTCCTAGCATAGATAGAGGCTCTACAGCTGAGTGCACAGAGGTCTAGGGTGGAAGTTTGCAACTGAGTGCGCGGACCCCTGCAGTTGTGTGCGTAGGGTGGATAGAGTCTGTACTGAACTTGAGATATCAATAAAGAGAAGTATTCTGCAAATCACTATGTATCTTGTCTCTGTTTAATGCATCTGATTATATTATGTTACGATCTGGGTTTACATTATAATGCTTATTTGATGCAGGAATGTATCTAATTATATCTATTAATTGAACGCAAGAAAGAATATAGGTTTACATGAAGATAACTGTAAGTACATGGTAGATTAAGTAACACTTAAGAGACCTTGGGAACTTATACAGTAACGTAGCCACAAGAGCATGTAAGTGCCTAGACCTCAGGTTAGGGCTGCGCAAAGATTAGTCGGATACCTTCGTTGAGGTACTTAAGGACGGAAGAGAAGGAACATCAATAAGCCTTGAAGGCTTATCGATCTACACGAAGGTAGGATTAGAAAGTGTAGATCGATATCACAACCATCTCAGGGTACGGAAACTTGGTTCCTGCATCCCCCCATATTGCTTCCGGTAGACTTCGGTCTGCACTCCGTGGGATGATGCCGAAAAGGTTAGTAGTGTAGGGATTTTCTTGGCTGACTAATGCTAAACCTGGGTCAGGGCCCATCAAGCGAACAAATGGTTCCGTTGCTGGGACCAGGATCTACATAATGAGATGTGTGATGTCGTATCATTGGAATCCAACTAAGAAAGAAATCAAAACCTGGTTGGATATAAAGATTCACGAATTTGCGACGTAAGAAAAAAATAATCCATGATTGACAAAAGAACACTGGTTGGACAGATACCTGTACACAGAAATACATAAAATCTTCTTCTATTCCTTCCTGGCTGAGTTATATGAGTGGATCGTGAAGTTGGCAGATGACCAAGGAAGGTGGAGGTTTGATAAGCCAATTTTGACGCCAAAGCTAGTAAGGAGGTTGGAAGCTTCTGAAGATAAGATTGTGCGCGCTGTCAACCATTGGCTCGACCAAATCATAGGAGGATTTTTGATAGAGTTCGCGGTTAATACCTTTTTCAGCTATAGTGAAGTAAAGTACCGCTTCTTCAAAGGAACGCGAGGTAAGTATTTAAAATCACTGAATACTTGGATAAGATGCTCTTGTGTGAACAATGGGTTATGTGGTTACCTTGATGTTTGGAGCTACGTGAAGCGAAAAACCTTTTAGGGACGGAGGAATAAAAGGTCCTGAGTATAGCCCACTGATCGGACCTCCTTTAAGTGATGATAAAGGAGTACCATAGACTTCTCCCTTCAGTGCTAGTCGGTTGATAAGACAAGGGTTCCCGCGAATACCTACATTGCCTCCACCCTCATCCCATCCATCCACACCACCTCCATCCTTGGCTCCACCACTCACCCCATCACCCACACCACCACCACCTCCATTGTTCAATATGGTGAGCTCCGTAAAACTACCTATATTCAAGGGCATAGGGAATGTGGATCCAAACCAATTTTGGTTCATCATAAAGGCTGTATGGGAAGCTCAAGGCATCACATATGATCACATGAAGAAGGCGACATTCGTTAGTGCTTTGCAGGATCGTGCGCTAACCTGGTACATCAAGTACACTAATGATAACTAGGCAGCTATGCTGGTAGAGCTCCAAACCGCGTTGAATAAAGAATTCAGTAGGCCTAAGCCTAAAGCGCAGTCGATTATGGGATTCAAGGAAATTTTGATGAAACCAGGTGAGACCCCTTGGGATTTGGATCAGAGATTGAAGTGTAAAATCTGTGAAGATAATATGAATCTAACAGATGGGCAACACTACGAATGGTTCATGGCTTCGCTCATACCTCACCTAATGGTTACACTATCACAACAGAAGATTACGACTTAGGCAGAAGCCTTGGAGATTGCAATGAGACTACATGAAGCACCAATGCAACATCTGAAACTGGGGGTTCAATAGATTCATGTGTAGTTGCAAAACCTTTGTCTCGAGATGAAAAGTCTGAAGTAGGACATAACACCTTGGCCAGAGGCATGTGAGTAACTCTTGTGCATAAAATGCAAGGGTCAGGGGCATGACAAGGATCACTGCCCAGTCTTCACGAACTATGTTGTAGCAGTAGGATCAATGCCTCTACGACTGGAGGTTGTGGTAGGGCCAAGTGCAGGGCCTGCACTATGGTGTACTATATGTCAGGTAGGAGGGAAACATACGACTGATAATTTCCATTAGATACAGAAATTTTTAGAAACACTACAACAACTGTTCTGCAATTTCTGTCAATCAGTAGTCCATGATGAGCGCAATTGTCAAAGTTACGGATTGATGATGGAAAGGACACCTGCATATAGGGTGTAGATAGAAATGTGGCCTATAGACCAAGGTATTGGGGGAATGTGAGGTGAGTATCAAGGGCGCAGATGAGGCTGAGGTGGAGGAGGGCCTAGTAGAGGCCAAGGGCAACTTATTTGTTACAATTGTGGAGGACCAGGACACTATGCGAGGGATTATCCAAATCTGACGTGACTGTCATGCCGCTACTGTACTTAGTTTGACCATGCAACTGAGGATTGACCTATATTATTTGCTAATATTTGCGAAAAGGGGGTGTAGCCTCTGCAGCTGATGCAGAACCTCGAGATGATGAGGGCTGAGCCTCGCGAGGAAGACCCTAAGGTAAACATTATGTTGCGAAGCAGAACCACGACTAGAGAGGATAAAGGGAAGTAGCCCACAGAAGGTGAATGGGTCCACAAAGCACCAAAAAAGGAGATTGGGTTTGATTTGGAGCGTGCAAAAGAAACATTTATGGAAGAAAAGAAAAGCTTCGCTGAGGCCTCTACCTCAGGAAGTCAGGAGAAACTAGTTGAAGAAATGGACCCATCCATGATTACCATGTTCTTGGAGACCTACATGAAGCTTCTCCATGACAGTAAGGCTATGAAGGGCCTACAGGAACTAATCTATCAATGCACTGGTAATGATGGTGCTACTGGTGAACCGCGCATGGTCAGGAAGATTGGAAAGCACAAGGAAAGGATAGGGCGGGAGATGAGACTCACCACGCAGATAGGGGAATAAGAGATGGACCAAGTTATCCTAGATCTGGGGTCCGGCGTGAATGTTTTTCCAAAATAGACTTGGTAAAGAATGGGGAGACCTGTGCTCTAGTGGTCTCCAATATATTTAAGAACGGTGAATCAACAAAAAATTATCCCAATGGCGAGGTTGCAAGGGGTCACAGTCGAGGGTGCAAGCACACTGGAGGATTTTGAGGTAATAGAGATTATGGATGATAGCAATCCCTACCCTGCACTCCTTGGAATCGATTGGGCCACTTACCTGAATGGGGTAATCAACCTAAAGAAGTGGAAGATCATATTTTAAAAGAAGTCGCTCCGTGTAGTGGTGCTGCTGTATCTCGGGGAGGGACTACACTATACAAAACCAATTCGAGATTATGAAAGTAATGACGATCTGGACCAGATTTACAAGATAACGACACAAGACCAGGTTTGGGTGAATCTGACAGTGGACGGACATATTACATGGGATTGCGAAAGCTCCTACACGTCAGATTCAGATGAAGAATTGGAGCATTAGTAGAACCGACTGCATGAAGTATCTATGCTACATTGTAATATGATGACCAAGTCATTGCATTGTGTGTCATCTGAAGTCAGGAATCTGGTTCATTATGATGGGTTGACTGATGTTGATTTCTTTTTGGATGTATTTGAAAGAGAAGTGCTGAAGAAACATCGCTTCTAGGCCTTGGACTGGGTATTGTGCGCTACGCCTGCAAGATGGTGGGGTATGCACAAGGATAGTTTCGGTGATTGGCACGACTATAGGAGGATGATGAGAATACGTTTTGGGAAGCCAAAAGTGCAGATGATAGATAAGTATGATGGAAGGGATGATCCGCGTGATCACTTAGCCAAATGGACTAAGGCCTATGGAGCAAAGCCTCAACTTGATTGGGTGAAAATATTTTGTCATACCTTGGGTGTCATACCAATGAATTGGTACTTGGAAACCAAGCTCTGCCATGGCACTGAAGAATGGGACATCTTGCACCAGGGATTTTTAATGATGTTCAACTTTGAGGATGGGTTTGACTGTATTGACGTGACACTACAGGAGGTTAAAGAAGTGATCTTTAGGATACCACAAGATCCTTTGGACCTAATCCAACCTGATTGGACTACCCAACTGAGCCATGCACTGGAATGCTATAACGTGACTATTGAAGAAGAAGACGAGGATCCCTGAAAAGTTAATATTCCAGAAACTGAAGGTCACCGCGAGGTTGAAGGTCCATAGATAGAGGATCCTAACATAACCGCGCTGCTGAAAACCAGGCAGGTCAACATTGGCACAGAGGCAGAACCAAAATTTGCAAAGATTGGGGACTATTGGGATGATGCGATAGTAGACAAGGTCGCTAAGCTCCTTCACGAATATCAGGATTTGTTCCCCACAAAGTTTTCTAATCTAAAAGGGATAATAGGAGACCTGGGTTTCATGAAGATCACCTTGAAACTGGATGCTAAGCCTATAAAACAAAGACCCTACCGCTTTAATTTTAAGTATAAGGAAATGGTTCACACTGAGTTAGATAAGACGCTCATGACATGAATTATTGAACTACTGGAGGAATCGGATTGGGTAAGCTCGATAGTGGTTCAAGAAAACAAATAGAAAGAAGAAATAAGTATATGCATGGATCTCTGGAAGCTGAATGATGCTTGCATGCATGACCCCTTCTCGAACTCATTCACTGATGAAGTCCTGGATAATGTAGGTGGCCAAGAAGCATACTCTTTCACTGATGGGTTCTCTGGGTATCATTAGATCAAAATAGCGCCTGAGGATAGAAGTAAAACGACCTTTGTGACAGAATGGGGATGTTTTTAGTATAATGTAATGCCTTTTGGGCTGAAGAATGCGCCAGAAATATTTTCGCGCGTGGTAATTGTGACATTCAAAGACTTCATCCATAAGTTACTGGAGGTGTTTGACGATTAGACAGTGTTTGGATTGGTCAAGCGTCATGTGCAAGTCTGCGCTTAATGTTGGATGCATGTTGGAGATATCAGAGCATGCTCAATATAAAGAAGTGTCTGTTTTGTGTCCCTTTTGGGATCCTGCTAGGGCATGTGGTATGCAAACAAGGATTGATGGTAGACCACGCAAAGATCTCGGTGATAATCAACTTGGAGGTGCCAAGGAATGTGAAGAAACTCAATGCAACCCTGGGGCATACCAGATACTATAGGAAGTTCATCAAGAGCTATGCTTAGATCACTGCACCCATGGAGAAATTGTTGAAAAAGGATGCTATGTTCTACTGGAGTGATGAATGCCAGAAGAGCTTGGACGTGATAAAAGAGAAAATGGTCACCGCTCCAATCCTAGTCTTAGTGGACTGGAAGAAGGAATTTCATGTGCACATGGATGCCTCCTGTATTGCATTGGGGGCCGTGCTAACACAAGCAGGCGAGGGGGAATTCGACCATCCTATAACATTTGCGAGTAGGAAGCTGTCCAAGGCTGAGAAAAACTATTCTACTATAGAGTGCAAAGGACTAGCCATGGTATATGCGCTCCAAAAGTTCAGGCATTATTTGCTGGGTGGTCATTTTAAGATGTATACAGATCTTTCTGTGTTGAAATACCTGGTTAATAAGCCTATGTTGGGGGGGGGAAGATCTGCAGGTGATTGTTATTGTTCAAGGAATATGATTTTGAAGTTATTATGAAGCCTGGATGATTGAACGCGGGACCAGATCATCTGTCACGCATCGAAATGGGAGAGGAGCCCACTAATTTGTAGGGAGGACTGCCTGGCGTGCAGCTCTTTACAGTGTGTATCGCGGACAATCATTTTGAAGATATCATACATTTCCTAACAACGGGGACTGCTCCAGAAGGGCATATGAGCTAGCAGAAGAAGAAGTTAGTAGTACGCACAACACACTTCTCCGTCATTGTAGGACACTTGTATAAAATGGGTTAGATGAGATATTGTGACGCTATGTACCTAACTTTGAGCGAAGAAACATCCTCTTGGAGGCTTATGGAGGAGCTGCAAAAGGACATTATGCAGGAAAAGCAATAGCGCAGAAGGTTCTGCGTCCTGGATTGTGGTGGACAACTCTGCATAAGGATGAGAAAGCATATTGTAGGGCCTATGAGGCATGTCAAAGTACTAGTAGGCCATCGTGGAGGGATGAACTGCTGTTGATGTTGCAGGTGATGTTACAATTTTTCGAGAAATGGGTGATCAACTTTGTAGGCCCAATTCAGCCTTCGGGAAAGAAGACAGGTGCATGATACATCATCACCGCGACTGAGTACTTGACCAGGTGGGCAGAGGCACAACCTATGAAGGACTGCACCAACATGACAATAGAAAAGTTTCTTTTTGAATACATATTAATGAGATTTGGTTGTCCAAATATCTTGATGAGCGATCGCGGTATGCACTTTATTAATGAAATAATCAGCGCGTTGACGGAAGAATTTCAGGAGTATCATCAGAAAAGTATGCCTTATCACCTACAGGTGAATGGGACAGTGGAAGAATTCAATAAGATACTAGAGAGCGCACTGACGAAGGTCTGCAATTCTCAGAGAAATGACTGGGATGTGCACGTACCTGCAGTGTTATGGGCCTACAGAACGACTTGCAAAAACGTGACTAGGAAAATGCCTTTTAGACTGGTGTATGGCGTAGAAGCTATGATGCCAATGGAATGCATTATACCTAGTCTACACATAGTGGCATTCATAGGAATGGCGGATCGTGGAGCCTTGGAAGAGAGGATCGTGTCGCTAGAAATGCTTGAGGAAGACCAATTTCTAGCTAGATTTCACCAACAAGTATAGAAGAATCGTGAAAAGGCATGGCATGATCGACACATTAAACTACGCACCTTCAAGGTAAATGATCTTATTTTGTTATATGACAGCAAGTTTGATAAATTTCCAGGGAAATTTAGGATGCATTAGTTGGGGCCCTATGTCATCAAAGAGATTACCGACGGTGGAGTATTTCAGTTGGTTAAGTTAAATGGTGAGCCCTTCCTAGGAAATGTGAATGGTATCCAATTGAAGCCATACACTAGTGATCCGGCTAGGTGATTGTATGAAGGTAGCATAGTCTTAGCACTCTAGGTAGTTGAAAGGAGGTGCGAGACTATAAAATACATTAACTGGGTTGGGGAACTACGCGAAACGAAGAGATGTCAGAGAGACCACACAAGCCTGCAAAAGGCAGCGGTACCTAGGATAAAACCATGCAAGTCAGCGGGAAAGTGACAGTTAAAGTCATTGTTCATGATTTGATGACGAAAAAGTGGCCAAATGGAGTGGGGGGCGGCATTTAAGATGAAATTTATGGGCGAGATCCTTAAAAATATGCCGCCAATATAGCGTTAATGAACTGATTTTGGGGAGAATGGTCCAATTTGAATTCAAAATGAACTATAAATTACATGTGGCTGCCTAATGAAGAACACTTGGAATTTTGAGCATTGAATTGTTGAGCTCTCAAACGCGTATGAACTGTGAATTCTTTGAAGCTCTGATAGCGAGTTCGACATTTGAGATATTACAAAAGGAGACACAAGAACTATTGAATAGCATCATGTCGACACTAGAAGAAACCATAGATATTGGGGATGTAGTGATAGCTGAAGGGGTTGTGCCAGATGTTGCTATGGAAGCAAAGGGAGCTACTTCAGAGGTTTCAGAGATACCAGCTAAAGTCCCCAAGTCGCCACGGTTTCCTAGATGAAGGCCTATCCTGACCCAAGAGAGTGCGAAAAGCAAGAAAGGAAAGTAGGCCATGACACCGCAGTTGGTGTGTGCATCACCTAGAAGAAACTTATCGAAGGAAAAGCCCACCGCACAAGAAAAGGGAAAAGCAATTAACCTAGAACTGCAGGAGGAAGATATTGAGGATATCCCAATGGATGATGAGGATCTTGGGATAGAAACGGAGGATGTTGAAGTTGAGGGGTCTAACCCCATTACTAAATTTCCAGAGTACATCCCTCCACATAGGGGCAAGGCCAAGGTGCCTAAGGACATTGATCAGAGCAAGGTCACCTTGTACACACCTCTACTGCTGGACCATATTGTTTTTGAAGGACCATGCTTGGGGCGGATTCCAATGTTGAAATTGGAGGACTAGGACTTAGCTGACACCGAGCGATTCCCTCACTTGGCGACAAACCAGCTGATGCACCACATTCTCCATAAGACCACCGGGATGACCGCGTTGGAACTGCAGAAGTGGCTCAAAGGCGTGGATAAGGTAGGCCTGCTCAACCTACTATGGGTGTTGCATTACAATCGCACACCCATTACCTTGCTAGTAATCAAGCAGCTACTATGCTTGGTACATGATGGGTGTTTGTGGCTGGAGGAGCTGATACCCATCACTGATAGGCTGATCCATAGGATCACAAGGGTGCCATATTCAGGGGAGAATTCAACTATGATGTTTAGTGGAAAGGCGAGCAACCTAGGCCTCGTAGAGGTTATGAAGAAGAAGTTTAGATTAGTAAAGAAGCCACATGGCTATGCTATTACAAGTATTTCTGACCCTACGATCAACGTGGCCACACAGATTTTGGTAGGGAAGGTCATGCAGAAGTGTCACTCCAATGAAGTACTGATGCCCGTCGTGGCTCTAATAGCCCAATGCACAGAGGGGGTTAAGTTTGATTGGGCATGCTACCTCTGCGGTGAGTTCATTGCGAACTGCCACGAGGTGCAAGACCTCAACAAGGCCTTCCACTATGCGTGGATCTTGCTGTCCATCGTGCTAGTAGTCTGGGAGCTACCCAAAGATAATAAATTTCCCTCGATCACACCGAATCTACCTAAGGCCATGAAGTACGCTTCGTTGTGGGTGGCTAAGGATCCTCAGTGGATCAAGGATAGAAATATCTTTTGGATATTGATGGAGATGAATGTGCACATGGCCATCGACCACAAGCTGCGGTTGTTGCCTACTATCTTTGATAAATTGTAGCCATATGTGGAAATCAAGGCTGATTTCCATCACGTATCAACAAGGGCGCGAAAGGACCTCAAGCAGAAGTGGCACGACCTGCCCTACTTGGAGACGGATGATGTGATTTAAACAGTCATTGATAGTTGGTTAGTAGAATGGCACACTGCCTCGGACTTGATTGTGGGATCCACCAAGACAGCTGCGCAACGGAAGAAGGAAGAAGCCAAGTGTAGAGCTATAAAAAGGGTCTCTTTCACCTCTAATTATCTCACATTAATATGTCAATATGGGAGCGTTTTGTTATTTCAAAGAGTGACTCAGTCTGAGGCTATCACTTGTCAGAGTAATTCTAGTAGTACAACGTTTAAAAAAAATACAAGAGTAAACGGATGCTTGTCTACAACTAAGTTACTTCAAAAGAATAAATCACACACTCAGAAAGCTAGGCAAGTTTATCAGTCAAGGGTTCGACAGCAATAGCCCATCCCTTTGGAAACTGATGGAAAGGAAATTAGAGCATGGACCACGGGTCTGGGAGCTAGGTAGTAAATGCCGAGGCTCACTATAGCCACAGATCGTCTCTCACACCAAATTAAAAAATGCGAGTAAATGAAACGGTAGGTAGAAAAATGGAACAGCAAATAAGCAATTGAACAACAAATCTGGAATGGAACAGCAATGCTCAAATGGAACAACAATTCTGAAATGGAACGGAAATCGAACAACTAAATCTCACGAGCAGTAATCAAGCTTTATCCTACCAACTCAAATGCACTCGTTGTAATCAAACATCAATCTTTCATTCTCCAGGCAAATCAAGCAGCACGTACTAATGGAACAACATTAATTACTAATAAGTTATGGAATAACATTTGGAAATCATGCACACAACAACACACTTGAAAAGTAATCTGATCTAGCACCAATCGTCATCAACAGGAATACAACTGTATTTCAAAATGGAACAACATTACTCCTGAATCGTAAAGAACACAACTTTCAGATAAATTCCATAACAGGAGTATACAGCATAAGAGCTCTATAACAAAATAGTAACAATGTTCAGTTAAGTCTAATAATATTCAATCAACTCTGAAAGGATTAGTGACATAATGCAGAGTCAATACAACAGTTATTGTCTATAAAAACCTTAATGAACGAATCTTAACAGAGCATATGATGTAACTTATAAAGCATATCAGATTACCAAATAATGACGATAAACAAACCACGCAGAAATCAAATCGTAGTGATATAGAAGCAAGTGTCCTCCAGGGCCGGGCCCTTAGCCTCAAGGGTACACCGCTTTAAGTTAATCCAGACGCAGAGATAAGATAATCACCAAGTTTATATTAATGCATAAAATGAAAAGTACAATGAGCCAAGTTCAACGAGACTCGATGATCAAAGTTCGATCTTTAACAGAAAGCTACATAAAGACATCCCCCCCAAAGCTAACAGTGTCGTCCCTTTATATAAGGGTGACGACGGAGATGTCTAAGCAATAAGATAAATAAAGCAGCGATCCCTCAGGATCAAAGATCCTGAGGGATTCGCCAAACTGTTAATCCTTAATCACTTCTTTTCTCCTCTGTTGAGCTGGTGTCTTCTCCTCCTTTTCCGGACTGGTTTGCCTCAACGTGCTTAGCCTTGTTTGCACTCGGTCCTTCATCAAAGGGACAGTAGTTAACCTGTTCTTGTCTTTTTCTTTGGAACAACAACTCCTCGTTTTTACCCCTTCCTACATAGGAGAATGACAACTATCAATGGTTAAGTCTTGCATACTAATCCCACATGTTTTGTTATAATTTTTTATTGTTTTCCACGTTCATGATGCAAAAAGGTTCACAAGTTCCACTGAAAAGCCATTGAAATGATCATAAAAAACATACCTTTTTAGTACTCCACACACCCCCCTGCTTACCCTGTTTCATGCCCTCATGAAAACGTTGTAGTTGACATGCAAAGCAGTGAGAGAATAGGCTGGAGAAGGAATCTCATGTGGCGGCCTACAGTAGTGGTGAGTGACTAGGTAGTCAAAGAACTGGCCTGTTTGACCCTCAGGCATCTCATACAGGGCTTGATATCCGGGTGCAGGGTGCCAGATAATTGGACTGTGGAATATATATCCTAACCAGGATGGCCCTACTTTCAAAATGCTTTCGCCATAGAGGTTCAAACAGTTGGAAGCTAATTGAAAATTCTCATACTTAAATGGCTCCCTGAGCTGGATGTTTGGATTAGAGATTCGGCACCGAAATTTGGCTGCATCAATGGCGAGGTCTTTGATAGAAAGAAAATATTCTAAACTTTGTCGAATGAGTGCCTCATGCATGGGTCCTAACATTTCAATAACACCTGGAGTCCTCATGAGGTTTCTATGTGCTTTCCACAACTACACTGGATTCCTAGGTTCAGCCCTTACCCACAAGTCTAGGTCGTTTTCCTGCCTTTGGAAAGTATTATAGGCTTTTAGCCATTTAATCTGATTAATCCCAAATGAGATGAATGCTTGCAATTGAATCTCCCCAACAAAAGGGCTGGGGTTCAGTTCAGTCTCCTGATCTAGCACAAGGTTATGCAAATAGAATTCACACAACAATCTCTGGACCTTCACCCAATAATGTTTACAGTAGTCTATAAAGTCAGTGACAGTGTTAATTTTTATAGGGGCGCCTACTTTAACAACTTTTATTTTTAATTGTAAATACCGTTCCAGCAAAAACAGAGCATAGTTTTTGGCAAGGGCCCTACATGTTAAAACGTTATTGTATAAAGAACACAAGGTATCCATATGCTTCATAACAGTATCTAGCCTACGAGTTACCTTTGCAACCTTCTCTTGTTCCTTTCGCCATCCCTCAAAGGCCTGGCTTTCAGATTGATTGACATTCCTTAGTTGTTGTTGGAGTTCTTCATACTTCTCACGAGGGACCGTTTGTTCTCTAAGCCTTTCTATTTCTTGCTGAGCCTGTTTCAATCCCTTGTGCAAGGTCCTTGTCTTTGGATCTCTTCTCCATGCAGCAGTGGAGGCCGGGAGTTTTACCTGAACTTTCCTATTGCGTTGTTTTGAGTTCAGAACCCTTATCACCCCTAAGGGTGGTGCCTCCGTCTGGATTTCCTTGTCACAAGTCATCATATCCTCCATTTCTATTTTAACATGAATATCAGCTTGCTGCTGTTCCTTTTCAAATGGAACAACAGTCTATTCCTCAACATCATTTGGAACAGCAGTTGGATCTTCAGCAAGGTTTGGAACAGCAGCTGGATCTTCAGCAGGGTTTTGAGCAGCAGGGCGATTTTTAGTCCTCCGCCTTTTTACCCTGCGGAGTTTTACTGGAATGGTCTCCTTTTTCTTCCCTGCGGTCTTTCTTACCCTCTGCCTTGCTTTCAGGATCCTGATCTGCTGGTGGAGTTGGGCTATTATGCTCAATAATCTCTGTTGTTCCTTTCGCAATTCCTTAATTTCCAGTGTTTCCTTAGAAGGAACAGCAGGCTGTCTGCTGCGGTCTGGACCGTGACTAGTTCCTGGATCTTTCTCCTAGGGTGTTTCTTCATTGTTCTGCTCTGGTTGTTCTGGGGTAGGAACCGTAGCTAGTTTCGTCACTTCCTGGGCAGCTTATTTTTCTGCTCCTACTTCCTCTAGAATTTCCTCTGGTTCCTTGGGAACAGATTGTTCCCGTTCAGTATCTCTTATCTCCTCTTCCTCATGAACAGGCAAATTTCCTTCTTCTGCCTCTTCTGCATGTGGTTTTTCATATGCATTTTCTTCTTGGGGTCTGTCGTGGAGGTCTGCTGGACTGGAGGATTGGCCATATTCACCCATATTGGCCAAAACTGTGGCCAATTCGTCTTCTCCCACTGGGTCTTGTGGTGGGCTACCTTCCTGCTGTCCCATTTCCTCCTCCTGCTTGGATTGTTCAGTTTCTACCTCAGAATGCTCAGCTTCTTCCTCGTTCTCTTCTTCGGTTTGCTCGGCCTCTTTTCTCTCTTCTCCTTCAGCCTATTCTACTTCTACTTCTGACCATGAGGATAGCTCTTCCTCAATTTGCATTGGCTGGCTGGTGCTTTCCTGGAGCTTTTCTAGCCTTCCTCTTATCCGAGCTAACCAGACTGATTTTCTGCGTTTCTTTGGCTGTTCGGGTGTACCAGTGGCATGCTTATGCTTTGCCGATTCCTGTCGTGTTTCTAGTCGTTTGGATGTACTAGCAACATGTTTTTGTTTTCCTAATTCTCTGCGTTTTTCCGGGCGTTCTGGTGTGCTTGTAGTATGTTTACGTTTTGGGGATGGTGTTGTCACCCTTCCCTTAATTATTACAATTAGCTATTCCCAGCTGCGTTGCTGCTAGGTGAGGCTATGACTAACAATTAATCGAGTTAACCCGTGGTGACTAACGACTGACTCTATATGCTGTGCCTTTTTCAAGCTAGGTGCAGCGTCATGAAGTAAAAAATTCAGAAGTGCAGGTAGATTTACAGAGCATTTTTGCTTTAAAACAGCTAAGATTTTAAGATGTCGTGGTCTTACCACGTCTTTTCTACCCTCGCAGGTGATGTAGCTTTGCACGGTTCTTGCTAATTCTGCCCAGGGTTCTCCTAGCGTTGCCGGCAGAACTCCCTTCCCTTTGATCGTCAAGCTCTGGCCTTCGTCCTGGAAGATTTCCATAATCTTCTATAGTCTTTCCTTCTTTAGTGTCCATATAGGTCCGGTGGCTGGTAGTCCTAAGAATTTTGCGATTATATCTTCGGTGACTGTTATATGCTTCCCCCTTACTATGGAGTAGTTCTCCTGCAGATTCTGCAAGAATTCAATCGCCACTATTTCATTAGATTCCTGCAAGCAGTTGAGATAAGTTAGCCACCCTACTCTTTCCAAGATCTCCTGGGCAGCAGCGGAGACTGCCAACACCTGAGGTTCCCTTCGAATTGCCCTTCCTCCCATGGTTTCACTGTGGATCCTTAATGGAACAACAACATAGAGAGGGTAATAATCGCAAGATTTTGAAAAAACACAGAGTATGCAATAGAAATGGCTTATGAACAGCAACTTGTGTAAAAATAGAAATATCATGCCGTTAAGCCGTGCCATATCCTAGTACGCTATCTTTCCCGAATGGTGAGCTGACACATAATCCGGGGAACAATGAGGTTAGCCTCCCCCCCCACAATATGATAGGTTGTACCAGTCATCAAAGAAAGGAGCAACACTCGATCTACAACAAAGTCATAAAGGAACAACGTATGAAAGTATGCCATGTTTAGAAAAACAACGAATTACTGAAATCGAGGCATAAAGTTGGATCACCTATTACGTAAGAGGCTGCTGTGATATGATGCGAGGCTGGGGGATAGGACGTCTGTCGTACTTGCCAAATCTCAAGTGGTCATTGTCATTTCTTTTGCCATGATTGGTGGTAATAAATGTTCATGCGATATATAAGTCGGGAAATAATATATGATTAGTGCCTAGGCTATAAGAAACAAAAGAGTATTAGTATCTTACCTATTGGTGGAACCAATGTGACTTCAATACCATTAACAGTGCTCTGCTGCCGACAGGTGTCCATAACCTTGGCAGAGTTGTTTATTTCACCCCTGGAACCATGATCCTTTATGTGTATATTAAGGAATGTAATGTCAATAGTGTAGGCCATTATGCTGGCTTGGTAACCAGTGAATCATAATGCCATTCACGAGGAAGGAGCGAAAGGTGGGCAGGCCGGCTCGTGATGAGACCTCCTGTTCCAAGGTTTGTTTATTTGATATACCTTTGGACCATATCCCTGGTGTGGTGGCCATAGTGGGAATGCCACTTCACTTCCATCCTCATGATCATGGTAGGCTGGCTCTTGATGAGACCCCTTATCCTGCATTTGACAATTTATAATTCATCTTTTTACTCTTTTTTCTTTTTCATAAAGCACTTTTCCTTATTTATACATAAAGGGTGGTTCAACACTCCTTAAGAGTAGGAATGGTGGAAGAAGTCTTATCATCTCAATAGGAAGATGTAAATCCTTTGCTCTTATTCCTAAACAATAATCAAAGAGGATTAAAGGAAATGTCATGATAAAGATAACCAATCAAAGCAAAATTAGTGAGTCAATGACAGCAAAAGATGATGAATAAATGTGTCCTTCCTTTTGTCCTCTTACCAATAAAGAGCCTTATAAAGATAGCGATTTATAATTTGTGGATTTCAGTATGTTTTGATTTTGTGTTCATTGCATAAGTGCATAGCTGTCTCTTAAATACTATGAAAGAACAAGAGCAAGAAGCATCCTCAATTTAGATCGGCAAAAGGGATAAGCTTTTTCACAAGGAGAGAAAAAGTAGGCTAGAAGTGTTCCTTTTGGAAAGAGGAACAACAAAGGAGCATAAATCTCAAAAAGTGCAAATGCCGTTCCTTTTGAAAAAGGAACAACAACCATAAAAATGTTGTTTCTTTGAAAAAGGAACAACAAAAGATGCAAAAATGTCGTTCCTTTGAAAAAGGAACAACAGAAATCAAAAAATATGTTGCGCCTTTAGAAAAGGAACAACAAACACACTGCAGTGCCGTTCCTTTTGAAAAAGGAACAACAAAAAAACAAAATGTTGTTCCTTTTTGAAAAGGAACAGCAGAACAAACAACAGAAAATCAAGAATGCTGTTCCTTTTGAAAAGGAACAGCAGAAAATCAAGAATGTTGTTCCTTTTGAAAAGGAACAACATAAAATCAAGAATGTTGTTCCTTTTGAAAAGGAACAGTAGAAACACAAGAATGTTGTTCCTTTTGAAAAGGAACAGCAGAAAATCAAGAATGTTGTTCCTTTTGAAAAGGAAAAACAGAAAATCAAGAATGTTGTTCCTTTTGAAAAGGAACAACAGAAACACACAAATGCCATCCTTTTGGAAAAGGAACGGCAAAAATCGAAATGCTATTATTTAAAAAAAAAAAAAGGAACAGCAAAAATGACAAGAAAATATTTAGTTCAAACATATGTACAAGAGCGACTCACAGAAAAGAACTTATGTACAAATTGTAAAAAGAAATGAATTCCTTAATGAATTACCAGTGAGGAAGATTTCTCTTCCTCTCCTACGATCTCCATATCAGTGTCTTGCCTTAGCTGCTGGCAAAAGGATTCCCGAGTGAGTGGTTTACGATAGAGACGAACTCGGTGGCCATTGACTTTGAAGGTATATCTAGAACCGTCAATGGTGATTAGAGTAAGGGTCCCATTGTCATGTACCTTCTGGATTTCGTATGGTCCCAACCAACGAGTCTGGAGTTTCGGGAAGTCCTGAAACCGAGAGTCGTACAACAGAGCCCAGTCTCCCTTATGGAAGACTTTGTTTTTTATGAGTGCATCATGCCATTTAGCTCGCTGCTGTTGAATCAGTGCTGTATTTTGTAGTGCAAAGAGCCTAATTTTGTCCAATTCATTAATCTGCTGTAGTCGATTTATTTGTGCCTCGCTTAGATCCAAGCCAACTTCTTGTGTTGTTCGTAATGTTTGGATTTCAAATTCTATGGGAAAAATGGGTTGTTTTCCAAACACTAATTGATAAGGTGAGTAACCAGTGGTGCTCCTCCATGTTGTTCTATAGGCCCAGAGTGCTTCAGGTAGTCTGGCAGCCCAATCACGCCTATGTGACGCAATGGTTTTCGTTAGGATTGATTCTATTACCTTATTGCTGCTTTCTACTTGTCCATTCGCCTGTGGGTGGTATGGAGTAGTGATTTTATGCTAGACGTGATAATTATTGAGTGTTGCAGCTAATCTATTCCCAGAAAATTGTGGTCCTCCGTCTGTAATTATTTCCCTTGGAAGGCCATAACGTACAAATAGATGGAACAAGAACTGAATGACAGAGTCCTCTGTGGCTCTTGGCAATGCTTCTGCCTCAACCCATTTGGTGACATATTCTGTTGCCACCAAGATATATGTTTTCTGATTTGATGATGGGTTGATGGGTCCAACATAATCAAGAGCCCATCGCTCGAATGGTTCAATGAATAATTGTGGCTTCAGAGGCATCTCGTCATCTTGACTAGGACGTCCTGCTTGCTGGCAGCTGTCACAGGCTTGGACAAATTTCTTTGCATCTCTGAAAATCGTAGGCCAATAATATCCTATCTGCAATACTTTATGTCCAGTTCTACGCTCAGCGAAGTGTCCACCACATGGTCCATCGTGACAGGCTTTTAGGATGTCAAAGATTTCATCTTCTCGAACACATCTCCTGATATGCATGTCTGCCCCTGTGTGAAACAAGTAGCCCCCAATCCACGAGAATCGAGTACTCTTCTGAACAATCTGTTTGCGTTCATTAGGGGTTAGGTGTTTTGGTAGTTTGCCTACTGCGAGGTAATTGGCAACATCTGCATACCAGGGTGTTTGAACGGCAACAGCAAACAGATGTTCATCTGGAAACTGATCTTCTACTGCTGCTGCATCGATTGGCTTTGGCATTCTTGAGAGAAAATCGGCCACAGGGTTTTCTTTGCCAGGCCAATCCTTGATTGTGATATCGAATTCCTGCAATAAAATCAACCATCTAGTTATTCTGGCATTTGTAACAGGCTTATTTGCTAAATATTTTATGGTAGAATGATCTGTATACAAGATAACAGGATAGCCTGTAATATAATGTCTAAACTTATTGACAGCATGTATTACAGCTAGGAATTCTTTTTCAGTAACAGTGTAATTTAATTCGGCAGGAGATAAATTTTTGCTAATGTAATAGATAACATATGGTTTTTTATCCTCTTCCTGCCCAAGGACTGCGCCAATGGCTATATCTGAGGCATCAGATGATATCTGGAATGGCAAATCCCAGTTCGGTCCTCGAAGGACTGGGGCTGTGGATACGAGCTTCTTTAAATCCTTGAAAGCACGCTCACATTTTTCTGTCCAAAGAAAATCAACGTTACCAGTTAGTGCATATAAAGGTGTAGCAATATGTGAATAATGTTCTATAAATCGTCTATAATAACTAGAAAATCCAAGAAAGCTGCGTACCTCTGTTTGAGTAGTAGGAGTGGGAATAAGTAAAAGTATTTGGATTTTTGCCGGGTCTACTTGAATGCCGGCTGCTGAAACATAGTGTCCTAGGATAAGTCCTCCAGTCATCATCATGTAACATTTTTCGTGACTTAAGCAGAGCCTGGTAGCTATGCAACGTTGTAGGACTTTTTCTAGGGTGTCTAGTGCCGGATCAAAATCATCTCCATATGGTGTAAAGTCATCCATGTATACTTCAAGTCCATCATTTATTAAATCTGCAAAAATGATAAGGATAGCCCTTTGGAATGTGGCAGGAGCATTACATAGGCCAAAAGGTAGGACTCGATAGGAAAATGTTCCCCAAGGACAAGTAAAAGTAGTTTTGTCTTGGTCTTCAGGGGCAATCTGGATCTGATTGTATCCACTGAAGCCATCCAAGAAATAAAAGAATTTTTTTCCCGCTAAAGTATCTAATACTTGGTCTATGAATGGGAGAGGGAAGTGATCTTTTTGTGTGGCTTTATTGAGTTCTCTGTAATCCATACAAATTCTCCATTTCCCATTCTTTTTTGGTACCACCACAAGCGGAGAGACCCATTTACTATCAGAAATAGGATAGATAAAATTAACATCTAAAAGTTTCTGAAGTTTAGCTTTTACCACATCCTTTAGATGAGGATTAAGTCTCCTTTGCAGTTGACGAACAGGTCTAGCATCTTTTTCTATATAAATGTGGTGTGTACATAATTGGGGATCGATTCCTTTCATATCAGGATAATCCCATGCGAATGCCTCTTGATATTTTCTTAACAAATGGATGAGCTTCATTTCTTGTTCAGGTGTGAGGTTGGCATTGATATTTAAAGTTTTTCCCGGTTCAATTTCCACAATTTTACTATTTGCAACAGAGGTAACAGGTATTGTTTGGTCATGCGTATCTTTCAGAGGATCTTCTTCTAATTCATTATCAAATGTTGCTTCTATCATGTGACATTGTGTGCAGGATCCGGATTCAGTTTGACTAATGAAGTTGTTAATGGCATCATCTTCCGTTTGATCTTTAAAATCAAGTGCCTCTTGTATAGTCAATGGAGATCTAATGTTATCAGTAAGGTATGATACAGGGTGCTTATTAGTTTTAATTATTGTGACACTTGGCTGCGCTGGAGGGTATAGAACTAAATTTTTGATATTTGGTCCTTTGGTTATGGTCATATTTCCTTGCTGGCAACCAATGTAAGCATCAGCAGTGGCAAGCCAAGATCTACCTAGGATTAATGGGTGTCCATCAAGTCGGGTTTTTGGATTAATTATCAGGAAATCGGTTGGATATTCACAGGAATCTACAAAGACCATGACATCATGTAGAGTGCCTTCTGGTCTAACCACAGACTGGTCAGCCAATTCTAACAAAGTAGAGGTGGGTTCTACAGATGTAATGCCGAGCTTTTGGCAAGTAGCGGTTGTTAAAATATTAATTGCAGCTCCTAGATCAACCAAGGCATTAGACAAGGTCTGACCATAAATTTGAACAGTTACAATTGGATTTCCTGGGTCCTCATATTTAATGGGTGTTTCTTTCCCAGATAGTAGATTAGATAAGGTACCGACTACTTGGACTCTTGGATTAGTTGTTATATTCCTCCTTGGTTTCTTTATGCATAATTCCTTGATAGTTTTTGTGTATATAGGAATGTCTTGAATGGCTTAGAGGAATGGGATTTTTATGTACATATTTTGTAATTCTCCCAAAATGTCGAAGTCAGGATACTGTAGAGGTCGAGGTATGACTAATCTTTCTGGGAATGGAGGAGAGGATGTAGTTGCTTGATTATGAGTCTGCTGTTTATTTACATCCTCTTGTTGCAACTGATGTTCTCTTGGTAGCTGGTCTTCAATATGAACTATTTTATCTCCCTCAGTTTCAATAATGCGTCCAGATCGTAACTGAAGATCATTACACTCCCTTAAATCGGGTCCTATTTCTGGTGATTCTATAATTTGAAGAGATTGGATTGGTCTATTATTTGGATTGGGGTTGGGTTAGGCTAGGAGTTTCGGTCTCAGATTGGACTGGGGATTTTGTTGTAAAGCTGGCAGAGTAGGTTGAGGGAGTGGAATAATTCCTACTGGCTGGTGCATCGGTCTTTGCCAGTTTGTTTGCCAGGGTGAATTTTGTGAAGTAGGGGGAGTCCATTGTGGAGAATATGGGCCATTTTTCCAATATGGTGGAGTGTAAGTGAAATTCGGCCACCCAGATTGGCTTGCCTAATTCAGCCACGGGTTTGAAGAAGGAAATGACTATGGTGACCAGTTTGAAAATGGGGGTTGAGATTGATTTTTCCACATACTATATTGTTGAGCATTATACTGTGGAGGCTGAAAAGAAGAAGTTGGGTCTGGAAACATACCAGATTGTCTTGGCTGCCACTGGCGGCGCTGATTGATCAAGTATGCTGATTCTGGTTCTTCTTCCGCTTCCTTATATATTGCTTTCAATCCAGGAAGTGAGGGACAACTTTTCGTAAGGTGGTATTTTGTACAGATGGTGCATGTTTGGACTGTATCCAGTGGACATTCCTTGTGACTATGCTTTTTCCTACATCGGGGAAAGAAGATTGCCAAATTCTGTTCTGCCTCCATCTACTTCTGTTTAGCCTGCATAATATCAAGTTGTGTAGTCAGTGTCCCCAAAATATCAGTTTTAAAATTTTCTAATAAATTTCCAATCTCTACACGTGTTACTCCTTCTATTGGTATTTTATTATCTCTTACAAACCGATCATATTCTGCCAGTTTTACTCTTGTGCTGCCTCTCGAACTCCTGATACATAAATCAATGATGTCAGCAAAATTCTCTTGATAAATATCCCCTTTTCCCATAATGTTTAATGTTTCAATCCATTGTTCCTTCATGCCCCTTATCAATGCAGTTTTTAACACATTATCAGGTAAAGGTAGTGATGCATAAGGAGATCTTTGTAAATTGTACTGAAAATGTTCCACATACTCCTCTAATGTTTCATTTGGTTTGGCTGTCATTTGGAATATTTCGTCTTTCAATTCTCTAGACCTACAATAATCCTGATATTTTTTTAAGAAGGATTCTTTCATTTGATCCCAATTGTTTATAACCCCACCACCTAGTCCCATAAACCATCTTAGAGCAGCCCCTTTTAACGTAGAGGGAAATAATTTCAATTTCTGAGGATCGGTGGTGTAATCATATCCCCTACATAACACATCGAATTCGAATAAAAATGCATCCGGATCTTCTGATGTGAGACCGTGAAATGTAGGGATATGTTGAAGAGGGATAGCTTTCATGGGCGCATTTGCTGCAGAATCCACTATAGGATATTGTAATGTAGAGGTTTGAGTATTTGGCTGGTTCTGAGCCATAGGATCGAATATATGCCAATATCCTTCTGGGATATCTAGGAGGGTATTCCTAGGTTGAGAGGGGATGGTTTTGACAGGGATAGTTTTAATAGCACTTCCTTTATCTGGGATAATGAGAATACCTGATGTCTGAGGAGATTGGGTTCCTTCAACAATGATTTTTGCAGCGCTCCCCTTATCTGGGCTATTTAATGGCTGATTTGTTCCAATAGGAGATTTTGGTTCCTCGGTCTCCCCTGTTTCTCCTTCTCCTTCACAGAAGTTGCTAAAATTCCCTTCCTGCAATAGTCCTAGAGTAGAATTTTAAATTTCTTGAAAGTCCTGCTCTTCATTTTGACTATGCACCTCAGCAAAGGCTACAGATGGTGATCCTGTGGCCTGAAGGGAACTAGTAGGCCACTTAGAAATGGTTTTTCTGGGACCTACTGATGGCTGAGATTCTGCTTTCTTATAGATTTCGTCTATGAAGGTCGTTCGGCCTAGGGTCACCGGCCCCTTAGCTTTTTCAGGTTTGGGCAAAGGTTTGATATTCTTTTCTGGTTTTTTCTGCTTAGTCATGCACTCAATTGAACTACTAAATTCTATTCAAACAAAGTAACAGCAAATCTGTTAGGAAAGCAGACAGTGGAGCACGGCTTTTACATGCTACGCACGCAGGTTCTTACCTTCCGTTTTTAAGATCCAACTTTTCCCTAGCAGGTTTGTACACTACTCTGAAAAAGACAAATGGCTACACTCTTTCCCCAACAACGACACTAAAATGTAGAGGTATAAAAAGGGTCTCTTTCACCTCTAATTATCTCACATTAATATGTCAATCCGGGAGCGTTTTGTTATTTCAAAGAGTGACTCAGTCTGAGGCTATCACTTGTCAGAGTAATGCTAGTAGTACAACGTTTAAAAAAAATACAAGAGTAAACAGATGCTTGTCTACAACTAAGTTACTTCAAAAGAATAAATCACACACTCAGAAAGCTAGGCAACTTTATCAGTCAAGGGTTTGACAGCAATAGCCCATCCCTTTGGATACTGATGGAAAGCAAATTAGAGCATGGACCATGGGACTGGGAGCTAAGCAGTAAATGCCGAGGCTCACTACAGCCACAGATCGTCTCTCACACCAAAATAACAAATGCGAGTAAATGAAACGGCAGGTAGAAAAATGGAACAACAAATAAGCAATTGAACAACAAATCTAGAATGGAACAACAATGCTCAAATGGAACAGCAATCGAACAACTAAATCTCGCGAGCAGTAATCAAGCTTTATCCTACCAACTCAAATGCACTCGTTGTAATCAAACATCAATCTTTCATTCTCCAGGAAAATCAAGCAACACACACTAATGGAACAACATTAATTACTAATAAGTTATGGAACAGTGTTTGGAAATCATGCACACAACAACACACTTGAAAAGTAATCTGATCTAGCACCAATCGTCATCAACAGGAATACAACTGTGTTTCAAAATGGAACAACATTAATACTGAATCGTAAAGAACACAACTTTTAGATAAATTCCATAACACGAGTATACAACATAAGAGCTCTGTAACAAAATAGTAACAATGTTCAGTTAAGTCTAATAATATTCAATCAACTCCGAAAGGATTAGTGACATAATGCAGAGTCAATACAATAGTTATTGTCTGTAAAAATATTAATGAACGAATCTTAATAGAGCATATGATGTAACTTATAAAGCATATCAGATTACCAAATAATGACGATAAGCAAACCACGCAGAAATCAAATCGTAGTGATACAGAAGCAAGTGTCCTCCAGGGCCGGGCCCTTAGCCTCAAGGGTACACCACTTTAAGTTAATCTAGACGCAGAGATAAGATAATCACCAAGTTTATATTAATGCATAAAACGAAAAGTACAATGAGCCAAGTTCAACGAGACTCGATGATCAAAGTTCGATCTTTAACAGGAAGTTACATAACAACATTCCCCCCAAAGCTAACAGTGTTGTCCCTTTATATAAGGGTGACGGCGGAGATGTCTAAGCAATAAGATAAATAAAGCAGTGATCCCTCAGGATCGAAGATCCTAAGGGATTCGCCAAACTGTTAATCCTTAATCACTTCTTTTCTCCTCCGTCGAGCTGGTGTCTTCTCCTCCTTTTCCAGACCGGTTTGCCTCAACCTGCTTAGCCTCGTTTGCACTCGGTCCTTCGTCAAAGGGACAGCAGTTACCCTGTCCTTGTCTTTTTCTTTGGAACAGCAGCTCCTCGTTTTTACCCCTTCCTGCACAGGAGAATGAAAACTATCAGCGGTTAAGTCTTGCATACTAATCCCACATGTTTTGTTATAATTTTTTATTGTTTTCCACGTTCATGATGCAAAAAGGTTCACAAGTTCCACTGAAAAGCCATTGAAATGATCATCAAAAACATACCTTTTTAGTACTCCACAGACGCTACCTCTGCGGTGAGTTCATTGCGAACTGCCACGAGGTGCAAGACCTCAACAAGGCCTTCCACTATGCATGGATCTTGCTATCCATCGTGCTAGTAGTCTGGGAGCTACCCAAAGATAATAAATTTCCCTCGATCACACCGAATCTACCTGAGGCCATGAAGTACGCTTCGTTGTGGGTGACTAAGGATCCTCAGTGGATCAAGGATAAAAATATCTTTTGGATCTTGATGGAGATGAATGTGCACATGGCCATCAACCACAAGCCGTAGTTGTTGCCTACTGTCTTTGATAAATTGTAGCCATATGTGGAAATCAAGGCTGATTTCCATCACGTATCAACAAGGGTGTGAAAGGACCTCGAGCAGAAGTGGCACGACCTGCCCTACTTGGAGACGGATGATGTGATTTAAGCAGTCATTGATAGTTGATTAGCAGAATGGCACACTGCCTCGGACTTGACTGTGGGATCCACCAAGACAGCTGCGCAGCTGAAGAAGGAAGAAGCCAAGATCAAGATGGACCATCTGGATGAGAAAAGGAGAAAGGAGGCTGAGGGTAAGGCTAAGGCAGACTGTGCTACCACACAGAATACAGGCGGATAGACAAGAGGAGAGGAGCGCGACTCTGACAAAGAGAAGTTGCCCTCCCTAGAGGCAGAGGAAGAATAGGACGATCAAATAGAGCAGGGAGGAGTGGACCCACAGATGCTTATGTTCCGTATCAAGCATGCAAGGGGACAAGAAAAAGTAGGACCATGGAAGAAGTCCAAAGCCAGGAATCCGTGGACTCCATCACCCTAATAGAGGGGGGTCTGAACGACATTGGAGATACTATGCGGGATGCCACCATGGAACGGCTGCAACAATTTGAGCAGTAGCAGCAGCAAGAATTGGGGACCATTCAGGAAAATATGTGAGAGCTGCAGATTCAGGCATCATAGACTGACGCGAAATCCACCAGTATGGCCATTGGTACTTCAAAAGCCACCAAGATGCTGCACATGAGAGACTCTCGAGCCATAGTGCTTCCAGATGGAGCACTAATGACAGAGACCAAAGCTGATAAGCCTGTTATTAGCATACTCAAGGGAGTAGGGTTGAAGTTGGAAGCACTTCCTAGCGAGGCTCTCCACCTACTATAGGATGGGGTGATCATGGAACTGAGGGCCCGCAAATAGTGTGCTTTGCAGGTGATTAGTGAGAAGAACATTAACAATGCTCAGATGGCCATACAAAGAGATTCTAGGTCATGGAGGAAGCATGTCGAATGGTCTCGTAGTTGGCCATTCCTCAAGATGAGCCAATAGATGTGCGCTTTCGCAAACTCGCTATGGGGGTGCGTGATGCCCGCATAAAGTTGGAAAAGGTTCAGCTGGAGCTAAACCTCCAAATTGCAGAGTTGCAATTAAGGGCCGAGCCTTCGACTCCACTGAAAGTCAAGGAGCAATGCGCGACTGCTATAACGGAGGAAATAGTAGTAGTAGAAAGTGTAGTGGCAGACTGCAGAACACTCTTCAAATAGTCGTTTGAAGTACTAACCAGCCTACAAGAAGAAATTATTGTGCAGAGGCTGGAAACAAAGGCGTGAGAGCTGGAATAGTGCTACGACAAGGTAAAAGGGACGGTGCGTACTGTTGCCTTCACACAGAGACTCACAAAGCTACAGGAGGCTAAGGTATTGAAGGAACAGGTAGATGCATCTCGGCACAAAGAGACAGTGCTGAAGGTACGCTTGAAGCCTTGGTTGGACGAGGCCTACTTGATCACGACCTCCATTGACGGCAAGCTGGCTAGTCTGTAGGAGACTCAGCAGAAGTGTCAAGCTGATAGTGCAGGGCCAACGACAGAGCAGTTGGTCAAGGAAATAAAGCAGGGAACTGCGTAGTGCACTGTCGAGGTAGCAGTCGTACAGGTCGAGCTGGGGGGTCTTCGCACCAAGATCTCTACACCCGCAGAGTGACTCAAGGGCGAGTTGCCATGTTTTTGTTGGGGGCCTGTTGGGAATGGGTTCAGCCAAGAGTCAATTTTGGGGCTAAAAGCCCATGTTTTGGGGTAGAAAGCCCAAATTTTGTAATAAAGATGTAAAGTCTCCGCATTTTGTTGTCGCAGAGTGCAAAGATGTCAAGAGTCATAAAGGGTTGTTTGCCCTTGTTTTGTAAAGTCTCATGTCGGTTGTAAAGATCTACCCACGGTCCGTGGACCATGGGATTGTATAGAAAGGGAGTCTTAGAAGAGTCTAAGGCAGTTAAGTAGAGGATGTAATGGTAGAAATAGTTTATGAGTAAGGATTTCTAAGTGTTCTTGGGTCTTATCATAGGTAGAGGCTCTGCAGCTGAGTGCGCGGACACCTACAGCTGTGTGCGCAGGGTGGATAGAGTTTGTACTTAACTTGAGACATCAATAAAGAGAATTATTATGCAAATCATTGTGTATCTTGTCTCTGTTTAATGCATTTGATTATATTATGTTATGGTCTGGGTTTACATTATAATGCTTATTTGATGCGAAAATGTATTTTATTATATCTGTTAATTGAACGCAAGCAATAATATAGGTTTACGCGAAGATAACTATAAATGCATGGTAGATTAAGTAACACTTAAGATAACTTGGGAACTTTTACAGTAACATAGCCATGGGGGTGCGTAAGTTCCTAGACCTCAGGTTAGGGTTGCGTGAAGAGGAGTTGGATACCTTCACGAAGGTACTTAAGGACAAAAGAGAAGGAATATTGATAAGTCCTAAAGGCTTATCGATCTGCAAGAAGGCATGATCAGGAAGTGTAGATCGACATCACGACCATATCAGGGTGCGAAAACTTGGTTCCTGCATCCCCCCATACTACTTCAGGTGAGACATCGATCCACGCTCCGTGGGTTGAAGCCAAAAGGGTCAGTAGTGTAGGGATTTGCTTGGTTGACTAACACTGAACCCGGGTGAGGGCCCACACTATGTATCTTGTCTCTGTTTAATGCATCTGATTATATTATGTTATGATCTGGGTTTACATTATAATGCTTATTTGATGACTGAAAGTATCTGATTATATCTATTAATTGAATGCAAACAAGAATATAGGTTTGCGCAAAGATAACTATAAATGCATGGTAGATTGAGTAAGACTTAAGATAACTTGGGAACTTATACAGTAACGTAGCTAGAGGGGCGTGTAAGTACCTAGACCTCAGGTTAGGGTTGCGTGAATATCAGTCATATACCTTTGCGGAGGTAGTGAAGGATGGAAGAGAAGGAACATCGATAAGCCCTAAATGCTTATCGATATGCATGAAGGCCGGATCAGGAAGTGTAGATCAACATCAAGACCATCTCAAGGTGTGGAAGCTTGGTTCCTACATCCCTCCATACTGCTTCGGGTGAGACTTCGGCCTGTGCTCCATGGGCTGATGCCGAAAGGGCTAGTAGTGTAGGCATTTGATTGGCTGACTAACGTTGAACCTGGTTAAGGGCCCATTATGCCAACAAATGGTTTCATTGCCAGGACCAGGATTTGCATAACGAGATGTGCGATGTCATATCATTGGAATCCAACTAAGAAAGAAATCGAAACTCGGTTGGATAGGAAGATCCACGAATTCGCGGCGCAAGAAAACAAGAATCCGGATTGATGAAGGATCAATGGTTGGAGAGATACTTATACATAGAAATACATGGAATCTTCTTTTTTTGCTTCTTGGTTGAGTCATACGAGTGGATCGCGAAGTTGGAAGACAGCCGAGGAAGGTGGAGGCTTGAGAAGCAGAGTGTTTAGACACCAGAGCTAGTAAGGAGGTTCGAAGCTTCTAAAGATAAGATCGCACGTGCTTTCGACCATTGGCTTGACCGCATCATAGGAGGATTTGTGACAGAGTTCGCGGTTGATACCTCTATCAGTTATAGTGAAGCAGAGCACCACTTATTCAAATGATCACGAGGTAAGTATTTAAAATCGTTGAATACTTGGATTAAGATGCTCTTATGTGAACAATGGGTTATGCAGTTACCTTGATTTTTGGATCTACGTGAAACAGATAACCTTTCAGAGGCAGAGGAAGAAGAGGACGATCAAATAAAGCGGGGAGGAGCGGACCCGCAGACGCCTCCATTCTGTATCAAGTGTCCAAGGGGACAAGAAAAAGTAGGGCCGTGGAAGAAGTCCAAGGCCAGCAAGACGTCCGTGGACCCAATCACCCTAACAGAGGGGGATTTGAATGAAATTAGAGATACAGTGCGGGATGCCACCGTAGAAATCCTGCAGCAGTTTAAGCAACAACAACAATAGGTGTTGGGGGCCATTTAGGAAAATCTACGAGATTTGCAAATTCGAGCATCACAGTTCGGCGCGAAATCCACTTGTTTGGCCATTGGTGCTTCAGAAGCTGCTGGGATTCTATGTGCGAGAGACTCCCGAGCCATAGTGCTGCTAGATGGAGCACTGACAATAGAGACTGAAGCTAACAGGCCCACTGTCAGCGCACTCAAGGGAGTAGGGTTGAACTTGGCAGCGCTTCTTAGTGAGGTTCTCTACTTGTTGTAGGATGGGGTGATCACGAACTGAGGGTGCACGAACAGCACGCTTTGTAGGTGATCAGTGAGTAGAAAATTAACAATGCTCAAATGGTTGTACAACGAGATTCTGCCATAGCCACTGCAAATGACGTGACTGATACGAACAAGCGCATAGTCCAGGTCATAGAGGAAGCATGTTGAATGGTCCCGGAGTTGGCCATTCCTGAGGATGAGCCAGTAGATTTGTGCGTTCACAAACTCACTACGTGGGTGTGCGACGCATGCACAGAGTGGCAAAGGTTCAATTGGAGCTGAACCTCCGAATTGAAGAGTTTCAATTGAGGGCCCAGCCTTCGACTCCACTGGAAGTCAAGGAGCAGCGCACGACTACTATAACAAAGGCAATAACAACAATATAAAGTGCAATGGGGGACTGCACAATGCTCTTTGAACAGTCATTTGAAGTACTAACCATCCTACAAGAAGACCTACTGTGCAGAAGCTAGAAATAGAGGTGTGAGAGATGCATCAACACTACGATGAGGTAAAAGGGACAACGCGTACTATCACGCTCACATAGAGACTCACGAAGTTGTAAGAGGCCAAGGTATTGAAGGAACAGGTAGATGTAGCTCAGCACAAAGAGGAAGTGCTAAAGGTGCACTTGAAGCCTTGGTTAGATGAGGCCTACTTGATCATGGCCTCCATTGAAGGCAAGCTAGCTAGTCTACAAGAGACTCAACAAAAGCTTCAGGCTAATAGTGCAGGGCCAACATTAGAGCAGTTCTTCGAGGAAATAAATAAGGCAACTACACAGTTCATCGCCGAGGTAGAAGTTGTATAGGTCGAGCTGGGGGGTCTTCGCACCAAGATCTCTGCACCCACAAAGTGACTTGAGGGCGAGTCACCATGTTTGTGTTGGGGGCCTGTTGGGAATGGGTTCCCCTAAGAGTTAGTTTTGGGGCTAAAAGCCCATGTTTTGGGGCAGAAAGCCCAAATTTTGTAATAAAGATGTAAAGTCTCCACATTTTGTGGTTGTGGAGCGCGAAGATGTCAAGAGTCATAAAGGGTTATCCACCCTTGTTTTGTAAAGTCTCATGTCGGCTGTAAAGATCTACCCATGGTCCCCAGACCATGGGATTGTATAAAAAGGGAGTCTTAGAAGAGTCTAAGGTAGTTAAGTAGAGGAAGTAATAGTAAAAAGAGTTTGTGGGTAAGAAGCTCTAATTGTTCTCGAGTATTAGCATAGCTAGAGGCTCTGAAACTGAGTGCACAGAGGCCTAGGGTGGAAGTCCGCAACTGAGTGCACGGACCCCTGCAGCTGTGTGCACAGGGTGGATAGAGTCTGTACTTAACTTGAGATATCAATAAAGAGAATTATTCTGCAAATCACTGTGTATCTTGTCTTTGTTTAATACATCTGATTATATTATGTTGCGATATGGGTTTACATTATAATGCTTATTTGATGTGCGAATGTATCTGATTATATCTGTTAATTGAACGCAAGCAATAATATAGGTTTACACAAAGATAATTGTCAATGCATGGTATATTAAGTAACAGTTAAGATAACTTGGGAACCTTTACAATAACATAGCCACAGGGGCGCGTAAGTGCCTGGACCTCAGGTTAGGGCTGTGAAAAGATCAGTTGGATACCTTTGCGAAGGTATTGAAGGACGAAAGAGAAGGAACATTGATAAGCCCTAAAGGCTTATTGATCTACAAGAAGGCATGATTAGGAAGTGTAGATCGAGATCACGACCATCTCAGGGTGAGGAAACTTGGTTCCTGCATCCCCCCATACTGCTTTAGGTGAGACTTCGGTCCGCACTCCGTGGGCTGATGCCGAAAGGGCTAGTAGTGTAGGAATTTTCTTGGCTGACTAACACTGAACCTGTGTGAGGGCCCGTCACTATGTATCTTGTCTCTGTTTAATGCATCTAATTATATTATGTTACAATCTGGGTTTACATTATAATGCTTATTTGATGCGTGAATGTATCTGATTATATCTGTTAATTGAATGCAAACAGGAATATAGGTTTATGCGAAGATAAATATAAATGCATGGTAGATTTAGTAACACTTAAGATAACTTGGGAACTTATACATTAACATAGCCATAGGGGCGTGTAAGTGCTTGGACCTCAGGTTAGGGTTGCATGAATATCAGTTAGATACTTTCACGGAGGTACTAAACGACGGAAGAGAAGGAACATCGATAAGCCCTAAATGCTTATCGATTTGCATGAATGCATGATCAAGAAGTGTAGATCGACATCAAGACCATCTCAGGGTGCAGAAGCTTGGTTCATGCATCCCCCCATACTGCTTCACATGAGACTTCGGTCCGTGCTCCACGGGTTGATGCCGAAAGGGCCAATAGTGTAGGCATTTGGTTGGCTGACCAACGTTGAACCTAGGAAAGGGCCCATCATGGCAAAAAATGGTTCCATTGTTGGGACTGGGATTTGCATAACGAGATGTGTGATATCCTATCATTGGAATCCAACTAAGAAAGAAATCGAAACCTGGTTGGATATAAAGATCCAAAAATTTGCGGTGCAAGAAAACAAGAATCTGTGATTAACGAAAGAACAATGGTTGGAGAGATACCTGTACACAGAAATACATGAAATCTTCTTCTGTTCCTTCTTGTTTGAGTTATACGAGTGGATCACGAAGTTGGAAGACAGCCAAGGAAGGTGGAGGCTTGAGAAGATGATTGTTTAGACACCAGAGTTAGTAAGAAGGTTGGAAGCTTTTGAATATAAGATCACATGCGCTTTCGACCATTGGCTCGACCACATCATAGGAGGATTTGTGACATAGTTCATGGTTGATACCTCTATCAGTTACAGCAAAGCAGAGTTCCACTTCTTCAAAGGATCATGAGGTAAGTATTTAAAATCATTGAATACTTGGATTAAGATGCTCTTATGTGAACAATGGGTTATGCGGTTACCTTGATGTTTGGATCTACGCGAAGCTGAAAACCTTTCAGAGGCAGAGGAAGAAGAGAATGATTAAATAGAATAGGGAGGAGTGGACCTGCAGGCACCTCCATTCTATATCAAGTGTCTAAGGGGACAAGAAAAAGTAGGGCCACGGAAGAATTCCAAGGCCAACAAGATATCTGTAGACCCAATCACCCTAACAGAGGGGGATCACAATAACATTAGAGATACAGTACGACATGCCACTGTAGAACTCCTGTCACAGTTTGAGCAACAACAGCAGCAGGTGTTGGGGGCCATTTAGGCAAATCTGTGAGAGTTGCAAATTCGGGCATCACAAATTGGCACGACATCCACTTGTTTGGCCATCGGTACTTCAGAAGCTACCAGGATGCTACATGTGAGAGACTCCCAAGCCATAGTGCTACTAGATGGAGCAATGACGGCAGAGACCGAAGCTGATAGTCCTGCTGTCAGTGCACTCAAGGGAGTAGGGTTGAACTTGGCAGCGCTTCATAGGGAGGTGCTCTACTTGCTGCAGGATGGGGTGATTGCGGAACTGAGGGCCCGTGAACAACACGCTTTGCAGGTGATCAACGAGCAGAAAATTAACAATGCTCAGATGGCCGTACAACGAGATTCTGCCATAGCCATTGTAAATGACGTGACTGATACGAACAAGCACATAGTCCAGGTCATGGAGGAAGCATGCCGAATGGTCTTGGAGTTGGCCATTCCTAAGGATGAGGTAGTAGATGTGCGCATTCGTGAACTTACTACGGGTGTGCGCGACGCTTGCATAGAGTTGGCAAAGGTTCAGTTGGAGCTGAACCTCCAAATTGCAGAGTTGCAATTGAGGGCCCAACCTTCGACTCTGCTAGAAGTCAAGGAGCAGCGCATGACTATTATAACATAGGCAATAGTGGCAGTAGAAAGTGCAGTGGTGGACTACACAATGCTCTTCGAACAGTCGTTTGAAGTACTAACCATCCTACAAGAAGACCCTACTATGAATAGGCTAGAAATAGAGGTGTGAGAGCTAAAACAGTGCTACGACGAGGTAAAAGGGACAATGCATACTGTCACCCTCACAAAGAGACTCACGAAGCTGCAGGAGGCCAAGGTATTGAAGGAGCAGGTAGATTCTGCTCAGCACAAAGAGGAAGTGCTAAAGGCACGCTTGAAGCCTTGGTTGGATGAGGCCTACTTGATCATGACCTCCATTGAAGGCACGCTGGCTAGTCTACAAGAGACTCAACAGAAGCTTCAGGCTAATAATGCAGGGCTAACGATAGAGTAGTTGTTCGAGGAAATAAAGAAGGCGGTCGTGCAGTTCACCGCCAAGTTAGCAGTCATACCAGTCGAGCTGGGGGGTCTTCACACCAAGATCTCTCCGCCCACAAAGTGACTTGAGGGAGAGTTACCATGTTTGTGTTGGGGGCTTGTTGGGAACGGGTTCCCCCAAGAGTCAGTTTTGGGGCCAAAAACCCATGTTTTGGGGCAGAAAGCCCAAATTTTGTAATAAAGATGCAAAGTCTCTGTATTTTGTGGTTGTGGAGAGCGAAGATGTCAAGAGTCATAAAGGGTTGTCCACCCTTGTTTTTTAAAGTCTCAAGTCAGCTATAAAGATCTACCCATGGTACCCAGACCATGGGATTGTATAAAAAGGGAGTCTTAGAAGAGTCTAAGGCAGTTAAGTAGAGGAAGTAATAGTAAAAAGAGTTTGTGGGTAAGAAGTTTAGAGTGTTCTCGAGTCTTAGCATAGGTAGAGGCTCTGCAACTGAGCGCGCAGAGGCCTAGGGTGGAAATCTGCAGCTGAGTACGCGGACCCTTGAAGCCGTGTGCGCATGGTGGATAGAGTTTGTACATGTCAATAATGAGAAGTATTCTATAAATCACTGTGTATCTTGTCTCTGTTTAATGCATCTGATTATATTATGTTACGATCTGGGTTTACATTATAATGCTTATTTGATGTGCTAGACCTACCTGAGGCCGCGAAGTACGGTTCACTGTGGGCGACTAAGGATCCTCAATAGATCAAGGATAGAAAGATCTTTTGGATCTTGATGGAGATGAATGTGCACATGGCCATCAACCGCAAGCGCAGTTGTCACCTACTGTCTTTGATAAATTGTAGCCATACACGGAATTCAAGGTTGATTTCCACGACATATCAATAAGGGCGTGGAAGGACCCAAGCAGAAGTGGCATGAATTTCCCTACTTGGCAATGGATTATTAAATTCAAGCAGTCATTGATATCTAGCCGGCAGAATGGCACATTGCCTTGAACTTGACTGCGGGATCTAGCAAGACAGTCACACAACGAAATAAGGAAGAAGCCAAGCTCAAGATGGAGCAGCTAATTAAGAAAAGGAGAAAAGAGGCTAAGGATAAGGCTAAGGAAGTCCACGCTACCACACAAGAGACAAGCGAATAGATAGGAGGAGAGGAGCGCGGCTCTGACAAAGAGAAGTCACCCTCCCTAAAGGCAGAGGAAGAAGAGGACAATCAAACAGAGTAGGGAGGAGCGAACCTGCAGATGTCTCCATTTTGTATCAAGCATCCAAGGGGACAAGAAAAAGTAGGGCTGTGGTAGAAGTCCAAGGCTAGCAAGATGTCCGTGGACTTAATCACCCTAATAGAGGGGGATCTAAATGACATTGGAGATACAGTGCGGGATGTCACTATGGAACTGCTGCAGTAGTTTGAGTAGCAACAAAAACAGGCGTTGTCATCCATTCAAGCGAATCTATGAGAGATGTAGATTCCAGCATCATAGACTAGCTCGACATCCACTAGTTTGCCATTGGTACTTCAGAAGCCGCCGGGATACTGCGCGTAAGAGACTCCCAAGCCATAGTGCTACCAGATGGAGCATTGGTGACAGAAACCGAAGCTGACAGGGCTGATGTTAGTGCACTCAAGGAAGTAGGGTTGAACTTGGAAGCGCTTCATGTGAGGCGCTCCACCTGCTGCAAGAGAGGGTGATCGCGGAACTGAGGGCCCGTGAATAGCGTTCTTTACAGGTGATCAACAAGAAGAACATTAACAATGCTCAGATGGTTGTACAACAAAATTCTTCCATCACCACTCCAAATGACGTGACCAATAAGAACAAGCACATAGTCCAGGTCATGGAGGAAGCATGACTAATGGTCCTGGAGTTGGCCATTCTTGAGGATGAGTCAGTAGATGTGCGTGTTTTCAAAACCGCTATGGGGGTGCGCAACGTCTGTACAAAGTTGGCAAAGGTTTAGATGGAGCTGAACCTCCAAATTGCAGAGTTGCAATTGAGGGCCTAGCCTTCGACTTCGCTGGAAGTCAAGGAGGAGTACGCGACTACTATAACAGAGGAAATAACGACAATAGAAAGTGTAGTGGTGGACTACACAATGCTCTTCAAATAGATGTTTGAAGTACTAACCAGCCTACAAGAAGACCCTACTATGCAAAGGATGGAAACAGAGGCATGAGAGCTGCAGCAGTGCTACGACGAGGGAAAAGGGACAACACGTACTGTCGCCCTCACACAAAGACTCGTGAAGCTGCTGGAGGCCAAGGTATTGAAGGAACAAGTAGATGCAGCTCAGCACAAAGAGGCAGTGCTGAAGGCGCACCTGAAGCCTTGGTTGGATGAGGCCTACTTGATCATGGCCTCCACTAAAGGCAAGTTGGATAGTCTACAAGAGACTCAACAAAAGCTTCAGGCTGATAGTGCAAGGCCAACGACAAAGCAGTTGGTCAAGGAAATAAATCAAGTGACCGTATAATGCATTGCCGAGGTAGCAGTCATACAGGTTGAGCTAGGGGGTCTTCACGCCAAGATATCCGGGCTCGTAGAGTGACTCGAGGGTAAGTCGCCATGTTTGTGTTGGGGGCCTATTGGGAACTGGTTCCCCTAAGAGTTAGTTTTGGGTGTAAAAGCCCATGTTTTGGCTCAAAAAGCCCAAATTTTGTAATAAAGATGTAAAGTCTCCGCATTTTGTGGTCTCGAAGCGTGAATATGTCAAGAGATAAAGGGTTGTCTACCCTTGTTTTGTAAGTCTGATGTTAGTTGTAATGATCTACCCATGGTCCGCAAACCATGGGATTATATAGAAAGGGAGTCTTAGAAGAGTCTAAGGCAGTTAAGTAGAGGAAGTAATGGTAGAAGGAGTTTATGGGTAGGGAGTTCTAAGTGTTCTCGGTCTTAGCGTAGGTAGAGGCTCTGCAGTTGAGCACACAGAAGCCTAGCGTGGAAGTCTGCAACTGAGTGCGTGGACCCCTGCAGCTATGTGCGTAGGATGGATAGAGTCTGTACTAAACTTGAGATATCAATAAAGAGAAGTATTATGCAAATCAATGTGTATCTTGTCTTTGTTTAATGCATCAGATTATATTATGTTACGATCTGGGTTTACATTATAATGCTTATTTGATGCATGAATGTATTTGATTATATCTATTAATTGAACGAAAGCAAGAATATAGGTTTACATGAAGATAATTGTAAATGCATGGTAGATTAAGTAACACTTAAGATAACTTGGGAACTTATACAGTAATGTAGCCAAAGGGGCACGTAAGTGCCGGGACCTCATGTTAGAGTTGCGCGAAGATCAGTCAAATACCTTCACGGAGGTACTGAAGGATGGAAGAGAAGGAACATCGATAAGCCCTAAAGGCTTATCGATCTGCATGAAGGTAGGATCAGGAAGTGTAGATCGACATCACAACCATCTCAGGGTGCGAAAACTTGGTTCCTGCATCCCCCCATACTGCTTCGGGTGAGACTTCGGTCCGTGCTCCGCGGGCTGATGCTGAAAGGGCCAGTAGTGTAGGGATTTGCTTGGCTAACTAACGCTGAACCTGGGTTAGGTCCCATCAAGCCAACACCCTCACCAATGACCTTTTTTCTTGTAGTGTTGGGAAGCCTCAGGCAATCCTTACTAGCACAAGTATGGATGATTTACTTAAAGAAATTTGAAGTATGTTTGATGAGTTTGTTGATATAATTGTTGACGAGATACCAAATATTTTTGCTCATGTTAGAAGTATTAGTCATCTCATGGACTTAATCCTCGGATTAAGTCTTCCAAACAAAGAAACATATAGGATAACTCCACAGGAAAATGAGGAAGTAAAGAGGCAAGTTTAGGAGCTATTATATAATGTTCTAATCAAGGAAATTTTGATTCATTTTGCTATACTAATAATGCTTAACTGAATAAATATGGAGGATGGAGGATGTGCACTGATTCAAGGGCCATCAACAAGATCAAAATTAGGTATAAATTTCCACTTCCACACATTGATGACTTGATTGATTATCTGAGTCGTAGTAAATACTTCTATAAAATTGGTCTGAAAAGTGGATATCATCAAATCAGAATAAGAGATGAGAATGAATGGAAGACAACCTTCAAAACAAGTCATGGACTATATGAATTGTTAGTGATGCCTTTTGGTCTCACTGATTCTCCTAGTACTTCTATGAGGCTAATGAATGAGGTCTTGAAGGAGTTTTTTATAGCCTATTTTCCCGTCCTTGTGTTAGCAAGAGATACCTTTGATCATTGCATACCTTGTCAACCCTAATGCACACCTTTTCCTCATTGATTTTCCCTTTTAGTAGGATAAACACTCCTAAGACACTAACATCATACACTTAGTCATTGTTATGTAGTGTACAACTTAGGAACTTAGTTGCAAATTTTCCTTTTACAATGAGCGACTATAGTCAAAATTTTAGAGTCTGTCATTCCTGATGTTATTCCTTGGAGACAACCTTTGGCTATAGGAGGTTAGTGCGCAAGACATCTATAACAATTTGAGGATATTTTTTTTAATGACTTGTTAGAGCATGATCATGAGAGATTTAATGAATATTCTAGTTCAAAAACCCATCATTTACAACTGGAATAGCCATGATGTCATAGAGGGTTGAAGGGTTTAAAACTCATAAGATGACAAGAATAAAATTTAAAGAGATAGGATTAAAACTTCAACCAAATGGAATTCAAGCTGTAAACTTTAGAATGAAATTGATGAAAGAAGTAGATAATATGGATGCATTTATGAAAGAAATGGAGTGCCCATTAAGGTGATCTTACCCAACTTACAAGTGTCAGCATAAACATGTTGTTGCATAAATTTTTTTGTAAACTTGATTTGAGAAATCCTGCTACATCATACACCTTCTTCAACATAAGAAAACAAAATGTGGGAAAAAATAAAAAAAAGTACAAAATAAAACAAGACAAATGTTGCAACTTTGATCATGTTATAGAATTAAACTAACTTTGATCAAGTTATGGAATTAAACTAAATTTTATTGACAAGTTCCTGAAAGACTTCATCATTCCATAATAGTCAAACTCCCAACCTCTAAACCCCTTCTTAGTTTTGATTTTTTAGATTTATCTTTGCTTCCAGACTTAAATGTCAAAATTAGTTATAAAACGTACTTAATTTTAGTTATAAAACTGTCTTCTTTTTTACGAAAAAATTATAACAAAAATAAAAATATTTTATTTTTTTCAATATTATATATATGATATTAAAAGTATTTCTTCTTTTGTGCAATGTTTACAATATATATGCATGGTCGAAATTTTATAATCTAAGTGCAATGGGTATTTTGATCATGAATATATATATATATATATATATATATATATATATATATATATATATCTTATATAACCATTTTTTAAAATTACATGTAGGGTTGCATAGGTCCCAATTTTATCCCGTGCACTATAGGAAAACCGTAATGGTTTTGCAAACCCCCCTGTAGTGGTTTTGAAAATGATGGGGTACCTTCCACATTTAATTTGGAGCGTTGATATCAAGATCACATGGTTTCTAGAATACCACCTAACACAGGACCCCCTAGCACACAGTAAGCTTTGATATGGCGAGGACCCCCACCTTCCATGGATTTGGTTGTTACCTAGGCACACATCATTTTGTGCCATTGATTCGAAATTCTGTTTACCTGGGGTGATGACAATCAATTTTTTCTTCTATGGGCATACACACCAAGGTGACTCTTCGATACAAAAAATGTTTGCTTTCATTTCAATATTGATAACACTCATTTCTTGCCTGATACATCACACCTCGACCATTCTATCATCATTCCTTGAGATGAGCTTGATTGACTTTATGCATGAAAATTCCACACTCCGTGCCTATTTTTCACGTCCTTCATGCATCATGAAACTCTTAAAAGTATTTTCATGCTAGACAGTAACAACACCTTCATAATCACTACTAGAAATCTAAGACTTAATATACTAGTTCTGGCAAGTTCATCTCCTCAACAAGGTAGTACACATCTGCAAGTTTATTCTCTAATATTGAAAATTTAAACACTTTGATGTGAAAAGTTCATCATTTTGATCAAATTCAATTCTTGATACAATATTCACAGAGTGGGAAAAGATCCCCGTGTAAAAATTATGGCATTACTTGTAAATGGATGTATCATGTAAATGTTGTGAAAATTGATTAAAATTTCTTGAAGCCTGCATGATATCCTTCTCTACTAATACTAATAAATTCACTCTCTTCTTGATATTTTCTGACAAGGTATACTTCACTCATCATGATATCAAATGATTGATTGTTCTTCATTACCAAAGAAATTTCTTAGGAACACTCCTACTTGTTGTTGTGTTACAATTGAATTCTCTGAGTATTCTTTCCAAGCCAACTAGGAAAATAATGTAATTGTTCATGACCAAAACATGGATTCTACTGGGAGAAAAAGTCTCCTCATTGATAGGAGAAATTTTTTTTATTGATATCATATTTTGATGATGAAAATCATCCTTTGCCATAGTGGTAGAGGATACATAAAAACCTCCTGCTAAATGCCTTGGCCTTTGCAATATGATAGCCTCTCTGCACTAAAGGAGGCAAATAGTAAGTATAAACCATGATTTATCCCCACTCTTTTTCAATGCACAATGTATGTATTCAAATATTCTTTGTAGAAACAAACTAAAAATTGACACTGGATATCATTGAGCCCAAGAAGCTCATTTTACAACCTAGTATGATGTGTAAGGATGTCCCTCTGTGATGAAAGTTGAAATTTTTCTCATGTTGGCCAAAATAAAAATTTAAAAAAATCTAAAAATAAAAATAAATTAAATAACTATATAAAACATTTAAATAATGTTGGCTCATAAAAAAAATTCACATGAAGAAATTGGACCACTCTAGGCTCATGTTAGATGTGTATTTAAGGTAAATCTATGCTAGTAAATAATCGAGTTGCATCCTTGTACCTATGGTGCCAATTTAACAATCTTTGCTATGAAGAGACCACTTGTTTTTTATGTTACTAGGTCAAATTGTAAGGTCCATTGAATTGAGCCACTTTTGCAAGGCCAATATTTCTTGATTTTTTGAAGCTCATCATTAGGAGTTACTGCAAGGAATCGTTTGACAACAAATTCATTTTGTGAAATTGTCAAGCTGCAAGTGCTATAAATAAGGGTACCACCAGTATTCAACAATCTGAACTCATTATTAAAAAGGTAGCGGGAGACAAGTAATAGAGGCAACATGTTAAACATCCAATAAATGTTGCTCAAGTCTGTCCCAACCCAACTGCTCGAATTTGTACTTGGTTGACATAATGCGATCAACATTTATTTTTTTCAAGAGGAAAAAAAACACTTCTTATCATTATAAAATAAAAGAGGAAGTACATTTTCATAGGTCCATATTTCTATGGAAATATTCTACCCATCCCAATTACATATAAACAACCATTTTCCTGAGTTTATTTATCATATTCACTACCCTTTATATCTTCTATGTAGCCCTGCATGCCTGGTCTCCATGCACATTTGGAGATCCATATATTTCAAGTTTAAACTCTTTGGTCCATCTTTTTGTGCCTTTTATTATTCTTCCAAAAGAAAAATTGGACGCCTTTTCTTTATCTTTAACCATACAAAAAAGAAAACACAGAGTTCTCTTACAAAAAAGTGACATTGTTATCCTTGATTTTACATGATTACAAAAAGAAAATACAATTTTTTTTAACTAAAAGTGACACTGTCATCCTTGATTTTGACATGATTTTCAAAAGTTGCATAAAATATCTTACCAAAAACTATATTTATACCTCTTTTGGACAGAAGGTTGGCAGTTATATTCTATTCTTTGTAGACATGCTCAAATTGAATGTACTAGAAGAATCTTACTAGGGTGTTACCAGGTCCCTTATGCGATTCATCCAATTGGATAAAATGAGCAGATTGAATTGGTTGTGCTCATTGATCTAGTCAATGATATCCTTGGCATCACCATATACCTAAAATTGCTCAATCCCCAACCACTTTGAAGTAGAAAAAAATCCCCACAATGCTATAACCTTGACTCTATTGTTGGTGCCTTTTCCTCCTTCCCACCAGAAATGATAGTAGAAACTTGGTTTAATTATAATGAAATAACCACATCCACATTTTCTCTTCTCACATATTGTCTTTAAAGTTGACTGTTACATTCCCGACCATTACCATGCATATGTATTGTTCAATGTGTATTGTCAACTCAAACTTTGAAATTCAACATGACACGACATCTTTAGTTTCGCTTGAAAATACCATTGTCTCTGTGATATGTGATATGGTTTTCATGACCTTTGTGTTACACTAAAATTTGTCACCATGACTATTTTCAGTTAGTATGGCTCCATCAATTGTCATACTATCCTCCTTGGCAAGCCTCATACCTCTGCTCTCCATGTCAAACTCCAAGAAAGAGAGAAAGTCATTAAAAATCTATATATCTCTGGGTACACAGTTTCTCTTAGCCTTACCTGCGTGTACGCACCCCAAGTTCACAATACCTGCGTACTTGTACGCTCTGTCTGTAAAGGGGAGGGTGCGTACTCCTATAAAGGTCAAAAGGCGCAAGTTTCAATCCAAAAAAGTTACTTGTAGTCATTTCTAGAGCATTCTAGAAGCTTGTTTGACGTGTATGGAGCGCCTCCAGATGGTTCATGTATCCCTATCAAAGAGGAACTTATCCCATCAAGAGGGGAGCTATCCCATCCAAAGAGGGGCTTATCCCATTGATGGTGGACCTGAATAACTTCCTCTAGAGCACTATAAATACAGGCATTGGGCTAGAGGGAGGGGAGGCTGAAAGCTTAACATTCCTAAGGGTAGATGCTGCTGGAATTAGGACTCCCTTGTAAAGCTTGAGAGGAGAGATTCCCATCCTTTCCTAGCCTTAATTGAGAGTGGGTGAGCTGATCAAAGTAAAGGAAAACTCTTGCTGGACCCTAGGAGGGACCTGCACAACACCAAGGCTCAGGTTGTAATGGTTTCTTTTGTTTCCACTTAATACAAATGAAATCATTTTTCTCAACAGATTGTTATTCATGATTTGTTTCATATACTCCTTGGTCTGTATGATGGATATGTATTGTTTTATGAGTTTATCAGGTGCTATTTAATCTTTTGGCTTGTTAGTGAATGCAGGTTTCGAAGAGAAGGAGGAGCTTATCCGGATCGGCGAGGCTGGACTACTACAAAGCGTTGGACTAAAGGTATGTTAAAATCACCTGATTACTTGTATTCTCAATGCATGTTTAGAGAAAGGTAGTGTTTATTTGTCTTGTTTGTCACTAGAAAGCCTTTGCTTCTAGGGAGGTCAGTTTTGTCCGCATTATCGACTCTTTCCGCATGAAAAAATGGCGACTCCGTTGGGGAATCCATTGACGTGAATGATTTTTCCTTTGTATGAAATTTTGATCTAAGAAAAGTCGTTTGTTTTCTGGTTTTTGGCTGTCTGACTGTGTTTTGGGTGGGCTAGCTTAGGGTTAAATTAGATTTTAGTTTTTGTTTGTTTTGCTAGAAGTACGTAGCCTCTGCGTTGAGCACAGTGCATACCTGTACGCACTGTAGCTTTGTGCACAGAGCGTACACGCACCTGTGCAAACAGGTCGCCTGCGTACCCTGTCAAAATTAAGAAAATTTCAATTTTCTTCTTTTTACCTTTTAGATTTTAGTTTTTAATTTGTTTTTTCTGCCTAGATCCACTGGTTATCTGCCATCAATCTTCACCTAAGCTTGTTTCGTCAGTGTCGAGAGTTTTAGTGAAATTCATAGAGATTTTGCCTTAGGGTTTGATTTTTGCACTGGTCCTGTAGTGACTTTGGCGTTAGAGGTTGTCAAACTTTGGATCTCCCTGGTTTTGTTCAGTCCTCTTAGGAGTCGAGCCTTTCATAGAATCCACCATTGTGAGAAACCTACCTTTGTGTTCTCTCTTTGCCAAATCTCGAAAAAGTTTGTTGATTGAACTTTGAATTTTATTCTTGAGAAAAAGAACAAAAGATTTTGATTTTTGTTTTTGACTGGTTTTTGGTTCTGCATTAACTAGTCCTTAGTTACATTTTGACTGAGTAAAACATCCAGGAATCATCTTTAGTAGGCTTTTGCCTCGTTAGATTTAGTCTTTAGGTGCATTTCTCTTAGATTTGCTTTTGAGTGAAATTGAGTTGATTTGATTGCCATAGTTTTTAACTTTGATTTCTGTTAAAGTAAGTTTTACATGATTTATTAATTAGGAAAAATACAAAAAATATCTTTTGAAGGAAAGTTTGCTTTGGCAGCATTTGAGTCTTTGAAAGAAAAAGGAATTTTCGTGAAGTGATTGGTGGTCATGTGTTGTAAGCTTTGGAAAAGATAAAGAGTTTGTTTCTTTGATTTTCATTGCCAAGAAAGTTGTCTTTATATCAATTTTGCATTCTCCAACTCTCTTAGCTAGGGAATTCATTGAAAAAGAAAAAATTAGTATAAATCATCCTAAGTGCATCTTTTTAGTGGATTTCAGTCGAGTCTACACACCATCAGTTTCATCTCCACTGCCTTTTGTCTTAAAGAAAAGCCATAAAAATTAACGCTTAAAGTAAAATCAACTTAGTAACTTTTTATTTACTAGGGCTCTGAAACACCAATATAGATCAGGCTAGTGTCTTGGAGTAGGAGAGTAATTAACTCTCCAAGATAGTAAAACCAAACAAGTAGCTCATCTTGTGGTAGGATAAATCCAACTGTTTCATTTGTACTCTGGGAAAGCTCCTCTTAAAGGAGAAGCACGAGACCGTGTCCGAACCAGTGAGGGGATCAATCCTCCTTCATTGGGAAAGACGCCAAATAAGCACGTACTACAAACGGTAAACCTCGGATTATTGTCGAGGAGCCTGGGGTCACTTGTCGGTAAACCTTGGATTATTGTCAAGGAGCCGGCAAGGGGATTGAGCTTGTTACTCTGCCCTTGCGTGCTATCGGGTCGTAGACTGTTCCCCCAGGTATATTTGTTGCTGTTGGTAACCTTAGTGACCATTATCTTTAGGATTCTACCAAGGTGATGGTAGAGGGAAGATCCCACTGTACCTGGAGCAGACGTCGGCTAGACTCACTTGGATTTTCCGGGGGGTTCACTTCACTCGAGACAGTTAAAGTGGAGGAACTTGTTCCGGTCTATTCATTAAGCAGGTTGCCGGGGTAACTGTTCCGCCCACCACTTCTGTACTGAATTCAGCGATGTTGGGTTTCATCTCCAACTAGTGTTTTCGGTCCGGAAGGCTACTGTTTGTGTATGGTTTGATGCCCTAGATTCTTTAGGCGTGTGATTCAAATTTGTTTGGTTCTTTAGAGACTTTAGGTGGTTTACTTTGAGATTTTACTTTGTTTGCATGTGCAGTAGTTAAAAGTTTTTAGCTGTGGCTGAATTACCGAGACAATCCCATAGACTTCGGGGCAAGTCTCCTGAGATTGTTACCGTGGCCGATTTGTTGAGGAAGTCCCGTAGACTTTGCGGCGAACCTCCTGAAGAGGTTTCGGGTCATTACGAAGGTTTGAAAGTCCTTGTAACTCCTAGTGGCAGTAAAGTAGGTTCACCTGCAGAAGGAGAATCGTCGTTGGTAGTCCATCCAGATTACCAAGGTCTAGAAATAGGTTATAATCCTGAAGCTGTTGCAGTTTCCGAGCTTGCTGGTAGTTTTTCATCTACTAGTGATATAGGCGAAGAACCTGAAATATCTGAACCTGTTACTCCAACTTCTAGTGCACCTGATTCACCCAGGGTAGAAAGAGTTATCACTGAAAATCTTCCTGCTGGTTTGATCGCCATTGAAGAACTTGCTCCAGAGGAAGAATTTGGCATTTCTATCCTTGAAGATCAACCTACCATTGATCTAAGGGAGCGTGAATCCATCTTTTACAGTCCTCCTAGAAGTACTACTTGGTACCTTTCGTTAACCAATTATTTAGACAACTCAGGGATAAGTTTTTCTCCACCTCGTACTCCTTTTCCACCTGGAGGTATTTATACTCCTGTAAATATGTCTGGTCAGTCGTCCGTGTTCACTCAATCTCCTGAATCTTTCTTGTACGGCGGTCCTTCTGTTCCCTCCGGGTATCAGTCACTTTCTGGTACTTTTGTGAGAGCATCTCCTCAACCCATTGAACATGGGTTATTAGCTGGAAATAATGGTAACAAACCGTTGGGTGTAGGGGACATTTACATGATGTCAGGTTCAGTTCCCGGTTCTCAACCTCAAGGTGGCCAATTACCGCCTGGGGGGCAGCCTCAATTAACGCCTGGGGGGCAACCTCAAGGTACACAAGTTGCGTCTGGGGGGCAACCTCAAGGACAGTATGTACCCATAGTACAATACATTCCTCAAGGTCAACCCCAGCCTCAATATGTACCCCAAGGTCAACCTCAGTATCAATTTATAGCTCAAGGTCAACCCCAGTATCAGTATTTACCTCAAGGTTATCAACCTCAAGGTCAATACTCGAGTCAAGGTTATCAACCACCTCAAGGTCAATCTTATGTTCAAGGTACGGGAAATGTACCTTTCAATTATCAATCCTACCCTCAATCCGGTTATGGATATCAATATCCTCAACGTGTCATGGGTCAATACCCCGGTATGAACATAGTGTGGGATCCATCGCAAGTTCAACAGATATTGCAGCCAAGCGTACAATTGTCACCTCAAGCTGGACAATCCTTAGTTGCTGGTCCATCCCAGCAACCAGTCCAGTCTAATGTTCAAACTTCTGTACCTTCGGTAGTTACTCAGTCGCCAATTACACCTAGTACTCCATCTCAAACGACTGCTGCAACTACCGCAACATCTGCTCCTTCCACCACACTTGCTTCTGGAGTATCGACAGCTCTGGTTTCTACTGTCTCTGCAACTACTCCTCAGACATCTTTACCATTGTCTAGATCTACGATTCAAACTACGGTTCAGATGCTTGTAGGACAACCTAGTTTAAGTACGGTTGTCACTAGTCAACCCCAATTCGCTTATCAACCGTACCAGGGATAGTACCAATATGAGCCTACTGTCCAAAAACCGGTTTACCAGTATCAACCGTATCCTGGGTACACTTATCAACAACCTCAGCAACCCCAGTACGGTCCGGTTAATCCTGGTTTTCCAGGAGGATATAATATCCCGAATGCGATACCTATTCCAAGTTATCCTGGATATCCTCCTCTTGGGACTAGTCTTGTGACCCAGAGTTTTAGGGATCCTAATCGGCAATTACTGTTTATCGCAACTTTGGATTTACCAGACTTGTCACGCCTAACGAATGATCCAATAAATTATCTTCCGTTCTGGCCACCAATGCCAAATAAGTTGCCCAGTGATATACCCAAGTTCGAAGGTAAGTCTGGAGAGGATCCGTCCAATCATGTGATGACTTACCACCTCTGGTGTGCTTCAAATTCCATCTCGGATGATTCGATCTACTTACGTCTTTTCCAGCATACACTCATTGGTCTCGCGGCCAAGTGGTACATTGAGTTACCACGGGCCTCTTTTTACAATTTTAGTCAGTTAGCTACCTCGTTCCTAACTCATTTTCAGTTGACGGTCAGATATGATAATGGCACGGAGCTACTAACTTCATTAAAATAGTCGACGTCCACTTATATTTCCGATCATATACATGAATGGAGACGTCGACGGCGATTAGTGAAAGTTTTTATCCCGGACCAATTCTTAGCTGAATGGTTTGTTAAATCATTATTACCGAAGATTACTGAAGACGTAGCTAAGGCCGGAGTAGTTACTGAAGAGCAAGTAATTGCTCAAGCGCAATACCTTGACTTAGTTTACACTCAGTCAGGTACGTTACACGAAAAGATCCCAGATCTTCCAAAGTCAAATCAAATCGCTGCTGCTCCTTCGGGATCTCATGCTGCTGATGGCATGATTGGTACGGTAAATACTAAAAGCAAGAATAAGTCTTCAAAGAATTCTTCGTCCATTATAACCTTACCAGATTCCCCGACAGGAGAATCTTCTCCTAATATTTCCGCTGATATTCACGTTGTAGAGTCATCTACGGCTAAATAAAAAAACTGTGGGAAGAAGAAAGGTAAGAAGAAGAGTAAAGTAGACAAGACTCCAAAGGAGAAAGTAGAAAAGTCAGAAACCAATGACGAAAAGCACAAACCTCGATATCCTTGTCTTATTTGTGAAGAGGATCATTTTACAAGAGATTGCCCCCATCGGGCCGAGGTTGTGAAAATCGTCAAAGGTTCCTCAACTCCTGCTGTTTTGAAAGATCCATTTCCAAAGCAGGAGAGTAAGATGATAGGTTCTTCCTCGGGTGCCACTGAAGAACCCATATTGATGATGTCTCATGTAAGGATTGCAACTCGATCGCAAGATTATGGTAGTAAAAGTCCTGTTGATGGATCAAAAGAAGCAGAATCTTCTCATTCAAATCCATCAACCTCAGCTCCCGGTTCCGATCCACTATAGATCGAGAAACCTAACCCTGACTTAGTAATAAAACCGCCCGCCAAGGGTGTACTTCGAAGGTCTGCTTTCAGTCCACATGCGAGAGCAACCCAGAATTACAACATTGTTGAGGATTTAGCTGTTTCACCCTCAACAATGTCGGCTTTAGAAGTGCTGCAATCATGCCCAGCACAACGAAAATTACTTTTGTCGGCTATAGGAGCTGTTGATGTTCAGGACTCGAACCTCATAATCTTTGATCTAGAAAATAGTACACCGTGTTTACCTCATCAGATGGCTTTCCAGATCCAAGTGATAGTAAAAAATAGGCCTATTCATCGGACTGTAATTGATGAGGGAGCTTCCACGTGTATTATGTCGATATAGTGTTGGAGATCGCTTGGTTCTCCTTCACTAAATCAATCCCCGACAATTCTTAAGGCCTTTGATGGCCGTGGGTTCCATCCGTTTGGCATTCTACAGGATTTGCCTATAGGGGTTGAAGGAAAAACCGTTAGTCTAGATGTGGAGGTGGTTGATGCCCCTCTAGACTACAACCTTCTTTTGGGTCGAAGTTGGTCTTACGCTATGACGGCGGTCGTTTCATCGGTCTTCAGAGTAATAAAGTTTCCACACAATGGCAAGATTGTAACCATAGACCAGCTGGCTTACTTTTCATCCGACCCAGCCTCTTCAGAGAGTATCCAGCATGTCGGTAAAACGACTATCCCTTATAAGGATGTTGGCGTAGGATTAGTTAAATATGCCGGTTTACTGGGAACTTTTCCTTTTCCTCCAATCAACGCCATGTCTTCGTTTGCATCTATTCATATGATTACTTCAGACACTATTATTTATGACGATCCTTGGATCGTTCCTTCTGAGTCTGAGATAGACTCATTTGGTGATGCAATGCCTTTGAGTCCATATGAAATTGCCTATGAAGCCGTGCAGTCTTTTTCCGACCCAAGTTCAACCAAAATCGACCAAATGAATGTGGTCCGTGAGGAATCCCTTTTCACGTCAACCTCAGAGTTAATAACGTTTCCCGAAGTTTTGTCATCTGACGAACAACTTTGTGAAGTCCGGTGCGTAGACGATTTACAATGGGAAGATCTCCATCATAGATCTTCGTTTTTACCTGAGGATGATCGTTTTGAAAACAATTTCTCATAATTTTTTACAGCTGAATATGTCAAAGACACTCAAATTCCAATGAAACATCCTGATTCAGAGTTGAATTTGGGAAACATTTCTCGCACTATTCCCATTGACATTTCAGTGAAGCCCAGAATTGTTGAACACATTCATATAGGTGCCTCGTGTTCAGATGACGAAATTCAAACATACAAGCCCCTATTTCAAGAATTCCGCGACGTGTTTCCCTGGTCTTACGAGGAAATGCCAGGAATTGATCCCGCCATTGTTGTCCATGAAATCAAGACTTACCCGGACGCTAAACCCGTCCGGCAACATTTGCGTCAGATTCACCCACGAAAAGTGGCTGCGATTAAAGTAGAAGTTGAGAAGCTGTTGAAAGCAGGTTTCATTTATCCGATCCCGTTAACGGATTGGGTATCGAATATTGTTCCCGTTAACAAAAAACAGGGAACAATAAGAATATGTATCGACTATAGGGATATCAATCGTGCTTGTCTCAAGGACAACTATCCAACACCATATATCGACCAAATAATTGATGATTGTGCCGACAGTGAAATATTTTCCTTTATGGACGGTTTTTCCGGCTACAACCAAATCAATATTCTACTTGCCGATCAACAAAAAATGGCTTTCATTTGTCCATGGGGGACATTTGCTTATTGAAAATTACCTTTTGGGCTTAAGAATGCTGGAGCCACTTTTCAAAGGGCGATGTCTTATGCATTTCATGACATCAAGCACATTGTGCAACCGTATCTCGATGATTTATCCGCTCACTCCTTACATCGAGCTGATCACCTTGTCCATTTACGAGCGATTTTTATGAGGTGTTATACGTTTGAACCCACACAAATGTGTCTTCTGCATAGAAGTGGGACAATTGCTGGGATTTGTAGTTCAAAAGCCGGCATTCGCGTCGATCCCTCGAAGGTAGAAGCTATCATCAAATTGCCTCCTCCTTCGAGTCTTCACTAACTCCAAAGTTTGCAGGGGAAAGCAAACTTTTTACGCCGATTCATTCCTAACTACGCCAAGATTACCAAGGGTTTTACCCAGTTTTTGAAACAAAATGTTCAATTCTCTTGGGATGAGATAGCTCAGAAATCTTTTGATGCGCTAAAGCACGCGTCGACCCATGCACCGTTGCTGCATCCTCCCAACTACAACCAGGATTACTTTTTGTACCACGTCGCCGCTCATTCCACCATTGGAATGGTCTTAGTCTAGGAAGATGAATTCGGAACGGAACATGTGATCTATTACCTTAGTCGGACGTTAAATCCCACTGAGCTCAAATATTCACATGTGGAGAAATTGGCCTTGGCAGCTGTTCAAGCTGTCCAACATTTTCGTCACTACATTCTTCTCAGTAAAACTACAGTCATTTCGGATTGCAACCCTATGATCTACATTTTGACTAAACAATTGCTAGGGGGAAAGTACTCTAAATGGATTGTTATCCTGCAGGAGTTCGACTTGGAATTTGAAAAGTCTAAGTCTAAGAAATCTTTAGTTTTTGCGGAATTGATGTGTGATTTCCCGCGTGCTGACACAGAAACTGTGGCAGAGGAACCCATTGCGGATGAATCTTTGTTTCTCATCAACACTTTAGATCCGTGGTATGGGGATATAATTTTCTATCTCCAAACCCAATCCTTTCGGCCCAAACTTTCAAAGTCGGAATGTTGGAAAATTCGATTCCAGTCCCAACAGTACAAAATTATTGGAGATACTCTTTATCGCTGTGGGGCAGACTTGGTTTTCCGACGTTGCTTAACTCACGAAGAGGCAGAAAGGGTTTTGAATGACTGTCATTCTGGAGCGTGTGGCAGTCATATGTCTGGGTATGCCACAGCTCAGAAGGTGTTGCGTGCTGGCTACTTCTGGTCGTCCATGTTTAAAGATTGCATCATTGCGGTCCGAAAATGCCACAACTGTCAAGTGTTTGATAGCAAGATGCGCGCACCACCTGCTCCTCTCCACCCTATAATTGCCGTTGGTCCTTTTTCTAAATGGGGTATCGATTTTATTACACGTAACCCTCACTCGGTCGGGGGGCATGCGTATATCATCCTTGCGATTGATTATTTTACTAAGTGGGCCGAGGCGATGCCTACATTTGAGGCAGACGGCAAGACAGCTGCGATTTTCATATTCAATCACATTATTGCTAGGTTTGGTGTCCCACAAGTGATAATCACTGAACATGGGTGCCATTTTCGAAACATTATGATGACAGAACTTACAGGCCAGCTTGGTTTGCGTCACGATAGCTCAACTCCTTATTATCCACAAGCCAATGGCCTGGTTGAGTCGATTAACAAAGTTTTAGTTATCATGATCCGACGAATCATTGGTATTCATCGGTTGAATTGGCACAACATGTTATTTTCCGCGCTTTGGGCGTACCGAACCTCAGTGAAAACATCAACAGGGTTCACTCCTTTCCAACTAGTTTATGGTTTGGAAGCAGTGCTGGCCATTGAATGCGAAATCCCGTCACTTCAAATGGTTGTTGAATTACTTCCAGCTACTTCCGAAGAGGAGAAGCGTTTATTATACTTAGCTCAATTAGATGAGACTCGACGTGACGCTGCATTGGCAATTGAGACTCACGCAAAACGGATGAAAGCTCAGTATGACCGTAACGTAACCAGTTGAAATTTTTCGGAAGGAGACCTAGTGCTATTATATGATAAAGCTAACGATAAATTAGGTGCTGGAAAATTCGTTCCTATGTGGCATGGGCCCTACATTGTCAAGCGAAAGCTAGCAAAAGGGGCCTATGAGCTGGTAGATTTTGATGGGGACTCTTTGGGTAAGCCCAGAAATGGACTTTACCTAAAGAGGTATTATGCTTAAATGATGGGTATGGAAATTTAGTTAGGTTAGTTTTTCTTTCTAGTTGGTGTGTTTGTTAGTATAGACATTGTGCTTAGATTAGAGAGTGTGTTTTTCGTCGTTATTCTGGCTTATCTTGGTTTTACTCTTGATATTGCAGATGTCGACGCCTCTCCAAACGTACATTGGATTCGCTGATGGTGCTTGTCGTAGTACATGGAATATCTCTTCCGCAGCTTGGGTTATCTATTCGCCCTATGACGAGTTAGTTTCTATGCATGGGGTGAGCCTCGGTCAAACAACAAACAACATTGCAGAATACAGTGCAGTGATTGAGTTATTGTCTGAATCTATTTCGTTTGGGATTCGGAGTTTGATAGTGAGGTTAGATTCTGAACTCGTTGTATTACAACTTAATAGAGTTTATGCCATTAGAAATCCAGTGTTATTAAGGTTATTTTTGAGAGTGCGCCTCTTGGAACGTGAATTTGATTACATTGAATATCAACATATTCCAAGGTCATTAAATACATTAGCAGATGCAATTGCTTCTCGAATGTTAGACAGACATTTGCGATAATCATGCATGTAAATTTAAAAACATTTCATCACACATGTTTAACAAGATAAGCCGGTAATAATCATATATATAGATAGGAGTGTGTCAAAATATACATCGTCTTCGATCATAGGTTGAAAAACACCTTATGATCGGCAAAAATGATAAGTAAAAAAAACCAAAATGTCACATGTGTCTACAAAAAGTGACTAGCCAATCACTGGTGGTGCTCTCTATACGACACCACTGCACGTGCTACCCTACACAAGAACCTCCTAAAAGGTCCTGGGACTGCGACCACATAGCGCTGAAGTCGGATAGGAATATCGTCTATAGTCATCTCTGGTATGTCTGCCGTAAGACGCTCTAGGTCCTGTTCCAACTCGGCTAAGGTCTCTGCGGCCGCATCCTGTGGGGTCGGTGCTGGTGCAACTGGTACTCTCCTCTCGAAAGGCCGGAGATTGGCCGGACGCTGTGGGCCTACATTTGCATTTTGAAAATTTTCACTGTCAGTTTTGAGACGATATAAAAACAAAAAAGTAAATAATTAAAAAAAAAACTTGTGAAAAATGAAGTACCTCTGTCGTCCCATTGTTCTCCCTGTGGAAGAACCATGTCCGGATCACCACGAAAATCCACTCCAGCATAAGGAAAATCCTGGATTCCAAAGACCTGGTCCTCCAACCAGTGAAAGTAACCCGCAGGAAATCGGACAACTCCCGCTCCCTCATCAGGATGCCGTGCCATCACCGCAACCCATCGCATCAACTTTGGCTCCCGAGGAGGCCCAACCTCAACAGTGAGATGCTGCAGGATCAGCATCGGAACTCTCTCTAGGGCAAAGATCACAACTAAAGGCCCATACCCAAAGGTCTTTAATTGCCCGTTCTTTGCCCTAGTCAGTTGGCCCTTCATATTGGCCAACACAGCGTCGCACCAGTTGAAAATGGTGCCTCAGAAGCAATCAATCACCATCCGCATTTGGGACCCGGTGGCAATGTGCAAAGCGGCTGCGCCGCATAGTCTGGTAACTGTAAAGGCAATTACCATAAGTTCAGGTCAGGATATGTATTTGATTTCTATCCCCTTATCCTGGTTCTGATTATTGCACCACTCTAGCCGGAGACTAGCAAGGGATTGGCCACCCGGCCTAGTCCGGAACAGAGACAGTTGCTCGCCCCTATTAGGCAAACTAGTGATAAAATATATGTCTGAGGGCTCTATCTCGAGCTGGTGCCCTCCGATGTAAAAACATTGATCCTGAACGTTCCACCTTGCAACCAGCCACTCTAAGAATCGCACCTGGGCCCTCATGCCAGGTATGGCCCAGTATTTGTAGAGACCGCATGCCTTCAAAGCATCAATGGAAGGTTGATGATCTATTGCGGCCAAATCGACATCTTCGTGTTCTCTTTCGCGCTAATCAAGCATGGTGGGCAATCTACACACCAGAAAACATCCATTAGAATTCACTAAATCAAAAATTAATGGTTCAAATTTGAGATTTGGGGGTTTAAAAAATGCTTTGCACGGAGTACGCACCCCGCGTTTAGAAATAGAGCGTGGGTACACAACTGCTCTGAAGGTAGGTTGCGTACACCTGCCATTTTCCCAATGGAGAAAATGTCGGGGTACGCAGGTCGCCCATGGGGCACCTACGTACCCCGAAAAGCGGAACTTGAAACCCCAAAGCCCCCAAAAAATCAAACTAGGGCCTAAAATGAAATTCTAAACGGATAAAAACAAAGAGGAGGATGTTGTGAAATACCTGAAAGAGACGGCACTCGATTCCGACGGTCGGATTCTCCACAAAGTCCACGGGAAGTTTCTTGCCAAAAGCCCTTTTCTCTCCCTCAACAGTAAAATGGTAAAAATGACATGGTAAAAGGTATTTTTATAGGTTTTTTGGATAAATGAATGCTAAAGTTTGTTTATTTTTCACCATGGAAGGATATTTTTCAATGTATTTTTTCCTATCTTAAACAGGTATGAGTAATGTGTCATTTTTGTGAAGGACAAAAGGACTTTCAAGGAAAATTATCGTTTTTCACGAACCAAAACATCAGAGTCATATTTTAAGCCCTTTTCTGACTCCTAAAACATGAAAAGATTGCCGAGCGTTTCTTTTACACTCGTTAAAACGAAATTAAAAGACGGTCCCCTTATAGCCCTTTTCTGATCGTAAAAACAGGAAAAGATTGCCGGGTTTTTGTCGTTTCAAACTCGATACTGGAAATAAAACGACGTGTCCTTGATCGCTTTTTACTTTTCAGGTCAGAGGCACTAATCATGAAAGTACTTCTTGGTCACAAGATCAAGCGGTTCTCTCAAGTATTATTTTATACTTTTTCGGGCTTGGGAGACACAACTTTACGAAAAAGTTCAACCTGGAGTCTTCTTAAGTTTTTTCAGACTCTCTAAAAATGAAAAACGCCGAGTTTCTCCTATACTGGACTCGTTAAAATTTCACAGTAAAGGACCTGTTCGATTACAAACAGGAACGGACCACTCCTTCTTAGGGTTCGAATCAAAACTAAGTTGGACTCATCCGAAGGATGAGCTTATAATCAAGCATATGTTATCCTCCTCAAACTTGTAAAAAATAAAGAGGTACTTGCCAGAAATGGTGGGGGAAAAGAGAGAAAAATGAGCCTATTTGTTATCCTTTGTCTCAGAAGAAGCCTTATTACCACTCTTGAACACGACACTTTACATTCACCTGGGTTGGGAAATCCTTTGCCTCACAGTTGATCAAACCACATTGAAAGTTTTCAGTCGGGTATTAACTTTGGGTCAAATGTCACCAAGTCATCTGTTGTGTCGTTATGTGTTCAAGAGGTCTCTGCATATAAACCATTCATCCGCAAAATACACGTCATCCATCTTGACCATCCCTGAGTCAGTCCTTACAGCTCCATTTCTTCAACTTGATCTATGATTTTGTGTTGTGTGCTTGCCTGCAACGGGTCGCTTTCTATCGACATCAGCACATTATCTAGAAGGATGACCTAGGAATCGTCAGTACCTTGAAATATGCATGCATCAATGGCAGGTTTCTCGCCTTTGACGACGGTTTACATCATTGACTTTCGATCGAAGGATTCCGTGAAATGTTCGACATCAACTCATTCATTCACATCTCATGGATTGTACTGGGTATTTTGAGAACCATTGACATCACTGGTGGTCTCTCTCACGCTTGTTAATAGTTCACATCATTCACTGGTAATCAAGTGGTTTCTACCATGTTCGACATCAACTCATTTATTCGCATGGATAGAATCGTACCTGTTCGGGAAGTAGAAATGAAGACCCTGGATCTAGTTTCCACCATCCAGGCTGCGAGGAGTTTTGTATTCATTATATAGTAGACCAACTATACACAGATGGCTGCGTCCATACTGTGTCTACAAAAAGTCTATGATTATGATGTACTGCAAAATCATTCCTGTATCAGAACAGTAGATAGTTAATTAGTTAAATTTTTCAATCTGAGAATGGGAATGCCTACCTCAGCGATGATATGATCTTATATATGTATTTTGTGTTGAATACTTGTAGGTTCCGACTAGGCTCTCCACAAGATAATCCTTGAAATGACAAAGTACTTCACCCTTCCTAGATGATATGAAACCCTAATCTACTACAGGCTTCGCACTTTAGGGGGCAATCTGTTACACTAAAATTTGTCACCATGACTATTTGCAGTTAGTATGGCTCCATCAATTGTCATACTATCCTCCTTGGCAAGCCTCATACCTCTGCTCTCCATGTCAAACTCCAAGAAAGAGAGAAAGTCATTAAAAATCTATATATCTCTGGGTACGCAGTTTCTCTTAGCCTTACCTGCGTGTACGCACCCCAAGTTCAAAATACCTGCGTACTTGTACGCTGTGTCTGTAAAGGGGAGGGTGCGTACTCGTGTAAAGGTCAAAAGGCGCAAGTTTCACTCCAAAAAAGTTACTTGTAGTCATTTCTAGAGCATTCTAGAAGCTTGTTTGACGTGTATGGAGCGCCTCCAGATGGTTCATGTATCCCTATCAAAGAGGAACTTATCCCATCAAGAGGGGGGCTATCCCATCCAAAGAGGGGCTTATCCCATTGATGGTGGACCTGAATAACTTCCTCTAGAGCACTATAAATACAAGCATTGGGCCAGAGGGAGGGGAGGCTGAAAGATGAACATTCCTAAGGGTAGATGCTGCTGGAATTAGGACTCCCTTGTAAAGCTTGAGAGGAGAGATTCCCATCCTTTCCTAGCCTTATTTGAGAGTGGGTGAGCTGATCAAAGTAAAGGAAAACTCTTGCTGGACCCTAGGAGGGACCTGCACAACACCAAGGCTCAGGTTGTAATGGTTTCTTTTGTTTCCACTTAATACAAATGAACTCATTTTTCTCAACAGATTGTTATTCATGATTTGTTTCATATACTCCTTGGTCTGTATGATGAATATGTATTGTTTTATGAGTTTATCAAGTGCTATTTAATCTTTTGGCTTGTTAGTGAATGCAGGTTTCGAAGAGAAGGAGGAGCTCATCCGGATCGACGAGGCTGGACTACTACAAAGCGTTGGACTAAAGGTATGTTAAAATCACCTGATTAGTTGTATTCTCAATGCATGTTTAGAGAAAGGTAGTGTTTATTTGTCTTGTTTGTCACTAGAAAGCCTTTGCTTCTAGGGAGGTCGATTTTGTCCGCATTATCGACTCTTTCCGCATGACACTTTGTACCAAAAACTATACATGCTGGCATGTAGCCTCTAAAGCTTTTCTATACATCATGAATTGAGTGAATTGGGCCTTCCACAATGATAGGCGAATATCAAATTTGATAATAATAGAAAGAGATTAGTGAGAGAGAGAGGCACGATACCTTTACAATGGACTCAATTCATACTTCATTTACATTACTTTTGATGACAATAACTTTGCATCCTTATTTTAAGTTATAAAACCTTTTCTTTTGAGCTTCTTCACTTCATATTTTGACTTGGTTACATTCACAAATCCCTCATATGAAGATGTTTATACCATTTGTGCACCCAATCATAAGTTATATAATTGTGATAATTGTGGTGGGTATCCACTGTTTATTGCGCTCTTTGAGATAGGTTTTGTGTATACCATTACTTAGAATATCAAAATAGAGGCTTCAAAATCCCTTCACTTGTTGAATGATATTGTCTACATCAAAAATATATGCAAAACCACTTGTATCGTTCCAATATGAAGCTACTTCAAAGTTTGGAAGTGCTAAGCAACATCTACACCATTTTCATAGATCTTGTCACATCTGGTTAAGACCTCCATTCACCTTCTGATTCTGGTAGGACCCATAAACTATGGACTCAACTTCACGAAATTCATGTGATACAGTTCATGCCTAACACTAGTGCACCTTGATGATTGCAATGCCCTTTGACGATTTCAAGGCTTGATTTAAATGCTTGTCCAGGAATAGAATCCTTGAGAACCTATGTGGCATTTGAGACTCAAAAACTTCTTCCAATTGTCAATTGTAAAACTTCACTTCAAATATTAGTTCATGCAAAATTCTATTTTTTTTTTATAAATAAAAACCTGATGTCCCATATGCATCGTGGCTGGATCCCACACTATATAAATATCGAGTTGCCTTTAGTGCGACTTTTTAGAAGATTTTCCGGTGGGTTTTTCTGGTCTAATTTATCTAAAATCTGATAAGAATTTCTTTGAATCACAATTTTGATGGGTAATCCCTATGTAATCAAAGTGTCCTAGGGGTTTTTCATGGTGCTGAATCCATATATATAGTCAAAAAATCAGTTTCACTAACATAAATCAAGATTTCAACTCAAATGTTTCCACCGGATTCTGGCACTGGAAAGTCCAAAAAGTCACACTAAAGACAACTCCTATAAATATTGTCACTTGTATTCATCCCATTCGATGATGAATATGTCCTTTTAATGGTTTGTGGGTCCTCGAACTTAGTGTTGGCATAACTATGCAAGACCATGGTAACCTTAATGTTCTCAACATTTTGATAACATTTGAGAAAAGTGTTGTTAGGACTGAAAGAGCATTTTCATGACAAATTCTTACGCTTTTACACTTCATAAAAAAACTTGAATATTATTTGATGGTTTTAGAATCCTCGCGTGTCCAGTCCATAATTCCTTCACATATTGAGCTCCATCATTCATATACCACTATATTTTCACATTTTGTTCAACAATGTCAAGTCATTTTTGGTGTTCTTGGGCTTTAACTTAGGTCTTCGAGTCTATATTGGGGATGAATATTTCACATTAATACTAATCATATGCTCAAAGCAACTAGGAGACTTTTGAGAGAATACTTTTCTAAAATCACACACACCAATTCTTGAGTCATTCTTGAATCATAAAAAATGTGTGGAACACCAATTGAAAGTGATTGAATTTAGAATTTCGATAGTTTAACCTTTTCAAAATGTTTTACGCTTCATGCATCTAAATCACGAGAAGCTTTCCATGAAATGTAGCACTTTTTACTACCTCTGTTGATAGTCTATTTCAACATCCAATCTTCCACCAGGAGGGCAACACTCACTCTTCCACCTAGAGGGAAGGATTTTTCTTGAAAGAATTTCAACATTTTAGCTTTTCAAAATTTTGCTACAACACTCGAGGAGGTCAACTCAACTTACTTTTCCATGAGTTGTCTAGGAATCAATTATTGTGGAATTTTCATAACTTCTTAAGCCCTTAGGTGTCCAAATGATCCAGGTGGATGTTGGTGGTCACCTGAATATTCCATCTAGACCCCCGACAGTCTTTCTTTTAGTTTCCTTAATTGTAGCACAAATTATTATTTTTGATAGTTTTTTGGGTCCTAAACATTTGGAGACGTTTTGAGGCCCTAAACGACATTTTTTTGAAAAACACGCCAAACCCATTGCCCATGGGTCAAGGCTTGTATAAAAAATTTGTTTTCCATGGATTTATCTTTCTAATGAGGTATAGTGAATGCCAAATGAACATCATATAGACGAATTATGACGTTGGGAAGTTGGTGTTCGAACTAATCCCATCGAGGCCTACAAACTTTTGAAGCTTCATCTCCTAGGGTTAGGTTTTTTGATGGTTAGGGTTTCCCATTGTTTCTCAATAATAAAAATACCTTTGAACCTCATTGTAACACAATTTAGAAGACATGTAGGCATCACATCTCTTCTTAGAGAGAAACTACCAACACTCGAGCTAGTTTATTTCCATTCCGCATGTAAATAGTTTGAGTATTTGTTATTAATGAATTGAAGTTCAATTTCCATTGTAGATTTGTGTTTTTCTTTAAGTTTTTATTTCATTTCGTTCTTGCATAAATATGGATCAGTGGTATCAAAAAGATATGCTCTTTCTTTGTTTTTCGCTACATATTCCCAATGAGGTCAGGGTATAAGGAGTTAGGACTTGAACTGGTTGAACCCTTACAAAATTGGCCTCACCAACCTCGATGACCTCCCATGGCAGAAGAAAAGAAAGTCGAGGGAGTAGGATATCCTTTCAAATTATTGCTTGAAGAAGCCCTTGAGTGAAAAAGGAACAAGATGATGGATAAATTTTCCCAGATCCTTTGGTGGGTATCAACAGGTGAAGCATCTTCATTCGTAAACCACCTTGGAGGTGCCACCCACTTTAAGGTACAAGTTAACTTTGACATTCCTATATTTGAAGGCCAGATAGACACAAATGCCATAGATAAATGGTTAAATATGTTGGAAGGATATTTTTTGGTTCATTATTTTTCCAATAGTGAAAAAATTATTTTTCAGTCCTCAAAGCCGCTCCCCAGGTCAAGGATTGGAGGGAAACCTACTGTAAGCAAAGGGATGAGAAGGAAAAATCACTGTTTTCACTGACACCCACTTGGAATTCTTTCCAAGAGACCATCATAAAATAATATTACCTTGTCAGGAGCTCTAAAGATAAGTATGTAAAATGGACCACACTGTGAGTTAGGACTTGAATTGGTTGAACCCTTACAAAATTGGCCTCACCAACCTCGATGACCTCCCATGGCAGAAGAAAAGAAAGATGAGGGAGTAGGATATCCTTTCAAAATATTGCTTGAAGAAGCCCTTGAGTGACAAAGGAACAAGATGATGGATAAATTTTCCCAGATCCTTTGGTGGGTATCAACAGGTGAAGCATCTTCATCCATAAACCACCTTGGAGGTGCCACCCCCTTTAAGGTACAAGTTAAATTTGACATTCCTATATTTGAAGGCCAGATAGACACAAATTCCATAGATAAATGGTTAAATATGTTGGAAGGATATTTTTTGGTTCATGATTTTTCCAATAGTGAAAAAATTATTTTTCACTCCTCAAAGTCGCTCCCCAGGTCAAGGATTGGAGGGAAACCTACTGTAAGCAAAGGGATGAGAAGGAACAATCATTGTTTTCACTGACACCCACTTGGAATTCTTTCCAAGAGACCATCATAAAATAATATTACCTTGTTAGGAGCTCTAAAGATAAGTATGTAAAATGGACCACACTGCAAGTTAGGACTTGAACTGGTTGAACCCTTACAAAATTGGCCTCACCAACCTCGATGACCTCCCATGGCAGAAGAAAAGAAAGACAAGGGAGTAGGATATCCTTTCAAAATATTGCTTGAAGAAGCCCTTGAGTGACAATGGAACAAGATGATGGATAAATTTTCCTAGATCCTTTGGTGGGTATCAACAGGTGAAGCATATTCATCCGTAAACCACCTTGGAGGTGCCACCCCCTTTAAGGTACAAGTTAACTTTGACATTCCTATAGTTGAAGGCCAGATAGACACAAGTGCCATAGATAAATGGTTAAATATGTTGGAAGGATATTTTTTGGTTCATGATTTTTCCAATAGTGAAAAAATTATTTTTCAGTCCTCAAAGCCGCTCCCCAGGTCAAGGATTGGAGGGAAACCTACTGTAAGCAAAGGGATGAGAAGGAACAATCACTGTTTTCACTGACACCCACTTGGAATTCTTTCCAAGAGACCATCATAAAATAATATTACCTTGTCAGGAGCTCTAAAGATAAGTATGTAAAATGGACCACACTGTGATAGGGAAGGGACCAAGACGTGCTGGAGTTCACAAATATTTTTCATACCCTTCGCATGAATTTGGGTATCAAGAATTTTGAGTGGCATCTAGTACTTAAGTACCATGACTGTATATACAAATACATTTAGGATGAGATGGATATCGTGGACATCTCCTCATTTTGAGTTGCATTACCGATAAGATGTAAAGATCGAGTAGAAATTTAAATAGAAGTGAGACTTTGGATATGTGAATCCGAAGTAAGGAAAAGGCACCCCCAATTCACAGAAAAAAATACAAAGCCAATGAAGGGTGACCTAAGACAATCCATCGAAGCTGCACGTAAAGAATAACACCACGAAGACGAAGAAGGACATAGGAAAGTGGTGTAATTTACACAAGAGCCCCACCCACAACACAAGTGATTGTTGCACCAAGTAGTCATTGGTGGATGAGATGAAGAATTCAGAGTCAGATGCATGTTCTGACTCTGAGTCAGAAACTGACAAGGGGAATGACAAAGGGAAGAAAATTATTGATGGGGAACCCAATGTCATAGTTGTCGTCACCAAAGTCCATAAGATTGAGCCTAAAGATCCAAAGGAAGGGGAGCGTCTCTTCCACTCACATATGTGGGTGAAGGGGTCTCCGTTATAGTTCATTGTTGACAACGAGAGCCAAAAGAACCTCATCTCAGTAGAGATTATTAAGTGGCTGGTCCTACTGACCACACCATACCCACAACAATACACCATCGGGTGGCTCTACCAAAGATGATATCTATGTGTCACACAACAATGCCATCTTCCCTATAGAATAAACCCCTTCATAGATGAGCTACTGTGTGTTGTTGCTCCTCTTGGAGTCTGTGATGTGTTATTAGGATAACCATACTTGTGGAAGTGTCATGTTGTGTATGAGTCTAGGCCTCGCACTATTATTATTACTTTGGGAAGTAAGCTAAACAAGATACTGGAGGTAGCCTTGCCAACTGCCATCTCCTTAGTCTCTGTTAAGAAATATAGTAAGATCATCTTCTAAACCTGGATATTTGTTTTTTTCTTTTTTGTTTTGTTTGTTCGTTTTTGTTTTTTGTTTTTTGTTTTTATTTTTGTTTTTGTTTTTTTTGTTTGTTTTTGTTTTTGTTTTGTTTGTTTTGTTTTGTTTGTTTGTTTGTTTGTTTTTGTTTTGTTGTTTGTTTGTTTGTTTTTGTTTTTGGTTTTGTTTTTGTTTGTTTGTTTGTTTGTTTGTTTTTTTGTTTATTTTTGTTTGTTTGTTTGCTTTTTGTTTGTTTGTTTTGTTTGTTTGTTTGTTTTTGTTTGTTTGTTTGTTTGTTTTTCTTTGTTTTGTTTTGTTTTGTTTTGTTTTGTTTTCTTTGTTTGTTTGTTTTGTTTTTGTTTTTGTTTTTGTTTTGTTTTGTTTTCTTTGTTTTTGTTTTTTGTTTTTTGTTTTTGTTTTGTTTTTTGTTTTTTTGTTTTTTGTTTTTTGTCTTTTGTCTTTTTGTTTTTTTGTTTTTTTTGTTTTTTGTTTTTGTTTTTTTGTTTTCTCTGTCAAAGTAGGGGGAAGATCATGGCCACATCCATGGCCCCTGATGATGTTTCCTCCATGCAGTAGAAGCAAGTGTATAAGGTTGTGGAAGAATACAAGGACATCTTCTCCTCACCCACAAGGGCACCTTTGCATTGTCAGGTCAAGCATTCGATCTATTTGACACCTGGAGCACCTCTACCCAATGGGTCAATATACTGCCGCTCTATTAGGGAAAGTGAAGAAATCAAGAGCTAGATCCAAGAGATACTACAAAAAACGCACATCTAACCAAGTTCCTCACCTTGTGGGAGCCCGTTTGTACTTGTATAGAAGAAGGATTAGACCTGGAGACACTCTACATTGATTATTAGGCACTCATCAAAATCTTTGTTAGGAACAAGTATCCAATCCCTTGGATTGATAACCTTATTGACTAGCTTAAGGGGGCCAAGTAATTCAACAAGATGGATATGAAGTTTGGCTATCACCAAGTTCCAATAGAACCCAAAGATGTATGAAAGAAAACCTTCAAATCTAAGGAGGGCCTTTTTGAGTGGTTGGTCATTCCTTTTGGGTTGAAAAATGCCCCTACAAATTTTAGGAGGCTAATGGATGACATTTTGTGGCCCTTCATCAATTTGTTCGTGGTTGTATATCTAGACGACATCCTCATCTTTAGCAAGAGTTGTAAGGAGCACTTGCAACATATTCGACATGTCCTTCAAACGCTTCGACAACACAAACTATGTGCCAACTTGGAGAAATTTACCTTTGGAATGAGCCAGGTATAATATTTGGGCTACATCATTGATGAGCAAGGCGTGCATGTGGTTCTGCTTAATATCCAATTCATTCAGGATTGATCATCCCTGACCAATCTAACAGAGCTTCACAATTTTTTGGGCCTTACCAATTATTATAGGAGGTTTGTGTTGGGATTCTCTCATATCACTTGACCTTTGAGTCAAGTTACCAAGAGTGGAGTGAATGCAAAGTTTCCTTGGTCCAAGTCCCAATAGAAGGCATTCGTTGAGCTGAAGCACCACCTTTTCTCTTCACCAATACTCACATTGAGAGACATGCAACAACCATTTGAAATTGAGACAAACACGTATGACTATGCTATTGGTGCAGTTCTCACCCAACTAGGGAATCTGGTGGCCTATCATAGTGAGAAACTTTTCGATACAATTCAAAAATACCCCACCTTCGATAAAGATATGTATTCCATCATGTAGGCTTCCCAACAATGGAAACATTTCATTCTAGGGAAGGAGGCGGTCATCCACACATATCATTGACCTCTTCAGTTTATACAAACACAAGGGAAGTTACATAACAATTAGCATGAGAAGTGGTCCACCTATTTGCAAAAATTCCATTTAAACATTAAATACAAGGGAAACATCAATCATGTTGGAAATTGCCTCAGTCAGCCCCCAGTTGTAGCACTAGCCATTGTTCTCAACTCTTGTGGCCACGAGACCTCTAGATGGATGCAATTATACTAAAATTATCCAAAGTTTGCCACCACATACCAGATGCTAGTGGATGGAAAAAAAGTACTAGACTTCAACCTATAGGACTTCCTTCAAGTGAGCATGCCAAGAGGATTTGGGAGGCACACTATGTTGGAAATAATACTGAGAGGGGGGGTGAATCAGTATTATCAGATCAATAAAACTTTTTCAATGCTCAGAAACATATACGCTACTTCAGATAAGTGAACCAGCGTGTACACGCTACTGTGTCTAAAGAAACCAGCGTATAACCATAAATCTTATAATTCAGTTAGTTTATCTTCAGTTAAATGCATCAAGACATTATTCATCATATTAAGAGTAAGCAGATGCAGTATAGCAGAACAGATCATCACACAAAAGCCACACACATGAACACCATGATATAAGGTGGAAACCCAATGTGGGTGAAAACCACCTGCTGCAAGTCGTCTCTATCTTTCTTTAATAAGAACTTCAGTTTACAATCTTTTGTACTGGTGCAGCCTTATACCAGTACGCAGGCTACAACCTGCAGAAGGCTTCAACCTTCTCTCGTTCTCCAAACTTCCTTGGAAGGGAGCTCCAACCCCGTTTGCTCTTGTACTAGCTAAGATACTAGTACGTAGGTGCTGGCCTCCAATCTTCTTTCCTTCAGGTACCACTTTTCATCAATTTTTAGACTGGATACTCCTGAAGCACAACATTACAATCTGAAGACCATGATTCATTCACAAATCAGTGAAGCATAAAACAACCAATACTAGCATCATCAATCTTTGAATCACTGAACCACTGAAACCCTGTCAAACCCAGTCACCAGAACACAGAGCAGACTACAAAACTCTACAATAACAGTCAGATCCAGCTGCAACCCAAAAATCAAGCTCCAAAAGATATACGCTACTACAATGAAGGCAACCCGCGTATACACGCGGTTTTACCGAAGACAACCTGCGTACAGATCTAAAAATAATTTTTCATAACTTGCAGCTGTACCAGATTTCAGTTATACCCAGAACATAACATTGCGTCAGTATGCAGATCTAGAAATACGCATAATCAACCATATAAAGATAGTTCATTTCAAACCATTTGATCCCGATCTTCTCCTTAGATCTTGTTCTCCATCAACCGATGAGATCTCTCCTTAGCTCAGATCAAGCAATACATCATCAACCAATAACCTGCATACTAGATCTAATACATCATCAGATATTCACGACTTTTTCAGATGCCTTTGCCTAATGATCTTCTTCTCCTTATATAGCCTTAGGCCTTGCTCAATACCTCGGGCCAAAACCATAGTAACACAATACCATTAACTTCAAAACTAGGGATCAACACGTCCGTCGAGACACCACGGTCCAGAACCATAGGCACAACTTCCAAGGAATAACCGCCATGGACCAAAGATAAGTTTTCCACATACACGCGCTTTTACTGAAGCCAACCAGCGTGTACACGCGACTTGGTATATAGCGAACCAACGTGTATATATTTTTCTTCATACTTGTAGACTGATCATCAATTCCTTGCTGCTGACCTTCTGCACTATGATTTTTCATCAGTGTGGTTTGCCATCAAGGACAACACTTATCTCATAATGCCAACAATATCCCCCTTTGGACTTGATGGCAACAACACCAAATCACTCTCCCCCTTTGACATCAAGGGCAAAGGGTGGACCAAGATGTTCTCTTCTTTTTGCTGAACATTTCCCTGTCCATACTCCCCCTGAGTATCTGTTAAAATATCTGAATGATCTCCCCCTTTGTATATGCCAAAGTGTACCAATCTGTCAATGCTCCCCCTGAGTACATGCCAAGTCTCTGTACTACTGAAGTGTGTTGTTCATGCTCTTCCTGACTGTAGGCAAGATCTACAAAATATGTTCTTCAAGAAGAACATGACTCTATACATCATAAAAGACCTTCCTATCACCAAAGACTCATACATACATCCATCTCTCAACTAAGTGAGGATATACAAAAATTGACTCATCCACCCAACCAAGTGGGGATACATCAAAAGTTTACATATGACAACCAATCATATTGCATCAATCATCCCAGGCATAGTGGGGAAACCAAAATAGGCCGTTACATGACCTTGACACCATGAAAGAGATACCACAAAAGAGATATATGACATAGAGACGAAAGAACTAGACCAAGACTTATGAAAGTCACCAGCAGCATCTGATAATCACCATTCAGATCAGCAACCAAGAGATCCTTCTGTTCTCCTTTCGCCTTTGTTCCACCTGAAACCAACAACAAATGTGAACCAGAACCAAAAGCATCTAAATGCCAACAATGCTTTATGAGACTTTAAGCTGCTCCCCCTGAACCTGTGCCTGCTGCACCCCCTGAAACTGTGCCTGAAGAATTCTGGCATACCCATCTCAGACCTTCTCCAACCGGAGTCTGCCCTTACTGTTCAGAACTCCATATACGCAACTTCTCCTGCATAAAACAGCGTATGCACGCGGATATTCTTTCTGCAACACGCGTACACCATACACGCGACTTTCCCATCATAAATCGGCGTATATATGCGGATATCCCTTACGTAACTTGCGTATACCACTTTTCTGTAGAACGGATAAGCTTCAACAGCAGGATGAAGCATTAACTACTCCCAGTTTTTGTCTGAGATATTCAAAAGTTTCCCTGGGCAGTGGTTTTGTGAGAATATCAGCAACTTGTTCCTTAGAAGGAACATACTCCAACTTGACTTTCTGCTCAAGCACTTGTTCCCGAATAAAATGGTACTTGATTGGTATGTGCTTGGTCTTTGAGTGCATGACTGGATTCTTTGAAATGTTGATTGCACTTGTATTATCACATAAGATAGAGACTGGTGGAGTGCAAGTGATTTGAAAATCCTGCAAGGTCTGCGTCATCCAAATAAGTTGTGTGCAGCAAGATGCCGCAGCCACATATTCTACTTCAGCTGTGGATAAGGCAATCGAACTCTGTTTCTTGCTGAACCAAGATACTAATCTGGAACCCATGAAGAAAGCACCACCACTTGTGCTTTTCCTATCATCCACACTTCCGGCCCAATCTGCATCTATGTAAGCATGAAGAGTGAGATCTGTATCTCTAGGATACCATAAGCCATATTTTTGGGTCCCTTGAAGATATTTGAAGATTCTTTTGACTGCCTAAAGATGAGTTTCCTTTGGGTTGGCTTGAAATCTTCCAACAATTCCTACTGCATGCATAATATCTGGTCGGGTACCTGTCAAATAAAGCAAACTCCCAATCGTGGATCTATAAGTGGGTTGGTGAACTGCTGCTGATTCGTCATTTGCACTGAGGCTGCATCCTGTAACCATGGGGGTACAAACTGGCTTTGAATCTTCCATGCCATACTTCTTCAAGATCTGCTTGAGGTACTTGGTTTGAGACAAGAAAATACCTCCTTCATTTTGTTGGATTTGCAATCCAAGAAAGTATGTCAATTCTCCAAGTAATGACATTTCAAATTCTTTCTGCATAACCAAGGCAAAGTTCTGACTCATAGCCTCTTCATTGCTACCAAAGATAATATCATCTACATACACAACAAGTATTAGCAATTTGTTATTTTCAACTTTTATATAAAGATTGCTATCTGCTGATCCTTTTGAAAAACCTTGTTTGTGAAGATATTTGTCCAAACGATAGTACCAAGCCCTTGGAGCTTGTTTGAGACCATAGAGAGCCTTTTTCAATCTGCATACAAGGTTTGGATCGTTCCCAAGAATGAAACCATCTGGCTGCTCAATATATACTTCTTCTTCTAAGTCTCCATTCAGAAAGGCCGATTTCACGTCCATTTGGAATACCTTGAAGTTTTGAAAGCTTGAGAGAGCAAGGAACATTCGGATGGCCTCAAGCCTTGCAACATGAGCAAAGGTCTCTTCAAAATCTATTCCTTCTTGCTGCGCATACCCTTTACAAACAAGTCTGGCCTTGTTTCTAATTACTTCTCCATTTTCATTCAATTTATTTTTGAAGACCCATTTAGTCCCTATGACATTTTTATCTTTTGGTCTAGGAACCAATTCCCAAGTATTGTTCTTTTCGATCTGTTCAAGTTCTTCATCCATTGCTTTGACCCAACATTCATCTTTGCATGCCTCTTTCACATTTTGTGGTTCAGTGGAAGAGAGTAATGCCAAATAGCTTGAAGCTTCTGCAATTCTTCTTCTTGTTTGTATTCCTGCTTCTTTCTGCCCCACAATCTGAGATTCTGGATGATTCTTTTGAACATATCTGGATGGAGTCTTCTCTTCTATTCTTGTCTGCTCCTCTGGTTCTTCTTGAGGTTCTTCTTGAGGTTCTTCTTCTTCATCATTCTGCCTTTGAGGGTAGCCTTCATCTTCTTCAATGTCTTCATGATGAACTTGCCTAGGAATATATCCCTTCTCATCAACCACTACATCAATGTTGTCAACAATTCTGCCAAGTCTTTTGTTGTAGCACTTGTAAGCTTTGCTATGTGGAGAATAACCAAGAAGAATGCCTTCATCTGCTCTTGGTTCAAGTTTTCCAAGTTGCTCATCAGTATTCTTAATATAACATTTGCTCCCAAAGATTTTGAAATGCTTCACTGAAGGAGTCTCACCACTCCAGAGCTCATGAGGTGTTTGAGTGCTGTTTACTCGAACATTTGTTTTGTTAAGAATAATAACCGCAGCATGTGCAGCCTCACCCCAGAAAGTTGTGGGAGTACCTGATTCATCAAGCATAGCACGAGCCATTTGTTGGATTGTTCTGTTCATTCTTTCCACAACCCCATTTTGCTGAGGAGTTCTAGCTGTAGAGAATTCTCTTCTTATCCCATGTTCTTCACAGAAATCGAAAAATTTGTTTGAGGTAAACTCCCCACCTCTGTCAGATCTGAGGCACTTAATTTTGTGTCCTGATTCATTTTCAACCAAGGCTTTGAAGGATTTGAATTTTTCGAATGCTTCATCCTTGTGCTTCATAAGCCCTAACCAGACAAACCTGGAGAAATCGTCAATGAATAATATCAAATATTCTTCTCCTCGAGGTGTCCTTTTCCTAAATGGACCACATACATCTGTATGGACTAGCTCAAGAGGTATGCTGGCTGATCCTTCCTTCTCTGGAAAGTTAGTTCTGGTTTGCTTTCCAAACTGACAAGATTTGCATATAGTGTTGTCTGGAATTTTGATATCTGGAAGACCACGAACTGCCTGATATTTGCATGCTTTCCTTATTTGTGAAAAGCTTAGATGCCCCAACCTTCGATGCCATAGCCAGTGTTCATCATCCTTGCTCAAATAGCATTGTTGTGGTCCTTCTTCAAATATGTATAGATTATTTGGAGTCCTTCTTCCTTTGATCACTGTTTTACCTGTATCAAGGTCACGAACACAACATCCATTTGATCTAAATATTACTTCTGTTCCTTGATCGCACATCTGACTGACACTCAGAAGATTATGCTTCAATCCATCAACATACAAAACATTTCCAGCTTTGACCTTCTCTTTCAATGGAGCAATACCTTTTCCTTTTATGGCTGCAGAGATATCGTTTCCAAAAGAAACTTTCTTCCCCTTTTCTAATGCGGTATATGACTCAAGCTTTTCTTTTTCCCCTGTCATATGCTTCGAACATCCACTGTCAATGTACCATAGACTTTCTTGACCTTCTGCATAAAAGGCTATCCCACATCTTTCTGGTTGCGGTTCTTTTATTCTCCATGTTCTGACATTTGAGGTTTGTTCCTTCTGAGTTGTCTTTCGGAACCTGCTCCTGCATTCAGAGTCTTCATGACCAAAGTTATTACAAATAGAGCATTCAACTTCATTTTCAAGAACCGAAAAGTTGTTATAAGTCCTTTTCATGGTTCCAGTCATTCTCCCTTGCTTTTGAGCTTCTCTAGTCATGATTGTCTTGTAGGCAACACATTGAGCTGCTTTGTGACCGAAGTTATGGCAAGAAAAGCATTGGCCATTAAAGAAACTTCTGCGATAATCAGATCTATCATCCAACCAATTGTAGCTTCTATTCACATTCATTCTTGGAGCAAATTTGGAAGATTTTACCTGAGGCTGATTGTAGCTTTTGTTTGTCCTTAAGGCAGTTTGTCCCCGAATTTCTTGATGGTCTTTATTTGTTCTTGAGGTAAACTGTCCCTGATTCACCTGATGACTTTTATTTGGCCTTTGCTCGCTTCTCCTTGCTGCATCAAGATAGCTTTTATAGGTAGAGGCTTGAGATGTTTCTCCATTATATCCAAGACCTGTCTTGATCAGAGGAGATCGCTGCACATTGATAATCTCATCCAAGGTTTCAGATCCTTTAACAAATTTAAGATTAATCGCTTTTGTTTTCTCAATCTCCTTTCTAAGACAAACAATCTCACATTCCAATTTTTCAAGATGTTTTTCCTTTTCAGCTAGTTGACATTGTAGAGAATCAATAATAGCACTCTTCTCTTCTAAGAAAACTTTGAGATCTTTCATTTCTTCACAAAAGCCTTCTACATCTATAGCATCCATATAGTCATCATCTTCAAAAGCCATTAACAATTTATATCTATTACCTTGTTCATCTTCATCACTATTTGAAAGACCATCACTATCTTCATGAGTGTAATAGCTTTTCTTCTTTTCATTTTGTTTCTTGTTCCATTTAACAGGTTCCTTTCCCTTGTCATTCTTATTTTTGTGAGGACATCTGGCAGCATAATGACCTACTCTTCCACAAGTAAAGCATTTAAAAGGTAACTTACCTTTGAACCTTCCAGAACCCCTTTGAAGATTTCTGACAAAATTTGATTCCTCTTCTTCATCTTCTGGCACGTGACTTGCTTCATAATACTCTTCTTTGCCTGAAGCCTTGAAGGCAGCTTCTCTTCTGTCTGATGGACCTCCCTTTCTCATTTCATAAGCGGTTAGAATCCCGTGAAGCTGAGACATAGTAAGAATTTGCAGATTTTCCTTTTCTTCTATGGCAGACACTTTAGATTCAAACTTGGGGGACAAAGATCTTAGAACCTTTTCAACCACAATAGCCTCTTTTATTTCTTCACCCAAGTTTTTCATGCAATTAACAATCTCATCTACCCTAAGGAAATAGTTAGCCACACTTTCATCATTATACATTCTGAGAGTCTCATACTTAATCCTGAGAGTTTGAAGTTTAGCACGCTTTACCTATTCGTCTCCTTCATAGCTCGTGACAATTTTGTCCCATATTTCTTTTGCAGATTTATAGTGCATTACCTTCATGAATTCTGATTGAGATATACATCCCAATAGAGTATTGACTGCTTTCGCATTTGTTTCATATTTCTTTTTCTCGGCTGCATCTGTAGGAGAAGCTGAAGGAAAAGTGTAGCCTGTCTCTACGATGTCCCAAACTTCTGTACCAAGAGATTGAAGATAGGCAGTAACTCTTACCTTCCAATAATTGAAGTTTGTCCCATCAAAAATCGGCGGCCTGATTGATGCTTCTCTCTCATAGTTGCTCATGATGAACGATCTACCTTCAAGCGATCAAGCTTCTCTAAAGGACCCACTCTGATACCAATTGTTGGAAATAATACTGAGAGGGGGGGTGAATCAGTATTATCAGATCAATAAAACTTTTTCAATGCTCAGAAACATATACGCTACTTCAGATAAGTGAACCAGCGTGTACACGCTACTGTGTCTAAAGAAACCAGCGTATAACCATAAATCTTATAATTCAGTTAGTTTATCTTCAGTTAAATGCATCAGGACATTATTCATCATATTAAGAGTAAACAGATGCAGTATAGCAGAACAGATCATCACACAAAAGCCACACACATGAACACCTTGATATAAGGTGGAAACCCAATGTGGGTGAAAACCACCTGCTGCAAGTCGTCTCTATCTTTCTTTAATAAGAACTTCAGTTTACAATCTTTTGTACTGGTGCAGCCTTATACCAGTACGCAGGCTGCAACCTGCAGAAGGCTTCAACCTTCTCTCGTTCTCCAAACTTCCTTGGAAGGGAGCTCCAACCCCCTTTGCTCTTGTACTAGCTAAGATACTAGTATGTAGGTGCTGGCCTACAATCTTCTTTCCTTCAGGTACCACTTTTCATCAATTTTCAGACTGGATACTCCTGAAGAACAACATTACAATCTGAAGACCATGATTCATTCACAAATCATTGAAGCATAAAATAACCAATACTAGCATCATCAATCTTTGAATCACTGAACCACTGAAACCCTGTCAAACCCAGTCACCAGAACACAGAGCAGACTACAGAACTCTGCAATAACAGTCAGATCCAGCTGCAACCCAAAAATCAAGCTCCAAAAGATATACGCTACTACAATGAAGGCAACCCGTGTATACACGCGGTTTTACCGAAGACAACCTGCGTACAGATCTAAAAATAATTTTTCATAACTTGCAGTTGTACCAGATTTCAGTTATACCCAGAACATAACATTGCGTCAGTATGCAGATCTAGAAATACGCATAATCAACCATATAAAGATAGTTCATTTCAAACCATTTGATCCCGATCTTCTCCTTAGATCTTGTTCTCCATCAACCGATGAGATCTCTCCTTAGCTCAGATCAAGCAATACATCATCAACCAATAACCTGCATACTGGATCTAATACGTCATCAGATATTCACGACTTTTTCAGATGCCTTTGCCTAATGATCTTCTTCTCCTTATATAGCCTTAGGCCTTGCTCAATACCTCGGGCCAAAACCATAGTAACACAATACCATTAACTTCAAAACTAGGGATCAACACGTCCATCGAGACACCACGGTCCAAAACCATAGGCACAACTTCCAAGGAATAACCGCCATGGACCAAAGATAAGTTTTCCACATACACGCGCTTTTACTGAAGCCAACCAGCGTGTACACGCGACTTGGTATATAGTGAACCAGCGTGTATATATTTTTCTTCATACTTGTAGACTGATCATCAATTCCTTGCTGCTGACCTTCTGCACTATGATTTTTCATCAGTATGGTTTGCCATCAAGGACAACACTTATCTCATAATGCCAACACACTATAGTTGGGTTGCAGAACACTTTGGTGTGGAGAAAACTATGGCAAAAATGTAGAAGTATTTTTATTAGCCAAAAATTTGACATGATGATGGAAAATATATCAAAACTTGTACTACTTGTGCCCTTGCTAAGCCAACCATCTAGAAGCAAGCCCTGTACACTCCTCTACCTACTCCCAACCATCCTTATGAATCCATCTCCATGGAATATCTATCTAGACTTTCTCCCACCAAGCATGGTAATGACTTTGTATTTGGTGGTTGTTGATAGATTTTCTAAGATGGATATATTAGTAGCCTGCAAGAAGAGTATCATAGCAGAGGACAATGCCAAACTCTTCTTGAACGAGTAAGGTACATTTTTGGATCCCACAAACCATTATATCATATTGGGATAGTAGGTTCCTGAGCACATTCGGGGTAAGCCTCTGGCCATTATTGGAAATCAATCTCACCAAGTTGATTTCATTCCATCCCTAGACTAATGGCTAGATAAAGGTCGTTAATAGGATGATACTACACATACTATGCACGTACAACTCCAAGCATCCACGAACATGGGATGAGTGCCTTCCGCATGTGCAACACAACTATAAAAAATCTCTCCATAGCTTGACTAGCTGCAGTCCCTTTCAAGTGGGTCTAGGGTTTAACCCATTGTGTCTGATTCATGTTGCCATGCCTCATGTGACTACACAAGAATAATCTACACATGTAAAGTCTGAGGCTGATAAAGTAACTGGGTTTATTGAACACATCCAACACATCTGCCAATTGGTTCATGACATCTTGGATAAAGCCAATTCCAAGTACAAACAACGACATGATCAACATTGGGTGCCACATAAGTTTCAGGTGGATGACAAAGTTTGGTTGTATTTGCAAAATGAATGCCTTGCTGGAGCCTATAAAAAGATTCAACCACTCCGATACGGGGCTTAAACCATCACCAAGGCTATGGGAGACAATGCTTTTGAGCTCAACATTTCCCCCATTCCTTGGCATGCGCCCAATGTTCAATGTGGATTTCCTTCGACATATACACATAAGATATTGTTGAGTAACTAACACCAATATAGTTCAACCCAAATTACATGGAAAAAAATATTACTGGTCAAATCATGGACACATATATTAAGAACACTCGCCAATGGAGGATCCAATTTTATTGTGTTTTCAAAGCTAGCCAACTCTTGAACTAGGGACCAAGTTTGGAAAAAGTTTCCCCATCTCATGGAGGCACTCAATGCAATGGGGACCATTGCTTCCAAATGGGGGAGGACTGATCCAGGTGGATATTGATGGCCACCTGACTATTCCACCTAGACCCCCAACACTAATTCTTTCAGTTTCCTTAATTGTAGCACAATTTACTATTTTTGGTAATTTTTTGGGTCCTAAACTAACTAAGTTGTTTTGAGGCCCTAAACAATGTCGTTTTTGAAAACTGTACCAGTCCCATATTCCAAGGGTAAGGGCTTGCCTGAAAACTTTTTTTCCTCGAATATATCTTTCTAATGAGGTATCGTGCATGCAAAACAAAGATATATGGCCGAATTACGACCCCTGGAAGTTGGTGTTCCAACTATTCCCACCTAAGCCTACAAACTTTTGGCGCTTCATCTCCTAGGGTTAGGTTTCTGGATGTTTAGGATTTCCCATTGTTTATATATAATAAAAAGGCCTCTGAGCCTCATTATAACACAATTCAAAAGACATCTAGCCATCACATCTCTTCTCAGAGATAATCTACCATCGCCCAAGTTAGTTTATTTCCATTCTTCATGTAAAAAATTTGAGTATTTGTTATTAATGAATTGAAGAATATTTTTTGTTGTAGCTCTATGTTTTTGTTTAAGTCTGTATTTCATTTTGTTCCTGCATAAATCTGGATTTCCAAATACATTCTCCCAGAGAATACAAAATGTTTATATAAATTGACCCTATCAAGAGGAGAAGAGTTAGTCAAAGTTAGTCTAACTTATATCTAGAGAGACAAAAAGAGTGAGAGAGAGCTTAACTACGGTTCTATGTGATGTGTGATCATCCATTATCTTGGAGGTCACTAGGATTGAAGGCTAAGGATAAGTGATGCAATAATGAAGGTATAATGTACTCATTTTGTTCAATACAAATTTATTAGTTTCCTCCCATATGTTGTGTTTATCAAATGTATGTTGATACAATGATATTTTTTACATGCTAATCTTCCCTATGCAGAAGGTAAATATTTGTGTGTTTGTTAGTGCTTGTGTGCAGGGATTTGGGTTGGAGTGGCGAGGAGCGAGATCTTCATGTAGAAGCAAGTTCTTTGGCATCAACTTCAAATTCAACAATTGTCACCAACCTACAAGGGTTCATATATGAATATTTAAGCTCTCTAGTTGAAAGTATATGCATGTGTTTGTTTTGCATATAGGGAATTCTCACATTCTTCCATGCACCATTTGACAAATTTTGGGCAAGATACGTGGAGCAACAACTACTTATGTTAAGATATTTCTTTATAGAATAGAATTCACGACTCTACTAGGGAGTCTACCCCAGCTTTTTTCCTCTAATTTGGCTTACATGGTTTTCTAATTGTTGTTGTCTTTTTCTCTATTTTTCAACCCGATCTGAGTAGTTTTTAGGCTGATTTGGTTTGCATATGAGTTTATCTGGGCTTGATTTGATTTTTTTAATTCACATTGGTATAAAGTCACAGCCAATAGTGGATTATAGAGAAACTAAGTAGTAAATTCACAGTTTGCATACTACATCCTTGTGACTCTAACTTTTTCCTGTCATAGGCTAGGCGTGAATTCCTAGTAAAATTGAGTTTTTCAAAGGGGTTTCCTATGATACCTCTATTTGATCTTCTAGATTTTTTTTCTATTGGCTATATTGGTTCAAATATGCTTCGATCTGATTCAGATATGTTGTGTTTGAGTGGGACATTTCTTGTTTTGTACTTCTGGTGTATTTTCCAGGGTCACCTCTTCCCATTTCAATTGCTTCCATTAACATTTAATTTTGCTTTCTATCATGGTAGTGTGAAACTAGATCTGAGGGGTTTTATTGAGTATTTGTGATTTGATTAACTGTTTGGGTCATAAATATATATTTTTTTCTTTCAAATTTCTAAATTCTTGTCCTTTGATCATGGTTTTTTTTGTTCCTTTGTAGATCGTTGTGGATGCATGTTTTTCACTATTTGCATTGAACTATAGATTTGGATCTTACTTTACAATCCTATTTTTCTTTGTCCATGTGAGAGGAACTACTTCTTTTGTGATTATTTTTAGTAAAGACAAGCTTTGAGCTTTTGAGTTCTTGTTTCTCTTGATTTGGTTTTTGTTTGAGATCTTCTCTTTTTGTGTTTGTTTTTGTTTTTTTGTTTTAGACCTCCTTTGTGAATTTAGAGAATTTCAAGAGAAAATATTGAGAGTGTGTGAGGTTGTTTGTAATTTTTGTGAAAAGGAAAAATAATCTTGTCCCTTCTTTAGTTAACTTTTTTATGGGAATCCAAAATAGGTACAACTTAAGGCCCACCTAACCTTTCCTAGGCACATTTAACCTTTCCTTCTACACTTCATAATGTATTTTTTAGATTTAATATGTTCTTAGGAAGGTTAAGAGTTAATTGTCATATATTTTGTGTGAAATGAATTTATTGTGCAGAATATTAAGGATATTTGATATAGAGCATGCATGAGTACAACAAGAGAAAAATATAGGGCTTGTCCCCTACTGACGGATGGTCAAAATTTGGTTGGCTTAAGGCCATTATCACCTCCTTGTAGCGGAAAAGTCATCAAGGAAACAAATCATATTTTCTAGTGATTTTGGAGGGAAGCAGCCCTCTCTTCAAGGATGTTTTCTCTGAACCATTTTTGTATAAATAAGGGGCCCAAGTAGCCCATTACGGGATTTGAATTTTTTGATATTGTAGTCAGTAGTAGTGAATGCTTTTTCTTGATATTTTTAGTTTTATAATATCTCATGAATGAGCACATTTATTTATTAATGAGAAGCACTCTTTTGTTTCCAGACTAATTTTCCTTTCAGGAATCGAGTCTCCTTGGGTTAGGGCCAAACCAAGGTGATCAAACCCCATTCTTGTATTCCTACTTTCCATGCATTAGTTTAGTCACAAATTTTTGTAAAACTCATCTCTGAAAATATTGTCTTTGCAGCGTTAGTTAATGAGCTTATCTACAAGTTTATTTATGCATCATGCTCTGATGAATTTAGCAATAATTCATTTCATGTAGTGATACTCTTTTCATTTATTAATTCAACTGATCCTTCCTATTATTGATATTATTTTCTGCAGTTAGTTAGTTTATCAATCCCCTCATGTATTTTGATTTTAGTTTAGACAACAGTGCTTGATTTGGACAATAGTTCTTGGGTATAGTTAGAACCGTTTTTGTGAACTTAGCTCACTTATATCATTATCTCTTTGCTTACTATCACACATTTCTACAATCTATTAGTGCATGAATTTATGTCTTGACAAGTTACAGGAAACTCTAGATTTTCCTATTTATTGCATGAATTGATCCATCAAAGGTATGTGGGTTTGGGAGACACTCCTTTACCCTTCTCTAACCATCCTTCACCTCCTTTATCTCTCAAGTTTCATGTAGAACACATAAAACTACTTGTGGGTTTGTTTCCTATAACAAAAATGGGCTTCATGTAGTAGTCCACAGAATGCATCATAAACACCTCTAGATTTGCATTAAAAGCATGTTAATCCTTCCTTAGAACATTACAACACACACTAGACCCTAAAGATGAAATTTAGAATTTCATAGACTCGCTAGAATCCTTAACCTAATGGCTATAGAAAAACCACTTTGTTTTCTACAATTAGGGTTTAATGTTTGAATATCCTCTTTCAGTTGTAATCTGGTTTACCATGCATAATAGAATAAAATTGATTTTGTCCCATATTTTTGGAAATGATTTGCTTTCCATTTCTAAAAAATGAGTAGGTTTTCTTTTTGTTCTTTACTTTTTTGTAACTAGAGTAGGTTTACTTGTTGTTCTTTACTTTTCAAGAACTAGAGTAGGTTTACTTGTTGTTATTTACTTTTCTACAACTAGAGTATGTTTATTTGCTATTATTCACTTTCTTGCAATTAGAGTAGGTTCACTTGATGTTCTTTTATTTTCTGTAAATTTCTAAGTTTTTCCTTTAGCTTAGATAATAGAAGTGGTCTCTGTCCGATCTAGTTTCCCTTTAGTTGCATTATATCAATAAAATAAGGACACATTGCATAATACCTACACTTCTTAATTTTGTACAAACCCCAAGTTGATAATTAAAGTCAAGACCCTAAGGAGTTTAAAAACTCTTGTTGTAATATTGAGGGCCATCACTTTTTGGTGATGTTTCCAAGGAAGTGCCAAAGAATGAATTGTTTTCTTCCTTAGTTGATTCATTTCCTTCATTTTCAACACAAAGAAAAAAAACAAAAAAAACTTCATTAGAATTTTCGGCTAAAAACAAAACAAAAAAATAAATTATTTCATGCCCCACAGAGTTAGGTGTTATCAGGAAATCTAGTGTCTATGCAGAGCTACTAGTCCCACTAAGCCTGGTAGCTACCTTAGAAACAAACAAACTAAAACCACTTTCGTTTTCCTTTACGAGAGATAGATAAGAGGGGAAAGAAGGAGACCAACCTCTGTCTTGCGCTTGGTTCCTTGCTTGATTCCTCTCCCTTTTGATAGACCTTTGCCACTTGCTTCCTCATTTACCCAGCTTCAAAGAGTACCTGTAGAATCAAAGCAGCATAACACTATCCAAGAACAAAGATCTACTATCATAAACAATATAGGACCAGATATATATTGACCACAAAAATGCATATATCATCAATCATACAAGAATGTGGAGGAAAACTCGAATAGCTTTATTAATAATCAAGAATAGCAAAGAGGATTACAACCAATTGTTTTGACCCAGTGTCATCCTCTCAGCAAGAAAGCCCTTCTTCACCTCATGAAAAGCCTAGATCACCCAACACTATGATGTTACACCAAGAACCCAGCAGCACTTGCTTACAAGATACAAAATTCCAGCCTCTGGATCTCTAGGAGAGGGATCCATATATAGATGTTTGCAAGGGGGGTGAGTCAGCTTCTGAGATTTGATTAGTGTCCTCTCTCTGATGCTCTTGATTCCACTTGGAGATTGATAATCTCTTACTCATCCCTGGGCGAATGCAGAGAGGCAAGTGTCATAGGAGAAGTTTCTGGAAGATTACATGATCCTCCACCTCACAGATTGACCATGCCATTTGTCCACTCTTGCCCATCGCACCCCATAGAAGGGCTTTTCAGTATGCATCACACCTCCCATGTGCATTTAGGTGGGATTCAACGCACTTTGACCATGGAGCAGGTGAGATGGTCCAGTTTTGACCAGTTCTTAGTAGTTTTTCATGGAGAACTTCTGGGAGATGCTGTAATCAGTTGACCTTGTTCTTTTAGGGGTTGGAACAACACTTTTAGGGACTTAGGAGCCCTTGGTTTATGGACATTTATGATTGGGGTTGCAGTGCCAAAAAATGTCTATAACAGTTTCCCCCTAAAGCATGAGGTCATTAATCTTTTGATGTCGGGTGAAATTCTTTATCATGAGGATCCGAAGTTTTTCAAGCTGGAAGGCAACCTGTAATAAGATACAATACAATACATTATCTTCATAATATTTTCATGATCTAGCTGAGGTGGGCATTCCCATGCTCAGCTTTATAAATTCATTTTCATGTACATAAGACAGACAATCGTCTGAGTGCAGACTGATGATTCTGGTAGAGTCATCATCCCTTGGATTGGATGCTTATCTGTGCAGCAATGATGTACATTTGATGTCTTTATTTTCTTGAATATATATCGCAGCCCAGATGGATGAAAATAGATCTGGGATCTTCAATCTCATTCGATCTTCACTCAAAGTACAAGTTGATCCATGTGAGAGATGTTCTAGAGTCGAACATGGAAAGACATTGCTTGATTACCAGCCAATGCTGTAAGCTGTTAACAGGCGCGAGAGGAATCACTGATAATGATGATGACCCTCAAGGTGCTACAGTACAATTCACGTGGTGTGAATAAGGGACTTGGCGTCAAACACCACGCAAAATCTTTCGGTCGAAGGCCATTGATGTAAACCTGTCACCGGAAGTGAGAAACTTGCCATTGAGGCATGCAAGCTTCAAAAGTACTGAAAGGGTTGTTCCTAGATCGACTTCTTGGATAATGAGCTGATGTCAACAAGAAGCGATCCATTATAGGAGGGCCTTAGTGAATCCCACATCAATGACACAGAACGGGGCAAATTATTTTAATAGAGGTGAAAACGATATGATGACATAAGGTTTAGGGTGGTGGTCATGAAAGAATGGAGTGTAAATGTATTGCAATGGATGAGACACAGGTGAATTCTCTAAGCGACTTCTCTTGAACATATCGGCGACACTGACATGATGGATTGTTAGCGTTAACCCCAAATATGGATGGTGTGATGGACCAATAGTGATATGACCAGTGAACGGAACAACCCAACCCGACTCAGATGTAGAGTGAAAGTGTCATGTTCAAGAGCGACTTACTACCAATAAAGTTTCTTCAAGTTTTCTTCCCAATTTTTCCCCAGTCATTGCTGACCAGTACCTCTTTATTTTTGTCAAGCTTGAGGAGGACAACATATGCTTGTTCTATAATTTTCCCTTTGGGAAAACCCATCGCTATGTTTTAACGAGCCTAGCGATAGTGAAACTCGTTCTTGTCTGTATGGAAAAGTTTGTCACTATTCAATTTTAACGAGTTTAACGACAAAGATAACTCGGTCCTTTTCAATTTTAGAGAGTCTGAAAAGGGACGTAAAGAAAACTCCGACAATCCTTTTTCGTCATATAATCCCTTAAGTCTGAAAAAGTAAAAAATAATACAGAAAGGATGAATTTTTGGTAATTTTAATGAGCCGAACAAAACAAGCGCTCGATCTTTTTGTGTAATAATCCCTCAGGTCCAAAAAAGATTAAAATATAAAGGAGGGATAACACTTCCGGTAACTTTAACAAGCTGGAGAGGCCAATTTCTTGGCAATCTTTTCATATTTTACGAGTCAGATGAAAAGAGCTTAAAGGAGACTCATTTTTCAAGGAATGAATGATAAATTTGGTTAGCAGCTAATTCCAGGTAAGGTTTAGAATTTTCCAATCACGGCAGTGTCGCAAGGATGGCTAACAGGATCACTCTTCGCAGCAGTTCCTCAAAAAGGGTAAACAATCAAATGGAGGTGAATGATCGGCCGACACAGAGTGAAGGTGATGATGAGAACAGGACCAAGGCTTCAAAGGCTGATGATAATGCATTCACGATGTTTATTTACCGGAAATTGGTTCATTTTTTAATGAGCTTAAACTTTGGGGGAACATTTGCTCATCGCTTATGTTTATTTTTTAACAAGCTTGAATTTCGCGTTAAAACTGCTCGATCCAGTCATATGATAAGGATGTCTCATTTAAAATGGCATTTTTCAAAGCTTTGCCCCGCATCCTTTCTTTATGCAAGTTAGGAAACGACCAATCCTACAAGTTTAAAGGGTTAGAGGACCTACAAATTTAAAAAATAAATGGTCTCTCTTCGCTTGCACGCCAAAAGGTTTGCATGCCCCCGGGTATAGCGAAAAATTTTCGGGTTACCAAAGACTATTCTATCCATACTTCAGACAAAACACTTCTTCGACGATGTCTACCGAAATAAACAAATGTGAGTGGCACAACTGGCTCCACTCACTTAACTTTGATGAAGGAATCTTATTCCAGTCTAATCTCATAAATCAGTCATATATCCTTCGCGGAAACCTACCCTATACCCAAGGTTTTCCTGTCGAAATAGGCCAGGGTGCATGCCCCTTGGGTTTCATTCATGTCCTCTGAATCACTCGCACTCATCAGGTGGACGTACTAGGGATTGATGAGACATTCCTTGCGTGAAAAGACCATTCAGGGCTGGTATTTGACTATTTTCTATGTGTGAACCGGGGAATGAAAGCTGGTCTACGAGCTTGACCACTCTTCCTTCATGCAGAAAACACATTACTCTAAAGAGTGAGGAGACAATGGCTCCCATGCAATAAATATAGTCACGTCCAAGGAGTAGATTATAGTCCAGGGGTCCTTGGACTACCATTACGTTCATGTGAATGGTTTTCCTTCTCAATGTTATCGGCACATTGGGAAGGATCCCTAACAGTTGACTGGTTCCTTTGTCAAAGCTTGTTAGATTTCTCATTTTAGGAAAAATTGATAGTGAACGAGGCGCTTTCCAAGTAGTTGAGCAAAGGATACTCACATAAGCCCCTTCATCTATGATGGTACCGGCCATGACCATTCTATATATTTGAGCAATGATTCGAAATGGTACACTAGCCAGTAAACGGGGTCTGCCTAGCAGATTCCAATCGAAAGAAACAACTAGGTTGCTTGGAGGTGGGACCAAATAGACGGCCGGATACGACTCTGATGAACTTCCTTCCTGCGGTAAAGGAATGGGTAGACTGCCCCCATGTTCGTCGGAGTCTGTGCTTACGAAGAGAATTTGAACGGTGTCATTCTTGTTCTCTCCGGTGACTGTATCATCCGAAGATGGACCTTTTGAAGGCAAGATCGGGTCAACTGCTGCCTCGACCTTTTGACTTTCGTCTGGTGTGGATTCAGAGGGTTCGTCTTCAATGATAGACGCTTCAGCTGACCACAATGGCATGTCAACCGGATTTTCAACTAGTGACGGACTCGGCAAGAGTTTCTTATATCCAGGAGGAAGTCGTAATGGTGAAACCGGATGGTCGTCCAAAACTCTTTTAGCTTCATCTAAGAAGGGACAATGGTGGACGACGTGATTTCCTTCACACAGTTTACAAGGAAATTTACATTTTCTTTTTTGTCTAGGGGCTTCACTTTCACTAGTTGACGATGTATTCTCAACATGAACATCAGAGGTTGATGACACCGGATTGTGCAAACAAGGAGACCAGTCCCTTAGGATCTGAGGGATGCAAGGACAATCTCGATGATAGTGATCTCCTTTGCAAATGACACATGGCGATTTAGGCCTAGACGGTGCAGTGTGTGGATTTTCACTAGATGATGCCTGGTTTCCCCTTTTTGCCTTTGGCTCCTTCTTCTTCTTCTCTTTCTTCTTCTTCTCCTTCTTCTTCTCAGTTACTTGATTTTTGGCTTTACCAGCTTCATCAAGCGAAGAGGAAGGAGGAGAGGGAGAATTGGATGAAGTAGAAGGTTTGGGGGTAACTCTGGTATCATTTAGTTTCTAACTTGATTGTTCAAGAATCATGGCGTTCTGAACGACAGAGGTCGAGAAGAGCCATACGGGCAAGCTGATTGTCAATCCTGGAAGCGACAATGTGGCCATATGGGGTGCACCAACATATCCCCAAGAGGAGAAAGGACTAGAATTTCCTCCAAGGGGGAATCCTTGGTTGGTGGAATCCATTTTTCTCAACTTAAGACCAACGTAGGAAAGGTGATGTTTATTCTGATTAAAATAAATTTTATACGCTTTGACACAACTTGTTTTTTCAATTTTTAAGAGTCGAGAAAAAACAAAAGATGACTCTAGTCGCCTTCGATTTTTAATGAGCTTGAAGTGACAAGTGCTCAAATGGACCTTTTCCTTTAAGGAGTCTAAAAAGGAATGAAAGATACTAATCTGGAAATCTAGACAGAGGGATTACCAAACCAATCGCAAAATTATAGAATACTTTTTACGGTACGGCAGTCAATCTTCCCGAAAACTGTGTTCAGTGCATTGCGATCGATAGGGCGGCAGACACGGCTTCCTATGGATAAAGGATAAAGCCTATTGTGGTCTCCCAATATATACTCGATGATACGTGGGAGCACAAGTCCGTACTGGCACTTATTGTCTCAAAGTGGAGGAATCACACAACCAACAATGAAAACAATAGTTACCAGGCTTTACGACGTTGGAATACGTCTCTAGCCTAGACTTCTAAATGTTGTGTGTTAGGTTCCAAAGCGTTTTTAGATTCATTAAATTTATTTTACAGTTGATCTTGCTTAAGAAATTTTCCTTTCAGGTTCACCGCGTGATGTAGATATACAATTCATAAAATGCAATCTAAGATGATAAACAATCATTTAATCTTCTTTTTGCAATGAAAATCCTAGCTACTAAGGAAAGAGAGACGATATTCTTTCAACATAGAGCAGAGAGCACACACTATATGCACTGTCCTAAATCAAACCAACAAACAGTCTAAATGCAAATGCACATGCATGTATTTTTTTTCAGCCTTCTTAATGTGTGAATGATAAAAAGAAAGCTAAGCACAAATATGAATTATTTTCAAAGCGACATTACTAACAAGTTTCTTTTCAAGACAAAATGAAGACAATGACGACACTTTGTTATTTGGAATTGAAAACTTGCTTTCGACACTTGAAAAACTATTAATTCAAATCAAATACAAGAGTAACAGTGTAATCGACTATCAAGAACAATCAGATTCTCTTCTATGACTGAAAACAACACTTGTGACACTTCCAAATCAAGAAACGACAGTTCAATTACGCTACTTCTTTGTAAAAGACAACCGAAAATGGATCATAATACATAAAAAAAATTGCAGTTCTTTGCACAATAGAGGTGGAATAATGGCAAGGAAGGGGGTTTCCAATAGAGGTATACTGACTACAAACAACAGAACTCCTGAATAGAGCTGAAAAGAGTGAAAAAACCAAATTCTAAAGGCACAATTAGCCCTTCCTGATCAGTGCACCTATTACACAAGGATTCCAGTATGCATCCCACCTACAACACAGGGGAAGTGTGATGCGTACTAATATCCTTGAAGGGAGGGTGTGATGGTATAGTGCGAGACTTTTGATCCACTTCTTGATCACAGTTTATAGCACAGTTCAGGGATTTTGGCCGAGCAAGTGGTAATCAGTAAATAAATCACAGGGGTAGATCTAAGGAGGTTACTAGAGCCACCACAAGGGCAATTAGAGAGCTTGTAAATCGATTGTTCAGTTCATAAACAAAACCCGGAGATAGATTAAAGCAGCATTGATCTACTTTTCACTTGCATAGCAAATGCAGTTCGAAGGATAGCTGGCTTGACTTCAGGCTCTGTCTGTAAGTTTATAAAGAAAACAAATATAGACACACAAACAATCTATTCACTCCCTAGCGGAGTCGCCATTTTGTTATCGGGAAATCTAGTGTCTATGCAGAGCTGCTAGTCCCACTAAGCCTGGTAGCTACCTTAGAAACAAATAAACTAAAACCACTTTCGTTTTCCTTTACGAGAGATAGATAAGAGGGGAAAGAAGGAGACCAACCTCTGTCTTGCGCTTGGTTCCTTGCTTGATTCCTCTCCCTTCTGATAGACCTTTGCCACTTTCTTCCTTGTTTACCCAGCTTCAAAGAGTACCTGTAGAATCAAAGTAGCATAAAACTATCCAAGAACAAATATCTACTATCATAAACAATATAGGACCAGATATATATTGACCACACAAATGAATATATCATCAATCATACAAGAATGTGGAGGAAAACTCAAATAGCTTTATTAATAATCAAGAATAGCAAAGAGGATTACAACGAATTGTTCTAACCCAACATCATCTTCTCAGCAATAAAGCCCTTCTTCACCTCATGAAAAGCTTATATCACCCAACACTATGATGTTACACCAAGAAACCAGCATCACTTGCTTACAAGATACAAAATTCCAGCCTCTGGATATTTGGGAGAGGGATCCATATATAGATGTTTGCAAGGGGGGTGAGTCAGCTTCTGAGATTTGATTAGTGTCCTCTCTCTGATAGTTCTTGATTCCACTTGGAGATTGATAATCTCTTACTCACCCCTGGGTGAATGCAGAGAGGCAAGTGTCACAGGAGAAGTTTCTGGAAGATTCCATGATCCTCCACCTCACATATTGACCCTACCATTTGTCCACTCTCGCCCATCACACCCCATATAAGGGCTTTTCAATATGCATCGCACCTCCCGTGTGCATTTAGGTGGGATGCAGTGCACTTTGACCATGGAGTAGGTGAGATGGTCTAGTTTTGACCAGTTTTGAGTAGTTTTTCATGGAGAACTTTTGGGAGATGTTGTAATCAGTTCACCTTGTTCTTTTAGGGGTTGTAAAAACACTTTTAGGGACTTAGGAGCCCTTGGTTTATGGAAATTTATGATTGGGGTTACAGTGCCCAAAAATGTCTATAACATTAGGGATAACACATTATTTATTTTACCTAAAACCCCCACTCGTACAAGTAGCCAACCTTCTCTTTTTTATTATGAGCCTCCCACTCTATCAACAAAGGATATAGAGGCCTTTTTAGGTGACCAAACTAGGATTTCCGAGGAGCTTGCAGGAGGGGAAGAACCTCCATCACCTACTAATACCATGGCTAGAAACAAGAAACAATATTTTTTTCTTATTAGGGAGGCAAATGGGGAAGAAAAAATGAAAAATATTAGCCCCACTTCCCTTCCACATTTCCATGGAATGGCTATTGTGGACCCTGACACCTTCATGTTTGAATTTTCCATAGTCTATAGGACATATGATTATACATCAAATGAGGAAAAGATCGAATTGTTTCCTTTCACCCTCAAGTATGCAACCCTATGTTGGTTTATGTTTTTGCAAGGAGTAAACATCACTATATGGGTACAAATGCAACAAACCTTCAACACTAAATAAATGGATTATTGCAGAGCAACAGTTATAAGAGATGACATATTCAAAATAACCCAAGGGATAGATGAATTACTAGAACACTACGAGGAAAGATTTCAACTAAGCTACATGAGGGCACATAAATGTACTCTTGATGTAGATTCATTGAAACTATTCTTGCTCCAGGGGGTCAGAGAAGAACTAATGGAGACCCTCAATATGTTGTCCAATGGAGATATTTATCAACTCAACTATGAAGACATCAAAACAATGTTCAAAAACCATTCTAGAGCTACTAGAAAAAGAGGTAGATCCAAAAAGGGTTTGGTAAGTCCCTCCTCCTCCACTTCAATCACTAAGAATGAAATAGGAGGTATGTTGGAAGATTTAAAAGTGAGTTCTTACATGCCTTTGCAATGCAGATGGAAACACTACATATTAATAAAAAAACAAGTGGATGTAGAAAGGGCATTAGCCATATTCTTTCCTAGATGTACTAAGAGGCATCCTAGGAATGAGTTCCCCTTAGATGTTATAGAAATATATTATGTGTGTGAAGAAAACCACTCAACTAAAATGTGCCCATCTTTTCTAGGTTTGAAAACAATTTACGAAGCAGTAGAAGGAGGCATGGAGCAACTTTTCTTTGTCAACCAGATTAGGACACAATGCCCTAGACTATATCAACAAGGTATGAACCATCCCCCCTCTTTCAATACAAGTTATAATGCACATTTTCAACCTTGGTATCCACCTAGAACCTCATCATGGTCTATGACCACTCCATGGTCCTATCCTTCCCAACCTTCCATTCCTCCTTAATGGGGTAATCCATCTTTAGGGTGGAGGCCTCAAGAAGCCCAACCACCTACCCTAATTCCTTCTCCTCCTCAATTAAAATTACTCCAAAAAAAATCCCATGACACAACCACAAATTTCCACTCAATCGAACCCAGACCCAAACAATAAGCATGAACAACTAGTCTATAATGGAGAGACATCTTATCCAACCCATGTAGTGGAAATCCAAGAAATCAACCTCAGGTCTAGGAATGAAATTTCTAAATCTCACCCACCTTCTCCAATAGAAAATATTGAAGAAGAGAAGAAAGATCCCACTCCTCAAGCCAATAAACCTCCCTATCCTAAAATGTTGATCCCTCCTAAAATATACACTATAAAAGAAGCTGGACTTTGGGAGAATTGAAAATATGTGTCAAGAGTCCCTTCTTGTAAACCATCAAATATTTCCCCATATATAACAGATTCCTAGAGAATAAGAATTTCTTAGGATGCCAGGAAGGAGAAAGAAAAATGTCCCCACTATCAATGTCATAGGGTAACTGGTTGATCTCATGCTTAGGAAGGTCATCATCCCAAGGTATTTAGATCCTGGAAGCCTAGTAGTAGATCTGCAAATTAACAATATTGTAGTCCCCAACACCCTCACTAAATTATGGGTTACAATCAATGTCATGACTAGGGAAACTATGCTTAAGCTCAATCTCCAAGGATCCCTAAGGAAAACCACCACAGTCATACAAATTGCTAACAAATCCATAGTAACACCAGAAGGAATCATTGAGGATGTCATGGTTTCCATTGATTCCTAGGAGTATCTGACTAATTTCCTTGTTCTTCAGCCTAAAACCAAGTTTAACCGCTATCCTCTTATCCTAGGAAGACCTTAGTTGGCCACTACTCATGCCTGCATTAGTTGTAGGGTTGGAAATATGACAATCACATATGGGCATTCAAGAAAATAACTTGTATTAGTCCTCATAATCAACCCCTCATTGAGCATTATTTTCCTGTGGGGGTAGAAGAGGAAGAAGAAGAAGACATTTATTAGTCATCACCCTACCTAATTTGTATATTATAAACCACCATTGGTAGCAAGAAATTGGATGAAGTCAACTCGATTGAAAAATTTATGCAAAATAAATATCTCGCTACCATGAATATTGATGGTCTAAAATAAAAATCTACAGGGTATCCTACATGCTCTTAGGATATCTCATGGGAAGATTTAATCACTATTAGTCATTACCAAAGAAATGTAAAAAACATAGAAATCAACCCCTCTAAAACTTTGAAAATAAGGCCCTTTCTTTCAGCCGATCAAGAAGAAAAACTTCTCATTGTTTTGAGGAAAAATATTGATGCCTTTGCATGGCATTACAAGGAAATTAAGGGATTCCACTATTCTATATGCACTCACCATATATAAATCAAAGAGTACCATATACCTATTCGCCAACCTCTGAGAAGAATGGAACTTGCACTAAAATACATTGTAAAACAAGAATTGTAGAAATTATTAGATGTAGGCACTTTATCTATCTAATTTCTGACAGTGAGTGGGTGTACCATTGTAATTTTCCTTAAGAAGAATGGAAAATGGAGAGTCTACATTGATTACATAGAACTTAATAAAGCCACCAAGAAAGATCATTTTCCCTTGCCTTTTATTGACCAAGTTTTGGATGTTCTTGTAGGGAAGAAGCTTTTTTAATTTATGGATGGATTCAATTCGTATAATCAGATCCAAATCAATCTTGAATACTAGGCTAATACCACTTTCACCTGTCCATGGGGGACCTTTTCCTACAAGGTTCTTCCATTAGGCCTGTGTAATGCCCCTGCCACTTTCCAAAGGGTTGTAGTGAGTATTTTGTCTAATCTTATACATGAATCAATAGAGATTTACATGGATGATTTCACACCTTATAGATATGCCTTCCAAGATTGTCTCTCCAACTTGTGCAAAGTTTTTCAAATATGCATAGAGATGAATCTCTTCTTGAGTCATGAAAAGTGCCAATTTGTAATGAATGAAGGAATTGTTTCAGGGAACTTTCTCTCTAAAGAAGGAATTCAGGTTGATCCCAACAAAATGGGAATCATTAGAAAGGTTCCTGATCCTCAAAAATAGAAATATGTTAGGATATTTATGGGACTTGTTGGGTACTATAGAATATTTATGAATGATTTCGGAAAGATTGCTTCACCCTTTCTTTGTCTACTGACAAAAGATTTAGAATTATGTTGGGCAAACCTATGTCAAAAGGTGTTTGATGAGATCAAAGATAAACTTACAATTGCATCATTCCTTAGAGGCACAAATGGACCTTACCCTTCCACATCCACACAAATGCATCAAAAAAAGTAGTTGGGGCAGAACTAGGAAAACTTAAAAGGTAAATTTCCTTATGCCATCTATTTCATTAACAAGAATTTGTTCAAATACGAGCTTAATTACATAGTTACCAAAAAAGAAATTTTAGTTGTTGTACATTCTTTGAATAAATTTAGGCACTACATTACTGGATATTAGGTTTTTGTACATACTAACCATGAAACAATTAAGTATTTGATGAATAACTTGATTTAAATGCCCGAATCATTAGATGGTTACTACTGCAACAATAATTTGATCCAACAATTATTGAAAAACTAGGAAAATAAAATGTTGTTGCATATTTTTTGTCTATAATAACCTTGTCTACAGAGGATGAAGAGATGGTGGATGACCAACTCCCTAATGAGAACCTTTTTTCCATATCATTATTGTCTCCATGGTTTGATGACATAGAAAACTTCTTAGTTGTTGGCCAATTTCCCCCTCATTTATCTTCAAAGGAGAAAAGCAAGATTGTCAGGAAGAGTGCTCCTTATACTTGGATTGGGGGAAACCTCTTCAGGTTGGGGCCTGATAAGATCATGAAGAATTGTGAGGGAAGATGAGGTTTATGGAATTCTCTCAGCCTATCATGATGGACCCTGTGGGGTCCATTTTTCTGCTAAGAGAATAACCTACAAGATTCTTCAAGCAGGATACTACTAGCCTACCCTTCATCGAGATGCCTAAAGATACACTGCACAATGTGATGAATGTTAGAGGATGGGGAAATCTACTTAGTAGGATGAGATGGCTTTACAACCTCAAGTGAATTTCGAACCATTTTAGAAGTGGGGAATGGACTTCATTGGCCCTATTGATCCTCCATATAGACAAAATAAGTACATCATTATGTGCACAAACTATTTGACCAAGTGAGCCGAGGTGAAAGTAGTCAAGGCAACAATAGAACAAATGTTAGTAGAATTCTTAAGGGAAAAAATCTTCTGCAAATTTGGTTTCCCAAGAGAACTAGTGATAAACCAAGGTTCTCAGTTCACTTCCAATCTGATAGAGGGGATCATGAGGCAACATCATATCAAACATAGGAAATCTACCCCATATCACCCTAAAAGTAAATGGCCAAGTGGAGGTGACTGATAGAGCATTCCAAAGCGCCCACGAGGCTTTGGATTGATGGTGAATGGGTGCGCTGTTAAGGCACTCCATGTAATAGGTCATCGGTTCAAATCCCCCATGGGTACTTAGGTTAGTCTTAACTAGAAAAAAAAAGATAGAGCATTCCAAAGCACTCTGACTAAGGTATTTAGCAGCAATAGTAAAGATTGAGCAAAAATTCTTACTGAGGCTACTTGGGTCTACAACACCACTTGGAAAACCACTATTGGGTTCACCCCATTTGATTTGGTATATGGAAAGAAGGTCCTATTATCCATTGAGTTTGAGTACAATACACTAAGAATGGTAGCATAACTTGACGTGGATCTCATCAAGGCACAAGAAGAGAGATTGCAGTAACTAAATGCACTTGATGAGCTTATGTTGGAGGCTCTAATGCATACAAAAGTGGTTCAAATACAAAGGAAAGTTTGTCATGATAAACACATTAATACTAGAGCCTTCTAAGAGGGTGATTGGGCCCTCTTGTATGAATCTAGTTTCAAATATTTCAAAGGAAAACTCAAGACCAGAAGGCTATGACCTTATCCAATTGAATTCCATGATATAGGCTCATTTCAAATCAGGACAATAGATGAAGAGAAGATCCCACTTCTAGTGAATGGCTACAGATTAAATTTCTACAGGAAGCCCCTATCAAGGGCTAATTTTACTTATTCAATAATGTAATATTCCTTTAGGGAAAAATACAATAAATAAATAAAGACAAACTTGAAACAACAAATAATGACAATAAACACAAAAAACAATTATACACAAGTATACAACAACAAAATAAATGAGTTATTTGATTAATTTTTCAGAAAGAGTACATCAATAAGAAGAAACAATGGAACCCGGGCTTGTTAAGAAAGAAAAGAAAAACCCAAAAACATGCCTCTGACCCAAGTGAAGTATGGTCCATGATGAGGATATGCACTACCCAGTGAATAATATGCTGAAGTTTGGCTAAAAAAATGATGACAAATGGCTTGGAAAATGACCTAATCTCCATGAAAATACACCCACAAGATCCTCTTTAAAAACCCAAAAAGGCCTAGTACCTGGTAGTGTCAATTTTTCCCAACTGGTGGGAATGGCCCAACTAAACTTCCTATGCAACTCCTTGCAAGAAATGATTTTTTTGGAAGTAGCCCCAATCTGTCATCTGAAACTATCCAATTTCTACTAATAATCTTTCTTGGTACACCTGCAAATACCAACTCTAAGGAAAGGGTATCAATTCAACCCACAAGACTGCATAGGCTTCCCAAAGAGACCCACACATGACCAAAAATAGAAGCACAACCCTAAAAAATTTCCCTTGCTTCTCGTATGCCCAAACTCCACCAAAATTATAGCTTCAAATGGTAGATGAAACCCCAAATTATCACTTCAGAAACCCTTCTGAAGCTAGCCCAAATGATCAAGCAAAACACCCTGCCTCTGCTCCCCAAAAATGTGTATTTCTATCCAAATTTCTAAATATGATGCTCTGTAGAAGCCCTTAGGTGGACTCCTGCAATTTCCAACTAGGGAGACACTCGAACTTCTCTAAAACTAGCTTAGATTATCCCTAGAACCCATATGCTAGACAACACTCCAAACCCTTACGCTAAGAAACTCACAAGAAGTCGATTTCTTAAATTCAGATGGCTAAGATGAGTTTGTGTGAACTTTTTCTACCCTTATATATCTCATGGGCTAATTCAACCCCCTTGGTGGCTATTGGGCACAGGATCCCCCAAGGATATTTTTTGGGCTAAAGGCCCATATTTTGAGCAAATTTTGTAATCCAATTGTAAAGACTCTGCATTTTGTGGTCACGGAGTGCGTAGATGTTAAAGAATCATAGGGTTATCCACCCTTAGTTTGAAATGTAATGTCAGTTGTAAAAGATCCACCCATGGTCCGCGGACCATGGGAATTGTATAAATAGAGCAAAGCTCTAAGTAGTTTGAAGGGGAGACATGGAACATGTAAGAAAGTCATAGCTTAGGGTAGGAAGTCTAAGTCTTGGGTCATAGCATAGGTAGAGGCTCTGCAGCTGAGTGCGCAGAGGCCTAGAGTAGAAGTCCATAGCTGAGTGCACAGACCCCTGCAACTGAGTGCGCAGGGTGGGTCGAGTTTGTAATTGTCCAGAATTATCAATAAAGAGAAGTATTCTACAATTCCTGTGTCTTTACTTCCTGTTTATGCATCTTGTTATATTGGGTATGAAATTCACTTATAATTCTTATATGATGCGCAAATATATGTAAATGTGTTGGTTAAGTAAATGCAAGTAAGAACATCTATTTACACGAAGCTAACTAAGATAGGTTAATAAGATAAGTGAAACACTTAAGATAATTAAGCAATCTGTGCAACTCGCTTTCATAGCAGTGTGAAAGTACCTAAGCCTCTGTTTAGTGTTGTGCGAAGGTTCATCGTATACTTTAACGAAGGTATTAAACGTTGGAACAGAGGGTTTTTCCTACAAGCCCTAGAGCGAGATCACTTGCGCGAAGGAAGGGATAAAGGAGATCAACGACATCACAACCATCTCAAGGGTGCAGAAACTTGGTTCTAGCATCCCCCCATATTGCTTCGGGTGAGACTTTAGTCCGCGCTCCACGAGATGATGCCGAAAGGGCCAGTACTGTAGGGATTGTTTGGCTAAGTAATGTTGAATTTGGGTCAGGCCCCCTCAAGCCAACAAATGGTTCCATTGCCGAGACCAGAATCTGCATAAGAGATGTGTGATTTCGTATTGCTAGAATCTAACTAAGAAAGAAATCGAAGGCTGGTTGGACAGAAGGATGGCATAAGAAAACATAAATACACGACTAACAAAAGAACAGTGGTTAGACAAGTACCTGTATATGGAGATCCACGAAATCTTTTTCGCCTCCATTCCAATTGAGCTATACGAGTGGATCACAAAGCTATCAGATAGCCAGGGAAGGTAGAAACTAGACAGTCCTATTGTGTGGGCCCCAAAGCTAGTACGAAGGTTGGAAGCATCAGAGGATAAGGTCATGTGCGCTATCAATCACTGGCTTGATCATGTCATAGGAGGATTTGTTAATGAATTCACGGTCAACAACTCAGTCAGCTATAGCGAGGCAGAGCAATGCTTTTTCAAAGGATTGTGAGGCAAGTACGAATACTTGGATTAAAATGTTGTTGTGCGAAAAAAGGGTTATGCAGCTACCTTGATGTTCGGGACTACGCGAAGTGGAAAAAGTTACAGAAACGAAGGAAATAAGGGTCCAAAGTATAGCCCCTTGATTTCACCTCCACAAAGGGACGAAGAAGCGATAACAAAGGTCTCTCTGTGAAGCGCTATTCAGTTAATAAGACAAGGATTCCCGCGAATACCACCTCTGCCCACTCCACCTCTGACTTCACCGCCATCACCTTCAACTTCACCCGTACCACCTCCACCTCCACCGTGGTTCAGTATGGCAAATAAAGTGAAGTTTCCTTTGTTCAAAGGCTTGGGAAATGAGGACCCGGATCAATTATGGTTCATTGTGAGGGTTGTATGGGAAGCTCAAGGTGTTACAAATGACCATATCAAGAAGGCGACAATGGTTAGTGCTCTACAAGATCTCACGCTAACCTAGTATATTAAGTACTCTAATGATAACCCAAATGCTGGAGTAGTAGACATCTAGACAACACTAAATAAGGAATTTAGCAGGCCTAAATCTGAGGCACAGCCGATCGTGGGATTCAAAGAGATTGCGATGTGACTAGGTGAGACACCTTGGGAATTGGATCAAAGATTGAAGTGTCAAATCCATGAAGCCAATATGAATTTGATAGATGGATAGCATCACGAGTGGTTTGTGGCTTCGCTACTACCCCACTTAAGGAGTGTAATGTTGCAGCAGAAGAGAACAACTCAGGGTAAGGCCTTGGAGATTTCCATGAGACTACATGAGACTCCAATGCAAGATCATAATCTAGGAGTTCAATAGATCCATGTGCAGTGGCAGAATTTAAGCCTAGAGACGCAAAGTCTGAAGCAGGATAGGACGATTCAACCAGAGGTACGTGAGGAGGTATGATGCTTGAAATGCAAGAGTCAGGGTCATGCGAAAGGCCATTTCCCAGTCTTTGTGAATTACCTTGTAGGGGAGGAACGATGCCTTTAAGAATAGAAGCTCAAGCAGGACCTAGCACGGGGCCTGCATTATGGTTCACTATCTGTCAGGTAGTCGAAAAACATGCCATGGATAACTGTCACTTTCTACAGAAGTATGTACAAGCACCTCAACAACTGTTCTGCAACTTTTTTCGGTCGGTAGGACATGATGAGCATACTTGCAGGAGCTATGAATTGATGATGGATAGAAATCCCACATACAGGGTTCAGGCCGAAACACTGCCCCTTGACCAAAATGCAGGGATGTCACAAACAGGATTTCAAGGGCACAAATGAGGCCAAGGTGGAGGAGTAACTGGTAGAGGTCGTGGACAGTTGATTTTCTACAATTTCGGAGGACCGGGACACTATGCTCGTGATTTCACTAATCCAACACGTCCGTCATGCAAGTATTGCATGTTGTTTGATCATGAAACAGAAGACTGTCCTATGCTGATATCTAGAATATGAGACAAAGGGGAACTACCACCTCCACCAACTCAGAACCTTCAGATGATGAGGTTTGAGCCGCGTGAGGAGGATATGAATGTAAATATAGTGCTCAGGAGTTGGATCATGAGAGGGGATGACAAGGGAAAACAGCCAGAAGACAGTACATGGGTTTGCAAAGCTCTGATGAAAGAGGCTTAGTTCGATTTTGAGCACACTCGTGAAACCTTCATGGAAGCTAAGAAGAGCTTCGCTGAGGCCTCCACCTCAAGAAACAAGGATAATCTTGAGCTGGAAATAGACCCCTCCATGCTCACAACTTTCCTGGAAACCTGTATGAAGTTACTATGCGATAGTAAGGCTCTGAAAGTGTTGGGACCGCGCTAGGTGAACCGCGCATAGTCCAAAAGATCAGTAAACATAAGACAAGGACGGGGCGTGAAATGAGACTCACTGCATAGATAAGAGAATACGAAATGGATCAAGTCATTATGGATTTAGGGTCAAATGAGAATGTCCTACCAAAACAGACATGGGAGCGAATGGGGAGAACTACGCTGCAATGGTCCTCGATTCAGCTAAGGATGGCGAATTAGTAGAAAATCATCCCCATGGGGCAGCTGCAAGGGATGACCGTGGGCATTGAGGGAGCAAGCGCACTGGAAAATTTTGAAGTAATAGAGATAGTGGATGATAGCAATCCCTACCCTGCACTCATGGGAATTGAATGGGCTACTGATATGAACGGGGTAATCAATCTGAAGAAGCACAAAATGATATTTGAGAAGAAATCACTACGTGTAATAATACCCCTGGATCCTGTTGAAGGATCATACTATACAGAACTAGTTCGCGATTATGAGAGTGATGATGATCTGCACTACATCTATAAGATAATAGTGTGAGACCAAGACTAGGTGAATCCCACCGTGGATGGATAGATTACATGGGATCGCGAGAGTTCCTGCACTTCAGATTTCAACGAAGAAATAGAATGCTGGCAGAATCGGTTACACGAAGTAACTACGCTGAATTGCAACATGATGACCCAGTCACTGCACTGTGTATTGTGAGAGGTAAGAAATCTACCTACTTATGATGGACTGAATAAGGTAGATATCGTTTTGGATGCATTTGAAAGAGAGGTACCAAAAAAGAAGCGCTTCTAGGCCTTGGACTGGGCATTACACACTATGCTTGCAAGATGGTGGGGTATGCACAAAGGAAGCTTTGATGATTGACGTGACTATAGGAGAATGATGAGAACATGATCTGGGAAGCCTAAGATGTGACTGACAGAAAAGTATGATGGGCAGAATGATCCGCATGCGTATCTGGCCAAATGGACATAGGATTATGGAGAAAATCCCCAACTTGAGTAGGTGCACCTATTCTATCATACCCTGGATGTTATCCCAATGAATTGGTATATAGAAACAGAGCTCTGCCATGGGACAGGCGACTGGGATATCCTACGCGAAGGATTCATGATGACATTTAGTTTTGAGGATGGGTTTGACAGTATTGATGAAGCGCTACAAGAGGTAAAAGCAACCATTTTTAGGATATCGCAGGATCCTTTAGACCTAGTCCAGCTGGACTGGGCTACTCAGCTGAGTCATGCACTCGAATGTTATAATGTAACTACTGAAGATGAGGATGAGGATTTGTAGAAGATTAACATTCCAGAAACATAAGGCCATCGCGAGGTTCAAGTACTGCATATTGAGAACCCTGATATAACTGTGTCGGTTAAAATAAGAAAAGTGAACATTGGTATGGAGGAAAAACCCAAATTCGCAAAGATTGGAGACTACTGGGATGACACGACGGTGGATAAGGTCACTAAATTACTCTATGAATATCAAGACTTATTCCTGACCAAGTTTTCAAATCTGAAAGGAATAATCAGAGATCTAGGAGTGATGAAGATCACGTTAAAGTCTGATGTGAAGCCAGTTAAGCAGAGGCCTTACCACCTCAATCCAAAATACAAGGAAAAGTTATGCTTAGAGCTAGACAAGATGATAGTAGCAGGCATCATTGAGCCTCTAGAAGAATCGATTAGGTAAGCCCAATGGTGGTGCAAGAGAAGAAGCAGAAGAATGAGTTAAGGAAATGCGTGGATCTCAGAAAACTGAATGATGCATGTTTGCATGATCCTTTCCTGACTCCGTTCACGGATATAGGTGGCTAGGAAGCATATTCCTTCACTGATGGGTTCTCTGGGTACCACCAAATCAAAATCATGTCGGAGGATAGGAGAAAGACAACCTTCGTGATTGAGTGGGGTTGTTTTCAATACATCGTAATGCCTTTTGGATTAAAGAATGCGCCTACAATCGTTTCACACGTGGTTGTTGCAGCGTTTAAGGAATTTATTCATAAGTTCCTGGAGGTATATTTTGATGATTGGACTATATTTGGGCTGGTTAAGTGCCATGTAGCAAGCTTGTGCTTAATGCTAGATACCTGTCAAAGATACCAAATCGCGCTCAACCTCAAGAAGTGTATGTTTTGCGTTCCTTTTGGGAACCTATTGGGGCATGTGGTTTGTAGACAAGGACTAATGGTAGACCCCGCAAATATCATAGGGATACTAAACTTGGAAGCACCAAGGAGTGTGAAATAGCTGTGCGCTACTCTAGGACATACGGGATATTACAAAAAGTTTATCAAAGGCTACGCCCAGATCACCGTACCAATGGAAAAACTATTGAAGCAGGATGTCACGTTCTGCTGGAACAATAATTGTAAGAAAATCTTGGATATATTAAAAGATAATATGGTTACTGCACCAATTATAATCTTCCCGCACTGGAAGAAAGAATTTCATGTACATGTTGACGAATTGTGTATAGCGTTGTGGGAAGTATTAACAAAAGATGGAGTCGAAGCCTTGGACCATCCTATCGCATTCGCATGCCACATATTATCCAAAGTAGAGAAGAACTATTCTACCACTGAACATGAGGAGCTAGTTATGGTGTATGCACTCCAAAAGTACTAGCACTACTTGCTAGGAGGCCATTTTAAGATGTATACGGATCACTCTATGCTGAAGTACCTGGTCAATAATCCTGTGTTGGGGGGGCGAATCTGCAGATGGCTTTTATTGTTCCAAGACTACGATTTTGAAGTTGTTTTGAAACTTGGATGACTGAATATGGGACCTGACCACCTATCGTGCATCGAGATAGGGGAGGAACCCAATAATTTGGAGGAAGGATTACCTGACGCACAACTCTTTGTTGTGCGCATCACAGATGGAAATTTTGAGGATATAATACACTTCCTAACAATAGGAACCAAACCAGAAGGATACTCTGTCCAGGAAAAGAAGGAATTAGTGGTGCGCACAACAGTTTTCTTTGTCATTGCTGGGCATCTATAAAAAATGGGGACTGATGAGATATTGTGAAGATATGTACTAGAGTTTGAGAGAAGCAACATCCTCACGGATTCTCATGGGGGTGTCGCAGGAGGACATTATGCAGGGAGAACAACTGCACAGAAGACTCTACGTGCAGGGTTGTGGTGGCCAACCCTTCATCAGGATTCAAAAGCATATTGCAAGGCGCGTGATGTATGTCAGCGAATAGGCAGGCCATTGTGGAGGGATGAAATTCATTTGAATCCACAAATGACGTTGCAACCTTTCGAGAAGTGGGCAACAGATTTTGTAGGACCCATTCAGCCACAAGGAAAGATAGGGGCGATATATATTATCACCATGATGGAGTATTTGTCACGATGGGTAGAGGCGCAACCTGTGAATGATTGCACATGCGCAACAACTGCAAAATTCCTATTTGAGCATGTATTTTCATGATTTGGTTGTTGAAAGATTTTGATGAGTGATTGGGGTATGCACTTTCTGAATGAAACAATTAGCCCACTGACAGAATAATTTCAGGTATATCACGAAAAGAGTACTCATCACCCACACGCTAATGGGATAGTGGAGGCATTTAAAAAAGTGCTTGAAAATGCACTGACCAAGGTTTAGAATGCTCAGGGAAGTGATTGGGACCTATGCATACCTGCAGTACTATGGGCTGATCAGATGACGTGCAAAAAGTTAATGGGAGAAACACCCTTTAGGTTGGTATACAGTGTTGAAGCGGTGATTCCCATGGAGTACATTGCGCCTAGTTTGCACATAGTGGCACTCACAGGTGTGACAGATCACGAAGCCCTAGAAGAGAGGCTTGTGTAGTTGGATGAGATTGAAGAAGAGAGATTTTTGGCTGGATTTCACCAGTAGGTCCAAAAGCAACTTGAAAAAGCATGGCATGACCAACATATTAGGCTACACACCTTTAGGGTGAATGACTTGGTGATGTTGTATTACAGTAAGTTTGATAAATTTCCAAGGAAATTCAAAATGCATTGGTTGGGGTCCTATGTTATTAAGGATATTACTGACGGTGGCACGGTCCAGTTGGTTAAGTTGAATGGAGATCCCTTCCTAGGAAAGGTGAATGGCAGTCGATTGAAGCCATACACAGGTGGCCCGACCATCTGACTAAAGGAAAGCAACACAGTCTTAGTGCTCCAGGAAGCTGAAAGAAGGCACGGGACTATAAACTACACTACCCGGGTTGGGGAGCTACGTGATTCCAGGACTGCACGAAGCAGGGAAATGTCACAGGGTTCGCAGCAATGCAAAGGCAGTTGTGCTACTCGTGGAAATAATGTGCAGGTCCACCGGAAAGCGACCATTAAAGTCACTGTTCATGATTTGATGGTCAGATTCAGGCCAAATGGAGCGGGTGGAAGGCATTTAAGGTGAAACTTATGTGTTAGATTCTTGAAAATCTGCTACCAATCTCGCATTAATGGGCTAAATGTGGGGGGAATAGTCAGATCTGAATTCAAAAGGCCCAATAAATTACAAGTGGCTATCCAACGAAAAACACTTGTCATTTTGAAAATTCAGTTGTTGCGTTATTAAGTGTGTATGGACCTTGTGAATTTTGAGGCTTTGAGAGAAAGTTCAGTGTTTGAGAGATTGCCGAAGGAGACGTAGGACCTCCTAACTAGAATGATGTCGACACCCAAGGAAGCTTCATAGGAAATTGCGGTAGTAGAAGCCCCAGAGAGTGCCGGAGCGGTAGTTGAAGTCCATAAATCACCCAGGACACCGAGACTAAAGAAGGATAAACAAAATATGATCCCGGTGTGCATCTCACCAAGAAACCCACAGAGGACCAAGCTCACTTTGTAGGAAAAGTGGAAGGCCATTAATCTGGAGGATGATGAGGAAGAATCTGAGGAAATCCTAGTGGATGAGGATGATGTGAAATAGAAGTTGAAACCCAAGATACAGACCCTATTACCAAGTTACCAGATATGTTCAACCACGCAAGGGAAAAGCCAAGGTGCCCAAGGACATAGAGGGGAGCAAGAGCTCCCTACAGACTATGTTGCTCCCAGATGAAATTTTTTTTGAGGGGTTGCGATTCGGGCAGCTTCTTGTACTAAAATTTGAAGATTGGGACCTCGCAGATCATGAGAAGTTCTCGTATTTAGTGACTGAGTAGTTATTGCACCAAATATTTGATATGAATGCTGGAATAATTGAATTAGAGCCACGGAGATGGCTCAAGGGTGTAGAGAAAGTCAAGTTGCTCAACCTTCTCTAGGTACCACATTACCACCACGCCCCAGTAACCATCTTCGTCATCAGGCAACTGCTCTTCTTGGTGCATGATGGGTGTTTGTGGCTGGAGGAGCCCATTCCCATCATAGACCACTTGATTCATCGCATCACACAGCTGCCCTACTCAAGGGAGAATCCAACCAATATATCAGAAGGAAAAGGTGGTGAGTTGGCCCTCGCAGAGGCTATGAAGGCGAAATTCAAGTTGGAGAAGAAGAAGCGGGGATATTCCATCTCTAGCATTAACAACCCTGTAGTCAAGGTAGCAACACAAATATTAGTAGGGAAGGTGATGTGGAAGTGTCGCGTGGATGAGGTGCCCGCACCTGTGATTGCATTAGCAGCCCAATGCGTTGAGGGAGTCCAGTTCAATTGGGCAAATTATGTGTGCGAAGAGTTCTTTGGGAACTATTGTGAGGCACAAGAGAAGGGAAAGACGTTCCACTATGTGTGGCTCTTGCTCTCGATTGTGCTAGTGGCATGGGAGCTGCTAGAGGACAGCCAATTCCCTCTGGTCATGCCAAACCTTCCAGAGGCAGTGAAGTACGCTTTGCTATGGGTGACTAAGGATGTGCAATGCATAAAAGAAAACAAGATCTTTTGGATCTTGATGGAGATGAGTATTTGGATGGGGATCAATCACAAGCTGCAGTTGTCACCCACAGTATACGCTAGTTTACAAAGCTTTGCAAAATTCAAAGCGAATTTCCACCATGTCTTTATCAAGGCACGCAAGGACCCTCCGAAGACATGGCATAACTTAGCATATCTGGAAATTGATGATGTTATCTTCACAGTCCTCGAGTCTTGGCCACCAGAGTGGCATGCTACAACAGGCTCCGTGGTGGAAACAGACAAGTCTACCGCGCAGCGTAAGAAGGAAGAAACAAAACTCTGAATGGCGCAGCTGGTTGAGAAGCACACAAAAGTGGAAGTAGAGGCTAAGGCCTAGGTAGCGTGCGAGGCCGCGAAACTACCACAACAAAAAAAATAGGAGGAGAAGAGCACGAAGGACAGAAGTCACCTTCACCCGGGACTGAAGTAGAAATAGCAGAGCCAACAAAACAAGGTGGTGCGAACTCGTAGACAACATCCACGCAATTCAAGCGTCAACACCCGCAACAAAAGACAGTGCCACGAAAGAAAACCAAGGCTTCAAAGACATCCTTTGACCCAATTACCCTCACTAAGGGGGCTTTGCACGACATTGGAGAAATGGTGAGGGATGTCACCATGGAGGCCTTCCAACAGTTCAAAGAGCAGCAACAACTGGTCTTAGGGGCTCTCTGGACAGAGCTGCAGGAGTTGCAGGCTCACACTCCATAGGTTGGCACAATGTCCACCAGCCTCACGATCGGCACTTCAGCTCCTACGGAGATGTTGTGCACAAAGGTGACCAACACGATAGTGCTACCATATGGGGCACTTACTAAAAAGAATGTGGCTGATAGGCCCATAGTCAACAGCTTGAAAGGGGTGGGATTAAATATGGTCATGCTCCCTTGAGAGATGCTCCACCTCTTGCAAGATGGAGTCACCATGAAACTTAGGGCCCGGGAGAGTCGCGCTCTACAGGAGATGAGAGAGCAGCACATCAACATCGAGCAGTTAGGCTTACAGCACAATGAGGTAGTTGAGCAGAACAAGAAAATCATGCAGGTGGTGGAGGAAGACTGGCAAATGGTCCTGGAGTTGGACACTCAGGTAGAAGAAACGATTGAGGTGCGCATTCACAAGTTAGACACAAGGGTGCACGACAGAGATGGCCAAGATTTAGCTGGAGCTGAATATGCAGATCGCAGAATTGCAGTTGAGGGCTCAGCCTTCAACCCCGCTGGAACTCAGGGAACAACGTGTCACCACTGTTGTAACAACAATATTGACAGTCGAAAATGCAGTAGCAGACTGCACGCAGCTTTTTGAATAGTCATTCAGGGTCTTGATCACCCTGTAGGAGGACCCAAATGTGGAGCACCTAGAAACAGAGGCACGTGAGGTACAACAAAGGTATGTCGAGGTCAAAGGGACTGTGCATATGGTTGCCCTTACATGATGTCTCACATGGATGCAGGAGGAAAAGGTGCTTAAGGAATAGGTGGATTCTGCTCGGTACAAAGAAGCAGTCTTAAAAGCACGCCTATAGCCATGAATAGATGAGGGATATATGATCACAACCTCCATTGAAGGAAAGCTTGTGACACTACAGGAAACACAACAACAGATTCAGGGTGGCAGTTCAATGGTAGTCACCGAACAGAGAATGGAAGAAGTCCAGCAGGCGGCTGCTCAGTGCGTTGCCAAGGTTGTAGCCATCCAAACAGAGCTAGGAGGTCTTCGTGCTAAGATCTCTGCACCTGCAGAGTGACTCGAGGATGAGTCACAATCTTTGTGTTGGGGGCTTGTTGGGCGTGGGATCTCCCAAGGATATTTTTGGGGCTAAAAGCCCATATTTTGAGAAAATTTTGTAATCCAAGTGTAAAGAACCCATATTTTGTGGTCATGTAGTACGTAGATGTTAAAGAATCATAGGGTTGTCTGCCCTTATTTTGAAATGTAATGTCAGCTGTAAAAGATCCACCCATGGTGTGCGGACCATAGGAATTGTATGAATAGAGAGAAGCTCTAATTAGTTTGAAGGGGAGACATGGAACTTGTAAGAAAGTCATAGCTTAGGGCAGGAAGTCTAAAGCTTGGGTCATAGCGTAGGTAGAGGCTCTACAGTTGAGTGCGCAGAGGCCTAGAGTAGAAGTCCATAACTGAGTGTGTGGACCCCTGCAGATGAGTGCGCAGGGCGGGTCGAGTCTGTAATTGTCCAGAATTATCAATAAAGAGAAGTATTCTACAATTCCTATGTCTTTACTTCCTGTTTATGCATCTTGTTATATTGGGTATGAAATTCACTTATAATGCTTATATGATGCATGAATATATGTAAATGTGTTGGTTAAGTAAATGCAAGTAAGAACATTTTTTTATGTGAAGCTAACTAAGATAGGTTAATAAGATAAGTGAAACACTTAGGATAATTAAGGAATCTACACGAGTTGTTGCCATAGCAGCACGAAAGTACCTAAGCCCCAGATTAGGGCTGTGCGAAGGTTGATCGTATACTTTTGTGAAGGTATTAAAGGCCAGAACAGAGGGTTTGTCCTACAATCCCTAGAGTGAAATCACCTGCGTGAAGGCAGGGATAGAAGAGATCAACAACATCACAACCAACTCAATGGTGTGGAAACTTGGTTCCAACATCCCCACTACTGCTTCGAGTGAGACTTTAGTCTGCGCTTTGTGGGCTGATGTTGAAAGGGCTAGTAGTGTAGGGATTTGTTTGGCTAATTAACGTTGAACCTGGGTCAGGCCCCCTCAAGACAACAGTGGCCCCAATCTCCTCATGTGATTTGAACCCCTCCTAGTGATGCAAATTGTTTGCTACGTGGTCCATAACTTAAGTGAACCTCTTCAACACAGGACCCACTTATTATTCATATATCCTAAGTATAATATGCTAAAAAGTGATCGCTACAACATTTAACCCCAGTTTTTCCTAATGAACCAGGTGGGCTAAATGTTAACTCCACAATAGTTCAAAAAATAGGGGATATCATAGTCCTTCCTGCCAAAGTTTTCTTGTCCTCAAGCAATTTTAGTTTTGGGTGTTGTAGTACATGTTCCCCTTCCCATGTCACATCCTTCAAAGGAAAATCCTTCCACTTGACAAGATACTCCCTAATAACCTTGTTCCTAAGCTTCCTCTCCTATACCTCCAAGATAGCTTCAAGAACCAACATTAGCTTCCCCTCATCATCAAGTAATGATAACTGTGCAATAGCTGTCACATGTTGCCCCAAAGGCTTCTTTAGGTAGGACACATGGAATACATTGTGCACTTTGCTACATGGGGATAGCTTTAACTCACAGGCCACGTCTCCTACACATTTAATCACCCTGTAAGGTCCATAGAAAGAAGGCTTGAGATTCTCATCCCCCTTATGTTTGAGTGTTGATTGTTGGTAAGGCTGCAACCAAAGGTACACCAAGTCTCCTACCTTGAACTGCCTCTCTTTCTTATGGCCGCCTATATATATTTTATGTTGGCTCTGTGTCGTCTGCAATGTCTCCTTAGGAGCCTTGATGATCTCCTCGCTCTCTTGGATCTAATCCCTTCCCCCAGAGCCCTGTTATCCACAAATACCATGTTAACAAATGATACGACATCATAACTGTAGAGTGCTCTAAAAGGCATCATCCCAATGGACATGTGGTATGTAGTGTTGTGAGAATACTCCCCCAAGTGAAGCCACTTCACCCACACTCGATATTGCCTGGTCACATGGTTCCTCAAGTAGCCCTCTAGCCACATGTTCACTATCTTTCCTACCCATCTGTCTGGGTGGCAACTCATGCTGGGTGTAATATCAACACTTGCCAATATAAAAAGGCCTTGCCAAAATCCCCCCATGAACATGTTGTCCCTATCACTAACAATGGTCTTAGGGAGTCTATGCAACCTCAATACCTCCTTGAAAAAGATTTCGACCACCGAGGATACTAAATATCTAACTAGAATTGTGAAGAAATGGGTGAACTTGTTTAACCTATCCATCACCACATAAATACAATCATAGCCTATACCACTGGGAGTCTTGTGATGAATTCTATGGAGATACTCTCCCACTTCTACTCTGGAATCGAAAGAGGTTGTACTAACCTAGCAAGATGTGTATGCTCCACCTTGTTCCTCTGACATGTGCCACACTTATGTACATACCTCAAGACATCTCCCTTAACACCTTTCCACATAAACTGATCCCTGAATGACTTGTACATCTTGAGGAAGCTACGATGTCTTGCAAGAGGGCAGTAACGAGCTTCCTGAATGATTTTCTCCTATAGATGAGATACTGGAGCTAAATAAATCTTATTCTTATAATAAATCACCTTGTCCATTACCCCTTACATGTCATCCCCAAATAGGCCATCCAAAATGTTGCATGCCTATTGATTCTCAGATTACTCCACCAAAAATCTCACCTTACAATCCTGCATGATATCCATGAGAGAGAGTGTCACTAGTCTCCTAGAGAGTGCATGTACCACTGTGTTTCTCTTCCCCTTAACATATTCTATCTCAAGTAGTAGGCCTAAATCCTACTAACCCATTTCTATTGTCTCTCATTAAGCTCCTTTTGGTATAAGAAGAACCTCAAGTTGTTATGGTTTGTCCTCACCCTAAACCAATTTCTGACCAAGTACTACCTGATTTGGCTAAGGCATGAATTATGGCCAACATATTCTTATCATAAATGAAGTATATTCACTCATAGTCCTGGAGCTTCCTACTCTTATAGGAAATGGGGCGATCACCCTACATCAAGACTACCTTGATGCCTTCCCCCAAGGAATCACACTCTATGAAAAAGGGTTGTGAAAAATTAAGCAACAATAAAATTGAGCATGAAATCCTCACTACCTTAAGGCACTCAAAATCCTCCTATGCCTTTACTAACCACTCAAAGGCCCCTTTCTTCATGAGATCTATAAAGGGTCATTCCATTTGAGAGAATCCTCTCACAAATCGTCTATAGTAAGTGCTAATGCCCAAACGTCCCCTCAACTCCACCATACTCCTAGGAGTAGGCCAATTTAAGATAACTCGTATCTTCTCTTGATGCACCCGTACTCCCTCTTCTCTAACCACATGGACCAAGTAATGCATCTATTTGAGGCCAAACTTGCACTTGGAAATTTTCACATAGAACCGTTGTTCCTATAAGATCCTTAATACCTCCTCCAAGTGCTACAAATGCTCCTCCCACATTTTGCTGTAAATCAGGATATCATCAAAGAACGCCAACACAAACTTGCACAACTGCCTGTGGAACACATGGTTCATACATGATTGGAAGGTATTTGACACATTGGTTAGCCCAAAAGGAATAACCAAGAATTCAAAGTGCCTATACTAGCACCTAAAAGAGGTCTTCTATATATCCTACTTTATCACCTGAATTTGATGGTACCTAGAGCACAAGTCTATTTTGGAAAAGTACTTGGCTCCTCTCAGCTCATCTATCAACTCATCTATCCTCAAAATGGGGTACTCGTTCCTGAGAATCTTCTTATTTAGGGCCCTGTAGTCGATGCACATGAGTAGAGTTCCATCCTTCTTCTTCAACAACATTATCGAAGAAGAAAAGGGACTGGAACTTGGTTTGATGTGGCCCAAGGCTAGCAACTCCTGAACAACTCTCTCAATGTCATCCTGATATGCCTTGGGATGTTGGTAAGGGGTGATAATGACTAGCTAGACCCCCTCCTTGAGTTCAATGATATGATCAAATCCTTTACCTGGTGGGAGACCTAGAGGGGTGCCTCCAAAATCTACTTGATGCCTTTACAAAATGGATATAATGTCCAAGTGGTACTGCTGTGCCTAATTCTCTATCTACGTTTCCATGATCCTGCACTCTACTCCCTAAGATATATCCCCCCACTGTAGATATTCCTCCATCTTGTTGGTTGTCACTATCTTAGGTGGGTAGGAGTGCATACCCCTAAATACCACCTTCTTCCCATCTGGCCACATGAAGTCCATATCCATCACCTAGTAATCATAGTATATCGCCCAATCAAATATAGCCACTGAAAGTCTAATACCACATTGGTGTTTGACATGTTCACCACAAATAAGTCAGCAGTGATTGTGTAGTTCCCCATCATCAACTTCATCTTGGGGATCATTAGGGTACACTCCATGATCTAGTTCCTTGGTATCAAAACTGAAAATCCCTCAAAATTCCGTGTGTCTAACCCCCCACAGTTTACTAGATGTGCATATATAAATTTTTGGGTTTCCCCATCATCAACCAATACAGTCACCATCTATCCCAAATAGTGCCTATGATCTACAGGGTATGATATCTAGGAATAACTGTAAGTGAGGCAATTATGCCCCCTTTGGAACCCTCATGATGTGGCTCCTCTCTTGTGTCCTGGTGCTCCTCCCTCCCTCCTATCAACTCCTTCTCACCCTCCTCCTTGGGATCACTATAAAACCATCTCAATGTAATGGAACTTATCCTTTTAACACTTGTGCCTAGTTTCCCAAGGCTCCTGACACGTGAAGCACAATTTCCTCCTCTAGAGGTCCCTCCTGGTCTCATCATCCAAGTATCCTCGTTATGTCCACTCCCTTTGAGGAGGTTTGGTGTCCTTACCATTCTGAGTAAAGGTAGGCTTGAGAGGTAATATGTCCTTAGGGATTGAATCTTGCATGTCCCTAGTCGTGGTGACCACATCCTGCAATATGATGGGCCTGTAGGCCCTCACCCATCCACGCAATGGCTATGTCAGTCCCTCAATGAAAAACATGATCAATATTTCCTCTGAGATTTCTAACACCATCACAACCAACATCTAAAACTTTGAAATGTATGCCTCTCGAATGTGAGTCTATCTCAATTGCACCAAATCTCTAAAATGTAGCTCTGGGTCCTTCTTATGGAACCTCTTTGTGAGCCTCTACGTGAACTCTGTGTAGGAAGTAATTCTAAAATTCCCTAGGGCGATAAACCCATGGTACCACTACTCATGTGCATCTCCATCCAGATATAAAGTGGCATACTTAATAACATCCACCTCTCTCATGGGGTTTAGCTAGAGATAAGTATCCAGCTTCTGTACCCATGCTTTAGTAGGACTCTTGTTTGATCCATCAAAGTTGGGAAGTTATATTTCCCACTGTCCTTTGTAGGTCTTGGTTCTATTCTCCTCCTCCATATGATGTCCCAGCCTCGTGTTTATATTTCTACTTCAAGTGACAAAACACACAAAAAGATAGGGCCACTTTAACCCTCGAGTCCAATGCATCATACTCCACAATCCCATCTATGAAGGAACTCATCATGGCCATGAAAGAATTTATCTCTCTTGAAGGCCCATCCGCAAATTGGGGCATATTGCATTGGCTTGGCTGGCTAGTTTTATGTGTGGCTTTTTGATGATTTTTGTGTGCATGCATGTGTCTCCCTTCACAAGATCAAGATTCACCTTCACCATTACTGTCCTTCTTGTTGACAGTGATGGAATATGACAATAGACGTAGGGGGTCTCCCCGATGTGAAGTCCCAATTACACCCCACACCCTTTGGAGTAGGATCCCCAATAGGAATACAACCAGTTACCAAATAGGTGGTCTAAAAGATATTCCTTGGCTTTAATGAACACATAAGATGATATATACATGGCTTTGGTGATAGCAAGTGTATGAACTTTGTGAGATATCAAACGTAATGCATGAGATGTTTGTTCAAATCAAAGGGAAATAAGTGAGCCCCTTAAAAGAAATTAATAGTACTATATTATAAGAGACACATGAGAAATACAAAATAATCGTTAGTTAACTTGCAAAATACTTCACAAGATAACAATGACCATGATAGCATATACAACACACATTCAACAAGATACATACTAGAACAATTGAATTAGTTAATTAGCATTAGCATAAATGAGACAACATACATCAAAAATATATAAAAAATAGTCTTACTACATACACGAAATATGCATGAAGGTGTGCCCCAATACACGAAATAGGCTTTAAGAGCTTCTTATTATTAAGTGAATGTTTCAAGCATACAATTACATTGATATAACACTAGCCCCAATAGTGGAACATGAAGCCAACACTTGCTTCTCCAAAGAATGATACTCCTATGCTAGACTAGAGAAGGCAATGCTCCAAATCTCCAGTTCCAAGCCCTTTGTTTGAGTGATGAGGGTTTATTTATAACAAATGAGATGACCCTTCATCTCCCTTTGTGAAATTTGAGCTTCCCTCATGACTCTTGGACCTCTTTTATCTTTATTCTAATCAATGAAATCATATTCCACATTTAACTCTAGGACTTCTACTTACATATTTTATTTTCAAATACACTGAAGAAAAAAGCCATATAGGACAAAAATGGGTAGAGCCTAATAAGATGAACTAGATACATAAAGCTTGAGTTTGAGGAAAATCTATCTCAATAACTTCAACTCATAATTATGTAGTTACATATTAATTCCAAGCTTTATACTATGCAATTGCCTCGTCAAACTTTACTGGAAGGTTAGACTACAAAAAAACTCTAGCTTCCACGAAATCTAGGTAGATGGTTTTGGAACCATTTGAACTTGTTTCTAAAAGAAGAACAAATTCATATTGACCTTAGCAAAACCACCTATATATTTCTACATGTTTTGTCTATTAACATGCAAGTATTCTTTGGTAGTGATTTTCTTCAGCTGGTTCAAGTATTCATCGATCTCCTGTTTGAAAATGCTTCTGCCCTTTGTCTCTGTAAATGGCTCGACTGAGGGGATCTTGTGTGCTTGAACCAAGGAATCCAAACTGTTATAAACTTGTGTATAAGAAGCTAAAATGTTGGCCACAAATGTGCCAAGTTGTTTATTTCCTTGTATGACCTCAAATTATTCCAACTTTTCTTCTTATCTTGTCTTCTTGGCCAACTCTACTGGTGCACTCTTGTACTTAGTTCCCTATTCACGGATCACGGTAATGGTTGCATGCATGACTTTCACATATTTCACATTTTCTCATTATTTCTTTTGCATATAATGTATGGGAACTACTGCTTTATGCAAGGTGACCAACTCCTCATAAAGATGCCTCATAGTGTCTCCCAATGCCTGGATGTAATCATATATAGCTGCATGAATCTCTTTCAAGTAAGCATATGAAGAAGACAACCTTTTATTCTCAGCTTGGAGTTGTTCTATTTGTTGCTTTCTAGCTTCTAGAACCTTTACCATTTGTTTATTTTCGTCCATTAAGAAATTTGTATTTGCTTTTGAAGCTCTTGCAAAGGCTAAGTTAGCTACGACAATGTTGTGTTCTTCTGCCTAATTTATTTCCTGAGTAACATTTTGTTCTAGAATTATGTTAGAAGGGCCTACTTGGTTATGTGGTGTATGTGAATGAGATGCATTATAACAATTCTTTATCTTTTCTTCCTCCGGCCTGGCATATGTCCCATATGGCCGTAAAAAGTGCAACTTGGCACAATGTTTCATGCAAACCCCTCTGGGATTATACTGATGAAAATATATCATATCGAACCTGAAGCTTTCCAATTATTTTACTTTAACTTTTGTGGCCTTCAAGTTCTTAATCTCATAAGATCCCATTTGTAAGGGAAAAAGATGCCAATGTGTCTTCTTCTTCCTCTGCAGCACTGCAGTTAATTCTGTGACAAGATGATAAGAAACTCTTGCATGACTACTTTGGCTGTGGCATACATCAACGAGAGATGAGATGGTTTTTGTGGCCAAACACTCTAAGCTATGTGCCATCTGGTGAGGAAAACCAATCCGAAAATTTTGACACTGAACTCATTGCCTCACAAGACATGAAAGGGTATTCTTCTTCAAATATCATTTGGTATAAGAAACTGAATAAGTGATCAACACGTTTTTAGAAGACCCCTATGTAGCTACATTTTGCTAACAATTTCCAATAAATATGGATAGGAGGTTATCTAGGTTTCCATTTCCAGTCCATGATAGGGAAATCATTGTGAAAACATATTCTGTCCAACATGTAGGAAAACATGTAGAACTATAATTGCTTTCCTTTTGGTGGATTTTTCGCCTTGTTCATGTTGATATTTAGTTGTTGAGACACAAGATCAGACCAATTAAATATCTTCCCTTTTGAGACAATATGATATAGCATGTAAACCCATCCTTCTGGGAAGGATTCAATATTATTGAGTCCATAAACTCAACAACAAAAAAGTATCAAGTATTGAAACACCTTTATGAGTGATTTGATCTTATAAGTATTGTTTAGTGTGGCAAAAAATTCCCGGTTCCTTTACCCACATCTTGACCACTTCCTTAGTGTTTAGATAGCTTGTTACTACATAGAAATGAGAGTCCATGTGTTTCTCAGGCTTAGGAAAGTTGTAGATCAAGTGGACATCATGTGGTTGGTAGGAGGCAAGATGCTACCCACTAGCATTGTTTAGAGACATGCTCTTGGTATCCAAGCCTTGTAAAATCCATCTAATGACATCTGCACATGGTAAGACTAGGAATCTGCAAGCGACCCTTTGAAACCGTAACCATTGAATGTTGACATAAACCTACCTATCCTCCAAAACTACTTTAAATTCTATAACGATGAATGCACCCTTGATAATATGCCAAGTGATATCAAAGTCCTTCTCAATGTACAATTGTGTGTCAGATAGAATGGGAATTGATATTGAAGGACTTTCAACAACTTCCTCAGTATTGCTTTCTGTAGCCTCCCTTGATGCTGATCTGTTATGAAACCAGCTCACAAAAAGATAGAAAAGATAGATAAACACCTTAGAAATAAGCCTCTTCGAGGGGGCAACCTCCTTTACATTACACAAATGAACAATTCTTGGATGATACAACTAAAAAGGCCTCCTTTCTATATATAGGATTCTAAGGGGTCATAATACAATCAAAGCCGACATAACAATAATAATGTAACTGCACAATAATAACAATAGTGGGCTTTTATGGGGCACAATAATAACAATATGGGGACTACATGGACACAACAATATAATAAGGGGGTTGCACTAATAACAATAAGGGGTTACACTAGTAGTATAGGGACCTAACATGCCCCTCTCCTTCAAAAAGTGTTGTCCTCAACGCTTGAGTAATTCTTGATGCTTCTATATAAAATTCTTGTCCTCCCATGTGGAATCTTCAGTGGGTAAGTTCTTCCACTTGATGATATACTCTGAAATTGATTGATTTCGTAGCTGTTGGGTTCTTGTTTCTGTGACTGCTCTAGGTTCCAATATGATTTTTCCTTCCTCATCAAGTTTTGGCAATATTGTTTGAACTGGGATCTTCTGCAACTTTTGAATGAAAGGCCACACTTCTTCGTCCTTATTCTATTCATCCCTAGCTTTGTTTATCCAATTTGGTTGAATAATAGAAATAGCACAAAACAATGCTTCAACATCCTCATCCTTTCTTGAGAGTGCATCTGCAACAACATTTTTCTTCCCTTTTTTGTAGATGATTTCAAAGTCATAACCCAACATATTTGTGACCCATTTTTGCTGTTCCTATAAAGATAATATTTTTTCTAAAAATTATTTAAGACTATCATGATCCATTTTTACCTTGAAGTGTCTTCCCATTAGGTAAGGTCGTCATTTCTTAAGTGCATGTAGTATTTCCGACATTTCCTTCTCATAAATAGCTTTCTTGAGATGTAGCCATAAAAATACCCAACCGCCTCCATCAAAACATCTTTCACTGTGATGTTGATCTACCTGTTGCTTCAACTGATTCTGCACCAAAGTGGCGTTATCCTTTAAAATTTGGAGAACTTCTTGTTGATGCTCGATGTGATCTTTCACTGCTTGAATCTTTTTCTTCTTGATATGTCATTCTATCTTGAGAGTTTGAGGAGTGGTAAGTTCTTCCAATACATTACAAGATATGGTCAGATTCATTTCTTGATGCTAAATGTGATATTTTACTTCTTGAAAATTTTTCTTCTTGATATGTCCTTCTATCTTCATAGTTTGAGGAGTGGTAATTCTGGCCTGTTAGTTCCAGTCTTTGCAGCCTGTCACCAGGGATCAACATGAGCTCCTACTATGTCTGGTTTTGTTATATGTTTTGCACATGATGTTCAGTAAAAAAACATGTCACAAGTGTTTCTATCAGAAGGATCTTGGAAAAATCTTTCCAACGGCATATCACACTCCCGTAACCGGTTCCTGGATTAGAAGAAATGAATGAGTGATTCTTGGTTATGCATGTTTTGAGGTCAGTTGCTGCACACAATGACAAGTTTAGTTCAAATTCAGTTTCTAAAATAATGGTAAGGAATTTTTTAAAAGTGAGAGAGGTTTTTGTTCACCACATACCAAATAACAAAAACCTCCTTCAGTTTCTGCAAAGGTGCTACTATGTGGGAGATATATAGTGATATTTGGAGCTTATATTAAAACAAAGCAAATTTTTCATATTTTTTACTGTTTTAGTCATTTTAGTACGGGACCATTTTACAGCCGATGGAAAGTAATTTTGCAAAACCCAAGGAGGTTTTTGTTAAGAGCGAGCCATATAGAAAAAACCGCTTTCCGTTTATTCACAGGTGTCATGGATTGGGATGTGTGACTAGATATTTACAGCTCATTTTCACAGAATTAAATTTTTAATGATTTTCTGTTTTAGAGATGATTTTGTGGAACCGATTACGAGCTAACTGAAACGAATTTACCAAATTTGAGAGAGGGTTTTCTCTAGCACTACCTCATCTAAAAAAACCTCTTTTAGTTTTGCAACAGGGGTTATGGTTTAGGAGATACGAGTTCATAGGCAGCACCTATTTTCAGAAATTCGGCCCAAGTTTAATGTAACTAATTCTATTTTGAAGAAAATGGTTGAGCTCAATCCCTTAGTACAAGGATGAAAAAATGTGTATATTCTATGAATTTCATAGTGTATGGGTTGGATTTTGGTAGAGGGTTGGACTCTTGGGAAGATTTTGGCACACTATTGTACATATTTTTCATATTTTGGCTAAGGAAAGATCAGAGATTTTGCAGCACCTGTTGGGATTCTTGTGGCTTTTAGCTCTTGATGGTGTTTTTTCTCAGTTATTGTAAGTTTATTCATGTTTACATGTATTCCATTCCTTCTTATGCTTCTGAAACTAAATGAATGAGTAAATGAGGTTGAATTCATTGTTCACAGTGCTCTTCCTTTAAAATTTGTTTAGTTTTACATGTTTTCATCAGTTTGGAGAGGATCCATGTTCTCCTTTGCCCTCTTCAGCTCCTTGTCATTCTGATCCATCTATACACCTGATCAAAGGCATCAAGACTATTGCCTACCTCGCCCCAACTCGATTTCTGCAAAGATCTGACCTCAATCCCCGCACCCAAAATTGGTTTTCCCATTTCTCCAACAAAAAACTCAAAGATCTAAAGCAAAAATTTCCTATCTCTTTACTAGCCTAAAATCAGTATTAAATTGGAGTCATCTCAGCCCCTTTGAAGACCTTTTGCCGAGATAGACCCGGAGAGAGCCCTCTCCTGTCCTCGTAGGGCTAGCTACGAGGCTGAGCGTGGTTTGATGTGGCCTCGAGTTTTGCCTTCCTCAGCCTGAGGTAGATTTGAGCGCTAACAGACCTATCTATCGAAACATTCGATGAGCATTGATTTGGGTTTTCCCCCCAGGAAAAGAAAATTGATTGCTACAATATTTCTAAAATGGCGATGATCCATGCTAACAAAATGTTTAGGAATCTTCCGAATCCATTAGATATAGAAGATTTCATATTGCAGGTTTCCATTGTGGCCACTTCCACCATATTACTCAGAAGCGGTAGGGAAAAAGTACCCATTAAGGCAGGTCTTTTAGGATACCTACTCCGATATTTTGAAGCGAATGATTGCTTCCATGGATAATTGGAATGCTTCCCGTAACTTGTGAACTGTTGGGGAGAAATGTTTGTTGGTCGACGATTGTAATTCCTCCTTGAAAGGGAAATGCAATCTTCCTGAAGTAGGTCGACACAACTGCGGCCATGGCATATATCCAGGGCCTTCCCAGTAGGATGTTGTAATCGAGGTTTCCATCGATTACTTAAACATCAATTTCTACTGTTTTTCCCCCTAGTTCAACTTGCAAGTTACTTAAAATCCCGTATGGAGTGTATGATCGTCCATCAAATTATTTTAACATTGTTGACGATCGTGACAAGGGTGGTGAGCCTAAATTCTTCCAGCAACTCATCAACATAATACATGTAGATGCCCCCTCATCAATAATTGTTCAATTAACAGTTTTGTTGAGGGCTTTCACTTGAATAAGGAAAGCTAGTTGAGTTGGTAACTGAGGGCCATATCCTTTGTGATTAAAGGATACAAGATTGGGATCCGTTGGGTCAATCCCACCTATTACTGATAATAGATCCTGATTTTGGGAGAGGTAATTTTGTGGTACCTCAAGTTTCGACATAGCGGACGGCGATTGGGCCAGGTCCTCTACTATATTATAATTCTATGCTACTTTGGCATGAGTATTAAATGTCGATTTGTGTACTACTCCCTTTGGCGGCTTTATCATTGGTTCAGGAATGATGGGTGGCACAACTTCGGTCAAAGTTGTTGTCGAACTAGTAGGTTGTTCATTAGCCTTGTTATTCGATAGTTGTGGATTCCCGTAATATTTATTCCTTGTCAAAGCATCATTTTGCTGCTTTGAGATAGACAACATAAGCACTTGGGATCGGGAAGAATTTTTATTAGCAACCAGTTTGGTTCTCAGGTTTGGAAACGGATCAGTTAATACTGCTGATGTTTTTGAACTCTTAAAGAGTTTCTCAACTTTAGCTTTATGTGGACAATCTCTCGTCCGATGATCCTCATCGCATATCTGACACCCCGCAGGGGGTTTCCTTTGCCCAAAAGGGTTTGCAGAAGGTTTTTCAGGAGATGACTCATCCTACTTCTTTTTTCTCCCTTTATTTTTCTTCTTGCCGACTGGTTGCTTCAGTTGTTTGCCCTTGTCAATCGACATGGCATTTACCTACAAGGCGAGAAGTTCTTCACTTGCATTGTGATCAGAAATCTTACGGGCTTTCTTAGATGTAGCTGTTGTCGATTTTGTGCTTGTTGTACCTATCACGCCGCGTGAGAGTCTTTGTTTGATTTAGGAGGGGGAGGAACAGAAAATTCTGGTCTAGGAGCATCAGGTATTTTATCGTAGAGCATGCCAGACTGAGTATAGATCAAGTCTAGATATTGTGCATGAGCAATAACTTGCTCTTCAGTGACGACTCCTCCTTTTGCCACATCTTCTGTGATAGAAGGTAATAATGACTTAATAAACCATTCAGCTAGCAGCTGATCAGGAACATATGTTTTTACCATTCTGGGATGACATCGCCACTCATGAATATGATCAGATATGTGAGTGGCGATTGTCTATTTGAAATTGGTAAGAAGCTTTGTTCCTGTTTCGTACCTTATTGGTAACTCAAAATGGGTTAAAAAGGTTGTGGCTAGGGTGCTGAAGTTATCGAATGAAGCTCTAGGAAATTCGATATACCGTTTTGCTGCCGGACCAGTTAATGTTCGCTAAAAAAGGTGAAGCCTAATCGAATCATCATTTAGAGTTTTAGATGAACACCACAGATGAAAGGTCATCACATGATTCGACGGGTCTTCAACCGGATTTCCATTAAATTTAGGAATATCTGACGTAAGTTTATGCAGAATCGCCGGCCACCAAGGGGCATAAGCAATTGGATCATTCGTCAGCCGGTTTAGATCTGGTAATTCTAGAGTTGCTACAAAGGGCAACTGTTGATTCAGGTTAGGCGAAGCATACCTAGGATAATATGGAATCGCCTGAGCAGTGGGTCTTTGCATACCAGCATAATGTATTTGATGCTGGTAACTTTGATAAGGTTGATGAGCATAACCATTATAATATGGTTGTTGATAACCGCTTTGGAAATGCGGTTGCCCATTACTTAAAAACACTTGTTGCTTAGGTCCTTGATATGATTGTTGGAATGGTGGTTGTTGAGATTGAACCAGCCATGGTTGTTGGACCATTTGTTGTTGCCCAATACTGGATGATTGACTAAGATGAGGAGTCATAGTACTTGTTCGAGCCTGAGTCGCTCCAGATAAGGAGGAACTAACCTGAGGTTGTAATTGAGTCATTGAGACAAGAGGTTGTTGTATTGCAACCTGAGAAACTTGGGGTTGACATAAAACAGGTAGCGCTTGTACTTGTGACGTAGTCACCATAGTAGGTATAGTGGGAATATTTGACACAGGGTGGACTAGTTGCATTGAATATACAACCCTTGGTTGCTGAGGTAGTATTGGTACCCAACCGCTGGATGTAATTCTAGTTTGACCTGAACTTTGTTGTAAACTCCCATATGGTTGTTCTCTGGGAGGGAACAATGAACAGGCATACTGCCCCCCATACGATGGCAATCTAGTACTTAAAGGGTAGATTGACCTTTGAAGACACATTGGATCAATTTGTTGAGTTTCAACATAAGAAATACCAGATGATAATCCAGATGAAGAAATAGGAACTGACCATGTCGTCGAAACAGTCCCTGATTGGACTCCAGTTTGTTGTTGATAACTTGCCGGGACAGATGGTATACCGGCGAACATCGTTGGAGTAGTAGCAGGAGCCTCTGCCGCTGCTACGTCGGATGACACAGTCCTGGATGTCGACAGTTGTTCAGACATATCTAGTCTATCCAAAATATTTTCTAGCGATTTCGATTGACTTTCTTCCACGATTGCGAATTACTCGATCAACTAAAAATCAAGGGGAAATATGTTTCCGAATTAAATGAATTTTAGATGCTTTGACACAACTTGTTTTTTCAATTTTTAAGAGTTGAGAAAAACAAAAGATGACTCTAGTCTCCTTCGATTTTTAATGAGCTTGAAGTGACAAGTGCTCAGATGGACCTTTTCCATTAAGGAGTCTGAAAAGGAACAAAAGGGACTGCTCTGGAAATCTACACAAAGGGATTACCAAACCAATCGTAAAACTGTAGAATACTTTTTACGGTACGGCAGTCAATCTTCCTGAATGCTGTGTTCAGTGCATTGCGATCGATAGGGCGGTAGACACGGCTTCCTATGGATAAAGGATAAAGCCTATTGTGGTCTCCCAAAATATACTCGACAGTACGTGGGAGCACAAGTCTGTACTGGCACTTGTCGTCTCAAAGTGGAGGAATCACCCAATCAACAGTGAAAACAATAGTTACCAGGTTTTATGACGTGGAATACATCTCTAGCCTAGACTTCTAGATGTTGTGTGTTAGGTTCCAAAGCGTTTTTAGATTCATTAAATTTATTTTATAGTTGATCTTGCTTAAGAAATTTGCCTTTCAGGTTCACCGCATGATGTAGACGTACAATTCCTAAAATGCAATCTAAGATGATAAAAAGTCGTTTAATCTTCTTTTTGCAATGAAAATCCTAGCTACTAAGAAAAGAGAGATGATTTTCTTTCAACAAAGAACAGAGAGCACACACTATATGCATCGTCCTAAATCAAACCAAAAAATAGTCTAAATGTGAATGCACATGCATGTATTTGTTTTTAGCCTTCTTAATGTGTGAATGATAAAAGAAAGCTAAGCGCAAATCTGAATTATTTTTCAAAGCGAAAATTACTAACAAGTTTCTTTTCAAAACAAAATGAGGACAATGACGACACTTTGCTATTTGGAATCGAAAACTTGCTTTCGAAACTTGAAAAACTACTAACTCAAATCAAATAAAAGAGTAATAGTGTAATCGACTATCAAGAACAATCAGATTCTCTTCTATGACTGAAAACGACACTTGCGACACTTTCAAATCAAGAAACGACAGTACAATTATGCTACTCTGTAAAAGAGAACTGAAAATGACTAAAAATACATAAAAACATTTACAGTTCTTTGCACAATGGAGGCGGAATAAAAGCAAGGAAAGGGGTTTCAAACAGAGGTGTACTGACTACAGGCAGCAAAACTCTTGAATAGAGCTGAAAAGTATGAACATAGAAGCCAAAATCTAAGAGTAGAGGAGGTCTGATCAGCACACCTGTAGCACAGGGAAACTGAAATGCAACGCACCTACTACACTTTGGAATTGCGATGCATTCAGGTTTTAGAAAAGACACAGTGCAATGGACCAGGGACAAGACTTTGGCTAGGTTCCGGGTCACAGTTTGCAGCTTAGTTCAGGGATTTAGGCCGAGAAAGTGGTAATCAGTAAATCAATCATAGGGGTAGATCTAAAGAGGTTACTAGATCCACCACGAGGGAAATTAGAGAGCTTGTAAATCAATCGTTTAATTCATAAACAAAACCCAAAGATAGACTGAAGCAGCATTGATCTACTTTGCACTTGCATAGCAAATGCAGTTCGAAGGCTAGCTGGCTTGACTTCAGGCTCCGTCTGTAAGTTTATGAAGTAAACAAATGTAGATAAACAAACAATCTATTCGCTCCCCAGCGGAGTCGCCATTTTGTTATAGGGAAAACTAGTGTCTATGCAGAGCTGCTAGTCCCACTAAGGCTGGTAGCTACCTTAGAAACAAACAAACTAAAAACTACTTTCGTTTTCCTTTATGAGAAATAGATAAGAGAAGAATAAGGAGACCAACCTCTGTCTTGCGCTTGGTTCCTTGTTCGATTCCTCTCTCTTCTGGTAGGTCTTTTCCACTCACTTCCTTGTCTAGCCAGCTTCAAAGAGTACCTGTAGAATCAAAGCAGCATAACACTATCCAAGAACATAGATCTATTATCATAAACAATATAGGACCAGATGTATATTGACCACACAAATGCATAAATCATCAATCATACAAGAATGTGGAGGAAAACTTGAATAGATTTATTGATAATCAAGAAAGAGCAAAGAGGACTACAACTAATTGTTCTAACCCAGCATCATCCTCTCAGCAAGAATGCCCTTCTTAACCTCATGAAAAGCTTAGATCACCCAACACTATGCTATTGCACCAAGAAACCAACAGAACTTCCTTACAAGATACAAAATTCCATCCTCCCCACCCTTGGATCTCTAGGATGAGAGATCTATATATAGATATTTGCAGAGGTGTGAGTCAGCTCTGAGTTTTTTATTAGTGTCTTCTCTTTGATAGTTCTTTTTTCCACTTGGAGATCTCATTGATCTCTTACTCATCCTTGGGCGATTCTGAGAGGAAAGTGTCACAGGAGAAGTTTCTGGAAGATTCCATGATCATCCACCTCGCAATCTGTCTCCGCCACTTGTCTTTTCTCATCCATCGCACCCTATAGAAAGGTTTTTCAACATGCATTGAACTTCCCGTGTGCATTAGGTGGGATGCATCACACTTTGACCATGGAGCAGGTGAGATGGTCCAGTTTTGACCAGTTCCGAGTAATTTTTCATGGAGAACTTCTGGGAGATGATGTAATCAGTTGACCTTGTTCTTTTATGGGTTGGAACAACACTTTTAGGGACTTAAGAGACCTTGTTTTATGGACATTTATGATTGGGATTGCGGTGCCCAAAAATGTCTATAACACCTGGGCAATAGGCCTTTGCATACAAGCATAAGGAATCTAATGTTGGTAACCTTGATAGGGATAGGTTTGTTGAACATATCCAGTATAAGGTGGTTGTTGGGCACCAAGATAAATTTTTTGTTGTCCAAACCCCAACATAGGCTTGTTACCCAGGAGTTGGGTAAGCTTGTTGTTGACGAAACCCAACATAGGCTTGTTGACCAAGTCTAGGATAAGTTTGGTACTATTTGAATTCTTGTTATTGATATTGTGGCTACCACGGTTGTTGATGTAATAGTTGTTTCCCACCAATGTAATTTTGACTAGGTTGTAAATAAATTAGACCAGTATAAGTTTGAGTCATCCCAGTTAATGGTAAATTGGCCTGAGGTTGTTGGATTCCAGACACAAACAGTTGTTGTAAAATGGCGTGAGAAGGTGGAGTCTATGGACCTAAAACTTGAAGGTTAGAGGTTGAAGGAACAACTTGAAAAAGTTAAGATTCAATCAACTGAGTTTGCAACTGTGGTAAAGTCGTAACGACAGGCATAGTAGGTATGGATGAAACTGGTTGCATTGGTTGTGATGGATACTTCATAGGCTACCTGGTATACGTGCAGTCTGAGTCTCAAAAACTTATCAGACTTATAGACTCATAGAAAAACATATGATTCGGCCACTTTAGGTTCACACTAGCATCAAGTACTAATGTGCAGGCTTCTCAAACCATTTATAGAATAGAACTTATCTCGTGGTGCAAGCAGATCAGGCTAAGAGTCCGCAGATGCGGAGCAAGAGAAATTTCAACTACGACCTCTAAACTCTCAAACTCTTAATTCCTGGATGAGCCTTACCTTCTAGTTCGAAATATTTATAGAACTAGCCAAGGGGGACAAGCATCCATGAATTACCGAAAGCAGAATGTACAAACTGATGACTCAAAAGAAATATGCTGATCGGGTTTGATTAGATCGCTGAAAGCTAGATTCGGGTATGGGGGAACTGTCCCATGTTATCTCATCCCTTCTCCTTTTACGTATAGCCAGAGACATACGGGGACCGAATCTAGTACACATAGTTATTTACACAGAGGATATTCATCAAAAGAGAACCCTCGAAAGATCGAAAAGATTTAAAGTTGAGATTTGCAAATCTCATTTCTACAAATATTACAGAGTGGAGATTCCAGGATGAGGGAACCCACGAAAGCTTGTCCAACACCATAGTCGGCTGGAAAGACAACACTTAAAAGGTATAGAAATCAATCTGAGGATGGGTGTAGTACTGATAATTCCATCTTTCAATCATATAGTTTGAATAGTATTGGACCCATACTTCTTTCTCTGATTCCCAGGTTGTTGTACTGTGTGGGTTAGGTAGGTCCAGACAATTTAAATTCATGAATGGATTTGAATTTGGATCTACTTGCCTATGGAATTCGGCATAATTTGTACTTGTGGCAATTGATCTGGATTTATAGTGATTCATTACAAACCATCGGACATGGCCACATCTTCTGACACCTCTTAAGAAGTGTATATCTTCTAGGTCCAATAGATCCCATATTGTTTTGTAAAGAACTTTGTCACGAGCATACTTTGTGGACTAAACCCCTGAATCTTGAGTAGCGTAAAAGAATATGGTTTAAGTATAAGGGGTGACAAGCCATATATCTTCCACCATTCCATGAACCATTATGGGAGAGGATCATCTTCTTCCATATCTTCAACTGGAACTCCTTCAAATAAGAAAGAAAACTGCAGGGACTAAAAGAGATTAGCAGAAAAATTCTAGAGATTCATTCCTGTCTAAAAGGCCTCTTTTTGGTATTCTCTTCATCATAGTTGGATCTGTTGAGATGATTATCAAATCTTCTAAATGTTATATGGCAACTTGTGATTTGATTATCATCCTTATTATCCCTTTCAACTCTGTAAGCTATGCTTCCAATGTGTCTCAAATAATTCAAGGCCTCTAAGGCTTCATCATTTAATTCATCTTGCAGAGGATCTGTCCAAAGATAAGGAAAACCTGTTCTATACCTAACTTCTTTTATTGGACGCCAATCATCATCATGATCTAGCAAAGCTTTTCCCAAATCATACAAATTCCATCCAGTTGGCATTTCTGTTTCAACAGTTTCATCATGTCTTCTTATATAATTGCAATCCAGAGAAAGGATGGAATGCTCTAATAAAAATTCCCTGCTTAGCATGTCAGAAAAACTATTTTTATCCCCTTTTACAAACTCAATATCAAAATTATATTGGCTGAGTTGCATGACCTAGTGAACCATTGCTGCATCCTCAAATTCACAATTATGAATTGCATATTTGAGCGCTTGACAATCTGTTTTGACTGTGAATTTGGTGTAGATCACAAAATCTTTGAATTTCCCAATCCCAAGGAAAACAACCCAGAGTTCCTTCTTCAGACTGGACCAGTTCAACTGTTTCTTGGCCCAGAGTTCAGAGGCATATTGGCATATCTCTATCTCTTTCTTTTCTTTGGGATTTTTCTGACATAGTACTGCACCCCAACTAGCTTGACTTGCATCTGTCATTATTATTTTTTCCCATTCTTCTCTGATGGGAGATAGAGGGTGGATATTTCTGACTCCCTTTTTTATCCTTTTAACAGCCTATGTACATTCAGAGGTCCAAGGTATGGGGTCTTTCTGGAGTCTTTTATTGAAAAGTTTCCTCTCTTAGGCGCAATGACTCAGAAATTTTGAAATATAATTTAGACTTCCTAAAAACCATTGTAACTGACTCTTGTCAGTTATCTCATCTGGGAAATGATCAACAAAATTAAGATTTCTTTGAATCACAATATAAGAGCCATACTAGATATTGTATCCCAAGAAGTCTATCATGGTTTTGAAAAGCTTCATCTTTGATGCAGATAACACTATGCCCATTTCTTTGACCCTTTTTAGGAAGATTTTTAGATGTTTGATATGATCTTGTATGTTATAAGAATGTATCAATAGATCATCAATATATTTCTTTAAAAATTCATCCATACCTTCGAAGGTTTCATCCATTATCCTTTGAAATGCTGAGGGCGCATTGATGAGACCAAAAGGCATGATGTTCCACTCATAATGCCCTTGTGGAACGGAGAAAGTTGTCTTCCATTTGTCTGCTTCCTTGATGCCAACCTGCCAAAATCCTGACTTCAAGTCAAATTTAGAGAATACTTTTGATTTTGATATTTGGGCCAGTATAGAGGATGGTTTTGGCAAGGGATAAGCATCATAATCGAGAATGCTATTAAGAGGTTTGTAATTGACTACCAATCTGGGTTTTCCTCTAGCAATCTCTGCATGTTTATTTACATAGAATGCAAAACAAGCAATTGGGCTCTTGCTTTTCCTGATTAGACCTTTCTTTAGAAGATCTTTAATTTCTTCCCTACATAGTTTCATTTGTTCTTCATTCATTGGCACAGCCTTAGATCTTCTGAGCTTTCCACTGAAATCTGTTTTTAGTGGGAGCTCAACCTCATGTTTGTGAATGTGCCAAAAGGAATTAGGGTCATCAGAACAACATTCTTTAAATTTAGCAGTGAGGTCTGCTATTTCTTTTGACTATTTTCCATTATCTAAAACTTCTTCAGTCTTGAGTGTTTTTTTTTTCATTTCCATTTTTGCCAATAAATTCTCCATCCTTTCTATTCTTTTTAATCTGTTTGGAGAATTTGAATTGATAAAAGAGAAAAATATTTCTCGATCATCCAAGCTTATAAAATATCCATACCTTTGGGACTGTGTATAAAGCTTGGGCCCATGCTTAGTGAAGTTCTAGAAAAATGGTGTGCCAAGATACATAGCACAATCTATTCCTAGGACTATCAGACATACAAGGTGTACTCCACTGTCTTCTGTTAAGAATACATCTACTTCTACTTCTGATTTAGTGTGGATCTCTCTGCTCGCTGTAACCACCTTGGGGCAGGCAGTTGGTCTTCTAAGATGCGTGTTGACTACTGGGTCACTAACAATGTTAAGTCTAGAACCAGTATCCATCAAAACATTCCAATATTCATACTGTGTTCCAATCCCGACTTTCATTTTTACACAGTACATGACATCTTGATCCACTATATTGCAACTCATATTTAATCTATCACCCTCACCTTCTGGTTTTTCCATTTCTTCAGAGGTGGGAGTCTAGTGGAGTGTCCAATTTTCCAATGTCCTTGATATTGGAGGATTGCTGGAAGAGGAGGTTATATTCGCATTCATCAATCTTAGTGTCAACTTATTATGGTTTTCAATGCATAGCCTTTTATTTTCTTTTACTATCTTTCTCAACTATTTCATGGCTTGGTGAATACTAGGCAAGGTTTGTGGTAGATCTTCACCAAAGTCTTCATTTTTGAATTTCTTGATCAAGGCTTCTACTGAGAAAAGAGATGCAGGAGGTGCATATCCTTTGTTTGGAGAGTTCTTTGAGCTGGAAGGTACCTGTTTCAAATGATCCATTAATAATGATTTAAATTTTGTTCATTCTGATGAATCCTCTAATGAAGAACTCTGCATAGATCCCTATTGTAAAGAATGCAGAGACTGTGATTGTAGTGATCCTGATGTATGCAGTTGCAATGCAATCAGGATGATGAAGACAACAGATCATGAAGAGATAGGTAGGAATCTCTTCACACAAATGATGCCTGCATCTGATCCACAGCTGCAAGACATGTATAAATCATTATCTGTTTCTGAATCAGAGGATAAATTTTTATCACAGCTACTAGGTAAATCAAAGAAATTTATTCTCCCTTTCTTATTTCTGTATGGAACTTTTTTCTTGGATTTGTCTTTCTTTTCTTTGGCTTAGGAAGACGGGGAATTCTTTTTGTAAATCTGTGATTTTTGTGCTTTCCCCCCCCAGAATTACCAGCCTTTCCAAGGTGCCATTGCTTACAAAGATGTTGGTAACCATGAGGTTTCTTTGGATTTGTTTCTGCTCTAGCAATTTTCATTTGAGAGGAAAGCTCTACAATGATTGCTTTAACCACTTGTCTTATGATACCAAACTTATAGTCTCCAACTTTTCTTGGTAACTTATTTACAATTGCAGAGGAGACCCACTGAGGGAGAGAGGCCACAAAGATTTCTTTCCATTTGGGCTCAAGAATAAGATCTGGAGATAAAGTATGCAAGCGGTGCAGAAATTCATTAAAGTACTCATCAAAATGTTGCATATTATGCAACTTCATTGCCGACAAAGTAATAGTAGTGATGTCATTGGTAATTTGAGGAAAACCAATAAAATTCACAGTGATACCATATATGAGTTTTCCAATCATATTGTTGACAGGCATATGAGTGACTGGATCCATATATGTGGTTCCATCTTCATTAAGTACTACAGATTGTTCCCAAGATGGGAGAAGATTAGGTTCTTTCAGAGTTTTAGCTTTCAACCATGAATCTAGTGTGCCTTCAAAACCCCCAATAATTCTTCTAGTGGAATTTATGGGGCCAATGTCATCTGCTAAATATGTTTTGTAACAAACAAGCATGGAATGCAAAATAGACATTACTTTTGCCTTAGTGCAGTTGTCTATATTCCATGAATATGTAGAGTTAGCAGACCAATCTTTATGGTATTCTGACTTCATGAGATCTCTACGATCTGGAGCAGGATTCCAGGTAGTATCCCATCTTGATCTGGACGAGGTGGCATTAACTTTATTTTCATTGTCATCATTATTTGTGCTGATGCCAAATTGTTCTTTACCCTTTATAGAGAAGTTATTGATACATGCTTCAAGATCTTCTATTTCTGGATCAAGATCAATCTTATGAAGGCTAGTATCAATATCTTCTTTCTTTCCCTATTCTTCTTCCTCTTCTTGTTTGGATGAGTCTCCAAATAGAAAAATTGAAACACTTTCTCTAAAAATTTCCTCAGGTTCTTTAGCCTTTGCAGGCATAGGAGTAGGGCTAAAGAAGCTTGGATTAACAAATAAGGAATGCGGATGAGTAGATGTAGGAGGTGGAAAGTTTATGGAGCTTGTAGCTTTGATGAGGCTTTCCACAGATGGAGTAAGTGAATACGGAATTGCAGTCTTGGGCTCAGAAAAGAGAGTTACATATTTATATGTTTCTGCACTTGGCTTCTTCTTTAAAGACTTGATTCCTTTAGATACCTCCAAAAATTGTCTTTTAACAATGTCAAGACTAGTATAGGCCTTGATAATATCCTTACCATGAGCGACTGATACTTCTTGGATCTTCTTTTCTGTTTTCAGAGAAAGCTTATGTAGACTTTGAGTAATTGTTTGGTCATTTTCTGCTAAGGTCTTTACACTTTCATTTAAGCAGACAGTGTTGTAGTCTTGTTTCTGCAAAACTATATCAAGCATGAGTTTCATCTCTTTGCATGCTTTCTCAATAGAATCAAATCTGGTTTTCAGATACTTTTCAAGACTAGATAGAGCCAGATTTGTCCAATTTGTGGCAGCTATTGAATCTTTTGTTGCTAAAGAAGGATCATCAGCATGGGATGGAAGAAGTTTGTACAATTTTCCTTCTTGGCTTCTTATGACAAAAATTTTCCAAGGTGGGAAATCTGTGTCAGTTTCGACAATTGATCCATCAAGGAGTTCCCACTTGTGTTTATTTGGAGTTCCATTTCTGATCATATTTACGTGGAACTGAGAACAAACATTTCTTACTAATTCTTCTCCTTTCATCCTAAGAGATATCAGAGTCCTGGGAGTGTTTGCTTTACTTAACATACTCTGGATCTTAGGCTCAAAAATAGGGGCCTTTAAAGGAGGAGGAATCACAACAGGATTTTCTTGCAATTTTTCTTCTACAAATTTATCTAGATCATTTACTCTTTTTTGTTTTTCTTTATTTCTGAATTTTTTTGCCAAAGAATCTTCTATTATATTTGCAAAAGGATAGTACCATTCATAGAATGATACCCATTGGTTTTGTGCCTTCATCCATTCCTTCCATTTGTCACAGTTCTATTTGTTGAATATAGGCCGATCTTTCTTTTCCAAGAGCCTTAGTTCTTGCATATATAAATGTTCTTTTTCAAGGGTGTAAATATCCCAATTGAACATTTTCTTCTTCCAAGCATCCTCTGGATCATATGGACCAATCCCTTTGAAAATATTTAGAAAAGCAATTATTTCAGAATCAGAAGGGATTTCAACAAATTTTGGAATGGGGTCGATAGGATTCTTCCTATATGAAGGAATGACTGATGAGCTTGTGTAACCAAGACCATGTGAAGAAGAACCAGAAACTGTATGTTATGAAACTAGCTCAAGAAAAGATAGAAAAGATAGATCAATGCCTTATAATTCAGCCTCTTCGAGGGGGCAACCTCCTTTACATTACATAAATGAACAATTCTTGGATGATACAAATGAAAAAACCTCCTTTCTATATATAGGAGTCTAAGGAGTCACAATATAATCCAGCCGACCTAACAATAATAATATAAAGCCACAAAAATAACAATAGAGGGATTCTATGGGGCACAGAAATAACAATATGGGGGTAATAGGGGCACAACAATATAAATAAGGGGTATAACTACAATAGTAATGGGGTAATCACTAGTATTATAGGGACCCAACATGCCCCTCTCCTTCAAAAAAGTGTTGTCCTCAACGCTTGAGTAGTTCTGGATACTTCTGCATAAAATTCTCATCCTCCCATGTGGAATCTTCAGCGGATAAGTTCTTCCACTTGATAAGATACTCTGAAATTGATCGATTTCGTAGCTGTCGAGTTCTTGTTTCTGTGACTGCTTCCGGTTCCAATATAATTTTTCCTTCCTCGTCAAGTTCTGGCAATATTGTTTGAATTGGGAGCTTGTCACCTATAACCTTCTTTAAACATGAAACATGGAAAACTGGGTGCAATCGAGAAGCTGCAGGAAGCTCCAATTTGTATGCCATAGTACCAATCTTTTGCAACACCTTGTACGGACCATAATACTTTGGTGATAATTTATTATCCTTCTTAGCTTGCTTTAGGGACATTTGCTTATATGGTTGTAGCCGTAGGAATACCCAATCACCTACATCAAAACTTCTTTCACTGCGATGTTGATCTGCCTGTTGTTTCATTCTATTTTGTGCCAACACGAGGTTATCCTTTAAGAGTTGGAGGACTTGTTGTTGATGTTCGATGTGATGTTCCACTGCCTGAACCTTAGAATTTTCTCTTAAATATGATGTGATGGATGGTGGTTGATACCCATAAAGTGCCATAAATGGGGTCATTTTTGTTGCTGTATGGAAGGAAGTGTTATACCACCATTCAGCCAGAGGCAACCATTTGACCCATTGTGTCTGTTTATCAGATACAAAGCAACGAAGATATCCTTCCAAACATTTGTTTACTATCTCAGTTTGCCCATCAGATTGAGGATGATAAGATGAGCTATGAGCTAACTGAGTACCAAGACAAGAAAATAATTCTGTCCAAAAATTTCCAGTGAAAATGGGATCTCTGTCACTTACAATAATCTTTGGGTTTCCATGTAGCTTTTGAACTGTTTCCATAAATGCAGTAGAAACTGTACTGGCTTTAAATGGATGTGATAATGCACAAAAGTGTGCATACTTGGTAAGTCTGTCAACTACCACCATGATGACACTCTTTCCCTCAGACTTGGGTAAACCTGTGATAAAATCCATTGAAACCTCCTCCCAACGTTGGCTTGGAATGGATAAAGGTTGTAATAGACCCGGTGTCTTAATTGTTTCAACTTTATTTTGTTGGCAAACCAAACATTCCGCCACAAACTTTTGAATATCTGATTTAAGGCCATCCCAAAAAAATTCCTTCTTAACCCTGTGGTAAGTTTTTAAAAATCCTGAGTGCCCTCCTAAGGGAGAAGTGTGCAATTCCATAAGAATCTTTTGTTTTAGCTGGGAATTCTTACAGAGGTATAAGCGATCTTTGTACCATAACGAATCATTTTGCCAGCTAAATGTATCAGAAGTACTGGAATCTTGTTGTAGCTTTCGAATAAGTGCCCACACTTCTTCGTCATTCTTCCATTCCTCCCTTGCTTCGTTTATCCAATCTGGTTGGATAATAGAAATGGCACACAACAATGCTTCCACATCCTCATCCTTTCTTGAGAGTGCATCTGCCACCACATTTTGCTTCCCTTTTTTGTAGATGATTTCAAAGTCATAACCCAACATCTTTGTGACCCACTTTTGTTGCTCTTCAGAGGATAATCTTTGTTCTAAAAAGTATTTAAGGCTATCATGATCCGTTTTTACCTTGAAGTGTCTTCCCATTAGGTAGGGTCGCCATTTCTTAAGTGCATGGAGTATTGCCAACATTTCCTTCTCATAAATAGCTTTGCTTAAAAACTTTCCCTTGATTGGACGACTTTCAAAAGCAATGGGTCTTTCATCTTGCATTAGAACAGCACCAATTCCATTTCCTGAAGCATCACATTCCACAATAAAGGTTTTTGTGAAGTCCGGTGTAGCTAAGACCGGTGCTTGGCACATTGCCTCTTTAAGATGTTCAAAGGCCTTTGTTGCTTCCGGAGTCCATGAAAATGAATCTTTCTTCAATAATGTTGTTAGAGGTGCTGCTATTCTCCCATAATTCTTAACAAACTTGCGATAATACCCTGTCAACCCAAGAAATCCTCGCAGATGCTTTATGGATGTGGGGATTTTCCATTCCTTAATGGCTTTAATTTTGCTAGGGTCTACCTTAACTCCTTCATGAGATACAATATGACCCAAATATTCCACCTCCTGGACTCCAAAGAAACATTTGGATCTTTTTGCATATAATTGTTTCTCCTCCAATAGTTGTAGCACCCTGTCAACATGTTCAACATGATCCTTCCAAGACTTGCTGTAGATTAGTATATCATCAAAAAATACTAACACAAATTTTCTAAGGAATGGTTTGAAAATTGAATTCATCAAACCTTGAAATGTTGAAGGTGCATTGGTAAGGCCAAAAGGCATGACCAAAAATTCATAATGACCCTCATGAGTTCTAAATGCCGTTTTCGGAATGTCTTCAATCTTCATTCTGATTTGATGATATCCCGAACGAAGATCCAACTTGGTGAAGTAAATTGATCCATGCAATTCATCCAGTAATTCATCAATGACAGGAATGGGGAACTTATCTTTAATAGTGAGCTTGTTGAGCTCCCTATAATCCGGACACATGCGCCATGATCCATCCTTCTTGTGCACCAATACTACTGGAGCTGAGAAAGAACTTTGACTCGGTTGAATTATACCAGCCTCTAGCATTTCTGCAACCATACGTTCAATTTCACTTTTTTGGACATAGGGATATCTGTACGGCCTGATGTTTGGAGGAACACTTCCTGGAATCAGATGAATAGCATGATCATGATCACGCATAGGTGGGAGACCTTTGGGAGTCTCAAATACCTTGGAATGATTGTCCAGGACTTTTTGGAGATCTGGAGAAATAGATGATTCCAATGTGGAAACATCTAGCGAACATAATTGTGCAATTACACCTCTTTGCTCCTTTTTTAGAAGCTTTGTCATACCATTAGAGCTGATTATCTTTCCTGGTTTCCCTGCAATACCCCTTAATTCAACTTCCTTTCCTTCCGTAGAAAATTTGATGAAAAGTTCTTGAAAATTAAAAGCTATTGTACCCAAGGATTGTAGCCATTGGACTCCTAGTACAACATCAGCACCTCCCATTGGAATGGAAAGCATTGGGCTAGTCAATACATATTCTCCCATGGATAGCTTGATATTATGGCACTTTCCAGAGCAATTTATTGTTCCTCCATTTGCAATCATCACTTGACACTCTGGTGCTGGATATAGGAAGCAATTCAATTCTTTTGCTACCCTACAATGAATAAAATTGTGGGTGCTTCCTGAATCAATCAACACTATTACCTTTTTCTTCTTGATTTGTCCTTCTATCTTGATGGTTTGAGGAGTGGTAATTCCCGCCAATGCATTACAAGATATGGTCGGATTTATTTGTTCTTCATCTAGGCTTTGTTCCTGGAGTATATATTCTTCTTTTGACCTTTCTTGCTCCTTTTCTTCTTCCTCTTCACAATCTATGTAGAATAATTTCTTCTCAGCACACTTATGACCTTTAGTGTATTTGCTATCACAATTGTAACAAAGCCCTTTTGCTCTTTTTTCTTCCAATTGTTGTGGTGTCAACCTTATAGGTTGTGGAAGACTAGGGGCAACAACACTTCCGTCTTTATAGTTGTGAGTGGTATGCTTCCTGGTTGCCATAATTTTGCTTTCCATTTTTCTTGCTAACCTGAATGCCTTCTCTAATGAATCAGGTTCCCAAAGGCGAACATCATGTTGGATATTATCCTTTAAAGACCCTATGAACACATCAATCCTATGCTCCTCTGGAATATCTTTTACCCTTATGTTCAATTTTTGGAACTCCTCAATGTGCTCCATTATTGAACCCTTTTGTTTGAGACTTATCAATTGGCTAAAAAAAGTGTTGCTTTTTGTATCTTCATAATGTGCTATCAATTCTTCCGTAAAAATTGCCCAAGTAATAAATTGTTTACGAGAACAAAGCCATTGATACCATACAAACTGATTTGGTTCCAAATATACAGTTGCCATACGTACCTTTTGTGTGTTTTGCACATTATTGAGATCGAAGAATTGCTCCATTTGTAATATCCATGTGGCGGGATCCTTGCCATCAAACTTCCTCATATCGATTTTTGGAATATGGTGATTCTTCGATCCAACATTCACGTCTATGGAATCATGATTAACATTTCTTTTGTTCTCATCATGAGTTTCCTTTACTACCTTGTCACCATTAGTGACCCTTTCTTGTAGCAACTTCTTCAATTCTTCCATGTCTGTCTTCAAATCTATCTTCAAATCTGCCATGTCTCTCTTAAAATCTGTCTTCGACTCATCCATCTTAGCTTCCATGCCCTTTATCTTAGATTCCACACCAATTACCTTAGATTCCACGCCACTTATCTTAGCTTCCACGCCATTTATCTTAGCATCTGTTAACTTTTGTGAGCGTGACATTTGTTGCACTTGTTCTTGTAATTTTGATATATCATGTAGCATTTCTTCCTCTTCTTCATGAGTCATGCTAGAGCTTTCAGGTTCCTTACTAGGTGTTTGCATTTTCTTTCCTCGGGGCATCAGTTACCGATAATAATGCTTTACTATGCCCTTTGAATTCCGTTAAACCAAGCTTACACAAAAATTTAAAAAAAAACTACACACCTTTTTTCACTTTATAGAAGCCTGATATTGAATCTGATGTATCTCTGTAATTTCGGATCATCTGGTTCTGAAATTTCTACCTGTAGTAGCCTTCTGCGTCCTCTTTCCAATGCCACAAGTCTGAGCCAAATTGGATTCTCCAAGGAAGAGTTATGTGAAATCTCCCACAGTGACTTGCTTTTAGACTGGTTCAGTAGAGCGAACTTGTACGACGTGCCACGAGTCACTGTTTCAACCTTTGAATCTGAAACACACACACAAGAAACTACAGTCCGTCCTCTTTCTGTACCTTCTTATGAAATTTCAATCCAATCCCCAGAGAGAAAGTTATGACGATTTTCCCCAGGTCACCTATTTTGAATGTAATTCAGGAGTCTGCAAAAAGACCAACTTCCTTAGATCATCTCTCCGTAAATATCACGCGGATAGCTCTAAAATTTGGACCCACGGTTCAGCGTGATTTCTTATCAAATGGGTTTTTTTTGCAACTTCTGAAACGTCACAGAAAAAAAGTTATAGCGAAAATTCCACGATGACCTGTTTGGAGCAGCAAAACCCTAGAATCCAAAGCTCTGATACCAAATGTTATGAAATCAGCTCAAGAAAAGATAGATAAATGCCTTAGAATTCAGCCTCTTCGAGGGGGCAACCTCCTTTACATTACATAAATGAACAATTCTTGGATGATACAAATGAAAAAACCTCCTTTCTATATATAGGAGTCTAAGGAGTCACAATATAATCCAGTCGACCTAACAATAATAATATAAAGCCACAAAAATAACAATAGAGGGATTCTATGGGGCACAGAAATAACAATATGGGGGTAATAGGGGCACAACAATATAAATAAGGGGTATAACTACAATAGTAATGGGGTAATCACTCGTATTATAGGGACCCAACATTGTATGTATAAGAAGTTCTTCTTGTGGATTAAAAAAAGATACATTTTTGTAACTTTGTTCCAAAGAGTCATCAGAAGACGGAACAAACTTTATCATGTCTATGCAATGGTTGTTAGATAGATCTCCATGGGGAGTAGGAGGATTAGAAGAGAACTGACAAAATGTCTTGGAGCAGTGGGGATGATCACAGACCGAGCAGAAAGGCTGGGATGAGGTTGGCTGTGAGAAAAGTCTTTTTATAGACTCATACACTGCTTGTTCAATTACAAACTGTGGTGGGGTTGTCACTTGAGCAGGATGTAATTGGTTGACAGAAACTATTGTAGGTACTAAAGTGATAGAAGGTCCACCACGCTGAGCTATGTTTACTCTATGGAATCTGGTGATAACCTTACCATCTGTTTCGGTAATGATAGACTTGGCGGCAACAACAATTTTCTTTGTGGGTTTTCCCCAGTTGGTAATCCAATCATCTGGCGAACAAAGATATTTTCGGGAGACATATACAGGGGCAATTGGATTACAGGAAGATTCATATTGTACAAGGGTTACTCTACCAGAATCTTTACCAGGAGAATGCAAAACGGCAGGAATGGTAGTGTTATAAAACTAGACACAGGTAATATAAAAAATTGCCAAATTTTTAGATTTGGCATGGAAGTTTTCATAACCTTTGGTCTGAATACCAAGAGTTAGACATTTCAAGATATTTGGGTCATCAAGGGCGACAGAGAAATCAAGGAAGACATCATATTGAATCGGACCATCAGAGAGACTGGTCTCGATTCCTCATATCATTGCTTGTGTGAAAGTACTCCATCGATTATCAAATAGAGTTGAAAAGAGAAAGGCTTGCTGGCATTTTATATGCAGATCATTTAGGCCTATCCTGACCATCCCGAGATGGGCGTACTGATATCCTGATTTCAAAGTGACTTGGATATGTTTTTGTTCAAGTAGAGGGATTGTCATCATGACATTCAGGCTTAACTCTGTCTTGATTGATTTTTCTTTTATTTTTATCTGACTAAGAGCTCTAAAATTAAAAGGACCAAGATTTCTATATACATCTGTAGGTGAGACAGAGGGAAGTTTCCAATCTATTGTGGGACTATCTTCTTCCTCATTCAAACATGCTTCATTTCCCGAAGTTTCTTCATTATGGCACAAATCATACATTCCTGATCTTAATTCTTGTTCATTTTGCATTGCATCAAAGTATTTTGAACCAAATTTTCCCATAGATGCAGAAGAACTTGCAGAGTCCATTTTCTTCAGATTAAAGAAAGATAAATACCCGGTATTAAACTTGCAGTATGATAACAGGAAGAGATTGCGGCTTCCTCTTGCTGGCTAAATTGCGGCTTCCTCGCGTACCGAAGTACGAATTCTCGTCCAACGTCTTCAACACCTTCAACGCCAATCCTCGGCAACAACAGGCTACAAACGCTATTCAGGACTCAAGCGAATTCATGATCCACTCAAACAATATAGCACTAACAAGATCCACTCAAACAATAACTTGGCTCTGATACCATTTTCAGGATCATTACACAAAAACACAGGTATGCGGAAATATCTTTCTTTATTGAATATAAACTGATGATTATACAGATGGACACTTAGCAAGACTGATTTATCTTCCTCAGATTGACTGCAGTAGCATTTAATGAATATACCATTTTTAGGATCATTACAAAAAAACACAGGTATGCGGAAATATCTTTCTTTATTCAATATAAACTGATGATTATTTAGATGTACACTTAGCAAGACTGAGTTTTCTTCCTCGGATTGACTGCAGCAGCATTTAATGAATATATCTCAACACAAGGCTTAAGAAATTCATAGGCTACCTGGCATGCGTGCAAGCTGAGTCTCAAAAACCTATCAGACTTACAGACTCATAGAACAACATATGATTCGGACACTTTAGGTTCACACTAGCATGAAGTACTAATGTGCGGGATTCTCAAACCATTTACAGACTAGAACTTATCTCGTGGTGCAAGCAGATCAGACTAAGAGTCTGCAGATGCAGAGCAGGAGAAAGTTCGACTCCAACCTCTAAACTCTCAAACTCTTAATTCCCAAATGAGCCTTACCTTCTAGTTCGAAATATTTATAGAACTAGCCAACGGTGACAAGCATCCGTGAACTGTCGAAAGCAGAATGTACAAACTGATGACTCAAAAGAAAGATGTTGATTGGGTATGATCAGATCGTCGAAAGCTAGATTCGGCATGGGGGAACTGTCCCATGTTATTTCATCCCTTCTCCTTTTACGGATAGCTAGAGGCATATGGGGACCAAATCTAGTACACATAGTTATTTACACAGAGGATATTCATCAAAAGAGAACCCTTGAAAGATTGAAAAGACTTAAAGTTGAGATTTGCAAATCTCATTTCTACAAATATTACAGAGTGGAGATTCCAAGACAACGGAACCCACAAAAGTTTGTCCAACAGCAAAGTCGGTTGGAAAGACGACACTTAAAAGGTATAGTAATCAATCTAAGGATGGGTGTAGTATTGATAATTCCATCTTTCAATCATATAGTTTGAATAGTATTGGACCCATACTTCTTTCTCCGATTCCCAGGCTGTTGTACTGTGTGGGTCAAGTAGGTCCAGATAATTTAAATTCATGAATGGATTTGAATTTGGATCTACTTGTCTATGGAATTTGGCATAATTTGTACTTGTGGCAATTGATCTGGATTTATAGTGATTCATTACAAACCACCGGACATGGCCACATCTTCTGACACCTCTTTAAAAATCTATATCTTCTAGGTCCAATAGATCCCTTATTGTTTTGTAGAGAACTTCCGTCACGAGCATACTTTGTGGAATAAACCCCAGAATCTTGAGTAGCGTAAAAGAATATGGTTTAAGTATAAGAGGTGACAAGCCATATATCTTCCACCGTTCCATGAACCATTCTGGGAGAGGATCATCTTCTTCCATATCTTCAACCGGAACTCCTTCAAATAATGAAGAAACTTCGGGAAATGAAGCATGTTTGAATGAGGAAGAAGATAGTCCCACAATAGATTGGAACTTCCCTCTGTCTCACCTACAAATGTATATAGAAATCTTGGTCCTTTTAATTTTAGAGCTCTTAGTCCGATAAAAATAAAAGAAAAATCAATCAAGACAGAGTTAAGCCTGAATGTCATCATGACAATCCCTATACTTGAACAAAAACATATCCAAGCCGCTTTGAAATCAGGATATCAGTACGCCCATCTCGAGATGGTCAGGATAGGCCTAGATGCTCTGCATAGAAAAGGCCAACAAGCCTTTGTATTTTCAACCCTATTTGATAATCGATGGAGTACTTTCACATAAGCAATGATAGGAGGAATCGAGACTAGTCTCTCTGATGGTCCGATTCAATATGATGTCTTGCCTGATTTCTCTGTCACCCTTGACGACCCAAATATCTTGAAATGTCTAACTCTTGGTATTCAGACCAAAGGTTATGAAAACTTCCATGCCAAATCCAAAAATTTGACAGTTTTTTATATTACCTGTGTCCCATTTTATAACACTACCATTCCTGCCATTTTGCATTCTCCTAGTAAAGATTCTGGTAGACTAACCCTTGTACAGTATGACTCTCCCTGTAATCCAGTTGTCCCTATATATGTCTCCCGAAAAGATCTTTGTCCGCCAGATGATTGGGTTACCAACTGGCGAAAACACACAAAGAAAATTATTGCTGCCGCCCAATCTATCATTACCAAAACAGATGGTAAGGTTATCACCAGATTCCCCAGAGTAAACACAGCTCAGCGTGGTGGACCTTCTATCACTTCAGTACCTACAACAGTTTCTATCAACCAATTACATCCTGCTCAAGTCACAACCCCACCGCAGTTTGTAATTGACCAAGTAGTGTATGAGTCTATAAAAAGACTTTTCTCACAGCCAAGCTCATCCCAGCCTTTCAGCTCAGTCTATGATCATCCTCACTGCTCTAAGACATTTTTTCAGTTCTCTTCTGATCCTCCTACTCCCCATGGAGATCCATCTGACAGCCATCGCATAAAGTTTGTTCCGCCTTCTGATGACTCTTCGGAACAAAGTTACAAAAAAGTATCCTTTTTCAATCCACAAGAAGAAATTCTTATACATACAGTTTCTGGTTCTTCTTCACATGGTCTTGGTTACACAAGCTCATCAGTCATTCCTTCATATAGGAAGAATCCTATCGACCCCATTCCAAAATTTGTTGAAATCCCTTCTGATTCTGAAATAATTGCTTTCCTAAATATTTTCAAAGGGATTGGTCCATATGATCCAGAGGATGCCTGGAAGAAGAAAATGTTCAATTGGGATATTTACACCCATGAAAAAGAACATTTATATATGGAAGAACTAAGGCTCCTGGAAAAGAAAGATCGGCCTATATTCAACAAACTGAACTGTGAAAAATGGAAGGAATGGATGAAGGCGTAAAACCAATGGGTATCATTCTACGAATGGTACTATCCTTCTACAAATATAATAGAAGACTCTTTGGCAAAATAATTCAAAAATCAAACAAAACAAAAAAGAGTAAACGATCTAGATAAATTTGTAGAAGACAAATTGCAAGAAAATCCTGTTGTGATTCCTACTCCTTTAAAGGCCCCTATTTTTGAGCCTAAGATCTAGAGTATGTTTAGCAAGTCAAGCACTCCCAGGACTCTGATATCTGTTAGGATGAAAGGAGAAGAATTAGTAAGAAATGTTTGTTCTCAGTTCCATGTAAATATCATCAGAACTAGAACTCCAAATAAACACAAGTGGGAACTCCTTGATGGATCAATTGTCGAAATTGACACAGATTTCCCACCTTGGAAAAATTTTGTCATAAGAATCCAAGAAGGAAAACTGTACAAACATCTTCCATTCCATGTTGATGATACTTCTTTAGCAACAAAAGATTCAATAGCTGCCACAAATTGGACAAATCTGGCTCTATCTAGTCTTGAAAAGTATCTGAAAACCAGATTTGATTCTACTGAGAAAGCATGCACAGAGATGAAACTCATGCTTGATAGAGTTTTGCACAAACAAGACTACAACACTGTCTGCTTAAATGAAAGTGTAAATACCTTAGCAAAAAATGACCAAACAATTTCTCAAAGTCTGGATAAGCTTTCTCTGAAAATAGAAAAGAAGATCCAAGAAGCAGCAGTCGCTCATGGTAAGGAGATTATCAAGGTCTCTACTAGTCTTGACATTGTTAAAAAACAAGTTTGGGAGGTATCTAAAGGAATCGAGTCTTTAAAGAAGAAACCAAGTGCAGAAGCATATAAATCTACAACTCTCTTTTCTGAGCCCAAGACTACAATTCCTTATTCACTTACTCCGTCTGTGGAAAGCCTCATCAAAGCTCCAAGCTCCATAAACTTTCCACCTCCTACATCTACTCATCCGTATTCCCTATTTGCTAATCCGAGCTTCTTTAGCCCTACTCCTATGCCTGCAAAGGCTAAAGAACCTGAGGAACCTTTTAGAGAAAGTGTTTCAAGTTTTCTATTTGGAGACTCATTCAAACAAGAAGAGGAAGAAGAACAGGGAAAACAAGGAGATATTGATACTAGCTTTCATAAGATTGATCTTGATCCAGAAATAGAAGATCTTGAAGCATGTATCAATAACTTATCTATACAGGATAAAGAATAATTTGGCATCAACACAAATAATGATGACAATGAAAATAAAGTTAATTCCACCTCATCCAGATCAAGATGGGATACTACCTAGAATCCTGCTCCAGATCGTAGAGATCTCATGAAGCCAAAATACCATAAAGATTGGTCTACTAACTCTACATATTCATGGAATATAGACAATTGCACTAAGGCAGAGGTAATGTCTGTTTTGCGTTCCATGCTTGTTTGTTACAGAACATATTTAGTAGATGACATTGGCCACATAAATGCCACTAGAAGAATTATTAGGGGTTTTGAAGGCACATTGGATTCATGGTTGAAAGCTGAAGCTCTGAAAGAACCTAATCTTCTCCCATCTTGGGAACAATCTATAGTACTTAATGAAGGTGGCACCACATATATGGATCCAGTCACTCATATGCCTGTCAACAATATGATTGGAAAACTCATATATGGTATCATTGTGAATTTTATTGGTTTTCCTCAAATTACCAATGACATCACTACTATTACTTTGTCGGCAATGAATTTGCATAATATGCAACATTTTGATGAGTACTTTAATGAATTTCTCCACCGTTTACATACTTTATCTCCAGATCTTATTCTTGAGCCCAAATGGAAAGAAATTTTTGTGGCCTCTCTCCCTTAGTGGGTCTCCTCCACAATTGTAAATAAGTTACGAGGAAAAGTTGGAGACTATAAGTTTGGTATCATAAGACAAGCGATTAAAGCAATCATTGTAGAGCTTTGCTCTCAAATGAAAATTGCCAAAGCAGCAACAAATCCAAAGAAACCACATGGTTACCAACAGCTTTGTAAGCAATGGCACCTTGGAAAGGCTGGTAATTCTGGCGGTAAAAAGTGTAGAACTCATAGATTTAAAAAAAAAGAATTCCACGTCTTCGCAAGACAAAGAAAAGAAAGACAAATCAAAGAAAAAAGTACCATATAGAAATAAGAAAGGGAGAATAAATTTCTTTGATTTACCTAGTAGCTATGATGAAATTTTATCCTCTGATTCAGAAATAGATAATGATTTAAATTTTGTTCATTCTAATGAATCATCTGGTGAAGAACTCTGCAGAGATCCCTATTGTACAGAATGCAGAGACTGTGATTGTAGTGATCCTGATGTATGCAGTTGCAATGCAATCAGGATGATGAAGACAACAGATCATGAAGAGGCAAGTAGGAATCTCTTCACACAAATGATGGTTGCATCAGATCCACAGCTGAAAGACATGTATAAATCATTATTAATGGATCATTTGAAACAGGTACCTTCCACCTCAAAGAACTCTCCAAACAAAGGATATGTACCTCCTCATCTCTTTTCTCAGTAGAAGCCTTGATCAGGCAATTCAAAAATGAAGACTTTGGTGAAGATCTACCACAAACCTTGCCTAGTATTCACCAAGCCATAAAAGAGCTGAGAAAGACAATAAAAGAAAATAAAAGGATATGCATTGAAAACCATAATAATTTGACACTAAGATTTATGAATTTGAATATAGCCTTATTCCAGCAATCCTCCAATCTCAGGGACATTGGAAAATTGGACACTCCACTAGACTCCCACCTCTGAAGAAATGGAAAAACCAAAAGGTGAGGGTGATAGATTAAATCTGAGTTGCAATATAGTGAATCGAGATGTCATGTACTGTGTAAAAATGAAAGTCAAGATTGGATAACAATATGAATATTGGAAAGTTTTGATGGATACTAGTTCTAGACTTAATATTGTTAGTGACAAAGTAGTCAGCACGCATCTCAGAAGACCAACTGCTTGCCCCAATGTGGCTACAATGAACGGAGACATCCACACTAAATCAAAAGAAGATGTAGATGTATTCTTGACAAAAGACACTGGAGTACACGTTGTATGTTCGATAGTCCTAGGAATAGATTGTGCTATGTATCTTAGCACACCATTTTTCTAGGACTTCACTAAGCATGGAGCCAATCTTGATACACAGTCCCAAAGGTATGGATATTTTATAAGCTTGGATGATCGAGAAATATATTTCCCTTTTATCAATTCAAATTATCCAAATAGATTAAAAATAATAGAAAGGATGGAGAATTTATTGGAAAAAATGGAAATGAAAAAAAAACACTCAACACTGAAGAACTTTTGGATAATGGAAAATATTCAAAAGAAATAGCAGACCTCACTGCTAAATTTATAGAATGTTGTTCTGATGACCCTAATGCCTTTTTCCACATTCACAAACATGAGGTTGAGCTCCCACTAAAAACATATTTCAGTGGCAAGCTCAAAAGATCTAAGGCTATGCCAATGAATGAAGAACAAATGAAACTATGCAGGGAAGAAATTAAATATCTTCTAAAGAAAGGTCTAATTAGGAAAAGAAAGAGCACAATTTCTTGTTTTGCATTCTATGTAAATAAACATGCAGAGATTGCTAGAGGAAAACCTAGATTGGTAGTCAATTACAAACCTCTTAATAGCATTCTTGATTATGATGCTTATCCCTTGCCAAAACCATCCTCCATACTGGCCCAAATATCAAAATCCAAAGTATTCTCTAAATTCGACTTGAAGTCAGGATTTTGGCAGGTTGGCATCAAGGAAGCAGACAAATGGAAGACAACTTTCTCCGTTCCACAAGGGCATTATGAGTAGAACATCATGCCTTTTGTCTCATCAATTCACCCTCAACATTTCAAAGGATAATGGATGAAACCTTCGTGATAACGTACAAGATCATATCAGACATCTAAAAATCTTCCTAAAAAGGGTCAAAGAAATGGGCATAGTGTTATCTACATCAAAGATGAAGCTTTTCAAAACCATGATATTCTTCCTGGGATATAATATCCAGTATGGCTCTTATACTGTGATTCAAAGAAGTCTTAATTTTTTTTATCATTTCCTAGATGAGATAACTGACAAGAATCAATTACAAAGGTTTTTAGGAAGTCTAAATTATATTTCAGAATTTCTGAGTCATTGCGCCCAAGAGAGGAAAATTTTGAATAAAATACTCCAGAAAGACCCCATACCTTGGACTGCTAAATGTACACAGGATTTTAAAAGGATAAAAGAGAGAGTCATAAATATCTAGCCTCTATCTCCCATCAGAGAAGAATGGGAAAAAATAATAATGACAGATGCAAGTCAAGCTGGTTGGGGTGCAGTACTATGTCAGAAAAATCCCAAAGAAAAGAAAGAGATAGAGGTATGCCAGTATGCCTCTGGACTCTGGGCCAAGAACCAGTTGAACTGGTCCAGTCTGAAGAAGGAACTTCGGGCTGTTTGCCTTGGGATTGAGAAATTCAAAGATTTTGTGATCTACACCAAATTCACAGTCAAAACAGATTGTCAAGTGCTCAAATATGCAATTCATAAGTGTGAATTTGAGGATGCAGCAATGGTTCGCTGGGTCATGCAACTCAGCCAGTATAATTTTGATATTGAGTTTGTAAAAGGGGATAAAAATAGTTTTGCTGACATGCTAAGTAGGGAATTTTTATCAGAGCATTCCATCCTTGCTCTGGATTGCAATTATATAAGAAGACATGATGAAACTGTTGAAATAGAAACGTCAGCTGGATGGATTTCATATTATTTGGGAAAAGCTTTGCTAGATCATGATGATGATAGGCGGCCAATAAAAGAAGTCAGGTATAGAACAACTTTTCCTTATCTTTGGACAGATCCTCTACAAGATGAATTAAATGATGAAGCCTTAAAAGCCCTGGATTATTTGAGACACATTGGAAGCATAGCTTACAGAGTCGAAAGGGATAATGAGGATGATAATCAAATCACAAGTTGCCATATAACATTTAGAAGATTTGATAATCATCTCAACAGATCCAACTATGATGAAGAATGTTGAAAAGAGGCCTTTTGTGCAGGAATGAATCTCCAGAATTTTTCTACTAATCTATTTTACTCCCTGCAGTTTTCTTTCTTATATGAAGGAGTTCCAGTTGAAGATATGCAAGAAGATGATCCTCTCCCATAATGGTTCATGGAATGGTGGAAGATATATGGCTTGTCACCCCTTATACTGAAACCATATTCTTTTACGCTACTCAAGATTCTGGGGTTTGGTACACAAAGTATGCTCATGACATAATTTCTCTACAAAACAATAAGGGATCTATTGGACCTAGAAGATATAGAATTTTTAAGAGGTGTCAGAAGATGTGGTCGTGTTTGATGGTTTGTAATGAATCACTATAAATCCAGATCCATTGCCACAAGTACAAATTATGCCAAATTCCATAGACAAGTAGATCCAAATTCAAATCCATTCATGAATTTAAATTATCTGGACCTACCTAACCCACACAGTACAATAGCCTGGGAATCGAAGAAAGAAGTATGGGTCCAATACTATTCAAACTATATGATTGAAAGATGGAATTATCAGTACTACACCCATCCTCAGATTGATTACTATACCTTTTAAGTGTCGTCTGTCCAACCGACTATGGTGTTGGACAAGCTTTCGTGGGTTCCCTTGTCCTAGAATATCCACTCTGTAATATTTGAACAAATGAGATTTGCAAATCTCAACTTTAAGTCTTTTCAATCTTTTGAGGGTTCTCTTTTGATGAATATCCTCTGTGTAAATAACTGCGTGTACTGGATTCGGTCCACATATGCCTCTGGCTATCCATAAAAGGAGAAGGGATGAGATAACATGGGACAGTCCCCCCATGCCCAAATCTAGCGTTGGCCATCTGATCAGACCCGTCAGCATCTTTCTTTTGAGTCATCAGTTTGTACATTCTACTTTCGGTAGTTCAGGGATGCTTGTCCCCCTTGGCTATTTATATAAATATTTTGAACTAGACAGTAAGGCTCATTCGGGAATTAAGAGTTTGAGAGTTTAGAGGTTGTAGTCAAACTTTCCCCTGCTCTGCATCTGTGGACTCTTAGTCTGATCTGCTTGCACCACGAGATAAGTTCTAGTCTGTAAATGGTTTGAGAAACCTGTGCATTAGTAACTGATGCTAGTGTGAACCTAAAGTGGCCGAATCATATGTTGTTCTATGAGTCTGTAAGTCTGATAAGTTTTTGAGACTCAGCCTGCATGCATTCCAGGTAGCCTATGAATTTCTTAAGCCTAGCGCTGATATATATTCATTAAATGTTGCTACAATCAATCGGAGGAAGAAAACTCAGTCTTGCTAAGTGTCCATCTGTATAATCATTAGTTTATATTCAATAAAGAAAGATATTACCACATACTTGTATTTTTGTGTAATGATCCTAAAAATGTCTTATGATACCAAACTTATAGTCTCGAACTTTTCCTCGTAAATTATTTACAATTGCGGAGGAGACCCACTGCGGGAGAGAGGCCACAAATATTTCTTTCCATTTGGGCTCAAGAATAAGATCTGGAGATAAAGTATGTAAGCGGTGCAGAAATTCATTAAAGTACTCATCAAAATGTTGCATATTATGCAGCTTCATTGCCAACAAAGTAATAGTAGTGATGTCATTGGTAATTTGAGGAAAACCAATAAAATTCACAGTGATACCATATATGAGTTTTCCAATCATATTTTTGATAGGCATATGAGTGACTAGATCCATATATGTGCTGCCATCTTCATTAAGTACTATAGATTGTTCCCAAGATGGGAGAATATTAGGTTCTTTCAGAGTTTCAGCTTTCAACCATGAATCCAGTGTGCCTTCAAAACCACCAATAATTCTTCTAGTGGCATTTATGGGGCCAATGTCGTATGCTAAATATGTTCTATAACAAACAAGCATGGAATGAAAAACAAACATTACTTCTGCCTCAGTGCAGTTGTCTATATTCCATGAATATGTAGAGTTAGCAGACCAATCTTTATGGTATTCTGACTTCATGAGATCTCTATGATTTGGAGCAGTATTCCAGGTAGTATCCCTTCTTGATCTTGATGAGGTGGAATTAAATTTATTTTCATTGTCATCATTATTTGTGTTGATGCCAAATTGTTCTTTATCCTGTATAGAGAAGTTATTGATACATGCTTCAAGATCTTCTATTTCTAGATCAAGATCAATCTTATGAAGGCTGGTATCAATATCTTCTTGTTTTACCTGTTCTTCTTCCTCTTCTTGTTTGGATGAGTCTCCAAATAGAAAAATTGAAACACTTTCTCTAAAAGGTTCCTTAGGTTCTTTAGCCTTTACAGGCATAGGAGTAGGGCTAAAGAAGCTGGGATTAGCAAATAGGGAATACGGATGAGTAGATGTAGGAGGTGGAAAGTTTTTGGAGCTTTGAGCTTTCATGAGGTTTTCCACAGACGGAGTAAGTGAATAAGGAATTGCAGTCTTGGGCTCAGAAAAGAGAGTTGTAGATTTATATGCTTCTGCACTTGGTTTCTTCTTTAAAGACTCGATTCCTTTAGATATCTCCCAAATTTTTTTTAACATAGTCTATACTAGTAGAGACCTTGATAATCTCCTTACCATGAGCGACTGCTGCTTCTTGGATCTTCTTTGTTGTTTTCAGAGAAATCTTATCCAGAATTTGAGCAATTGTTTGGTCATTTTTTGCTAAGGTCTTTAAGCTTTCACTTAAGCAGACAGTGTTGTAGTCTTGTTTCTGCAAAACTCTATCAAGAATGAGTTTCATCTTTGTGCATGCTTTCTCAATAGAATCAAATCTGGTTTTCAAATACCTTTCAAGACTAGATAGAGCCAGATTTGTGCAATTTGTGGTAGCTATTGAATCTTTTGTTGCTAAAGAAGGATCATTAGCATGGGATGGAAGAAGTTTGTACAGTTTTCCTTCTTGGCTTCTTATGACAAAAATTTTCCAAGGTGGGAAATCTATGTCAGTTTCGAAAATTGATCCATCAAGGAGTTCCCACTTGTGTTTATTTGGAGTTCCAATTCTGATCATATTTACATGGAACTGAGAACAAACATTTCTTACTAACTCTTCTCCTTTCATCCTAAGAGATATCAGAGTCCTGGGAGTGTTTGCTTTGCTTAACATACTCTGGATCTTAGGCTCAAAAACAAGGGCCTTTAAAGGAGGAGGAATCACAATAGGGTTTTCTTGCAATTTTTCTTCTACAAATTTATCTGGATCATTTAGTCCTTTTTGTTTTGCTTGATTTCTGAATTGTTTTGCCAAAGAGTCTTCTATTATATTTGCAGAAGGATAGTACCATTCATAGAATGGTACCCAATGGTTTTGCGCCTTCATCCATTCCTTCCATTTGTCACAGTTCTCTTTGTTGAATATAGGCCGATATTTCTTTTCTAGGAGCCTTAGTTCTTCCATATATAAATGTTCTTTTTCATGGGTGTAAATATCCCAATTTAACATTTTCTTCTTCCAGGCATCCTCTGGATCATATGGACCAATCCCTTTGAAAATATTTAGGAAAGAAATTATTTCAGAATCAGAAGGGATTTCAACAAAATTTGGAATGGGGTCGATAGGATTCTTCCTATATGAAGGAATGACTGATGAGCTTGTGTAACCAAGACCATGTGAAGAAGAACCAAAAACATTATGTATAAGAAGTTCTTCTTGTGGATTGAAAAATGATACAAAAAAGTATCCTTTTTCAATCCACAAGAAGAACTTCTTATACATACAGTTTCTTGTTCTTTTTCACATGGTCTTGGTTACACAAGCTCATCATTCATTCCTTCATATAGGAAGAATCCTATCGACCCCATTCCAAAATTTGTTGAAATCACTTCTGATTCTGAAATAATTGCTTTCCTAAATATTTTCAAAGGGATTGGTCCATATGATCCAGAGGATACCTGGAAGAAGAAAATGTTCAATTGGGATATTTACACCCATGAAAAAGAACATTTGTATATGAAAGAACTAAGGCTCCTGAAAAAGAAATATCTGCCTATATTCAACAAACAGAACTGTGACAAATGGAAGGAATGGATGAAGGCGCAAAACCAATGAGTATCACTCTATGAATGGTACTATCCTTCTAAAAATATAATAGAAGACTCTTTGGCAAACAATTCAGAAATCAAGCAAAACAAAAAAGAGTAAATGATCCAGATAAATTTGTAGAAGAAAAATTGCAAGAAAATCCTATTGTGATTCCCCCTCCTTTAAAGGCCCCTATTTTTGAGCCTAAGATCCAGAGTGTGTTAAGCAAAGCAAACACTCCCAGGACTCTGATATCTATTAGGATGAAAGGAGAAGAATTAGTAAGAAATGTTTGTTCTCAGTTCCATGTAAATATCATCAGAACTAGAACTCCAAATAAACACAAGTGGGAACTCCTTGATGGATCAATTGTCGAAACTGACAAAGATTTCCCACCTTGGAAAAATTTTGTCATAAGAAGCCAAGAAGGAAAATTGTACAAAATTATTCCATCCCATGTTGTTGATCCTTCTTTAACAACAAAAGATTCAATAGCTGCCACAAATTGGACAAATTTGGCTCTATCTAGTCTTGAAAAGTATCTGAAAACTAGATTTGATTCTATTGAGAAAGCATGCACAGAGATGAAACTCATGCTTGATATAGTTTTGCAGAAACAAGACTACAACACTGTCTACTTAAATGAAAGTGTAAAGACCTTAGTAGAAAATGACCAAACAATTGCTCGAAGTCTGGATAAGCTTTCTCTGAAAACAAAAAAGAAGATCCAAGAAGTAGCAGTTGCTCATGGTAAGGAGATTATCAAGGCATATACTAGTCTTGACATTGTTAAAAAACAATTTTGGGAGGTATCTAAAGGAATCGAGTCTTTAAAGAAGAAACCAAGTGCAAAAGAATATAAATCTGCAACTCCCCTTTCTGAGCCCAAGACTGCAATTCCTTTTTCACTTACTCCATCTGTGGAAAGCCTCATCAAATCTCCAAGCTCCATAAACTTTCCACCTCCTACATCTACTCATCTGTATTCCCTATTTGCTAATCCCAGCTTCTTTAGCCCTACTCCTATGCCTGCAAAGGCTAAAGATCCTGAGGAACCTTTTAGAGAAATTGTTTCAAGTTTTTTGTTTGGAGACTCATCCAAACAAGAAGAGGAAGAAGAACAGGGAAAACAAGAAGATATTGATACTAGACTTCATAAGATTGATCTTGATCCAGAAATAGAAGATCTTGAAACATGTATCAATAACTTCTCTATACATGATAAAGAACAATTTGGCATCAGCACAAATAATGATGATAATGAAAATAAAGTTAATGCCACCTTGTCCAGAACAAGATGGGATACTACCTGGAATCCTGCTTCAGATCGTAGAGATCTCATGAAGTCAAAATGCCATAAAGATTGGTATGCTAACTCTACATATTCATGGAATACAGACAACTACACTGAGGCAGAAGTAATGTCTGCTTTTCATTCCATGCTTGTTTGTTACAGAACACATTTAGTAGATGACATTGGCCCCATAAATGCCACTAGATGAATTATTGGGGGTTTATAATGCACACTGGGTTCATGGTTGAAAGCTGAAACTCTGAAAGAACCTAATCTTCTCCCATCTTGGGAATAATCTGTAGTACTTAATGAACATGACACCACATATATGGATCCATTCACTCATATGCCTGTCAACAATATGATTGGAAAACTCATATATGTTATCACTGTGAATTTTATTGGTTTTCCTCAAATTACCAATGACATCACTACTATTACTTTGTTGGCAATGAAGTTGCATAATATGCAACATTTTGATGAGTACTTTAATGAATTTCTACACCACTTACATACTTTATCTACGGAACTTATTCTTGAGCCCAAATGGAAAGAAAGCTTTATGGCCTCTCTCCCTCAGTGGGTCTCCTCTGCAATTGTAAATAGGTTACCAGGAAAAGTTAGAGAGTATAAGTTTGGTATCATAAGACAAGCGGTTAAAGCAATCATTGTAGAGCTTTGCTCTCAAATGAAAATTGCCAGAGCAGCAACAAATCCAAGGAAACCACATGGTTACCAACAGCTTTGTAAGCAATGGAACCTTGGAAAGGCTGGTAATTCTGGGGGGAAAAAGCGCAGAACTCATAGATTTACAAAAAAGAATTCCCCGTCTTCCCAAGCCAAAGAAAAGAAACATTTCAAAAGAAAACCATATAAGCATACAAAAATGTTTTCCAAAGACAAAGGGAAAGAAATTATCTGCTATAATTGTAATCAGAAGGGACATACAGCTCCAGACTGCCCAGAAAAGAAGAAAGACAAATCAAAGAAAAGAGTACCGTACAGAAATAAGAAAGGGAGAATAAATTTCTTTGATTTACCTAGTAGTTGTGATGAAATTTTATCCTCTGATTCAAAAACAGATAATGATTTAAATTTTGTTCATTCTGATGAATCCTTTGATGAAGAACTCTGCAGAGATCCCTATTGTACAGAATGCAGAGACTGTGATTGTAGTGATCCTGATGTATGCAGTTGCAATGCAATCAGGATGATGAAGACAATAGATCATGAAGAGACAAGTAGGAATCTCTTCACACAAATGTTGGCTGCATCAGATCCACAGATGAAAGACATGTATAAATAATTATTCATGGATCATTTGAAATAGGTACCTTCCACCTCAAATAACTCTCCAAACAAAGGATATGTACCTCCTGGATTTCTTTTCTCAGTAGAAGCCTTGATCAGGCAATTCAAAAATGAAGACTTTGGTGAAGATCTACCACAAACCTTGCCTAGTATTCACCAAGCCATAAAAGAGCTGGGAAAGACAGTAAAAGAAAATAAAAGGCTATGCATTGAAAACCATAATAATTTGACGCTAATATTGATGAATGCGAATATAACCTCCTCTTCCAACAATCCTCCAATCTCAGGGACATTGGAAAATTGGACACTCCACCAGACTCCCACCTCTAAAGAAATGGAAAACCAGAAGGTGAGGGTGATAGATCTAAGTTGCAATATAGTGAATCAAGATGTCATGTACTGTGTAAAAATGAAAGTCAGGATTGGAACACAGTATGAATATTGGAAAGTTTTGATGGATACTGGTTCTAGACTTAACGTTGTTAGTGACATAGTAGTCAGCACACATCTCAGGAGACCAACTACCTGCCCCAAGGTGGTTATAGAAGCAGAAGCAGAAGTATATGTATTCTTGACAGAAGACACTGGAGTACACCTTGTATGTCCGATAGTCCTAGGAATAGATTGTGCTATGTATCTTGGCACACCATTTTTCCAGAACTTCACTAAGCATGGAGCCAAGCTTGATACACAGTCCCAAAGGTATGGATATTTTATAAGCTTGGACGATTGAGAAATATTTTTCCCTTTTATCAATTCAAATTCTCCAAACAGATTGAAAAGAATAGAAAGGATGGAGAATTTATTGGAAAAAATGGAAATTAAAAAATAAACACTCAAGAGTGAAGAACTTTTAGATAATGGAAATTATTCAAAAGAAATAGCAGACCTCACTGCTAAATTTAAAGAATGTTGTTCTGATGACCGTAATGCCTTTTGGCACATTCACAAACATGAGGTTGAGCTCTGACTAAAAACAGATTTCAGTGGCAAGCTTAGAAGATCTAAGGCTGTGCCAATGAATGAAGAGAAAATGAAACTATGTAGGGAAGAAATTAAAGATGTTCTAAAGAAAGGTCTAATCAGGAAAATCAAGAGCCCAATTGCTTGTTTTGCATTCTATGTAAATAAACATGCAAAGATTGCTAGAGGAAAACCCAGATTGGTAGTCAATTACAGACCTCTTAATAGCATTCTCGATTATGATTCTTATCCCTTGCCAAAACCATCCTCCATACTAGCCCAAATATCAAAATCCAAAGTATTCTCTAAATTCGACTTGAATTCAGGATTTTGGCAGGTTGGCATCAAGGAAGTAGACAAATGGAAGACAACTTTCTCTGTTCGACAAGGGCATTATGAGTGGAACATCATGCCTTTTGGTCTCATCAATGCGCCCTCAACATTTCAAAGGATAATGGATGAAACCTTCAAAGGTATGGATGAATTTTTAAAGAAATATATTGATGATCTATTGATACATTCTGATAACATACAAGATCATATCAAACATCTAAAAATATTCTTGAAAAGGGTCAAAGAAATGGGCATAGTGTTATCTCCATCAAAGATGAAGCTTTTCAAAACCATGATAGACTTCCTGGGATATTATATCCAGTATGGCTCTTATACTGTGATTCAAAGAAGTCTTAATTTTGTTGATCATTTCCTAGATGAGATAAATGACAAGAATCAGTTACAAAGGTTTTTAGGAAGTCTAAATTATATTTCAAAATTTCTGAGTCATTCCGCCCAAGAGAGGAAACTTTTGAATAAAAGACTCCATAAAGACCCCATACCTTGGACGGTTGAATGTACACAGGCTGTTAATTGGATAAAAGAGAGAGTTAGAAATATCCGGCCTCTATCTCCCATTAGAGAAGAATGGGAAAAAATAATAATGACAGTTGCAAGTCAGGCTGGTTGGGGTGCAGTACTATGTCATAAAATCCCCAAAGAAAAGAAAGAGATAGAGGTATGCCAGTATGCCTCTGGACTCTAGGCCAAGAACCAGTTGAACTGGTCCAGTCTGGAGAAGGAACTCTAGGTTGTTTGCCTTGGGATTGAGAAATTCAAAGATTTTATGATCTACACCAAATTCACAGTCAAAACAAATTGTCAAGCACTCAAATATGCAATTAATAAGTGTGAATTTGAGGATGCAGCAATGGTTCGCTGTTCATGCAACTCAGCCAGTATAATTTTGATGTTGAGTTTGTCAAAAGGGGATAAAAATAGTTTTGCTGACATGCTAAGCAGGGAATTTTTATCAGAGCATTCCATCCTTGCTCTGGATTGCAATTATATACGAAGACATGATGAAATTGTTGAAATAGAAACGTCAGCTGGATGTATTTCGTATGATTTGGGAAAAGCTTTGCTAGATCATGATGATGATTGGCGGCCAATAAAAGAAGTGAGGTATAGAATAGGTTTTCCTTATCTTTGGATAGATCCTCTGCAAGATGAATTAAGTGATGAAGCCTTAGAGGCCCTGGATTATTTGAGACACATCAGAAGCATAGATTACAGAGTTGAAAGGGATAATGAGGATGATAATCGAATCACATTTTTCCATATAACATTTAGAAGATTTGATAATCATCTCAACAGATCCAACTATGATGAAGAACGCCAAAAAGAGGCTTTTTTTGCAGGAATGAATCTCCATAATTTTTCTACTAATCTCTTTTACTCCCTGTAGTTTTATTTCTTATTGAAGGAGTTCCAGTTGAAGATATGGAAGAAGATGATCCTCTCCTAGAATCGTTCATGGAATGGTGGAAGATATATGGCTTGTCACCCCTTATAATTAAACCACATTTTTTTATGCTACTCAAGATTCTGGGGTTTATTCCACAAAGTATGCTCGTGACAGAAGTTCTCTACAAAACAATAAGGGATCTATTGGACCTAGAAGATATAGATTTACTTAGAGGTTTTATAATATGTGGCCATGTCTGATGGTTTGTAATGAATCACTATAAATCTAGATCAATTGCCACAAGTACAAATTATGTCGAATTCCATAGACAAGTAGATCCAAATTCAAATCCATTCATGAATTTAAATTATTTGGACCTACCTGACCCACACAGTACAACAGCCTGGGAATTGAAGAAAGAAGTATGGGTCCAATACCATTCAAACTATATGATTGAATGATGGAATTATCAGTACTACACCCATCCTCAGATTGATTACTATACATTTTAAGTATCGTCTTTCCAACCGACTATGGTGTTGGACAAGATTTCGTGGGTTCCCTTGTCCTGGAATCTCCACTTTGTAATATTTGTACAAATGAGATTTGCAAATCTCAACTTTAAATCTTTTCAATATTTTGAGGGTTCTGTTTTGATGAATATCCTCTGTGTAAATAACTGTGTGTACTAGATTCGGTCACCATATGCCTCTGCCTATCCATAAAAGAAGAAGGGATGAGATAACATGGGACAACCCCCCCATGCCCGAATCTAGCTTTCGGTGATCTGATCAGACCTGATCAACATCTTTCTTTTGAGTCATCAGTTTGTACATTTTGCTTTCGATACTTCATGGATGCTTGTCCCCCTTGGCTAGTTCTCTAAATATTTCGAACTAGAAGGTAAGGCTCATCCGAAAATTAAGAGTTTGAGAGTTTAGAGGTTGGAGTCGAACTTTCTCCTACTCTGCATCTGTGGACTCTTAGTCTGATCTGCTTGCACCAAGAGATAAGTTCTAGTCTATAAATGGTTTGATAAGCCTGCACATTAGTACTTGATGCTAGTGTGAACCTAAAGTGACCGAATCATATGTTGTTCTATGAGTCTGTAAGTCAGATAAGTATTTGAGACTCAGCCTGCACGCATGCTAGGTAGCCTATGAATTTCTTAAGCCTTGTGCTGAGATATATTCATTAAATGCAGCTGCAGTCAATCTGAGGAAGAAAACTTAGTCTTGCTAAGTGTCCATCTGTATAATCATCAGTTTATATTCAATAAAGAAATATATTTCCGCATACCTGTGTTTTTGTGTAATGATCCTGAAAATGGTATCATAGCCAAGTTACTTTTTGAGTGGATCTTTTTAGTGCTATATTGTTTGAGTGGATCACTAATTCGCTTGAGTCCTTAATAGCATTTGTAGCCTGTTGTTTCCAAGGATTGGCGTTGAAGGCGTTGAAGACGTTGGATGAGAATTCGTACTTCGGTATGCGAGGAAGCCGCAATCTCTTCATGTTATCATACTGCAAGTTTAATACCAGGTATTTATCTTTCTTTAATCTGAAGAAAATGGAATCTACAAGTTATTTTGCATCTATGGGAAAATTTGGTTCAAAATACTTTGATGGAATGCAAAATGAACAAGAATTAAGGTCAGGAATGTATGATTTGTGCCATAATGAAGAAACTTCGGGAAATGAAGCATGTTTGAATGAGGAAGAAGATAGTCCCATAATAGATTGGAAACTTCCCTCTGTCTCACCTATAGATGTATATAGAAATATTGGTCCTTTTAATTTTAGATCTCTTAGTCAGATAAAAATAAAAGAAAAATCAATCAAGACAGAGTTAAGCCTGAATGTCATGATGATAATCCCTCTACTTGAACAAAAACATATCCAAGCCGCTTTGAAATTAGGATATCAGTACGCCCATCTCAGGATGTTCAGGATAGGCCTAAATGCTCTGCATAGAAAAGGCCAGCAAGCCTTTGTCTTTTCATCCCTATTTGATAATCGATGGAGTACTTTCACACAAGCAATGATAGGAGGAATCTAGACCAGTCTCTCTGATGCTCTGATTCAATATGATGTCTTCCCTAATTTCTATGTTGCCCTTGATGATGCAAATATCTTGAAATGTCTAAGTCGTGGTATTCAAAAAAAAGGTTATGAAAACTTCCATGCCAAATCCAAAAAATTGACAGTTTTTTATATTACCTGTGTCCGGTTTTATAACACTAACATTCATGCCATTTTTCATTTTCCTAGTAAATATTCTCGTAGAGTAACCCTTGTACAGTATGACTCTCCCTGTAATCTAGTTGCCCCTGTATATGTCTGCCGAAAAGATCTTTGTCCGCCAGATGATTGGGTTATCAACTAGGGAAAACCCACAAAGAAAACTGTTGTTGCCGCCCAGTCTATCATTACTGAAACAGATGGTAAGGTTATCACCAGATTCCCCAGAGTAAACACAGCTCAGCGTGGTGGACCTTCTATCACTTCAGTACCTACAACAGTTTCTGTCAACCAATTACATCCTGCTCAAGTCACAACCCCACCACAGTTTGTAATTGACCAAGCAGTGTATGAGTCTATAAAAATACTTTTCTCACAGCCAAGCTCATCCCAGCCTTTCAGCTTGGTCTGTGATCATCCCCACTGCTCCAAGACATTTTGTCAGTTCTCTTCTGATCCTCCTACTCCCCATGGAGATCCATCTGACAGCCATCACATAAACATGATAAAGTTTTTTTTGTCTTCTGATGACTCTTCGAAACAAAGTTACAAAAAGGTATCCCTTTTCAATCCACAAGAAGAAATTATTATACATATAGTTTCTGGTTCTTCTTCACATGTTCTTGGTTACACAAGCGCATCAGTCATTCCTTCATATAGGAAGAATCCTATTGACCCCATTCCAAAATTTGTTGAAATCCTTTCTGATTCTGAAATAATTGATTTCCTAAATATTTTCAAAGGGATTGGTCCATATGATCCAGAGGATGTCTGGAAGAAGAAAATGTTCAATTGGGATATTTACACCTATGAAAAAGAACATTTATATATGGAAGAACTAAGGCTCCTGGAAAAGAAAGATCGACCTATATTCAACAAACTGAACTGTGACAAATGGAAGGAATGGATAAAGGCGCAAAACCAATGGGTGTCATTCTATGAATGGTATTATCCTTCTGCAAATATAATAGAAGACTCTTTGGCAAAACAATTCAGAAATCAAGCAAAACAAAAAAGAGTAAATGATCCAGATAAATTTGTAGAAGAAAAATTGCAAGAAAATCCTGTTGTGATTCCTCCTCCTTTAAAGGCCCCTGTTTTTTAGCCTAAGATCCAGAGTATGTTAAGCAAAGCAAACACTCCCAGGACTCTGATATCTATTAGGATGAAAGGAGAAGAATTAGTAAGAAATGTTTGTTCTCAGTTCCATGTAAATATGATCAGAACTGGAACTCCAAATAAACACAAGTGGGAACTCCTTGATGGATCAATTGTCGAAACTAACACAGATTTCCCACCTTGGAAAAATTTTGTCATAAGAAGCCAAGAAGGAAAACTGTACAAAATTCTTCCAACCAATGCTGATGATCCTTCTTTAGCAACAAAATATTCAATAGCTACCACAAATTGGACAAATCAGGCTCTATCTAGTCTTGAAAAGTATCTGAAAACCAGATTTGATTCTATTGAGAAAGCATGCACAGAGATGAAACTCATGCTTGATAGAGTTTTGCAGAAACAAGACTACAACATTGTCTGCTTAAATGAAAGTGTAAAGACCTTAGCAGAAAATGACCAAACAATTGCTCAAAGTCTGGATAAGCTTTCTCTGAAAACAGAAAAGAAGAATCAAGAAGCAGCAGTCACTCATGGTAAGGAGATTATCAAGGTCTCTACTAGTCTTGACATTGTTAAGAAACAAGTTTGGGAGGTATCTAAAGGAATCTAGTCTTTAGAGAGGAAACCAAGTGCAGAAGCATATAAATCTTCAACTCTCTTTTCTGAGCCCAAGACTACAATTCCTTATTCAATTACTCCATCTGTGGAAAGCCTCATCGAAGCTCCAAGCTCCATAAACTTTCCACCTCCTACATCTACTCATCCGTATTCCCTATTTGCTAATCCCAGCTTCTTTAGCACTACTCCTATGCCTGCAAAGGCTAAAGAACTTGAGGAACCTTTTAGAGAAAGTGTTTCAAGTTTTCTGTTTGGAGACTCATCCAAACAAGAAGAGGAAGAAGAATAGGGAAAACAAGAAGATATTGATACTAGCCTTCATAAGATTGATCTTGATCCAAAAATAGAAGATCTTGAAGCATGTATCAATAACTTCTCTATACAGGATAAAGAACAATTTGGCATCAGCACAAATAATGATGACAATGAAAATAAAGTTAATGCCACCTCATCCAGATCAAGATGGGATACTAACTAGAATCCTGCTCTAGATTGTAGAGATCTCACGAAGTCAGAATACCATAAAGATTGGTCTGATAACTCTACATATTCATGGAATATAGACAACTGCACTGAGGCAGAAGTAATGTTTGTTTTTCGTTCCATGCTTGTTTGTTATAGAACATATTTAGCAGACGACATTGGCCCCATAAATGCCATTAGAAGAATTATTGGGGGTTTTGAAGGCACACTGGATTCATGGTTGATAGCTGAAACTCTGAAAGAACCTAATCTTCTCCCATCTTGGGAACAATCTGTAGTACTTAATGAAGATGGCACCACATATATGGATCCAGTCACTCATATGCCTATCAACAATATGATTAGAAAAATCATTTATGGTATCACTGTGAATTTTATTGGTTTTCCTCAAATTACCAATGACATCACTACTATTACTTTGTCGACAATGAAGTTGCATAATATGCAACATTTTGATGAGTATTTTAATGAATTTATGCATCGCTTACATACTTTATCTCCAGATCTTATTCGTGAGCCCAAATGGAAAGAACTATCTGTGGCCTCTCTCCCTTATTTGGTCTCCTCCGCAATTGTAAATAAGTTACCAGGAAACGTTGGAGACTATAAGTTTGGTATCATAAGAGAAGCGGTTAAAGCAATCATTGTAGAGCTTAGCTCTCAAATGAAAATTGCGAGAGCAGCAACAAATCCAAAGAAACCACATGGTTACCAACAGCTTTGTAAGCAATGGCACCTTGGAGAGGCTGGTAATTTTGGGGGGGAAAAGCGTAGAACTCATGGATTTACAGAAAATAATTCCCCGTCTTCCCAAGCCAAAGAAAAGAAAGAAAAATCAAAGAAAAAAGTACCGTACAGAAATAAGAAAGGGAGAATAAATTTCTTTGATTTACCTAGTAGCTGTGATGAAATTTTATCCTCTGATTCAGAAACAGATAATGATTTAAATTTTGTTCATTCTGATGAATCCTCTGATGAAGAACTCTGCAGAGATCCCTATTGTATAGAATGCAAAGACTGTGATTGTAGTGATCCTGATGTATGCAGTTGCAATGCAATCAGGATGATGAAGACAATAGATCATGAAGAGACAAGTAGGAATCTCTTCGCACAAATGATGGCTGCATCAGATCCATAGCTGAAAGATATGTATAAATCATTATTAATGGATCATTTGAAATAGGTACCTTCCAACTCAAATAACTCTCCAAACAAAGGATATGTACCTCCTGCATCTCTTTTCTCAGTAGAAGCCTTGATTAGGCAATTCAAAAATGAAGACTTTGGTGAAGATCTACCACAAACCTTGCCTAGTATTCACCAAGCTATAAAAGAGCTGAGAAAGACAATAAAAGAAAATAAAAGGCTATGCATTGAAAACCATAATAATTTGACACTAAGACTGATGAACGCGAATATAGCTTCCTCTTCCAATAATCCTCCAATCTCAGGGACATTGGAAAATTGGACACTCCACCAGACTCCCACCTCTAAAGAAATGGAAAAACAAGAAGATGAGGGTTATAGATTAAATCTGGGTTGCAATATAGTGAATCAAGATGTCATGTACTATGTAAAAATGAAAGTCAGGATTGGAACACAGTATGAATATTGGAAAGTTTTGATGGATACTGGTTCTAGACTTAACATTGTTAGTGACACAGTGGTCAGCACACATCACAGAAGACCAACTGCCTACCCCAACGAGGTTACAGCGAGCAGAGACATTTGCACTAAATCAGAAGAAGAAGTAGATGTATTCTTGATGGAAGACACTGGAGTACACCTTGTGTGTCCGATAGTCCCAGGAATAGATTGTGCTATGTATCTTGGCACACCATTTTTCCAGAACTTCACTAAGCATGGAGCCAAGATTGATACACAGTCCCAAATGTATGGATATTTTATAAGCTTGGATGATCGAGAAATATTTTTCCCTTTTATCAATTCAAATTCTCCAAACAGATTAAAAAGAATAGAAAGGATGGAGAATTTATTGGAAAAAATGGAAATGAAAAAAGAAACACTCAAGACTGAAGAACTTTTAGATAATGGAAAATATTCGAATGAAATAGCAGACCTCACTGCTAAATTTAAATAATGTTGTTCTGATGACCCTAATTTCTTTTGGCACATTCACAAACATGAGGTTAAGCTCCCACTAAAAACAGATTTCAGTGGAAAGCTCAGAAGATCTAAGGATGTGCCAATGAATGAAGAACAAATTAAACTATGCATGGAAGAAATTAAAGATATTCTAAAGAAAGGTCTAATCAGGAAAAGCAAGAGCCCAATTGCTTGTTTTGCATTCTATGTAAATAAATATGCAGAGATTGCTAGAGGAAAACCCATATTGGTAGTCAATTACAAACCTCTTAATAGCATTCTCGATTATGATGCTTATCCCTTGCCAAAACCATCCTCCATACTGGCCCAAATATCAAAATCCAAAGTATTCTCTAAATTCGACTTGAAGTCAAGATTTTGGCAGGTTGTCATCAAGGAAGCAGACAAATGGAAGACAGCTTTCTCCGTTCCACAAGGACATTATGAGTGGAACATCATGCCTTTTGGTCTCATCAACGCGCCCTCAGAATTTCAAAGGATAATGAATGGATCCTTCAAAGGTATGGATGATTTTTTAAAGAAATATATTGATGATCTATTGATACATTTTGATAAAATACAAGATCATATCAAACATCTAAAAATCTTCCTAAAAAGGATCAAAGAAATGGGCATAGTGTTATCTGCATCAAAGGTGAAGATTTTCAGAACCATGATAGACTTCCTGGGATACAATATCTAGTATGGCTCTTATACTATGATTCAAAGAAGTCTTAATTTTGTTGATCATTTCCCAGATGAGATAACTGACAAGAATCAGTTACAAAGGTTTTTAGGACGTCTAAATTATATTTCAAAATTTCTGAGTCATTGCGCCCAAGAGAGGAAACTTTTGAATAAAAGACTCCAGAAAGACCCCATACCTTGGACCACTGAATGTACATAGGTTGTTAAAAGGATAAAAGAGAGAGTCATAAATATCCAGCCTCTATCTCCCATCAGAGAAGAATGGGAAAAAATAATAATGACAGATGCAAGTCAAGCTGTTTGGGGTGCAGTACTATTTAAGAAAAATCCCAAAGAAAAGAAAGAGATAGAGGTATGCCAGTATGCCTCTAGACTCTGGGCCAAGAACTAGTTGAACTGGTCCAGTCTGAAGAAGGAACTCTAGGTTGTTTGCCTTGGGATTGAGAAATTCAAAGATTTTGTGATCTACACCAAATTCACATTCAAAACAGATTGTCAAGCACTCAAATATGTAATTCATAAGTGTGAATTTGAGGATGCAGCAATGGTTCGCTGGGTCATGCAACTCAGCGAGTATAATTTTTGATATTGAGTTTGTAAAAGGGGATAAAAATAGTTTTGTTGACATGCTAAGCAAGTAATTTTTATCAGAGCATTCCATCCTTCCTCTGGATTGCAATTATATAATAAGACATGATGAAACTGTTGAAATAGAAACGTCAGCTGGATGGATTTCGTATGATTTGGGAAAAGCTTTGCTAGATCATGATGATGATTGGCAGACAATAAAAGAAGTCAAGTATAGAACAGGTTTTCCTTATCTTTGGACAGATCCTCTGCAAGATGAATTAAATGATGAAGCCTTAGAGGCCCTGGATTATTTGAGACACATCAGAAGCATAGCTTACAGAGTTAAAAGGGATAATGAGGATGATAATCGAATCACAAGTTGCCATATAACATTTAGAAGATTTGATAATCATCTCAACAAATCCAACTATGATGAAGAACGCCAAAAAGAGGCCTTTTATGCAGGAATGAATCTCCAGAATTTTTCTACTAATCTCTTTTACTCCCTGCAGTTTTCTTTCTTATTTGAAGGATTTCCAGTTGAAGATATGGAAGAAGATGATCCTCTCCCATAATGGTTCGTGGAATGGTGGAAGATATATGGCTTGTCACCCCTTATACTTAAACCATATTCTTTTATGCTACTCAAGATTCTAGGGTTTAGTCCACAAAGTATGCTCGTGATAGAAGTTCTCTACAAAACAATAAGGGATCTATTGGACCTAGAAGATATAGATTTCTTAAGAGGTGTCAGAAGATGTGGCCATGTCTGATGGTTTGTAATGAATCACTATAAATCCAGATCAATTGCCACAAGTACAAATTATGCCGAATTCCATAGACAAGTAGATCCAAATTCAAATCCATTCATGAATTTAAATTATCTGGACCTACCTGACCCACACAGTACAACAGCCTGGGAATTGGAGAAAGAAGTATGGGTCCAATACTATTCAAACTATATGATTGAAAGATGGAATTATCAGTACTATACCCATCCTCAGATTGATTACAATACCTTTTAAGTGTTGTATTTCCAACTGACTATGGTGTTGGACAAGCTTTCGTGGGTTCCCTTTTCTTGGAATCTCCACTCTGTAATATTTGTACAAATGAGATTTGCAAATCTCAACTTTAAGTCTTTTCGATCTTTCGAGGGTTCTCCTTTGATGAATATCCTCTGTGTAAATAACTGTGTGTACTAGATTCGGTCCCCATATGCCTCTGGCTATCCGTAAAAGGAGAAGGGATGAGATAACATGGGACAGGCCCCCCATGCCCGAATGTAGATTTCGGCGATCTGATTAGACCCGATTAGCATCTTTCTTTTGAGTCATCAGTTTGTACATTCTGCTTTCAGTAGTTCATGGATGCTTTTCCCCCTTGTCTAGTTCTATAAATATTTCGAACTAGAATGTAAGGCTCATTCGGAAATTAAGAGTTTGAGAGTTTAGAGGTCGGCGTCAAAATTTCTCCTGCTCTGCATCTGCGGACTCTTAGTCTGATCTGCTTACACCACGGGATAAGTTCTAGTCTTTAAATGGTTTGAGAAGCCTGCACATTAGTATTGGATGCTAGTGTGAACCTAAAGTGGCCGAATCATATGTTGTTCTATGAGTCTGTAAGTCTGATAATTTTGAGACTCAGCCTGCACACATGCCAGGTAGCCTATGAATTTCTTAAGCCTTGTTTTGAGATATATTCATTAAATGCTGCTGCAGTCAATCTGAGGAAGAAAACTCAGTCTTGCTAAGTGTCCATCTGTATAATCATCAGTTTATATTCAGTAAAGAAAGATATTTCTGCATACATGTGTTTTTGTGTAATGATCTTGAAAATGGATTATGCAGAAATATCTTTCTTTATTGAATATAAACTGATGATTATACAGATGGACACTTAGCAAGACTGAGTTTTCTTCCTCAGATTGACTGCAGCAGCATTTAATGAATATATCTCAGCACAAGGCTTAAGAAATTCATAGGCTACCTGGCATGCATGCAGGCTGAGTCTCAAAAACTTATCAGACTTACAGACTCATAGAACAACATATGATTCGACCACTTTAGGTTCACACTAGCATCAAGTACTAATGCGCAGGCTTCTCAAACCATTTACAGACTAGAACTTATCTCGTGGTGCAAGCAGATCAGACTAAGAGTCCGTAGATGCAGAGCAGGAGAAAGTTCAACTCCGACCTCTAAACTCTCAAACTCTTCATTCCCGGATCTCCATGGGGAGTAGGAGGATCAGAAGAGAACTGAAAAAAATGTCTTGGAGCAATGGGGATGATCACAAACCGAGCTGAAAGGCTGGGATGAGCTTGGCTATGAGAAAAGTCTTTTAATAGACTCATACACTGCTTCGTCAATTACAAACTGCGGTGGGGTTGTGACTTGAGCTAGATGTAATTGGTTGACAGAAACTGTTGTAGGTACTGAGTGATAGAAGGTCCACCACGCTGAGCTATGTTTACTCTGGGGAATCTGGCGATCACCTTACAATTTGTTTCGGTAATGATAGACTGGGCGGCAGCAACAGTTTTCTTTGTGGGTTTTCCCTAGTTGGTAACCCAATCATCTGGCAGACAAAGATCTTTTTAGGAGACATATATAGGGGCAACTGGATTATAGGCAGAGTCATACTGTACAAGGGTTATTCTACCAGAATATTTACCAAGAGAATGCAAAACGGCAGGAATGGTAGTGTTATAAAACCGGACACAGGTAATATAAAAAACTATCAAATTTTTGACATGGAAGTTTTCATAACCTTTGGTCGGAATACCAAGAGTTATACATTTCAAGATATTTGGGTCGTCAAGGGCAACAGAGAAATTACGGAAGACATCATATTGGATCGGACCATTAGAAAGACTGGTCTCAATTCCTCCTATCATTGCATGTGTGAAAGTACTCCATCGATTATCAAATAGGGCTGAAAAGACAAAGGCTTGCCGACCTTTTCTATGCAGAGCATTTAGGCCTATCTTGACCATCCCGAGATGGGTGTACTAATATCCTGATTTCAAAGTGCTTGGATATGTTTTTGTTCAAGTGGAGGGTATGTCATCATGAAATTCAGGCTTAACTCTGTCTTGATTGATTTTTCTTTTATTTTTATTTGACTAAGAGCTTTAAAATTAAAAGGACCAAGATTTCTATATACATCTATAGGTGAGACAGAGGGAAGTTTCCAATCTATTGTGGGACTATCTTCTTCCTCATTCAAACATGCTTCATTTCCTGAAGTTTCTTCATTACAACACAAATAATGATGACAATGAAAATGGTATCAGAGCCAAGTTATTGTTTGAGTGGATCTTGTTAGTGCTATATTGTTTGAGTGGATTATGAATTCGCTTGAGTCCTGAATATCATTTGTAGCCTGTTGTTGCCAAAGATTGGCGTTGAAGGTGTTGAAGACGTTGGATGAGAATTCGTACTTCAGTACGTGAGGAAGCCACAATTTAGCCAGCAAGAGGAAGTCGCAATATCTTCCTGTTATCATACTGGAAGTTTAATACTGGGTATTTATCTTTCTTTAATCTGAAGAAAATGGACTTTGCAAGTTCTTCTGCATCTATGGGAAAATTTGGTTCAAAATACTTTTATGCAATGCAAAATGAACAAGAATTAAGGTCAGGAATGTTGGTTGAATGGGAATTGTAGGTTTCCATTGACAAATAGTCATTCCAGAATAAGTTGGACCTAAAGATGATGGCATACTGCCATATGATTGCCCCCCAGAAAATTGAGGATAAGCAGATTGGGCATATTGTTCTCCCTATTGAGGTAATCCAGTGTAAAGTAGATACATTGGACAGTAACTAGATGGACCAGCTTGATATTGACTTGATGGATCAAACTGTTTAATATCCATAAGTGAAGAACCAAGTAAAATTCCTATGGACGACATGGGTGAAGACCATGGACTAGAAGAAACACTAGAGTGAGTTCCAGATAATGATTGGTAACCTAGTGGGATGGATGGACCACTATATAGATGTGACTAAGGTGTTGTGGTAAACATAAAAGAAGTAACAATAGTAGATGTTGTCACAACTGGAATAGATGATATAGTCTAGGATGTTGTTTCAACCATAGTCAAATGACCCAATAAATGTCCTAATGATTCTATGGGAGTTTGAAAGTAAACAAGATCAAAAGGAGCAGTTAACTGAGGATAAGAAGGATAATGGTAAAGCCCTGGTCTAAAATGAGTTGGAGTTTTGGGTGAATTTTCTTCTTCAGATTCCTCTTCAATATCAATCAAACTAGGTGGAAGGATTTCATCATTAGGTCCGTAATAAATTTCTGGTGTTTGACTCTGAGGTAAAGGAGAAGTCTTAACAGTTACAGATATCTAAGGATAAACCAGTCGATCATCTTCTGGTATGGGAACAACTTCATATTGTTAAACTTCGAGATCCAAGTGTTCGGGTAAAAGAACAATGGGTTCAGGATGAATTTCTTGAAGAAATTTTGGTTCAAAAGTAACTTTTGGTTGAATTGTGATAGGTTCGGGATCAACTTTCGATTGAACAGATTCAAGTTCAGAAGTAATTTCTTGTTGAACAACTTTGGGTTGAGGATCAACTTCGTGTTGGACAACTTCAGTTGCCATTTCACTAAGTTCACTTTTAGTGTCCTTAGGTAATTGTAAAGGTTCCACTTCAGTAGTAGATAAACCAGTAATAGTAGGAGTAACTGGGATCACAGTACTTACCGGTATAGGTGACTCTAGTAAATTAGATGAAGAACCAGAATTTTGTGATGTACTGGACTCAGTTAAATGAGACAACTTTTGTTGACTAGTTGTAGCTTCAGGCGGTAAATGTGGTTTACTCGCTGTCCTCCACAAACGATGAGGTAAGGGTTGATTTTCCTCCACGATTGATGATTTCTTTTATTACAAAAAGAAATAAACAAAAAGAGGGTAATCTAGGAAAAATGATTAACAATTAACTGTGAACTGCAATATACTGCCTCAGTAAACCAAGGACTTAACATATGTGTAGGAAATCTCCTTGAATTTTGTTTTTGCTGTATCACAGTATACAAGGCGATCGACTCGGTTACCTATGGATGGATAGCAACATATTGTAGTCCTCTCATACATACCTAAAAGTATGTGGAGGCCCAATCCGTGTTAGCACTGTCTAATGCGAAACTGCGCAGTGAGAACATTCCTTTATACTTTTTGTACTATAACACCGCCCTATATACCCAAAAGTACGTGGACGAGCTACGATATACTTACGTATGTGGAATGAGGTATCACACTTAGGATATATAGTGGATTGTTAGCGATAGCTACTATGTTTAATGACACTATAACATGTCTCTAGCCTAGACCTCTAAACGTTATGTGTTAAGTTATAATGCTCCATTAGGTTAATTGAGATAAATTTTAGTTGATCTTGTTTAAAAGTTATCCTTTTAGGTTCACCATGTGATGTTTCTGAAACTCCTAGAATGCAATGATGATGAGAAACATTCTTTTCATTTGATTTAAACAATGAAAACCATAACTAAAATGGATAGAGCAATCAAAATCTTTAAACAAAGAGCATAAAGCTCATCTAATGCAACTTTACCTATACCATTCCTACAAGCACACACAAACTTCTAAATGCATTATGCATGTTTTTCTTTTCATTCCTTTAATGTTTAGATGAACATAAAGAAACTAAATGCACAAATGATCAATCAATGCTTTTCACAAGAAACGAAGACTTTACGATAGTTTCTTTTCAAAGAAATGAAGACTTTACGAAAATTCTTTTTTAGAAAAAGACTAATCAATGTAAGCTAACTTTGACAATGAATTGATAATGATAAATAAATATCTTAAGAAACACTAAACAATCAAGGTCAAAGTAGGGCTAGGAGAAGAAATGAAAACTGATTTCAGAGCCATAGAAAACATTGATCTTTCAGCAAACAACATCAGAAGAAAATTTGGAAACAATTAAGAAAAATATGGGTTTTTTGGCTTGACAGGATCATCACAGCACTAAGTGGGAGACAATGTGTTGCAGAACACTATCTCTAAGCTAAGGCTACTCTGTAGTGCACTATGTCAAGACCAACACTGTGTTGATGCCAGAGAGCCCAATCAGCAGACATTTAAACACACTTTTTGACCAAAAAAACTTCAAGATGACTCAAAAGATATCAATGAAGTCAAGTAAAGTATACTAGGATGTAATATGATAAGGGTGAAGTACCAAGAATGATGGTTGTTCCCCAGTATGGTCACCAATTTATTATATGGAATTTATACCTATGGATAAGTACATCTTCCCTAAGTGGGTAGTGACACTTATAACAACAGAAGCAAAGTTGTTTAGTCTTTTCCTACAATAGATAGATAAGATAAAGGAACCTACTTGTGATCCTTCGCTTCCTTTGATCTCCTTTGAGTTTCTCCCCTCACTCTCGCCAAACTAAATTCACTCAATTGGTACCTGCCAACATAAACAGAAGACGACAACAATCAAAGCATATGATCTATCTACTATAAACAAATGGAATCAACAACATTTGAACATACATTCATCATAGATATGAACAAAAGTATTGGAAAAGGAAAAAACAACTTTATTGATTGATAGAACAAGAAATGACACCCAATGTGGTTTGATCCCGTGTCACTCATTCAGCTTAGTCCAAACACTCATCACACCAATAGCACATCAATCCAGTAGCATAACATTACTTGAGAATGATTTCAAGTCTCAAACCAATAGTATTTCTCTATAATATCCAAGTTCTAGCCCCTTGATCACTATGATGAGTGGTCAATTTATAGGGAAATGTGAGTGGGTTTTTCATAAATTGGGCATTGAATGGTTTTCCATAATTGGATAGTTAGTTTCCATGGAGAAAGAGATGAGAGGATAGAGGGTTAATTTATCCATAGCCTATCCAAAAACGAGCTCCCAGGATGAGATAAGAGTTGGGCGTCCTTCTACAATGCTCTAGAATCAAGAAATATTCCCATAATCCTATGTCAATTTTTCTCATCCTCACCCAGCGCAAGTTAAAGTAGGCCTAAGTGCACTGCAACATAGGTCTGAATGGGCCTACCTGCTTTGCAGAGCAGTTTCCCCTAACCAAGGCTACACTAGTGTACCAAAGAGGCATTTTAGTAGGGTTTCAAGCTAGGAAACTTTCATGGATGAAAACATTCAATATGATGACTTATCTAGGGCATGTAGCAATGGAATTAGGGTTTGATGATCCCTAATTGTACTGATCTAATCGTCGGGAGTGATGTGCCCAAAAAAACCTGTAACAATGATCAATATACCAAACTAGGATCTCCAAAGTAAAGTTCGGTATACTCAACATAGCCATCATAGGGGTGGAGACTATTCCTGGTGGCGGGAATAATAAAGGAATTTGGCCAAATGGATGGTATCTATGAGGAACTCCTCCTAAGGTAAGAGTTGAGTCTGACGTAGTAGGTTGTTGTTGTGTTGGTTGCTAGGAAGACGTACCAAACTTCTCTTTGGTGGTCTGTGATGCTTGGAGCTTGCAAACACTAGAAGAGCTAAGCTTGGTCAAAATAGGCAATGGGTTATAACAGTCCCCTAGTAATGTGGAATCTTTATAGACTCCTGGATTAATTTCGGTCAAGGAAGGCATAAAATTGTTACCCTCCATTGAAGAAATGACATTCAGAGGTGACATTTGAGACTGAGGATCATATTAAGTCAATTTATTGATGGTGACTATCTTCACATTGTGAGGGAAGCTCATGGTAAAAAATATAGAAGATGCAACAACTTTCACGGTGTACATGAAACTATGAGAAAGCAAGAGGTTATAATTGAGAGATGCATCAATGAATTCAACACCAATCATGACCTTCATGTCGGTAATGACGACGAGACAATTTTGGATGAGACTGACAAATTGTGAGGGGAAACCATCATATGCATGAAGCGTGATATTTTATGCTGAGAGGTCAGGAGAACCTGTTGGGTCCTTCACTATTTGAAGAAATATGGAAAACAGTTTCACAAAATAGCTACGGAGGAAAATTTGATAAAGCCACCAGAAACTTGAATGCAACATGAAATTAAATATTGGGACTTGGGCAACTAGAAAAATAGGAAAGTGGACCCATGGAAATAAGAAAGTTGGGTTAATTTTGAAAGGATCAATAGGAAAAAGGGAAAAGGCACTAGTATTTCATCAAAGAGGACAAAATCAAAGGCGAGATCAAGCAACCTCCGTGAGGACAAAATCAAGTGAGCTAGCTAATAATAGGAGATATAGAGGAACAAAGTTGGTAACCTTTTCCATAGATATAAATTTTTATTCATAATTTATCAAACGTTGATAATACATGCTTGTAAAACTCTGCATCTACGCAAAAGTTTGATTCATGTATTGTAGAGTCTGTTGTTGTAGTTGATCTGAGAAGGTTGCACAGATTTGTATGATCCTTAATGTAATGATCGACGATATTAATAGAAAAAGGAGCTATGAGAAATTATGTGCTACTTAACTTAATGATCCTATAGACCCTTTTAAAATTTCTTATCTCTTTCATGGTGTCTCTATGTATCTTTTATGAATGCATGTCTCGGTTTTATGCAGTCGCATAGAATAATAAGATGTTAATGGTGTAAAAGATATCATGATAGAGATATTTTTCCAATATTGATTTAGATCCTTGATCTATTTTCGTGGTTCTAGATCGCTTCAGGTGAAATGCTCCTTTGCATAAAGGGAGTGAAAATGCCAGAGAAAAGCTAGACTATGATGACCATCTTTGTTGGAAAACTTAGGCTGAACCTTGGGTCCTCATTTCTCTAAATTTTTTGCCAACAAATGGTTATGTTTCAGGGAAACTAAGCTTTAAAAGGGATCTAGATCATTGTATTTAAAAGTTTTGGTAAAGGTATTCAAAATTGGTGTTATGAGAAAGTTGATCATTTTATTTTACAACAAGCTCAACTAAGGTGGAAGAACCTAGGATGAGTTAAACAAGACATTCTATACGCTGAAGTTGCTTGTGACCAATAAAAAATATTCTGATGTGAATTCCCTAAGAATTTTCAAGGTTGGTTAAGACGGTTGCAAGTCAAAGCAGGGGTTGGAAGTCAGCCTTGGCTTCATAGAGATTGGTTGACAACTGATTTAGATAAACTCCACCAATTAGACACAAATATGATAAGGGTTATCGATTTTTGGGTAAATGAGATATTAGAAGGCTATATTGTTGTGTTTCAGCAGAAGATCATCAACCCTTTTCTAGAGAAGTAGTAGTTTTCATGTTTGTATTGCGCGGAAGATTGTTTAAATTGACCCCTCTTCGGATCAAAGTATTGATGGTTGAAGAAAATATGATACCATTCCAAGAAGATCGAATTGCCACTTAAAATACTTAGTGTTAGGGAATGGATTTAGGGGAGGAATGGTTTATAGTTGTGGAAGATGAAGGGATGTTGCAATGGACCAAGAAGAGTTGCATAAGGCATGGGATTTTAGAGCATTGATAAGGGTGAGAATATATCACGAGTGGAGATAAAGGAATTTGTGAGAAATGAGGTGGAGAAGAAGAGAGTTATAGAGAATAAGAGAAGTAATGATAAGTTCAATGTCATGGAAGTCTAGTATGGATAGTCCCAAGTTGTGGGGAAAAGGACAGAATGAGGGATCTCCTTCTAGTGAAATAGAAGATGCTAATGGAAGTGTTGTGGGAAGTTTGGATGGGACCAGTAGACCCTACTCAGAATCAGGAGTATTTCATACGCATAATCCATCTGTACAACTGATTATGATGTTCTATGAGTATACTCTAGTAGTTGATGACATGCATTTTGTGATGAGGCGACTATTCTTTGAGGATGAGTCTATTCATTCCCATAACAACCCACAACATATTGGTACCACTCATGTCCGTAACTTTCCCCTGCTACAGTATCAAAGCATTGGTCACTTCTTTCCTAAACTAAGATTATAAAATTTCAGCAAGTATATTCTAAATATAGTGCTAGTAATTCTAGTGGGAGAAGTAGTTTCAATAGTGGTTATCAGTCATGTTCAGTTAATAACTTTTAGCTGGGTTCCAAGGGGTTTATAATTTTTCATCCTGGACAAGCAATCATGGTTGGGAATATGGTCAAATCACTTACTTGATACCTAGAATTTTCAGGATGAGGTGGTGAAGATGTTGAAAAACATGGGTGTCTGTGTGAGACTATTTGGAGGGAAAGAAAAACTCCTGACACCACCAAACTTATTGAGTTCCAAAATAAGTTAAGAGATAGGGTGCTTTGATCATTTATTAAGTGGATATATGAAAATCCCAATGCGACTATGGATGTTATTAAATGATAATTTCTTCAAGAATTTAAGTAACCCCAGACTAATCAGCAAGGGTTGGAAAAATTATTACATATTCATCAAAGAGAGGGACAGTCTGCTTGACAGTGTATGTAGAGATTCAAATATGCTATTAGTAGACTATCCTACCCCATTGATCCTCACCATTAGAGGGACTACTTTATTAAGGTTTTGTTATCGATGACTAGAATTTCATTGTTGCAATAGAAGATCAACACACTACATAATGATTTGGAACATGTGCGCAGATTGAAGAAATTACAGATACCCTCAGGATTATAAGCTAGGTGCTCCTTCCACTGCCTGCTATTATGAGACTTTAGAATAAAATTGCCACTCTTACTGAGAAATTAAAGGATATTTCTCCTGCATGACTCATGAGATCTCAAGTCTGGTGCATGCACTGCCAAGTCAAAGGGAATCATGTCATGAAATTCGAATGGCTCAAGGGTCACGAAAATATAGTATTCCTATGGGACCACCTCCTCCACCACCACCACATAATCATAGAGTTGTGAAAATCTCTTTATCAATGCCTTACCAGGGTCCAACTCAATGTCAACAATGTGCAGTCGCGGAAGATGAAGGGCTAATGCGATGGACCAAGAATATTTGCATAAGGCATAGGATTTTAGAGCATTGTAGAGGGCGAGAATAGTTAATGAGTGGAGAGAAAGGAAGTTGGGAGAAACTAGGTGGAGAAGAAGAGTTTACAAAGAATAGCAGAAGAAATGATAAGTTCAGTTTCATGGAAGTCTAGCATGAATATTCCTAAATTGCAAGAAAAAGGAGAGAATGAGGATTCTCCTTCTGGCGAAATAGTAGATTCTAATGTAAGTGTTGTGGGAATTTTGGATGGGACCGGAAGACCCCACTCAGAATCAATAGGATTACATATGTCTGAGCCATATGTACAACCGATTATGATGTCTAGTGAGCATACTCCATTAGATGATGACATGCATTTTGTGATGAGGATACTCTTCTTTGAAGATGAGTATGTTCCTTCTTGTAACATCCTGCAACATAGCGGTACCAGTCCTTCTCTCCCTAACCTTCCCCTGGTAATGTATCAAAGCACTAGTCAATTCTTTTCTTATATAAGATTATAAAATTTCAAAATGTCTTTTTGAAATATAGTGCTGGTAATTCTAGTAGGGGAAGTAGTTCCAGTAGTGGTGTTTAGTCGATTTTAATTAATCACTTTCTGTTTGGTTCCAAGGGGTTTATATATGTTCATTCTGGATAATCAATCATGGATGGGAATATGGCTAGATGGCTTACCCAATACCAATAATTTTCTAGACAAGGTGGTGAATATGTTGAATATAATTGATATATGTGTGAGGTTGTTTGGAGGGCTCGAAAGACTCTTAACACCACCAAACTTATTGAGTTCCACACTACTTTAAGAGATAGGGAACTTCGATGATTTATTAAGTGGATTGCTAGAAATCCCAATGCCACTATGGATATTTTTAAATGATAATTTCTTCAAGAATTTAAGTTACCCCAGTCCAATTAGCAAGGCTTGGCAGAGTTATTAGATATTCGTCAAAGAGACGGAGAGTCAGCTTGGCAGTGTATGAAAATATTCAAAGATGCTATCGGTAAATCGTCCTACCCCATTGATCCTCATCATCAGAGGGATTTCTTTATTAAGGATTTGTTGTTGATGACTACAATTATGTTGTCACAATAGAATATCGACACACTGTAGGATGCTTTGGAACAAGAGATGAAGATTGAACCAATGGTGAGATATCCTTAGGATTATAAATTAGGTGTTAATTATGATGACCCTGCTATTATGGGACTTCATAATCAAATTTCCACCCTACTGATAAATTAAAGAATATTTCTCCTACGTGACCCATGATACGTCAAGTTTGGTGCATGCACTACGAAGTCGAAGGGCATCATGTCACAGAATGCTCGCGGCTTAGGGGTCAAGGATCATATAGCCTTCCTATGGGACCACCACCACATAATCGAAGAGTTGCATAAATATCTTTATAAATACCTTACTAGGGTCTAGCTTAATATCAGGCATCTCCCCCGCCACCCATTAAGGTATGTCTATGAATGAGCTATATGAAATTCTTAGGTCCTTTGGTCATCCACCTCGGTTGTGCTCCATTCTATAGAAGGATTCAAATGTACCCAACTATATATTTTATGAATTATGTGGATCATCCACACATGATATAGATCAATGTTGGTCTTTAGATGTGTTGGCTAATTTTCTAGATCATATAACTTTCCAAGTTAATGAGTCCTTGCGAAGTTGAGGAGGAGGAGACTCTAGGGGAGGGAGGACAGGAAAAAGGGGTCCAATCAGGTGCTATAACCATGACTGCGAAGGTCATGTCATGAGGTAATATCCAATGCTAAGAAGACCTTGGTGTTCATATTTTCGAGTGAATGCATGCTATAGAAGATTTTCCAGAGCTTATTACCTGCTAGGAAGAGTGCAATCTGATCAAGGGAGTCAATCTAATTAATGTTGAACCATGAGAATCAGAACTAGTTGTGCAGCTGTATATTGACATTGTGACCAGAGGAGGAAAAAGAACTAGGGCTAATGCTTAATGTTTTTAGAAACCAACTATCATAAGGCAAGTTCCATCAAAATTACCTTATGATTCTAATCAGCATAAGGAATATTATTGAGATGCAACTGACTTATTCTAGATATTAGTTTCTTCTCAAGGTCCCTGAGTTGAACATCAAGAACGAGTACGTAAAAAAAGTTGCAAAACATCACAAGACATATCCTGACCAATATTAGACTAGCTTAGATTATATCTATAGATTATGAATGATGAGAAACTTACTGGTCAGTTGCGTAGGAAATTAAAAAATATTGTGAAGGATGACCCATTTTTAGAAGAAATTATTTCTCCTAATATTCCTAAAAGGCATTTCAAGCGGGTTTAGCGAAACAAGAAGAGAACAAGAAGAGAATTTGTGTTGATGCTCATATTTTTGGTTATTAGATCAAGGGATCTATGTTGGATCTCATCTCAGATGTCAACATTTTACCAAGAAATCCGTGGGAAGCACTTGGGAAACCCCGATTAGTCTTTTCACCAATTCAACTGCGGATGGAAAATAAATATTGTATTCTATCTATTGGGAGATTAGAGGACGTTTAGGTTGATATTGTAGCTCTTAAGACTTATGCATATTTCAAATTCATAGTAATCATGAGTGACAAATATCCATACCCCACTTTATTGGGAATTGATGGGTGTTTGAAAATTATGCAGTTATTGATCTCAAATGGGAAACTATGACTTTTGAGGTTGATGGAGTTCATATCATACACCGTTGGATCCATATAAAGGCCCAAGATTTACCAAAACTGTAGATGATGTTGAACAACCCAATTTATTAGATGAGCTCGTAACCTCACTGTTGGGAAAAGGGAAGATTACATTAACTCGACAACTACTAGATCTATCAGTTATAGAAGTGTTCAAAGTATAGAGGTAGGATTAGATGTTGCGATGGACAATTGGTAGCAAGGAGGTCACAAACTTCATTCATGACATTGTTCAACTATCAAATGCCTTCCCTGGATCAGTACTGAGGTACACAATTATTGTATTTTTAATGGTATTGAACTTGTTGTGAATTTTATTTAAGAAGTTGATTCCAAAATAGAATAATGTAAAAAGATCTCTCTAATGAATTTTTCCTTGCAAACAACTCCTGCAAGATGGCGGGTAGCCCATTGTGACCAATTTCATGATTGGGATACTGTCAAAACTCCTACGATACATAGATTCTCTACTCGAGTGAATACTTTCAATAAGATTCTTATTTATGATGGGTGTACTAGCCCACAAAAGCATGTACACAATTGTTGTTCCATCTGGGCAACTACTAATTTACCAGTTGTGATGTGGATGCATCTATTTATTCATGCATTGGGAATTATTTTGAGAGACTTGTACTTAAAGGAGGAGTCGAAGAGACAAACAACGTATTTGGAATATAATGATTGATCAATTTTGCAAAGATTTTCATTTTTTGATATTGATGCAAATATCATTGAAGCTTTAAAAGCTATTAAAATATTGTTATTCCCATTCGAATACACTCTTGTGAAATGCAATAGATATGGATAATTTGCACATTAATATGATTTAGGATTCCATGAAGTAGAAGCTTGCAAGAAAATTAATAAAGAAACTCACAATGATTTGGACAAATTAAGGCACTTGTCTTTTAGAGAATATGAAGGGGAGAGAGAGATAAAGGAAGAACCTATCATGGATGCACCACATTTGCAGTAGATAAAACTAGAAAAGCTAAATATTGAGACCGAAGAGAAATCGAAACTTTCTTCCGTTGGTGATTATTGGGACGAGCAGACTACCAAAGAAGTTTTCGATCTTCTCAAGGAATATGAAAATTTATTCCCTGCTTTAATTTCTAAATTAAAAGGCATTAAAGGAGATCTGGGGGAGATGAAGATAAATTTGAAGCTAGATGCAAAATAGGTTAAGCATCAACCTTATAGATTAAATCCAAGGGTCAAAGAAAAGGTTAAAAGGAGATTGACAGGATGTTGGTTGTAGGACTTATATTCCCAGTTGATGTGGCCAAATGGATAAGTCTAATTGTCATCCAAGATAAGAAACATTTCATGGAAATTTGGGTGTGTGTTGATTCCGAGAGCCTTAACAATGATTTTGTACATGATTCATTCCCCATTCCTTTCAGTGATGAAGTTTTGGACAATTTTGCAAGTAATGAGGCTTATTATTTCACTAATGGATTTTCTGGTTACCATCAAGTTAGGATTGCAAAAGAAGACAAGAAGAAAAATACATTCACCACTGAATGGGGTTCTTATGCTTATAATGTCTTTCCATTTGGATTAAAGAATGCTCCTGTCATCTTCTCACGAATTGTGATAAATACCTTCCAAGAGTATATTAAAACGTTTCTTGAGTTTTACATGGATTATTGGACAAATTACATCCTACTAAAGAAACATTCTAGTTTGTTATGAGTTATGTTGGATACACTCAGGAAACTTTGAATCTCTTTGAATTTGAAGAAATTATTTTTTGTTGTCCCCTTTGGAACTTTATTGGGTCACATAGTGTGAAAAGAAGGAGCACATGTCGAACTTTCCAAAGTTGTAGTAATATTGAATATGCCACCACCAACTACTATGAAGCAGTTGTGGTTGACTCTAGGACACACCAGATATTATCGCATGTTCATCTTAAACTATGAGCTATAAACTGCACCTTTGGAGAAGCTTTTAAAGAAATTTGAAAGGTTTGTTTGGTGTGATGAATGTGATTCTACATTTGGCACTCTCAATTAGATACTCACAAGTGCACCCATTTTGGTTTATCCCAATTGGAATAAATAATTCCATGTTAATATAGATGCATCTTGGATTGCATTAGGGACTATCTTGATGGAACCAAGAGAAGGAATTTTGGATCATCCCATTTATTTTTCTAGTAGGAAGCCTTCTACTGTAGAAAAAAATTACACAACTACAAAAAGGGGCACTCTTGCTATGGTGTACTCACTGTAGAAGTTCCACCATTATCTGTTGGGCGGTCCATTTAAATTTTTCATAGACTATTCAACTTTGAGGTACTTAATTAGTAAACTTGTGCTCGAAGGGAGAATTTTCTATTGCCTTCTGCTATTTCATGATTTTTCTTTTGAAGTCATTGTCAAGCCAAGAAAATCAAATGTTGGTACAGATCATATATCTCATCTTGAATAAGGGGAATCCATAGGTTTAGTTGACGATTAATTTCCTGATTCACACTTATTTTGAATTGAAGAATTTCCTTATTGCCTCGAAGATATTGTGTTATTTCTCACAATAGGTCAATGTCATTATGACTATACTTCCACTTAGAAGCGCAATATGGTATTTTGCACCACCGACTATCAATTGATTACAGGACAGTTATATAAAATGGGGCTCTATCATATTCTAATAAGATGTGTATTGGATGATGAGAGGGCCAATGTTATTTGGGAATGTCATGTTGGCGTTGCAGGCAACCATGTTGGAGGAAAATATACTATTCGGAATGTCTTACAAGCTGGATTATGGTGGCCAACCTTATTCAGGAATGCCAAATAATATGAAAATAAGTGTGATGTTTTCCAATGGGTTGGTCGACCATCTTGATGGGATGAGCTACCTCTATAACCAGTTCGGGCACTTGAAGCATTCAAAAAATGGGCAGTTGATTTTATTGGACCTATCAACCCACATGCTTGCCATTCCCATGCAAGATATATCATTACTGCAACAAATTACCTAACACATTGGGTAGATATATATCTTGTTAAAGATTCCACCACTGATACTGCTGCGCCATTCATTTTTGAGAACATAGTCACTAGATTTGGATGTCCCATAAGCCTTACCAGTGATCAAGGTTCTCACTTTATTAATGAGACAGTTCGGACGTTGTTGTAGATATTCATGATTCTGGAGCTGCCAAACTTTCTCAAGTGGATGTTATCTTTTTTCCTGGATGGGTGAATGCCACATGCCTAAAGCCCTACTTTGGCTCATAAGCTTTGTTTTATTAGGTACTCTCTCAAAAGGGAGTATTAGTTAGGTTACTAGGACAGTTGCATCATTTTTTTTAGTTAGAGTTTGTTCCTTTTGTCAATTGCATCAATTTTAGTCAGATTCAGTCTCTTTTTTCTTATCATGTCAATAAAACCCTTTTAGTTTCAACCCACCACCAATAATTGTGGTCGGGGAGGTTTTGTTGAGTCCTATCTTGTCATTTACCATTAATACCTTTCATTTTAGTCATTATGTCTAGTATTGCCATAGTCACTCCATGATCCGATTTGGTGGTATTTTTCTATAATTCATAATCTTGTTTGTCGGTCATTTAAGTAATCAGGGAAATTTGAGGGGTTTTTTTATAAATAATGAGGGATTTTAGGTCCGTAGCACATTTATGGGGTAGTTTTTCAGTCCTTTCAAACTTACCTCGCACATTTCTATATAACCCTCAATATTTTCCATTTGCATGCCATTCCACCTTTGTGCTTCTTGATTCTTTCATCCTATATTTTGTGTCGCCCCCTTCCAACTTCCCCTTTATTATCGCTCCCATGTTCATTTCGATTACAGTTGTCGCCTAACTACCATGGGTTGCCCATTTAAAATCGGCGTGTCCCTCTTTCCTATCAAATCTCCCATTTGTACCACTGATGATCTCCTCTGGAAGTATGGCAAAGCTACCTTGGTTGATAATAAGCTCTCAGACCATGTCCAATTCCCTTCCCTCCACATAGAATTTTTCATGGAACCTAATGTGAGACTTGGTGCCTGTTCTACTGTGAAAATTAAAACTGATTTTTGCCCATTGAAGCAATCATCTTTATTGATTTTGTGAGAATTACCTATTTTTGTACCATAGGAGAGGTCATGCAATGCATTAAGTTCTTATTCAATCGTCTTCATGGAGGCTTGTTGTGGCTAGATTAATAATATTTGATCCATGTCCAAGACATTCACATGCTCACAGGATTGTCTGCACATGGCTCTAATGTTGCTACTACATTCCAAAAGGTTTCAAAGAATAGCAAGAAATATGGTACACATGATAAGTCCCAACAATAGAAATATCTTGAAGATCATCATGCCATCCTTCAACCTTAAAACTATCCTTTGTCACATTAATTCACATTTTTGGTTATAATATGTTAGTAATAAGAGTAAAATGTGTTTGTCATAGTATGTAGCCTAATGTGGTTAAATTGCAGGAAAAAGAGGTATTTTGTAGGCATCTACTATGAAGGGGATTGATGGAGACAACCAAGGGAGAATATATGGGGTTTTTCCACCTCCTTAACTCCATAACTAGGCTTGGGATCACAACATCCTCTCTCATCGATTCAAGTTCATTGATAGTCGAGCAACGCCTAATACAAGTGAAGCTCAAGAGGGACCATAAGCACCATTTTCGAGATCAAGGAGGGAATCACTCCTATTTTCAAGGGAGCTACTATCAACTACCATTTTTCATAAATAAACAAGATGAAAAGATCACTAGGATTCAAAGTATTGATTCAGCTAGGTGTAGCTATTGAGCTTAGAGCTTGACATTGTCATTTTGAACTTTTATGTGATGTATGAGACTTTTACTTTATAATAATGAGAAGTTGGTTATTAAGCTGCATCTGAGGTAGTTTCAGAGGGATGAGACCCTTGGGTTTGGGTCCAACCCAAAGGTTTTTGTCCCTCTTTTGTACTTTCGTTTTATTCTTAGTTCCAAGCATTTCATAGCTTCCTTTCATTTCAATAGAGATTAAGTTATAAAAACCTATGATTGTAAGCTTCTACATCACCTCTCTTGTGGGAGAATGGTTGGAAGGATTCACAATCTTTATCCAAAAATATTGTGTTTATGATTTCTTGGAAATAGATGAATGTTAGTTGTTCTTCTTCACATTTTATTTCTTTAGCTTAGAAATAAGTTAAGTGATTAGATTAGTGTTATGTCATAAAATAGACGTTTCTCAAATTCAACTCATCTTTTCCATCATAGTTTATATCATTGTATTAATGATCAATGGACGTATGCATGTGGCTGTTTGTAGGGTTATTTTGATTTACAGGGGAGGGCACCTATTTCACCTCCATATTGGACACCTCCATCTTCTCTTTCCATTCCTCAATTTTGTCCCAAAATTTGGTTCCCACAGTCAATGTTCTTAGTAAATTTAGGACACTATGAGCATTCATCCTGGTGCAAGACAGACCTCTGAGAGGTCCTGTGCTTGGCTAGGAGGCTTAAACCAACCTTCCTTCACTCTCTCTAACCTCCATCCAACTCTTCACGCCCTCAAGGCATCGTCTCCACCCTAAAAAGACTCTCAGAACCCCTCCTATAGTAATACAGAACCTCTTGTGGCATCACTTGTAGCAGGCCTGTATCACCACTTTTATTTACTCGTTTTTCTCCCCACTTTAACCTTAACTATGTCAAGATGGATAATGAACCCAAGTTTTGATTTTATGATCAAGATAAGTTCCTAGACCACTCCACCCAATCCTTTTCCTCACTGCAAAACAAAGTAGAATTAGTGTTTTTCAATCACAAGCATGATGCAAGTTAGATTTCTGATTTTCAAGCAAGTGTGAAATAGGTAGATGATACATGTTGGTTTGATGAATTATGCAAGATAGAGTAGCTTTCCTTCTACAAGTAGATTATCCCTTTTCCTTCCATGAAATGATTAATTAGCATCTACAAGTTGAGTAAATGACACTTTCGCTTTCATATCTAGGACCAATTTTTTATTGTGCTTTCGTCAACAAACTTTCACTATAGTTTAGTAGGAGGAATGGTCTTTGAACACCTTGATATAATGTCATAATTGAGGGTGGAATGAGTAGAATATAACCTACTGTGCATATAGAACTATCACCTCTAAGTTTATATGAACCCGAGGTTAATAATTTGAGTTGAGGAGCACTTGGGGGTTGCAACATTCTTCGTGCAATACCAGGGCTCACCACCTTTTGGCGTCATTTCCGAGGAGGTGTCTAAGTATATTGTTTTTATGATTAAGAATTATTTTTTGCTTTTCATTGACTTTTTTGAAAGTGGAATTTTTTTCTTTTTTCTTCCATTCCTCATAGGAATAGGGATAATCAAGGAAAATTCTTGCAAAAAACCCCCACACCCCTAAGCAGTCAACCTTCACTCTTCTTTGGTGACTATGAACTTCCCTCTATGACTGTAGGGGAGTTAGAATACCCTCTAAGTGAGTGAAAAATTTTTTTTGAAGAACCTATTTGGGAAGAAGATAACCCATTTCACCTACCCAACCTATGGCTGAAAACAAGAACAATGAGGTTTTCCCCATCAGAGAAACCAATGGATAGACTAGAATGAAGAATATAAGCCATGTTTCCCTTCCACACTTCCATGGCATAAACTATGAGGATCCTGACACCTTTATATTTGAATTTTCTATTGTTTGTAGGACCTACGACTATGCCTCTGATGAGAAGAAGCTAAAGTTGTTCCCCTCTACCCTTAAAGATGTAGCCTTAAGCTGGTTTATGGGTCTTCCTAGGGGTAGCATCATTACCTGGGCCCAAATATAATTGCCCTTCAATAACAAGTATAGGGACTACTATAGATACAAATAAACCAATGAAGAAACCTTTCAGGATGACCCTTGGACCGGGTGAATACCTAGAGGACTATGAGGAGAGATTTCAACTCGGTTATAGGAGGGCCAACTGTACCATTGATCTTGAGTCACTCAATGTAGTTATTCTATGAGGGATCATGTGTTATAGCACCATTTTAAACTTTTGGTAGATCTGATGCTCTAGTTATGGCCTAGGGCAACCCTTCCTTTCCAAACTTGGTCCAAAATATAAAAAACAATTTTTTATTTCCTATATGCTACTTTTCCCTGTGTTAAAAGCATGTACACACGGGTAAGCATATACCCAACCTGTGTATATGTGTTAAAACACTTAAAAATAATAAATCTCCTTAATTTCAAGAGGAGTTTACGAATTTTACCTGTTACTCACCTACTATAGCCCATGGCCCAACTATTTCCCAATTGAAAAGAAAAGAAAAATATTTGGAGAAGTAGAAATAAACCTCCATGGGAAGGCCTAAAGGGGAGAAGAGATGAGATATTGATATTATAGTTGATTGATCCCTGATCGAGTCTGACGAAATCCCTATGCCTCCTGCACTCCCCAAGCTTTAGGAAACTCTTGTTTCCTCTTTTGAGATATCCTTGATCCCTCTTGTGATATCCTTGTGTATGTTGATGGAGGAATATTGTTGAGGTCGGGACATGACAGATCCGGAGGAAGGTTCCACTTGGAGTTGGAGGAAGACTCAGGTTGTATTTTTCCATATTTCTTGTAGCTTACATCAATAAAGAAATGTTGTTATGTTCCTGATATTTATCGTGTTTATGCATTGATACATGTTGTGATTTGTTTATAAATATTATATTAATGTATAATTGTTCATTTTCTTATATGATCTAATGTATATATCATGAATATGCTTTATGTTACTGTTGTTGTATATGCTTTTCTTGGATAATTTATAGGTTTCAAAGGCATTAGAGGAAGCAAAGGGTTTGAACCCTGTAGGATCTACCCAAACGTAGGACCTCCGGGTAAGGTCACTTCTTCCCAATTCAGTAGTATAAGCATTTAGATTGTTTTTCTGAGCATTTCTTGCTGTTGTTTTTCCTCCACTCTGTTGGGGTTTTCAACCCAAGACCCTAGGGTGTTAACACCCGCAATAGAATTAGTGACTCCGCTATGGATAACATTCTTGTTATTCCTAGTTTGGGTTGTTTTTTCTTGGTCAGGGTTTGTTTTCTTGATTGCTTGCTTTTACAATGTTTTTTTACTTATTAGCTTCCCAGGCATCAAGTCTGATCTTCTCGATCAGGTCTTGATTTTTTTTCTTGATTGAGTCTTTTATATGATTTTTTTCCCGGAGTATAGTCACATATACACGCTAGTTTCCTCAAACAGACTCGCATATATGAGAGTTTCTTCTGTTAGAAAAACATGTCCATGCCTTTGTGTCTTTACACAGTTGCGTACACAAATTTTTGAATTGTTTTTTCAAATATTTTTTCCCAGTTAGGTCTGTTGCCTGGTGAATTATGTTGTTTTCTAGTCATGCTCTGTCTGAACAACTCTATTCTCTTGCAAGCTTTCTTTTTCAAATATCCATCTCATTGAAAAGCCTAGTTGGCCTAGGATTTCTTGTTGAGCAAGATTTTTTTTTGTGTCTAGGGTTCAAGGCTTCAGTCTGAAGTTCTTGGATATTCTGGTTTTCCAGGAAAAGAAATTGATTTCGATTTCGTTTGTAACCTAGATTTCAAGTTTCCTTACTTTTCTTTTCCTTTTGATTGACCTTGTTGCTTTTTGTGCCTTTTGAGTGTCTCTTTGGAAATTTTGAAAGTTTTTCTTTCTTGACATTTTGTCAATTTGCTAAAGTATTTTACTACTGTTACAGTCATTTTGTGCGAGTTGATAGTCCTTGTTTGAAGTTTCATTTATTAATGAGCTTTATAGCTTGCAAGGTATAAGGACTTCTTGTTCTTGTTTCTTGATCTTTGGAATTTAGTAGTTCTTTTCTTTTCTCAAAAGTTTATTTAGTTTCCTTAAAAGAAAAAAGATAAAAAATTTCTTTTGCTTTTCTTTTTTCCAAGCTTTTGGATTTTGGTTTCTTTTGTTTTGTTTGTTGAGCAATTGTGATGTTTTTCAATTTGTTTTGCTTGCCTTTGAGGGAAATTTGTTTTCAAAAATTTTTCCCTCTTCCTTATCAATTTGCCTTATTGACTCTATAAAGAAACACATGTTCTTATAGTATGAGTGTTTTTAGGATCTTGCATCCTCATTTAAATTTGCATTAGTTTAGTTTTCATCATAAGAATTCTTAGTCTTTTTAGATTTTGAGTGTGTGCAGAGTGTTTCAGAAAAGAAAAAAAAAAAATTGCTTATATAAGTTTTTCGTAGAACCCAAGTAGAAATCCCTCTTCATCGAAAGAAAATAACTACATGCATATAGTTAGGTTTCTATTGGTTTCTTTTGCATCATAAACATCATCAGTTTCACTCTCATAATACCCTTGACTTAAAGAACAACACTCTAAAATCAAGCAATTTAATAAAATGAACTAGAACTTTATATTTTTGTCATTAACAAACACCAACAAGTTTAATTTCATTAGGGCCTTGGAACAGGTGAGTGGAGAGTTAACTCTCGAAGGCCACTCAAATTATCAAACATAGAAGTTGAATAACGAGTGAAATCCAATATCGTTAGAAAGAACGGGAAAGCTCTGTGACTTGGAGTTAAGCACGAGGGAGAGTCAAGACAAGGATGAGAGATACCCCCTCTCCTACTTGTTGGATCCCGCCTCATGACTCTTCCACCCGACTTTTGATACGAATTGGTGCCCATAGTTTCCTTTCCTAGGGATCTCATAGGTGGCTACGGAGGGGAATCCCGTGGCACCTGAGGCAGAAGTTGCATCACATTATTCAGTACTTCTGGACGGTACCCTTATGAAGCTTGGTTGCTTGCACCGACAAAGGTTGTTATCTAGAGGTCAGTGTAACTGCTTCTGATACCTTCGCTAGTAGGCATGGGGCGTCATTACCCAAGACTATTTTCGGAAGGCCCTTGATTTTTGCTTTCTTGTATTTTGGTGTCCGGTCCTAATCATCCGAAGCGGAAATACTTGGAAGTAGTTTGAATTTTTGTATCTTTAGGGATTTTTTAGAGAGTGCTCTTTGCTCCTAGTTGGCCAAGATTTACAAATTTTTTGAGTCTTTAATTAGATTTCTTAAAAATAATTCAAAGTGGCTAATCGACGGTTCGTCGTTCTAGGAGACTTCATGGGATTTCACCTACAAGTCCTGAACCTTCTCCTCGAAGGTGTGGAGCAATTCTTCCACTGGTTTTCAATCAATGGCATTAGACATATCAGAGATTGATCCTTTGGTTGGAGTTACAAATTCACAAGATAGACTTGGTACAAGTAGAGAGTTGGAGAGGAACACTCCAATTCATTCTAGAGTCCTCTTCCAGTCAGAAGATGTTATTGAGGTCAAAGAGCTTCTATAGTCTATTTCAACTCCTAATTATCCTCTTCCTCCTGATCACCCAGATGTTTTATTAGACGTCAGGACTTTGACCAAAAGGCCTTCAAGCCTAGGTTTATATCAATCTCTTCCTTCGATGACCACTACTGGAAGCATGGCACCCACCATGAGTGCTACGAGTATGCAAACTCCTAGATCTGTACAAGGAGGAGGAAGGATTTCTATACCTTCTTTTACTCCTAGAACGTCTATATTTGAATTTACTTCCTTTCAATCTTTGAGTAGAAGTACTCAAGATACTCAAGATTTTGCCTCTGGCATTGGCTTTTTCCCTTTTGGAATGTTGACTAGCGTGATTCCTTCAGTTCTATTAAGTATTCCATTGGCTTCCTCCACATCCATGGCTTCCATGGCAAGTGGATCAGCTTCTTTTCAGGGTTTCCTATTTAGGGTGGTCATATACCACATTCCAACCCATATTTGGGATCAATACCTTTTCTCTCAATGAGTCAATGTTATAATCCTTTTCAAGGTTGGACTAACCCTGCAGTTAGTGGGCTTGCAGCCAAGAATCAATCTTATTTCGGCCAACCGGGGAATATGTTGTATTCTTCTATCAGTTCATTCCAGAACTTTTCTCCCTATGTTAATGCATGGAACCCTTACCAAGGGCTCTCTGTGCCTTTTAACACCTCTCTAGGGGGAAATTTTACGGGCTATGGAAATTTTTTGGCAAGAGTTGGTCAAACACTGGTTTTTTTTGTACCACAAGGAGCTCCTTATGGTTCATTTGGGTCTACGAGTTACTTAGGAAACCTAGTGCCTTCAAAAATCTAGGGAATTCTTTTCAGAACATTGGGAATTCCACCCACACCAAGTGGAATCCTCAGGGTCCTCTGTGACTACCTTTCCCGGCAATGTTAAACTTTGCAGATCTTTCCAAATTGAATAATGATCTGATTAGATATAACTCAACTTGGCCTCCGGTCCCAACCAAAATTCCCTCATATATAACTAAATTTGAAGGGAAAATTGGTGAATATCTGGGTGACAATGTAACCACTTTCCACTTATGGTGTTCATAAAACTCCCTGATAGATTATTCAATCAGGTTGAGATTATTCCAATGTACCCTAACTGGAAATGTGGCTAAGTGGTACATTTAACTTCCAGGGGGCACCTTCACTTCTTTCGGTGATTTGGCTACCATCGTTTTGAACGATTTTCAGTTTCCTATCCGCTATGATGCTGGAACTGAGCTTTTGACTAATTTTCACTAGGATCAGGCAACCCACATTTCGAATCACATCCAAGAATGGAGGAGAAGGAAGAGGCTCATTAAATCCGATATTCCACAATAATTCCATCTTGAACGGTTTCTTAATTCTTTACAAGCCAAGATCTCTAATGATGTGTCGCTCTCGAGTGTGTTCACCGAAGAACAAGCCATTTTTAGGGCCCAGCAGTTAGAACTTATATATTCTCAATTTCGAGATCTTCAAAAAATTCTACCAGATGGTCCTAGGTCCAAGGTTGATATAGCCAAGTCGACCCCAGGTCCCCATGCCAGCGAGTTAGTTGGATCAATCGATGCTAACATGACTAACCTGTTGAATCAATTACATAGTTGTCTTTACAAACTGCTTCTTCTATGCATGCATCGTCGTCAACACCTATGCCTTCTCAACCTATGTCTATAAATGCCATTCAAAATTCTAACCCTAAAGGAAACCAACAATCTGATGGGAAGAAGAAAGGATGATGGAAGAAAAAGAACCAGGATGGGAAGGGAAATGCAAACAAGCCCGACAATGATGCCTTAGGGGGTAGAAAGGAGTCTAAGAAAAAATTAAAATTTTGATGCAAGTTATGAAATGGAGATCATTTGACTCATCTTTGCCCTAAGATCCAAGATGCTTAGCACTTGTTAGTTCAACAGGGGTATTCTAGCTCCCAGGCTGTCCTCACTAACCCTTTTCCTGAAGGGCAACAATTACTTGCTGGTGTGGACTCTAGTACTGGCACCCCTGCAGGGGGCAACCAAGAAGGGAATAATACATCAAATGTCTACATGATGAGTTCACATATCAAAGTTTCCATGCAATCATGTGATTATGGTGAATCAAAGTCATCTAAAGCTAAGTCTGCTTCTGATGTTTCAGAGCCACTCTGTATAGAGAGGCCCTCTGTTGAGTCTATATCTCAGATGTAGAAAGGCTCTGCAAAACGCTCTACCATTAACCCTAATGCTAGGGTGGCCTAGAACTACTCGATTATAGAAGATCTGTCTCAAAGTCCTTGTGCTATGTCAGCATTAGAGGTACTCCATTTGTGCCCCACATAAAGGAGTGCATTACTCACTGCGATCAGAGCAATTGATCCAAAAAATTCACTTGTGATTACATTTCATATGTCAAACATCATGAAGAGACTCCTGCATCATATGGCTTTCCAGATAGATTATACATATCGAAAGACAAATATCTTTCAAACTGTTATCGATCAGGGAGATTCCACATGTGTAATGTCCATGTCATGTTGGAAGCCTATTGGATCGCCTCAAGCTATTCCTTCACCAACTTTGTTGACAACATTTGATGGTCGTTATCATAGGCCACACGAGATTATTCCAGCCTTTCCCATCTGTGTTGGGGAGAAGGTGGTAAATATTGAAGTAGAAATAGTCGATGTGATTGTGGATTAAAACCTTCTTTTAGGAAGGAATTGGATTTATGAGATGGATTCCATTGTATCATCATTATTTCGCATCCTTTGCTTTCCCCATGAAGGGAGAATTGTAAAGGTTGATCAAATGGATTATTATTCGGGTGACTCCATGCATCTTCTGAGTCTATTGTTCCATTAGTGGACAATCAAAAATAGCCTATAGAGAATTTAGGAGTTGGAATGTACTCTTTCTTAATGGGTATTTCTGATCTTCCTTATCCTATAGCTAGAATTAATGCTATTTCATTCTCCAAGGGACCTTCTTGAAGAGAGTTCTTTAGAACTCATTATTTTTCGGACCCTTAGCCTTTACCCTCATCTACCACCACATTAGATGAAGGGTAGGTAGGCGAAATGGCATGTCCTATGTCTACAACAGAAATTACTTATCATTCTATTGTTAACTATGCAGACTCCGATCCTACTCCTTTTTCACCAGAGGAGCTGGATGGAGATGTGGCTTCGGCCTGGACCCTCAATTTGACTTTTACTCAATATTTCTTAGATATTGTCTTACCATCTAAAGAAGAAATTATAGAATCAATGATGGGTGTTGATATACCTTGGGATGATTTGCATCACCATTCGTATTTCCTCCCTCATTTGGGGGAAGTTGAGTCAAGTTTGTCCAGTTCGTCTACTAGGGATGTTCATGCAGGTTTAAACCCTTTGGCCCCAACACAGTTTTTTTCTAAAGGTAACATGTATGTTATCTCACAAAATGTACCGGTGAACATCTCTGGGAATCCCAACATCATTGAAAATTTCTTCTTTGGAGTTGATTGTTTCCCTGAAGAAATTTAAACTTATATCAATCTCTTCAAAGAGTTTCGTGATGTGTTCACACGGTATTATGAGGAAATGCCTGGAATAGATCCATCTATATTCCAACGTGAGATCAAGATGTACGAAAATGCTAAACCTATTCGTCAAAAACTTTGATCTATCAATCCTATAAAAGTAGCAACTATCAAAGCTGAAGTCGAGAAGCTACTTAAGGTGGGTTTCATATACCTCGTTCCTTTAACTGAGTGGGTCTCTAATCTAGTCCCTATAGACAAAAAGCAAGGAACGATTCAAGTATGTATTGACTTTAGGGACCTAAATAAGGCTTGTCCTAAGGAAAATTACCCCACATCCTTTATTGATCAAATCATTGATGAATGTGCGGGTAATGAGATTTTTTCGTTTATGGACAGATTCTCTGCTTATAATCAAATTACTATCCATCTAGAAGATCAGCACAAGACAACTTTTATTTGTCCCTGGGTAGGTTTGTGTACAAAAAGATGCCTTTTGGCCTCAAAAGTACTAGAGCTAATTTTCAGTGGGCCATGTCTTATCCTTTTCATGATATCAAGCACATTATCAAAGCATATCTGGGTGATTTAGCTGCTCGTTCTCGAAAGAGAATTGATCATCCTAAGCATCTTCAGTTGATTTTTAAGTGATGTTGTTTTTACAAAATTCGGTTGAATCTAAATAAGTGCGTATTTGCATTCACATCCTATTGGTTGTTGGGATTCATCATGTCAACAAAGGGGATTTGTGTAGATCCCTTCAAGTTTGAGGCAATACTTCAGCTTCCTCCCCCATTGTCCATAAGTCAACTTCAGAGTCTCCAAGGAAGAGAAAACTTCTTGAGGATATTTATAGCCAATTATGCCGAGATCACAAAAGAATTTATGTGTTTTCTTAAGAAAGGGGTTCCATTTTTATGGGATGCTTTCATGCAACGATATTTTGATGCTTTGAAAAAGGCATTAACCTCTGCTCCTTTGTTGATTCAACCTAATTATAGCAAATATTTCCTCTTATATCTCGATGCAGTAGAATCAACTATTGGTATGGTCATGGTTTAGGAAGATGATGCCTTGTGTGAGCATGTAATTTACTATCTGAGCTGAGGCTTGTTCGGTCCTAAAACGTGCTATTCTCTTGTTGAGAAATTAGCTTTGGCAGCTATGCATGCTGTCCAACGACTTTGACATTATATTATGCTTCAATTTTTTTTTTCTTAGCAGCCATCAACCCATTTTAGTTTGTTCTCAATAGGTGAGTGATTGGGGGCAAGCATAATAGATGGATTGTCATTTTACAAGAATTCTACCTCGAATTCATGTCAGATAAATCTAAGAAATATTTAGTATTTTCAGAGTTGATCTCAGAGCTTCCTTGTGAGGAAGAAATCATTCACAAAGAAAATTTTCCTATTGAACATCTATTTCATATTTCCTCGCAAGATCCTTGGTATGGAGATATCATTATATATCTCCAAACTTCAAACTTTCCACCCGCTTTTTCTAAGGATGAGCGTAGAAAATTGTGTCACCTCACTAAAAATTATATTACTATAGGTGAGACTTTATATCGTCACGGGATTGATTCAATCCTTAAACATTGTTTAACCTTGGAATAAGCCAAGCCAGTGCTTAATGATTTCCACAGTGGAGCTTGTGGTGGTCATCTATCTGGGCTTGCTACAACCCAAAAAAAATTACGAACAAGCTACTTTTGGCCTTCGATCTTCAAATATTGTATTGAAGCGGTCAAAAGATGCCATCTTTGTTAGGTTTATACTCGGAAAATGTGTGCACATCTAGCTTTACTTTTCCCTGTGATCATTGTCGGTCCTTTCACAAAGTCGGGCATTGATTTTACTACTTATAATCCACCTTTGCCAGGAAATCAAAAGTATATCATCGTGGTCATAGACTACTTTACTAAGTGGGTTGAAGTCATGCCTACTTTTAAGAATGATAGTGAAACAATGGCCTTGTTTCTCTTCAATCAAGTTATTTCCTGGTTCGATATTCCTAAAGAGATTGTCACTGACCATGGCAGTCATTTCCAAAATCAACTGATGTCTAAATTGTCTCTCAAGTTGGGTTGCCGGCAGAAGCATTCATCTCTGTATTATCCTCAGGAAAATGGGCAGGTTGAAGTCATGAAAAAATCCCTTAAACTCATCCTGCAAAGGATGATTAACAAAGCTAGATCCAATTGGCACATCATGTTATATCTAGCACTTTGGGCATATCAAACGTTAGTTAAGACTGCCACTGGTTTTACTCCCTTTCAACTAGTTTACGAGTTGGAATCTATTTTTCCTGTAGAATGTGAAATTCCTTCTCTTAAACTGGTTGTTGAACTTCTTCCTGAGACTTCTAGTCTCGAGGAATGCCTCGTTCATTTGGAGCATCATGGTGAGAAGCATTGAGATGCTGCCACAATAAATGAAGCCCATAAAAAGAGGGTAAGAAATCAATACGATAAACTTGTCCATCCTAGAAATTGTCTTGGTCTACGATCAAGACAAAGATGCCTTGGGGGCAAGAAAGTTTAAGTCTATGTGGTATGGTCCCTTTATTGTCAAGTGAATTTTAAAAAATGGATCTTATGAATTGATTGACTTTGAAAGAAACAAGTTGGTGGAGCCCAGAAATGGGTCCTACCTTAAGAATTACTTTTCTTAGGCTTCGGCTAAGCATTTACTTGTTTGTATATATTGTATGATTGTACATATCTATCTACTGGTTTTAGTGATGTCGACATTTTTGATCTTCTTTGGCAGGTATTGATGGATGATTTGATATATCTAGGGATTGTCGATGGTGCCAATAGACACACCTAGAACCTTGCTTTCGCGGCTAGGGTGATTTATTATCCATCTAGCCAGTTGATGGTTTTGAGAGGAGTATGTATCGTCCTGCTTCGAATAATATTGCCGAATATACCACTGTTATTAATTTACTATCTGAAGCAATATCTCTTGATATTGATTTGTTAGTAGTTTATTTGGATTCACAGTTGGTGGTATCTCAACTGAATAACATCTATGAGGTACAAGATCCCTGTTTGTATCACCAATTTCTTAGAGTGCGCTTATTGCAAAGATCACTTGTTTACATCACATTTGTTCACATTCCACGATCAGAAAATTCCTTAGTAGATTCTATTGCTAATCAAACATTGCATTGACATATAAATCATTCATCACATTAAAAAATAAAAAATAATCAAAGTATCATCTGTATATATGATCATCATAAAATCATTTGTATATAGACAGAGTGTTTGTCTCCAAAATAATGTACAAAAATTAGGACAAAATGCCCTACAAAATTTTGGCTTATGCCCATCATCATGCCTAATCACAAAAATATCTAATCATCTATCTAACGATCCTGCTCAGGATAAGCAGCAAGAAAGAAAACGATGTCATTAGCCACACTCTAAAATAGTCGCACCCAGTCCTGTGGTACTCTCACCACACGCCACTGCATCTCCTCTGGTAGGTCCTCTATGGCCACCATGGGCACCTAGTGAGTCAATCTCACCAAGTTTCTTTGGACTGCATGGAGGACTCTCTCAGTCTCAGCTGCATCCCCTTCAACATCTCTTCCACGACGTCCATGTTGAGGAAATCCATCAGGTCTCACTGCTCCCACATCTGAAACATGATCAATAAATTTTGTAAGTGTCTTGTCTCATAAAAAAGATTTTTAATTCATTTATATTGAAAATCCAAAAAATATTAAAATTAAAAAATTAAAAAATCATTCATACCTATGGCACCCATGCTACATATAGTGGCAATACTAGATCTGGATCTCCTTGGAAATCCATTCTAGCATACGAGTAGTCTTTGACTGCAATGACCTATTGATCCCACCAAAGGAAAAACTCGTTATCAAAAGTCGTCCTAGGGACCTCACTGCCCCTATTCATTTCATCAACTAAGCCCACCTACCCATCCGTGGATCTCTTGGGCTACTGATGGTATATAATAACTTGGGACGAAGCTCAGGTACTCTCTCAAAAAAGAATGAACATAAGATAGTTTCATATCCGAAATTATTCGTCTAACCCTTCTGAATGGAAGTGAGTTGTTTCTCCATGTTGGTCAGCAACATGGAAAATTTTATGGGCTAATATTCACAAGTGGGCTAATTTTCCATGATTTTTCCAAAAAAATGATTCGCTAATTTCCATTTTTTAGAAAGATGATTCGCCCAAATTTTATAATACAAAATTATTTTATCTTAAAAATTGAAAAAATTATATAGAAAGTATATATAAAATCATTATAAATTTGAATAATCTTAAAAATACATTAATAAACATTTTATAATTTGCATATTAGGGACTAGTGCGTTTCACCAATGTTTTTAGACTTCAAGATAATTTTTCATCCTTAAAATTTTCCGTAGTTGGTAGAGGTGTACACCAATCAAAGACAGTAGTGAGGAAATCCACTGCTAGGTTCATGGAAACACGTGAATCCTGATGTAAAGCAGCAGAACCATTTACCCTGGCTATGGTAAAGAGTAGGATTTTCATTAATAAACTCTCTACATACTTGATTGGAATCTGACTTCCAACCATTTCATGGTTGCTAGGATAGTATATGCAGATGTAGTCTTCTACACTGAGACTACTTCTTGTCCTGCTAGTTGAGTGCACTCTCTCCCCCCTTCAGGAAAGACCTATAATGAAATAAATATCTTCTACCTCGATCCTTAGGGGAATTTGATCAATCATGAATGCATCATCTTCTGCACTCCAGTAGTGAATCAAAAACTCAAGCAATTGAGTATTCACCTTCATGTTTGGCATTTTGAAGAATTTTAACAAACCACATCCTCTCAAAGAATCTAAGGCGTTTTGATCCTCCATCACTTGGTTATCAATGGCACTGTGCTCTCTTTCACGCCAGGTAATTTTCATCATGCCAAAAAAAGATATTTCATATCATTAAATCAATGTTTGAATTTTTTTACTCTCGCACATCCAGGTTCATTTTTTACACAGTCACGTGTAGGGCCTTCATATATGTGAGTTTCTTGTATCCAACCTGCATGTACACAGAGTTGGAATTTTTAACATAATTTCTTACAGTCAAATTTATGAAAAAACATCTAGAAAGCATAAAAAGTTATCAAAAGCATGATTAAAGGGTTACCTAGAAGATTTGAAGCAATTTGAATGGTTGAATTTGATGGAGGAAGTTTGTTTGAGCTTTTCTCCACAACTCCTTGCTCAAAACACAAATGGAAAAAATGTGAATCCAAAAGTCCTTATATAGGTTGAAAAATGAAAATTATTTTTTCTAAAGTTCATTTTTATTTCATGGACTTTTTGACCTTTTCGCTTGAAGTGTTGGAAATGGATTGTTTTTACATGATATTTTGGAGGCGTTTTTGAGAAATTGCTTCAGTCCCATGACCACAGACCTGTCATGGCAGGTATTTCTTTCTTACTGGCATATAGGTTAGGGAATATCACTTTCCGCTCCATTTTGCATACTAGCCTCCATACGTTGATATTTTTTCCATAGGGTCGACCCCATCATGTCTTCATTCACAAACCATTTTCACTCACTAACTTTTAAAATCATGACGTGATGGTAGAGCCAACCTTTACATGGGCATCTTAGTTAGATCATCGCTGACATATGTTGCCCATGCTACTATATTGAGTAGGCTCAGAGTCCTCTTTAGTCCCGCCACGACTTGTGCGTTGGAGACTCAATCTTGTTCTTCTTTGCTATTTTTTGGATTTATACCCTAGAGGCTCCTTTGTGTTGAGTTGTATTGCTGCATTGCATATTGACTATTTGCACCATTTTCCCTTGAGCCGGCTTCACTTGAACTCATATTTAAGCCACTTTTTGACCATTTCTTCTCCAAAATCATCCTTGTAATCACTTAGTCTCTGCAACTTGATGCACCCTTTTACCCATGGAAAGAACATTCCTTTGAGTGTCATTGACCAGTTTCGCCACCTTGCATTGAGCATAGAAATGTTCCCCTTCCATGAACTAAAGCATCTACTTTTTCGACACTTGTTCTTTCTACTGTACTATAGCATTCTTTTACTCCTTTTTAGGCTTCATAAATATGAAGAAAGACAAAATAAATTATATATATTCCAATAAGAGCGGGAAGGGGACACTATTTCCATATTTGATGACATCTCGAGTCAGTTGTGTCGCCCTTGAACAAAACACTCAAAAAATAAGTCTTTCCTCCATTGGGATGGGCTTTAGTTTGACTTAGGAGAGCCTTAACCTTGTTATTTAGTCAGTACTCCTCCGATTGGTTATCTCTTCCAATCATATGGAGAGTGTTAGGTTCCTATACCAATAGAAGTCATAATTTTGAATGACTAAAGTTAAGCCTTGTAATATTGTACATACCTTTACTTTCTGCAAATGTTTTCTATATTAGAATTAAAAAATGTAAACAGGGCATGTCCTAAAAGAAGTATCAAAGGACAAAAATAATAAGAGAAGGTCAAAAAATGAAAATCTATGAACCCCAAAAACAAAAAGAGACCATGAAAGTGTGCAAGTCTAAATGCCACTCCTATTTAATTTTATGCATAATAATGATTGTGTGCAGCTTGTTATTCATGCCACAATCCATGGTAATCAAACTATTTAATCTTGGTTATTTCATGATTTGAATTTTATGTTTATAGTTAGAGAATAAAATCTGACCAAACAATTTAACCTTGGTAGATCATTAGATAGGTAGAGAAAATAAAAGGAGCTCATCAGTTTAATCTGAGCTCTTGGATGATATAAGGTTAGAATTAGATAGATTGCTTTTCAAAAGAAAAATGGATGATAAGGGTTTGCTAGTCTAAATGCACCCAAATAAAATGAAGAAAATTTTTTAGGGTAAGTAGAAGAAAGGTTGCTGAAGTATAAAGTTGATTGGATCAAAACACATTCATCATGCTTCGACATATGTGCTAATATGTATGATCAATTATGAAGGCAAAATAAAAGGTTTACAAGTTAATGTGATTAACTCCCCCTCATTCATTTTCCCCTTTACTTACTAATTTCCTATCCACAAGTGTGTTCTAGTACTTTTAATCCTACAAGTCAAAGAGGCTTAGAGCATTTCTCTAACTTTTGGTGGGATCGGACCCTCGACTTAATCACTTATGGACATCAAGTGCTAGAATCCCTTTCATAAAATCCATTCCCCCTCCATTACCCTAATAAAACCCCTTTTCCTAAGGTTAAACACCATTTGCCTATGAAAAGTAAAAATCCCATGTTAAATTTCCTTTCACTCAAAAAACCCACAAAAAACAATTTATCCTAAGTATTAAGTGTATGTAAATAAAATGCGCAAAAATTTCATTTGCATTTATGCTTAAGGGTATATTCACTCCGCCAATTTCATATTAATTTTTAACTTAATTATATAAATCCCAAAATACCTTTTCCCGTATATTAATTAAATCCCCTATATAAATATTCCCACCCTTAGTTTTAATATAAACTATATAATTTACCCCATATCCCAACAAAACCCACTTAATTTACCAAATCTCGGTAAACCTAAGTTAATCCCATCATTAAGTTCCACCCGATCCCCTAACCTCGTGATTAACCCCACATTAATCACAAACCACCATGATTAAGGCCCCCAAGTCCCGCCTAAACTCCTATTCATTTCCTTTGCGCAAATTCCACCTGACTACCATTCGATCAACCACACCCTCATCCGACGGTCCTCAGCCATATCAGCTTCTTCTGACGGCCAATCATTACCCACCCAATAAACCAGTTTTTCCCAACTCCTCCTTTGCAAAGTGTCAAGCACGAAAGCAGATCGGGTGACCTCACTCAAATACCGCCTCCTCAGAAAAGCGGTGTGATGGCTTGGAAAACCATCTCCTCGCATAATACAATACCATCACTATTCACTTAACTAATCTCACGCAAAATTTTAAAAGTTTCCCGTTAAAACCCTGAAAACCCTCATTTTCATTCCTCTTTCCCTGTTTCATAGTAAAACCTATCAAACCCTTATGGCGCCACCCTGAACCTTTGCAACACAATTCGACCTCTGATTACTTTCAAAATATTGCCATGACTCCTTCCCCAAACATCCTTGTGCAATAAATACATCAATTTCCCTTCCTTCCAACCTATGTTTTCTTAACGATTGTCGTATTTAGTAGGTAATTAGCAGAAGACCAGAGCTTGGATAAACAGTTTTGATACTAGTCACAAAACTTGTTTACTTCAAGGATCGAAAGGAAATTTATTTAAAAACTTTCATTTAGAAGAAGAAAACAGTTATACACAAAATAGAGAAAGAAATCATTCACACAGAGACATTGACTGTTAAAAAAAAGGAACTAGATAGAGCATACAGTCAAAGGACAAATAGATCAAACATACAGAAAGTTTATCAATATCCATTACCATATGCTGATACATATAAAAACTAAATGATTTACTGTTGAAATACACAGTAAAAAGTAAAAACACAGTAAAGGATATTGACAGGTCATCAAAGTAGAAGTGTATCAAATGAAAGAGTATCAGTAAAAGTGTATCAGATTGAAAAATCAAAGTGAAGATAGATGAAAAAATAGAGCAGAAATGGTACATCTTCCAGAAATTTCCTGTTTAAGTCATAGTTTTACAGAAACTATTGTGGCCGATCCAAGATGCATTTTGAGAAACAAGACGAGGTTTGTGTTCCTAAAAGGCCAATATACAAAAGCCTATCTCACTTTTTACATAGGTATTACAAAAGAGGAGATACATGCATATCTTCAGAGCCTATTTTTCGAACTGTGCAAAGTCCTGTTTTTGACATGTTTTTGCAAAAAATATTGTGAACAGCTAGAGATGAATGTTGGGAAACTGAGAGAGTTTTATCTCAATAACATACTTATCTACAATAACTTCTTTCACTTTTTACATATCTATCTCGTATTGAGATATACAAAGGTATCACTTGACCCTAGTTTTGTAGAATTTCTGGGGTAGAATGCATAAAGGAAGGAGGCAGTTAGTGACTTGGAAGCCTCAGCATCAATTAAGACTTGCTATAAAAATCAACTTTCTCTTATTTGTCACCCTCAATCCATAAATATAGTGCCAAATAGATTCATTATTTTTGAGTTTCCTTTATTTAAGTTCTATTAATGTAAAACAGTTTGAGATATTTGTAAAACCAATCTTGATATTTTTTCAAGATATTTTAGTTTAGAATTTGTATAAATACTTCTTCATTTGAAGTATTTTAGTGTGGATTCTTAGACATTTCCATAGACTTCTTGATCAAAAGACTATAAAGCCATTGGAGCGTTGACTGAGCCAAAAAGTTGGATTGATGAATAAAGACCATATATTTCAAAGGATTCATGTGTTGAGCGAAGTGCAGACAAGTATTTTCTCACGTTTTTGTTATCTTTGTTAAAGTTTTTCCATAATGTATATCTAAATCTAAATGCTATAACTAGAGTATTATCTCAGAATTTGTTCAATTACACTCTATTTTAATAGTTAGGAAAATACATGTTTTCTATTTATATCAAAGTTAAGGAATTCCCAATCGCTCCTTAGTTTAGGTTGTTTCTTTATAATATATAGCAAAGGGTTCTTAATTTCCCTTTCTTTCCAATTACCCTTTGTTCCTAGTTTCAATCCTGGTCTGAGAATTATTAATTGCACTCTCACCCTAGTTAAAACCTTTTCACCCCTCTGGCCCAGAGACCTGCACTCTACTCTGCTATCTTGCCCTTTAAACATTCCCTTGAGTGAGTTGATCTAGTTCTGCTACCCTTTTGTTCACTCCATAGCCCAATGGTCTAGAGACACCATTCTATCCATCTATTTAAATAACCCCACCACCCAATCTTCAATACAAATAAAAAAACCCCTTGAACAATCATAACTAGCCTAAAATTCAAACAAACAAAGCTAAATCATATAGAGATAGCCCTCTCTGAGCCTAACTGGGCTAAAGCCTATGCTCCAAAGTTGGTTTGTGGTTACCTCAGTGATTTCTTTCTTTAGCCTTGAGAAATTACTGAGTGATAACAGAGAGTTTGTTTATGCCTCCTACATGAAAATCTTATACAAAGCTATCATATGATGTCATGTAGTCACAGTTGAGTCATGCTTTTGTTCAAGGGAAGTAAACCTGATTCGGCCTCTCTACGGTGTCTCTTGACCTATTTTTTAGTCGACCATCCATAGTTGTGAGAGTCATGTTCGTTATCACATCAACTATTTGGTCCTTTGCTTGTGCTAGTTTGAGAAGGTCTCCATTGACTTCTTGCTGGCGGGTCTTTCTCTTATCGACTACGACAAATTACTCTGAGGGAAAATCTAGAGCCACACCCTGGCCCTATTTTCATTATTAATAGGTCACATTATGCTCAACATCAATCAGTATCATGGGTCTTTGATTGAGTGGCTTCCCTTGTGTTGGACATCATCTTTCATTATCACACATTGGGATTCATGCAGTGCCTTGGTTTCCATTTGAACCTATTAGTGGATTCCTCGCCTCTGTGACAACTTTCATTATTGGTTGGTTCATAGGGTTTCTATCATTCTCTAACCACATCTTGTGTACACCAGAAATGTGCTTCGGTTGGGTTACTACTGTTAACACTTAGAATGTACCTCAAGGCTGACAAAAGGCAATTCTGAGGTAACAACAAACTAAGCTTCGATTTGGCATCTAGCCCTGCCAGACTAGAGAGGGATCTCTCTCTGCCAACTAGATGTGGTTACAATGAATGAAATTTTAGGCTAGCTATGGAGTATGGGAATTTTTTTGAAATGTTTTTGGGTCGAAACAACAAGAGAAAGGATGATTGGTCTATGGAGTTGATGCCAGTTTCTGCTGGAAAACTTGGGGCAAAGTAAGTGCCATGTTCAGCTAGATAAAGATTGTGAATGTGAGAAGAATAGGGGAGAAATATCGCTGCCCTGTAGGCATCAAATAAGGGATGGATCTACAGTAGCAACGTTAGATGAAAGAGAAACACGAGGTTGCTCAACAGAGCATCTAGCAAAGGATGAGTTCTGCAAAGACAAGCATTACATCTAACAACAAAATCATCATGAAAGGAGCATCGTTACAGATGAATTCCTAACGTATCTCTTAGATAATGTTGTAACAAGGCAGAAAAACAAAATATGTAAGTGAAATACAAGAAAAACATACTGAACAGTAAACACTGTGATGGATCCCAGGTCCAAAGGGCAGAAAACTACTTTATTAAAAATGATATGCAAGAAAACTTTACAACATGCCAAGCAACCTCTCTGCTACCAAAATCGAACCTCTACATCTTCAAAAATCACTCTATATATACTCTATTACATATTAATTATAAGTTACTAAACAAGGAATCAAAATAATTAAAGCAAAAATCAAAATAAAATATTTTCTTTGGTCAAATTACATAAATTAAATTATAACTAAATAATTTAACATAACTAAATAATTTAATTAGAACTCATCAAAATAGATTTGTTGCAACCTTTTGAACTAGAACTGCTGAAAGTGTCATCGCTAGAAATCTAGAAGGTTTTAACAACTGTTGATTTTTAAGCCCACAAACTCTGCCACCTACCCGTTGGAATATTTGAACGCTGCCATCTATCCCCTTCAAAAACTAAGGCTGCTAATTTCATGGCTAAAACATTTGCCGTCGGTTCCTAGAAGAATTCGAATAATGCCACATGCCTCTCTCAAAGATTCGATTTATTGGTCACCTTGCACCTGCCTGGACGAATTTTGGAGTTGTTTGATTGATTTGTGGTTCTTGTCCCTCCTTGGATGTTATCCCACTGTGTAAATATTCAAGCCCTGGATCTACCCCAAGATAATCAATATCAGATAACAACCCATTCCTCATAGGCAATGGATCAGTAGGACGCAGGGCCTGCCTCTGATACGCAGAAATATATGGATCTCATGCTTGCAAAGCATAAGCATTAAGAAATGGTCGAATGAAATTGAGCTTGTTTCCAAGCAAATATCCATGGGATGGCATAGATTGCCTCAATTCCTCCGCTTGGCTTCCTTTTAAGGGGCGACTCCCAATGTTCATTCGACCATACTCCAATTCTGGTGTTTCCAAATGAAAATATTCAACGAATCTCGGGTTCTGGAAAATAATTGATTTGTACTGCTTTGTAGCAACAACAGCCATTTCATCCATCAGTGCATGCCAATCGGGCTTTGGGGCAACTGGAGGCTGCATTCCATGCTCTAGAGTGGCAACAGTAAATCCTTGGAGAGTTCTGAAACACCAATGTTCCTTACCAAAAGACTGTTCTATAACTTCCCCTTGAATAGTGACCCAAAAAGAGCCATGAATTGTATCTGGAGGTTGTGACAATATGGCCAGATGGGTTGGGTCTTCCCCCCTGCCTACAGTTCCTCCATGACCATGGAACATTGTCAACTTAACACCAAATTCTTTAGCAACCTTAATGAGGTCCTCCTATGCTTTGTAGAAAACCCAAGCTGCACTTAGCCTACCAGCATCTTTTCCGGAATCAGAGCGACCAATCATGACTTCTTGCTTTCCATCGATTCTGTTTCTGTACCCGTTTATTGAAAACAATCTAACCAAAGTGACAAGAGCAGCCTCCAGATCTGCAAGTTTCTCAAATAATGGTACATCATGTAATGGCCATTTTACATGGCATTCTTGTTGTAATAACTCAACTACTAAAACATCTGATGCTGCAGTTTCCATTGAAATAATGTAAGCTCCAAAGTTGTTAGCAGGAAGCTCAGATATCACATGAAATGTGTCTAGAACATCTCGAACCTCATTTGTTTTTGGGATATCTGGCCCAAACAAGGGATGTTTCCCTTGTAGTTCTAACAAAAACCATGATTATCGTTGTTCTTTTGACCACTCTTTGTAGGATCTGCCATATTTTATCCATTTGAAAACTAGCAGCTATAGCTCAAGTAAAGGCCATTCCTTGTTCTTTTTGCAGCACCATCTCCCATGTCTCCAAGGCTCTAAGCAAACATGCTTTGGAATTTCCTCCATGTGCAGGCTCAATTCCAGGAACTTTCAGAATTTTTTATAGGATGGTTCTATGCGCATCACCAAAGGGCTACGCGCAGTGCCATAGTCCAGAAGCACAGCGCCACAACCAGGAACGCAACACCACACTCCAGATTGGCTTGGTTGTCGATCTTTTGATTTGGTTTCAATGTTTTGACTTGTGTGTGTTGTGGATGCAAGGGCGCTAATATTTGGAGCTGAGTTGGGCCTTCATTCTCATCGTAAGCATGACAAAACAAACAAGAATCCTTGGAACTAATACGCAAGTTTCAATGCCTGCAATTTTTCTTCTTTATTTTGTTGCTTCCACTTTCTTTAGCTCTTCTATTCTCTGAATGTGCATCTCTCTGGCATTTTGTGTGTTGACTGCTTCTTCACATGCTTGGTTGTACATCTCACGAAGCCGTTTTAGTTCAAGCTCCAACTTTTCTAGCACGTTTTCAAGCTGTGACATCATAGCCGTGCTTGGCAGTTGAGGATATGCCTGAATAATTAACAAATGATGGAGATCGCTCATCACTATCCTCACTAGTCATCCTGATTCCCATTTCACTCTTGATATTCTTAAAATCAAGAAGCGTGGCTGATTTCCCAACTAGAGGATCTGCCTCTTCTTGAAAATTGCAAGTCCTTGAGATAATTTCATTGCTAGCCCTGCTTGACTCTAAAGAAGCAGCTGATTTCACCGAAGAGAGTTTTCCTTTTGATATAACATATACAGTAAAAAAAAATTGGAAAAATATTTACCACCATTGTTGGTACATCAGGGACCATGACCCTCCTAAAAAACAATCTCTTTGACAAATATTATAAGCTCAGGGAACGATCATGAAGATAATGTTAGGACGAATGAAGATAGCTCGGCTCACAAACGTTGGGTCAAAAATATCCATGTCTTCCTCACAACAAAGTGATTACTTGCAGAAAGGACCCTAATCAAAATATCTATTGAACCCTCTGGAAAAGGAGGAGCTTTTTATTTATTTGACATGTCAAGTATTCTTTGAATTGAAAAGCTTGGACGAGATGTAAGTAAGGATGACAGCAAATGCTGAATGAACATCTATAAATCTTCAAGTAATTCCTCTCTAGGACCATGAGACCAGCAGCTGTAAACTTTTCACTAGCAATATCCCTGTCAACAATGTACGATGCCCTCTGCACAAGATATCTCTTTCAATCAAAGAAGAGAAACGAGCTCACCATATGTTGAGATGAGGATTAGCAGCATGGTAATAGACCTCAAATTCTATGTTCTTTTATTCTCTATCACAATCAAGCCACAAGACCAACCACTCACATCTCCTAGCTTCCTTTGGATTATTCACGGGAGGCCTTTGAGTCAACCATTCATTCGCTCATATCTTTTGATCTAGGAGGCAGTTTTTGGAGTGTGATATACCGTTGGAAAGCTCGTTTCGAGCTGCTCTTGATAAAAATACTTATGACATGTTTTGTGCTAAATATCATGTGAAAATTTTTAACAAAACTAGACATAGTAAGAGATCATGTTGATCCCTGGTGACAGACTGTGAAGACTGGACTAACATTGGACTTATTGGGGATGGCAACTCCTTGGAGGTGTCAAGAACACCATAGACCATGTTAGTGTCAGTTTCTTCACACTTCCATCGATGATCAAATTGCTCTTTTGCATGCAGATTAGGTGTCTCATTTAATCAACTGCATTCCATTAGGTCGTGGATCAAATGATGGCAGTCGTTTCGTTTCAGTTTCCCTCATGTAATATACCTGCTGACTTGTTCAAACATCTTTTCAGTCATTCATAGTCATTCTAGCTCATTTCATTTATACAAAATAGTCTTAGGGTTTAGTTTCATTAGGTCTTAGGGTTTATCATCATGATCACTCAAAATTGAATAAAAGGGGTCAGCAGGCACATAAGGAGGATAAAAAGGTTCATATAGTCATGAGTTTATTTCTGATATGGTGAATAAAGCTATTTCACCTCAAAACTCTGTTTTTAGGTGAAACAGAGTATTTGTATTTAATATATTCATTTGATGTAATTTTATGTCATTTTACTGTTCCTATATGTAATAAGTATGTTCCTGGTGACCTAGAAACAATGCCAGCTCCTGCCACTACAAAAATTCAATGTGATTAGTATCACTCCACCCGCAAAAAGGCAAAAAGTCAGATATTAGCAAAACAGAGTATTTTGAAAAATCTATCAAAACAATAGAAAAGTGGGTTTTGGTTTATGAAAAATCAAAAGAGGAAAAGTGTAAAAGTCCAATTCATATGTTTTATTGATTCCTTGTCGAATTGGAGAGCTAAGGAGAACTGAAAAATGCATTTTTGAGCCAAGGGAAGAAAACATGGAAATTCTGCTGATGTTCACGGGCGCTACACATTATTTCCCCGACATTGCACATTAAAAGTGTGTTGCGCACCTATTGAGCTCATTCTGTCTTAATTTACATGGGTGTTGCGTAATAAATGGCGCTACACACCTGTTAGCAAGTGCTGCGCACCTGTTGGGGAAGCCAGAATTGCCTCAAATCACCTCTAAACTTCCTAAAAAATGATTTGTTGCATGTTTCAAGTAATTATATCATTCCTCCTTGCTAAAAGGAGTTGTGCTTGGTTGCTCGAGTGTGTTTGGCTTCCTTTGGAACAAACCTTAACTAATTGCTAAACTACCTCTCCAAGCTATCAAAGGTCATTTGCTGTTCTCTTTTACTTCATTCATATTGAGTTTTCCAAGTCCCATTCCCTATCCCTTAGTCATCAAAGTTCACTCCCAAAAACCCCCCATTCCCTTATCAAACCCTAGCCCTATTACACTATTCCCAAACCCTAACTCCCAAATCCTACATCTTCACTACACCAAATTCATTATCACACCTTTATTCCACATTCTAAACCCTACTCACTCCCCTCATTCCCCTCATTCCCTAAAACCCCAACATTCCCTCAAGCATTCACATCCCCATACATCTCACTTACCTTATATTTTAAAATCTCTTCATACTCATCTTGGTCCCACTACAATCCTTCATCTTACATCACCTATCACATTATCAAAAATCCATGGAGGGAGACATAGACTATGAGAGGGAGGAAGAAACTTTCAGTGACACTTCCAGAGAAGCACATGTGCCAATAAAGCCCCACAGAGGGGGAAAGATCATCTAGGAGGAACCTATCAGTCTCACAGAATTACTTGTTTGTCCTCTTGCTATATCTAGTTTCAGACATCAGTCTTGCTATGAGTTTTGTGAAATGGTGGAGAGGGTAATGTTTCATCATGAGCTTGCTAGGTTGTTTATCACCCATCTACATAATGGCCAAGTGAACCTTACTAGTGTCTCCTTTACCTTGTCACCTACCACCATTTGAAAAGCAACATGCATCCCTAATGTAGGTGAGCAATGGAATAAAGGGCAGTATGTGGACAGAGAACATTATGAGCCTTACATTAAGGCTGGATATCACAGCAAAATCAGAAGAGTACTTCCTTTCAAATACTTGGATAATAGTTTTTCCCCTCTCATGAAGCTTATGATCAAATATTTTACTTGTAAAGGAAGGTTTTCCCACTTGTATGCATATCATGTCAGGCTGTTGAAGCACTTTACTAGGGTAAGGATGATGAACCTCCCTTACCTTATATACAGGAACATTGAGAAGATGGCCCACTATGTTCAAAGAAAACCTTTTCCTTAGCAACTTAGCAGCATTTACCACTTCTCATTGATTAAGATTGTTGTCTTGCACTAGTTAAACTTGCAGAACATACCATGGGAGACCTTTATTGCCCATGAGATGTTCAAAGGACCTCAAGTTTCATCAGTACCTCAGGAGGAAGGAGGACCATCAGGATAGCCAGGTGTCCCTAAGACCAAGACTACATGTGTGCCAGTATTTGTCACTTATGAGAGAGGCAAAAGGAGTCTTTTTGTTGCTACCAGGCGAGTACTATCTCCACTAGGGGTGGAAGGGGTCTCGTCTTCTTCACCAGATCATAGGAAAACGCTATCTCCACCAGGGTTGGAAGGGGCTTTGCCTTCTTCTCCAGCTATATAGGTTGGCTAGTAGTTAAAGCGCAGAGACAAAGGGAAGTAGAAGATGCATGAGGAGGGCCCTATTGAAGGGAAAGATAAGGATTTTATTTTGATGGAGGAGGATGTCATTAACTTGGGCTCTCAAGGTTGAAGAATCAAGGACATGATTATCAAAGAGAAGGAGGCTAAAATACGAGCCTTATCAGTTAACCTTGAGAGAGCTAAATGGTTCATTAGCTACCTTGAGCAAGAAAACAAGTAGCTTACCGACAACCAAGACCTCATGGAGCTGCAAATCATCGAAGAAAACCAGCAAAGGTCAAGTTGACCTCAATTGAACAAGAAATGGAGAATTATCAAGAGTATTTGTTGGAGAAGATGAATATGCACTTGGAGAGGTTTCTTGAGAAGGAAAACAAAGAGAAAAAGATGCTTCGCCACATGGCTTACCACTACCTAGCCTGGAACAAGATTTGTAATGTAAGGACAAAGAGGCTAAAAGCCAAACTAAGAAGAGTTTTGAGGAACAAGAAAGAGCAAGATAAACTCAAGATCTTGGCTGAAGCATAATTGGCCCAACAAAGCACCTAACAAGGATTCCACATGCCAAATTTCAGGAAATTTTGAGCAATTTTTGTCATTTTTGAATTTTGAAATTTGAAAAATAGGTTTTTCTAATAGGTACGCAATGCCACTGGCGCTGCGCTTTTGATGGGGACCTCTCTTTGCAAAATGACCTTAATATTTGGAATCAACATGGAAAAATAAGTAAACCCAGAAATATTGAGAAGATTTGGACAAGGTCTTGGTCACCAATAGGGCAAATGACACCCAAAAAGCACCCTCTCTGCCACTTTTTTGCCACACAGGAAGCAGTCTTGGGAGAATCAAATTTTGGAGGGGCAAATGATCTCCAAATCAGAAAAATCAAATTGTTCCAGAAACTAGAAAGGTAGGGCTTTCCAAAAATCCAAGTGGAACCTCATTTAGACATAGAGAAGGCCTCCAAAACTGGCCCTGAAATGGCACTATGCATTAAATTTTTGGCGCAGCGCATTAAACTAAGTTTGCCAGTTTTGCTTAAATTTATGGATTTTTACTAGTTTTCTTGAAAATTAACTTTTTCCTCATTCCTTGGTAAATGTATGCATGTTAAATGATGTATTTGATGTAAATATGGACGAAAAACACCTCATAGGGTAGATACATCAAGTTTCAAGTGGTTTTGATGATGAATGAATTGGTTTCCTAAGTTTTAGACGCAAGCTGTTCCACTGCCTACTTTTGTGTTCTTAGTTTAGATATAGTTGGAACCACTCCTCTTCTCTTGGTTTTGACCCCTGATAGATAGCTTGAGTAGTTTCCTTTCCTATATCATGTACTCTTTGATTCATTTGTAAAGGTTGGACTCTTGTGGAAGCTCTAAACTCTATTGCATATCACTACAGCAGTTTGGCAAGGAATAAAACCAGGTTTCACAACTATTTTTGTGGGATTCTTTTGACGGTGAGTTTATGTATTGTTTCTTCTTTGTAACGAGTTTTTCTTATGATTTATATGTATCCAAATCTATCTTTCTCTTATAAAACTAAATGAATCAAGGTGAATAGACAAAATACATTGTTGTGCTTTGTCTTTGGAATGCATTTGGTTTTCAATGTTTTCAACTGTTTGAGGAGGACTCATAGTTTCTTTATGCCCTCCTCAACCCCTTAGCTATCTTAAACTACCATATAAAATTCATTTCTAGTACATAAACCCTTGTCTACCTCGCCCCACAGAACATGATTGTATCCCTGAGTTGATTTCCTAGACCCAATCTGCCTTCTCCAATTGATCCAGCAACCAAACATCAAAAACCAAACAAAATTCTTTGAGCTACTATACCTAGCCTAAAATCTATATTTAATTCAGTCATCTCAAGTCATAATTGCAACCATCCTAACTGAGATTGACAAGGAGAGAGCCCTCTCCCGACTTCATAGGACTAGCAACCAAGTTAAGCATGGTTTGTAGTTACCCTAGGATTGCCTCCCTTCAGCTTGAGGTCGATCTAGGCTCTAACATAGTGGCGACCATACTAGGGAAGAACTGAAATATATTACCCCAGTACTTTTTTTAAACAAAAAATTCTAGACTTTTGGATGATAGGTTTAGTATTTATTAGGCTGAAAATTGAAAAATTGTAAATTCCATTTGAAATCTTGAGAACCTTAAAGACATTGGCTTCAAGAAGATACACGACAGCCAATCTTGATCCCGATCCTCCTCCCGTATTTGAAAATCCTAATATTATCCCTCAGATACTCAGACAAGAGAGTGTATCAAGTCCTAGACCAGTTTTCAGATATATTTCATGTCCTGTGAAGTGGTTCTACCTCAAAGATCTTCCTTTTGATGAATACTTTGGTATATCCTTGTTTAGAACCTCATCTGATAGCGAATTGCTGGACCTAGTTGCAGACCCAGAATTCCTCAACGAGCTTGAGGTCCAAAGAGCCAATTTGATAAATAATCATAATTTTCAAAACTCTCCTCAATCATCTATCACCACTGATCAAATTCCTGAACTCTCTGATTCGGCTTCAACATCTTTTGCCTCATCATCAATTCCCTATATTCCTGTAAGTCATTCCACAACCCCATTCATACCCTCAATCCCTCAATAGCCTATCATTACCCCTCAAACACCCATCACTTCAACTACCCTTATTGTTATAAATCCTCCTGTTTCCCCAAGGCTAGTTTCAATCCACCTCGAGTAATGGCTGCCAGATATGCACCTCTCATTTTGCCAGAGAACTTGGATCTTATGCCTGCTGATTACAAAAGTAAGATACCATTGTTTGATGCCACTCAAGGTATCAAAGCGCAGCAGTAGGTCGACCGAATGAATGACTTTTTCGATCTTCATGAGATAGATGAAGAGAATGTAACCATGCGATTGTTTGTGTAAAGTTTTGGAGGCGAGGTTCGAAAGTGGTTCAAAGCACTACCCATGGGGACTATTAATACATTGTCAGTTCTCCACAGACAATTCTTGGATTGTTGGGAGGTAAAGAAAATGCACTCCAAATTCTTTTTGAGTACGAAAATATAAAGAGGAATGCTGGTGAAAGTGTTCAGGATTATTGTGTGAGATTCAATACTATCTACAATGCTATTCCAGCTGATATCAAGCCACCAATGGGGTTGGCTTTGATAAAATTTCCTGATGGTTTTGATCCCGACATGGCATACCAATTGAGAGAACGAGATCCTACTACATTGGAGGATATGCAGAAAAATGTCGTGAGTGTGGAGGAAAATATGCTAGCTAAAAGAGCTAGGATGAAGACCGAAAAGAAAGTGACCATAAAGGAGGAAGCACCTTCCTCAGATGTAAAGGCTGATGAATTACTTTGAAAAATTGAGAAAATGTTTGATAGATTAACAATTGCAGATAAACCCGAGGCACCAATCAGAAATCCAAATTTCCATGGTCAGCAGCAACCACAATTTAGAATCAAACAATGGGAGCAGAAAGCACAGGATCAGTCGACACAACAACAAATCAAAACACATTTACAAGAGAATTATGTGCATGGCCCAGAGTTTGAAGATGATGAGGATCCAATAGGCAAGGAAAATCATTTCTTTACAGCTGATGGTTTGCCTATCTATCTCATAGAGGATGAGGAATATTCTGAGATCCCGGATGTGCAGAAAGATGAAGATTTTATATTAGCTAATGACACAATTTTGGAGGAAGAATCAAATGAATATCAGAGGGGATATATGAATGCATTGACAGTGCAGCAAAAATAATATTCACTAAGGAGCAGGGATGTACCAATCAATCCAGTCCAAAAGCAAAAGGAAGCAGCACAGCCTAAGAATGATTCCTCAAATGTTCAGAAAAAAGGAAAGGAGCCAGTAGATCCTACTTCCAGCAAAGTACAATCTGCAAATGAGAAGACAAATCAGCCAAGTACAGCGAAGGAAAAGCCTGAAAAGAAGGACTCTCTAGTCAAAGAGGTAGATAAAATTATAGCCTTTAGCTTAGAGAATGAGATTGCTAAGTTAAAAGTTTCGATACCTCTGACTGAATTGATAAAGAACAACAGTTATAAGAGTCAAGTGTCAAAGATTTTGAATGTAGATCCCTTGTCTGATATGGTTAATGTGGAGGATGATCAACCAGAGCTTATTTTTGGTCCTGCATTAGAAGGCCAATCTGAGGATAGTGAAGTACCCCCGTTTTACATCAGCCTTAGATTGCACGAGTTTGTCTTGCACAATGCTATGTTTGATTCAGGAGCCTCTCATAATTTGATGCCAAAGGCTATTATGGAAAAATTGGGTTTAGACATCACTCGTAAATATCATGACCTCTATTCTTTTGATTCTGGAAGGGTAAGATGTATTGGTCTCATTAAGGATTTGGTTGTGATCTTAGATCAAATTCCAGCAAAGAATGTTCTCATGGATGTAGTTGTTGCCGACATCCCTCCTCGTTTTGGCATGCTTCTATCTAGATGTTGGGGAGCGAAGCTCAAAGGGACTTTGGAGTTAGATTTCTCCTATGCCACAATTCCAGTATTTGGTCAGTTAAGAAAGTTATATAGGGAGAAGAAGATGAAGTATATGATCACAAGCAAGGAGAAACCATTGAATCATCCAATTAATGCTGTACATATAGATTTAGAATCTTTTGTTGTTTATTCAGATAGTGGTTTTAATGATGTAAATAGCCAGTTAGTTGAAGTGGAAGATGTTCCAGAGATAACAGTAAATTTCACGGGAGTACTTGATCATGAAAGACAAAAGCTTGCAAGTGCCGCTAAGCAGTCTACATTACGACAATAGCAAAAAATTGATGGACAATAGCCAAAGGAAAAAGAGTAGACAAAATTCCAGCACTTGGAAGAAGAAGCCAGTTTATGGAGTATGGATTTCGACGGAGCAGTAGGTAAGGATGGTATAGGTATTGAGATTTGGATACGTAGCCCTGTCTTTCAACCAAATAAAGTCCCAAGAAATGTAAGAATTTGTTCATATAAATTGGCTGTTGATTGTTCTAACAACAAAGCCGAGTATGAGGCACTGATTGCAGGGTTGAAGATACTCAAGAAGTTGAATGCAAAGAGGATATCAGTTTATGGAGACTCAGAGTTGGTAATCAAACAAGTTAAGGGTGAATACCAAGCCAAACATCCATGAATGAGGGCTTACCGTAATGCAGTTTTAGATATCCTAAGGATGTTTCCAGATTTTACCTTGACATGTGTTCCACGTACACAAAATGTCATTGCAGATTCACTTGCTACAGCTGCAAGCAATTTAAAGATCCCGATGAACACAAATAATAAGTTTGAAATCCATGTTAAGCATTGCCCGGCTATTCTCGACAATCTGAGATATTCGTAGGTATTTGAAGATGACAAGGAAATTGATAATTTCCTGAAGAATGAAGGCAGCTATAAAGATACCTCCATAGATGGCGAGCGGGATGAGGATGAACTAGAAATTGAGGTAAATCAGATGGAAGTTTTACAGTTGAAAGACAATGTCATCCCTAAAGGTCTTATACCTTTAGAGGAACTATTTGATCAAGATGATGTAGCCCAGAAGCCAAGTTAGTGTTGACTGAGAAGGGTGTTGAAGATATAAATATTGGGACAGCCGAGAATTGAAAGTTGGTGAAGTTGTCAAACACATTATCTCCTCAGGTAAAGGCTAAATACATTAGTTTATTGTCTTCATTTTCTGATGTATTTTCTTGGGATTATACAGATTTAAAGGAGTACGACAAGCATATAATTCCCATTAAGCCAAATCAGAAGCCGTTTCACCAAAAGCTAAGAAGGATAAATCCCACGTTGCTACCGTCAATAGAAAAAGAGGTAAATTGATTGTACAAGGCTGGTATAATTGTTCCGATTAGATTTTCAGATTGGATCTCTAATCTAGTTATTGTGAGGAAGAAGACAGGTGAGATCATATTGTGCATAGACTCCAGAAATTTGAATAAGGTGTCATTAAAGGATAACTACCCACTGCCAAAAATGGACCACATTCTCTAGAGAGTAGTTGGAGCATCTCGTATGTCGCTGCTCAATGGATATTCAGGCTACAATCAAATTTTGGTGCATGAAGATGACAGGGACAAGACAGCATTCACCACCCCTTGGGGAACATTCCACTATGCCAAGATGCCGTTTGGTCTAAAGAATGTCGGAGCAACATTTCAGCGTGCCATGGACATTGCCTTCACAAATGAAAAAGATGTGTTTTTAGTAGTATATCTTGATGATTTGACTGTCTTTTCAAATTCAGATGAAGAGCATATTTACCATCTAAAAATTGTATTTCAGCGATGCAGAAAATATGGAATATCACTCAATCCCAAAAAGAGTCTTTTTGCTATGGATGAAGGGAAGATACTCGGTCATATAATATCAAAGGAAGGAATTTGCATCGATCTTGCAAGGGTGGAAGCTATACAGAAGATATATTTTCCTCGTAATAAGAAGGAGATCCAAGCTTTTAATGGTAAGATGAATTTCTTACGTAGATTTGTGCCTAATCTAGTTGAACACTTGAGGGAAATTACTAATATGTTGAAGAAGGAGAGTGTGGTCAAGTGGACCGCGGATGCTATGACGTCTTTTAACCTGGTAAAGTTGGCTCTATCTTCAGCCCCGATTCTGATAAGTTTGGATTATACACAGGATTTCATATTATTTTCATTCACTTCTGAACATACTATGGCAGCAGTTCTAATGCAGAAAAGAGATCAGCTAGAAAAACCAATTTCCTTTTTCAGTAGGACAATTAGGGATGCAGCCTTGAAGTAAAACATCATTGAGAAACAAGCTCTTGCCTTAGTTAAAGCTTTTAAAGACTTCCGAGTATATATTTTCAACTCTCATATAATAGCATACATCCCTAACATAGCAGTTAAATATTTTTTGGTACAAACAGATCCGGAAGGAAGGCGGGGAAAATGGATCGAAGCATTGCTAGAATATGACTTGGAGATAAAGCCTACAAAGCTGATCAAAGGGTAGGGTCTAGCAAAGCTAATGGCGGAGTCCAATCTACATGCATTAGATATAATTCTGTCTGAGGAAGAAGAAGATATTTCGTTGATTCAGGTGTCTGCAATCTTTCTCCAATCACCTTGGTATTCAGATATTGTGTACGTGCTTCAGCATCTTTCACCACCACCGAGAATGGCTAAAAATAAAGGTAGAACTCTAAAACTTAAGGCTGCTAGATTTTGCATTCTGAATAATGCACTTTATTGGAAGGATCCCGGAGGCATTTTGCTGAATTGTTTAGTTGAAGATGAAGCCCAGCAGGTCATGAGTGATTTTCATAAGGGAGACTGTGTTGGTCATTTATTTTGGAAGACGATGGCTAACAAAATTTTGAGAGCAGGTTACTACTGGCCTACCTTGTTTGCCGATGTTTACAAAACTGTCACAAGCTATCATGAATGCCAGATTTTTTAGGGAAGAAGAAAGTTGCAGCCTCTCCCTCTCAAGCCAGTCGAAGTTAGTGCACCGTTTCAGCAATGGGGCCTAGATTTCATCAGAGAGATTCATCCCACATCCTCAGCTTAGCACAAGTGGATTTTGACAGTGATAGACTGTTTCAAAAACTGTATTGAGGCAATCCCCACTCGGCAAGCCACAAACTCAGTAATAATTCAGTTTCTTGAAACAAATATTTTGTCACATTTTGGTTGTCCTAACAAACTTATTATAGATAATGCCACTGCTTTCAAGTCCAAAAAGATGATTGACTTTTGCAGCAAATACAAAATTACCTTAGCACATTCTACTGCATATTATCCGCAAGGTAATGGATTGGCCGAATCCTCTAAAAAATCATTGGTAAACATCATTAAAAAGCTGTTGGAAACCAATAAGAAGGGCTGGCATAAAAAATTGGTTAATGCATTATGGGCGGACAGGGTGAGCCAAAAGAAGTCAATAGGTATGTCTCCATTTGAGATTGTATATGGTATTGACACAGTATTCCCGACATCTCTTGTGGTCCCAGTTGTAAAACTTTTACAGGAAGCTGGCAGCGAGGAAGATCATTTTCAGCGAAGAATAAGTCAAATGATCCATTTACAGTAGATGAGAGAGGAATTTTTCCATAATACCTTTAGGGTGCAGGAGAGAATTAAAAAGATTTATGATCGAATGACAAAGGCAGACAAATTTCAGATTGAAGACATAGTGTTATGGTGGGATGCTAGAATCGAGGATAAAGGAAAGCACGACAAGTTTCAGAACCTGTGGAAGGGACCATACAAAATTGCTGGATATAGGGGGCAGAATGCTTTCCTACTCAAAGAAATGGACGGGGAAGATTGTTTAGGAGGACCAGTAAATGGTAGGCTTCTGAAATGATACTATTTCTAAGGAGATTTCTATTATCATATTCATCATTGTACATACCATTTTATTCATTCCATTTCCAAAGTTTTTACTGTCACCATTCATTTAGCTTGGGGCCTGAAGTGAAGGCTATAAGGTTGAATGTCTAGTTTCAGTGTTTGAGTGTCTAGTGTCAATCGTTTGAGTTAGTCTCAGTTATTAGTTAGTTCAGCTATGAATCTTGAGTCAAAGTTTCATAGTGTCAGTTTTGGGTGTTTTGAAGTTATTGACTCCATATTGCCCAATGGATGAGGCACTGGTCTGCTTTTCCAAAGATCTGTGGTTCTTGGCACCTCCAAGGAGCTACCATCCCCATTGGAGCCAATGTTAGTGTTAGTGTCTTCACACTTCCATCAGTGATCAAATTTCTCTTTTGCATGCATATTAGGTGTCTCATTCAATTATTTGCATTCCATTAGGTCATGGATCAAATGACGGCAATGGTTTCATTTCAGTTTCCCTCATGTCATATACCTGCTGACTTGTTCAAACATCTTTTTAGTCATTCATAGTCATTCCAATTCATTTCTTTATAAAAAATAGTATTAGGGTTTAGTTTCATTAGGTCTTAGAGTTTGTCATCATGGTCATTCAGAATTGAATAAAAGGGGTCAGTAGGCACATGAGGAGGATAAAAAGGTTCATATAGTCATGAGTTCACTTCTGATATGTTGAATAAAGATATTTCAACTCAAAATTTTGTTTTGAGGTGAAACAGAGCATTTGTATTTAATAAGTTTATTTGATGTAATTTGATGTAATTTTACTGTTCCTATATGTAATAAGTATGTTCCTGGTAACCTGGAAACAATGCCAGCTCCTACCACTGCAAAAAGTCAATGTGATTAGTATCAGTCCCCCTGCAAAAAGGCAAAAAGTCAGATATTAGCAAAACAGAGTATTTTGAAAAAGCTATCAAAACAATAGAAAAGTGGGTTTTGGTTTATGAAAAATCAAAAGAGGAAAAGTATAACAAGCCAATTCATATGTTTTATTGATTCCTTGTCGAATTGGAGAGCTAACGAGAACTGAAAAACGCGATTTTGAGCCAAGGGAAGAAAACAGGGAAATTCTGCTGAAGTTCACGGGTGCTATGCATTATTTCCCCAATGCTACACATTAAAAGTGCATTGCATACCTATTGAGCTCATGCTATGTTAATTTACATGGGCACTGTGCAATAAATGGCGCTACGCACTTGTTAGCAAGTGCTGCGCACATGTTGGGGAAGCTAGAATTGCCTCAAATCGCCTCCAAACTTCCTAAAAAACCATTTGTTGCCTGTTTCAAGTAAGTATATCATTCCTCCTTGCTAAAAAGAGTTGTGCTTGGTTGCTCGAGTGTGTTTGGCTTCCTTTGGAACAAACCCTAACTAATTGTTAAACACAAACCCTAACTAATTGCTAAACTACCTCTCACAAGCTATCAAAGGTCATTTGTTGTTCTCTTTTACTTCATTCATACTGAGTTTTCCAAGTCCCATTCCCTATCCCTCAATCATCAAAGTTCACTCCCCAAAATCCCCCACTCCCTTATCAAACCCTAGCCCTATTACACTATTCCCAAACCCTAACTCCCAAATCCTACATCTTCACTACACCTACTTCATTATCACACCTTTATTCCACATTCTAAACCCTAATCACTCCCCTCATTCCCATCATTCCCTAAAAGCCCAACATTCCCTCAAGCATTCACATCCCCATACATCTCACTTACCTTATATTTTAAAATCTCTTCATACTCATCTTGGTCCCACTACAATCCTTCATCTTACATCACCTATCACATTATCAAAAATCCATGGAGGGAGACATAGACTATGAGAGGGAGGAAGAAACTTTCAGTGACACTTCCAGAGAAGCACATGTGCCAAGAAAACCCCACAAAGGGGGAAAGATCATCCGGGAGGAACCTATCAGTCTCACAGAATTGCTTTCTTGTCCTCTTTCTATATCTAGTTTTAGACATCAGTCTTGCTATGAGTTTTGTGAAATGGTGGAGAGGGTAAAGTTTCATCATGAGCTTGCCAGGTTGTTTGTCACCCATCTACATAATGGCCAAGTGAACCTTGCTGGTGTCTCCTTCACCTTGTCACCTACCACCATTTCAGAAGCAACAGGCATCCCTAATGTAGGTGAGCAATGGAATAAAGGGCAGTATGTGGACAGAGAACATTATGAGCCTTACATTAAGGTTGGATATCACAGCAAAATCAGCAGAGTATTTCCTTTCAAATACTTGGAGAATAGTTTTTCCCCTCTCATGAAGCTTATCATCAAATATTTCACATGTGAAGGAAGGTTTTCCCGCTTGTATGCATATCATATCAGGTTGTTGATGCACTTTACTAGGGTAAGGATGATGAACCTCCCTTACTTTATATACAGGAACATTGAGAAGATGGCCCACTATGTTCAAAGAAAACCTTTTCCTCAGCAACTTAGTAGCATTTACCACTTCTCATTGATTAAGATTGTTGTCTTGCACCAGTTAAACTTGCAGAACATACCATGGGAGACCTTTATTGCCCATGAGATGTTCAAAGGACCTCAGGTTTCATCAGTGCCTCAAGAGGAAGGAGGACCATCAGGACAGCCAGGTGTCCCTGAGACCGAAACTACAGGTGTGCTAGTATTTGTCGCTTATGAGAGAGGCACAAGGAGTCTTTTTGCTACTTCCAGGTGAGTACTATCTCCACCAGGGGTGGAAGGGGTCTCGCCTACTTCACCAGATCATAGGAAAATAATGTCTCCACCAGGGGTGGAAGGGGCTTTTCCTTCTTCTCCAGCTATACATGTTGGCTAGTAGTTAAAGAGAAGAGACAAAGGGAAATAGAAGATGCATGAGGAGGGCCCTACTGAACGACAAGACGGGGATTTTATTTTGATGGAGGAGGATGTCACTGACTTGGGCTCTCAAGGCTCAAGAATCAAGGACATGATTATCAAAGAGAAGGAGGCTGAAATACGAGCCTTATCAGTTAACCTTGAGAGAGATAAATGGGTCATTAGCCACCTTGAGCAAGGAAACAAGCAGCTTACTGACAAACAATACCCCATGGAGCTGCAAATGATCAAAGAAAACCAGCAAAGGTCCAAGAGGGCAAAGGTCAAGTTGACCTCCATTGAACAAGAAATGGAGAATGATCGGGAGTATTTTTTGGAGAAGGTGAATATGCACTTGGAGAGGTTGCTTGAGAAGGAAAACAAAGAGAAAAAGATGCTTTGCCACATGGCTTACCACTACCTAGCCCGGAACAAGATTTGTAATGTAAGGACAAAGAGGCTAAAATCCAAACTAAGAAGAGTTTTGAGGAACAAGAAAGAGCAAGATAAACTCAAGATCTTGGCTGAAGCATCATAGGCCCAAAAAAGCATCTAACAAGGATTCCTCATGCCAAATTTCAGGAAATTTTGATCGATTTTTGTCATTTTTGAATTTTGAAATTTGAAAAACGGGTTTTTCTAATAGGTGCGCAACGCCATTGGCGCTGCGCTTTTCATGGGGACCTCTATTTGCAAAATGGCCTACATATTTGGAATCGGAATGGAAAAATAAGTAAACCTAGAAATATTGAGAAGATTTGGACAAGGTCTTGGTCAGCAAAAGGGCAAAAAACACCCAAAAAGTGCCCTCTCTGCCACTTTTTTGCCACACAGGAAGCAGTCTTGGGAGAATCAAATTTTGGAGGTGCAAATGAGCTCCAAATTAGAAAAATCAAATTGTTCCAGAAACTAGACAGGCAGGTATTTCCAACAAGGAAAATTGCACCTGATTTAGACACCGGGAAGGCCTCCAAAACGGGCCCTGAAATGGCACTATGCATTAAACTGATTTTACTCGTTTTGCTTAAATTTCTGGATTTTTCCTAGTTTTCTAGGAAATTAACTTTTTCCTCATTCCTTGGTAAATGTATGCATGGTAAATGATGTATTTGATGTAAATATGGATGAAAAAAACCTCATAGGGTAGATACATCAAGTTTCAAGTGGTTTTGATGATGAATGAATTGGTTTCCTAAGTTTTAGAGGCAAGTTGTTCCACTGCCTACTTTTGTGTTCTTAGTTTAGATATGGTTGAAACCACTCCTCTTCTCATGGTTTCGAACCCTGATAGATAGCTTGAGTAGTTTCCTTTCCTATATCATGTACTCTTTGATTCATTGGTAAAGGTTGGACTCTTGTGCAAGCTCTAAACTCTATTGTATATCTCTACAGCAGTTTGGCAAGGAATAAAACCAGGGTTCACAACTATTTTTGTGGGATTCTTGTGACATTGAGTTTATGTATTGTTTCTTATTTGTAATAAGTTTTTCTTGTGTTTTATATGTATCCAAATATATCTTTCTCTTCTAAAACTAAATGAATCAAGGTGAATAGACAAAATACACTGTTGTGCTTTTTCTTGGGAATGCATTTGGTTTTCAATGTTTTCAACTATTTGAAGAGGACTCATAGTTTCTTTATGCCCTCCTCAACCCCTCAGCTATCTTAAACTACCATCTCAAGTCCATTTCTAGTACATAAACCCTTGTCTACCTTTCCCCACAGAACATGACTGTATCCTTGAGTTGATTTCCCAGACCCAATCTATGTTCTCCAATTGATCGAGCAACCAAACATCAAAAACCAAACAAAATTCTCTGAACTCCTATACCTAGCCTAAAATATATATTCAATTCAGTCATCTCAAGTCATAATTGCAACCATCCTAACTGAGATTGACAAGGAGAGAGCCCTTTCCTAACCTGGTAGGGCTAGCTACCAGGTTAAGTGTGGTTTGTAGTTACCCTAGGATTGCCTCCCTTCAACTTGAGGTCAATCTAGGCTCTAACTGACCAAGTACCTCATCCATTGCGAAATATGGTCAAACAACTACGAACGCAAAACAACTTATACCAATCCATAAAACATGCACATACTGCAACCTATACATAAACAAATACCGAGAACTGAAATGCTGCCTTGGGCAACTTATTTATACACAAACCTATTCTACTTTGCAGAAAAATCAATAGATCAAGTGATGTTGTAATGCCAGATCAACCAATCAAGTAACTGTGACAAGGATGTTGCTTGGAAGTGCTTCAACCAAGACACAACAAGAAAGGTTGATAGCCATACATGCACATAAGGAGTCTGGTTGTGTAAAAGACAATCTGACCTATCATTCAAACTGAAAAAAAAATAAAAAAAAATAAATAAATTAATTAATTAATTAATTAAAAATAAAATAAATAAATAAATAAAAATAATAATAAATAAATAAAATAAATAAATAAATAAAAATAAAAAATAAATAAAATTAAAAATTAAAAAAAATAAAAACAAATAATAAATAATAAATAATAAATAATACATAATAAATAATAAATAATAAATAATAAATAATAAATAATAAATAAATAAATAATAATAATAAATAAATAAATAAACAAAAATTAAAAATTAAAAAATAAAATAAAATAAAAAAATTTCCATGTACGCTACAATAGGATCAAAGAAACCAGACTCTGTTTGCTGCCCTAACTCCTCAATACATGCTTCCAGCTGCAAACTATCAATACCAATATCCACAGGCAGCCTTACCTTCTCTTTTTTTTGCTGGAAAAGGTCCCCAAAGAATGGGACTTGATAGTCCAGACCCTGGGACTATATTTGGGTCTCCAATTCAATTATATCTCCTTCAATTTTGATGGCAAACTCTTGCAAAAAATTGAGCTTAAATTCATGGCTACATCGACATGATTTTAGATAAGAAGAAAGATATGAAGCAAAGTTCTCATCTACCTCATCATCCGTGCATATATCTTCCCATTCTCTAAAGCCTTGAATAGAGGCCACCTCTATTTCGAATGCTTCTTCTTTCTCCATCCATGTTTCAAGAAAGATATGCCAAAAATCTACAAATGACTTAATAGATCTGATAGGAAAACCTTCAATCCATCATTTACATTTCCCTTGAAACGAATCATACGACAATCAGATAAAAACATCCTCTTTTTTTACTCTAAGAGATTCTGTAAATGTTTTGAAATTTGCTACATGTTCAAGAGTCAAAGTTTCCCCATTGGATTTAGGGCCATTACTCAAAATATATGCATCCTTTGGTAATTTATAAGGAAAACCAGGAAGATTAAAAAAATCGATACATGAATACCTTGAACAAATAGAAGAAACATCTGAGTCCTTCATTTAGTCAATGGAGCCACCATCAATACTTTGAAACTCGGGATTTAGAATAGTGGAGTCATTAGGGAGATGATTTCAGCCTTCATATGTGTTTGACTGTTGTCCACCATCAGCAATTATATCTACAACTTGAATCATCTTTCCCGGAGAAGATCTGTCACCTTGTCCCCAGCAACGATGCCAATATGTTAGCACTCAGAATGTGCCTCAAAGCTGACAAAAGGAAATTCTGAGGTAACCACAGACCAAGCTTCAATCTGGCATCTAGCCCTGCCATACCAGAGAGGACTCTCTCTTTTCCAATCAGATGTGGCTGCAATGAATAAAATTTTAGGCTAGCTATGGAGTATGGGAATTTGTTTGAAAGGTTTTTGGGTCGAAACAGCAAAAGAAAGGATCATTGGGCTATGGAGTCGATGCTAGTTTCTACCGGAAAACTTGGGGGAAAGTAAGTGCCATGGTCAGCTAGATAAATATTGTGAATTTGAGAAGAATAGGGGAGAAAGCCCATTGCCCTGCAGGCATCAAACAAGGGATGGATCTATAGTAGCAGCGTTAGATGAAAGAGAAACATGAGGTTGCTCAATAGAGCATCTAGCAAAGGATGAATTCTGCAAAGACAACCATTACATCTAACAACAAAATCATCATGAAAGGAGCATCGTTACAGATGGATTCCTAACATATCTCTTAGATAATGCTATAACAAGGTAGAGAAACAAAATATGTAAGTGAATTACAGGAAAAACATACTGAACAATAAACACTGTGATGGATCCCAGGCCCAAAGGTCAGAAAACTGCTTTATTAAAAATGATATGCATGAAAACTTTACAAAATGTCAAACAACCTCTACTGCCAAAATCAAACCTCTACATCTTCAAAAATCACTATATATAGACTCTATTACATATTAATTATAAGTTCCTAAGCATAGGAATCAAAATAATTAAAACAAAAATCAAAATAAAATATTTGTTGTGGTCAAATTACATAAATTTAATTAGATCTCATCAAAATAGATTTGCTGCAATCTCTTGAAATGGAACTGCTAAAAGTTTCATCACTGGAAATCTGGAAGGTTTTAACAACTGTTGATTTTTAAGCCCACAAACTCTGCCACTTGTCCATTTGAATATTTGAACGCTACCATCTATCCCCTTCAAAAACTCAGGCTGCTGATTTCATGGCTAAAACATTTGCCATTGGTTCCTAGAAAAATTCGAATAATGCCACATGCCTCTCTCAAAAATTGAACTTACTGGTCACCTTGCACCCACCTGCACGAATTTTGGAGTTGTTTGATTGATCTGTTGTTCTTATCCCTCCTTGGATGTTCTCTGACTGTGTAAATATTCAAGCCCTAGATCTACCACATGATAATCAATATCAGATAACAACCCGTTCCTCATAGGCAATGGATCAGCAGGAGGCAGGGCCTGCCTCTGATACATAGAAGTATATGGATCTGATGCTTGCAAAGCATAAGCATCAAGCAATGGTGTACGTTGAGGCAATACTGTGTCAGGTCGATATAATGGAACTAAGGGAACCTGATCAACAAATGGTACACATGTTGTTGTAGCGTATGGAGATTTCTTATATCCTTTTCCATAACATGCTTGAATGCTCCACCAAATCCTAGCCAAACAGGAAGATGAAATCGAGTTTGTGTCCAAGCGAATATCCATAGGATGGCATAGAGTGCCTCAATTCCTCCACTTGGCTTCCTTTTGAGGGGCAACTCCTAATGTTCGTTCGACCATACTCCAATTTTGGTGTTGCCGAACAAAAATATTCAACGAATCTCAGGTTCTAGAAAACAATTGATCTGTACTCCTTTGTAGCAACAACAACCATTTCATCCATCAGTGCATGCTAGTCGGGCTTTGGTGCAACTGGAGGCCGCATTCCATGCTCTAGAGTGGCAGTAGTAAATCGTTGGAGAGTTCTGAAACACCAATGTTCCTCACCAAAAGACTTTTCTATAACTTCCCCTTGAATAGTGACCCGAAAAGAGCCGTGAATTGTATCTGGAGGTTGTGACAATATGGCCAGATGGGTTGGGCCTTCCCCCTGCCTACAGTTCCTCCATAAGCATGGAACATTGTCAACTTAACACCAAATTCTTTTGTAACCTTAATAAGGTACTCCTGTGCTTTATACAAAACCCAAGCTACACTTAGTCTACCAGCATCCTTTCCAGAATCAGAGTGACCAATCATGACTTCTTTCTTTCCATCGATTCTATTTCTGTACCAGTTTATTGAAAACAATCTAGCCAAAGTGGCAGGAGCAGCCTCTAGATCTGCAAGTTTCTCAAATAATGGTACAACACGTAATGGCCTTTTTACATGGCATTCTCGTTGTAATAACTCAACTACTAAAACATCTGATGCTGCAGTTGCCATCGAAATAATGTAAGCTCCAAAGTTGTCAATAGGAAGCTCAGATATCACATGAAATGTGTCTAGAACATCTCGAACCTCATTTTTTTTCGGGAGATCTAGCCCAAACAAGGGACATTTCCCTTGTAGTTCTGACAAAAGCCATGCTTGTCGTTGTTCCTCTGACCATACTTTGTAGGATCTGCCATCTTTGATCCATGTTAAAACTAGTAGCTACAGCTCAAGCAGAGGCCATTCCTTGTTCTTTTTTCAACACCATCTTCTGTGTCTCCAAGACTCTAAGCAAACATGCTTTGGAATTCTCTCCATGTGCAATCTCAATTCCAGGCACTTTCAGAATTTTTTATAGGATGGCTCTACGTAGAGCGCTAAAGGTCTACATGCAGCGCCATAGTCTAGAAGTGCAGCGCTGCACTCCAGATTGGCTTGGTTGTCGATCTTTTGATTCGGTTTCAATGTTTTGACTTGTGTGTGTTGTGGATGCAGGGGCGCTGATATTTGGAGTTGAGTTGGGTCTTCGTTCTCATCGTAAGCATGCCAAAACAAACAAGAATCCTTAGAACCAATGCACAAGTTTCAATGCCTACAATTTTTCTTCTTTATTTTGTTGCTTCCACTTTCTTTAGCTCTTCTATTCTCTGAATGTGCATCTCTCTGGCATTTTGTGTGTTGACTGCTTCTTCACATGCTTGGTTGTACATCTCATGAAGCCATTTCAGTTCAAGCTGCAACTTTTCTAGCTCGTTTTCAAGGTGTGACTTCATAGATGTGCTTGGAAGTTGAGGATATGCCTGAATAATTAACAAATGATGGAGATCGCTCATCACTATCCTCACTAGTCATCCTGATTCCCATTTCGCTCTTGATATTCTTAAAATCAAGAAGCGTGGTTGATTTCCCAACTAGAGGATCTGCCTCTTCTTGAAAATTTCAAGTCCTCAAGATAATTTCGTTGTTGGCCCTGCTTGACTCTAAAGAAGCATCTGATTTCAACGAAGAGAGTTTTCATTTTGATATAACATATATAGTAAAAAAACTTGGAACAATCTTTGCCACCCTTGCTAGTACATCAGGGACCATGACCCTCCTACAAAACAATCTATTTGACAAATATTATAAGCTCAGGGAACGATCATGAAGATAATGTTAGGAAGAATGAAGATAGCTTGTCTCACAAACGTTGGCTCAAAAATATCCATGTCTTCCTCACAGCAAAGCGATTACTTGCATAAAGGACCCCAATGAAAAGATCTAGCAAACCCTCTGGCAAAGGAGGAGCTTTTTATTTATTTGACATGTCGAGTACTCTTTGAATTGAAAAGCTTGGAGGAGATGTAAGCAAGGATGACAACAAACACTGAATGAACATCTATAAATATTTAAGTAATTCCTCTCTAGGACAATGAGACCAGCAAGTGTAAACTTTTCATCATTGTCTCTTGACTGATAGATTGTTCCTAGTGTTCGACTACAACTCATTTATTCGTACTTGTTAGTTTGTACTTGGTACCTTGGCTCTCATCATCATTATCATTGAGTAGCCTCGTGTTTTTTAATGGTATACATTAATGACCGATAATCAAATGATTTCTCACATGGTCGACTTCAGATAATTTATTCCCATTGTGTAGAAATGTACCACGAAAATCGGTGAAGACCTCGGGTTTGCCTCAACATTTCTTGGTTCACTTGCTTCTGTTTGTGCTAGTTGACACCATCCACCTTATATGTTGCAATTCATTACACTGACATCCTATATGTTGGCACCCAAGTTGTATTGTAGTACCATTTATTCCACCATTTGACTTGGTACTTTTTGGACCATATTTATGACTTCAGTGATCAACTTCATACTTCAACATCATTTATCAGTTCTTTATATGTGATATTTAGACATGTACTTACTTGGATATGATCGGATGATCTATTATGTATTATTAGTTCCTTTATACGTGTATGCATATTAGATCCACTTTTATACTTGACATATGGATATACTTTACCATCTCTAAGCATGGGTATGCCCACCTTAGACAACAGTTTCTTTCTTATCTCTTTCACTGGCTTGGCAGGTTGAATTCTAGTGAACTCATCCTCAGTCTCGGCATGATTCCTTCTATACAATTAATACATTTCGGCCATCATGCACCCCTTCTGACCTCATATATTAGGGGGCATCTGTTATAGCACCATTTACCACTCTTGGTAGATTTGATGCTCTAGTTATGGCCTAGGGCAACCCTTCCTTTCCAGACTTGGTCCAAAATCTAGAAAACATTGTTTTATTTCCTATACGCTACTTTGCACTATGTTAAAAGCATGTACACACGGGTCAGCATATACCCAACCTACGTATATTTTTTAAAACACTAAAAAATAATAAATATCCTTAATTTTGGGTAGTGTTTATGGGTTTTACCTATTATTCACCTACTATAGCCCATGGCCCAACTGTTTCCCAACTAAAAAAACTAATTTGGAGAAGTATAAATAAACCTCCATGGGAAGGCCTAAAGGGGAGAAGAGATGAGATATTGATATTATAGTTGATTGATCCCTGATCAAGTCTGATGAAATCCCTGTGCCTCCTACACACCCCAAGATTTAGGAAACTCTTGTTTCCTCTTTTGAGATATCCTTGATCCCTCTTGTGATATCCTTGTGTATGTTGATGGAGGAAGATTGTTGAGGCCGGGATAGGACAGTTCTGGAGGATGGTTCCACTTGGAGCTGGAGGAAGACTCAGGTTGTAGTTTAACATCTTTCTTGTAGCTTACATCAATAAAGAAATTTTGTTCTGTTCCTGATAATTGTCATGTTTATGCATTGAAACATGTTGTGATGTGTTTATAAATCTTATATTAATGCATAATTTTTCATTTTCTTTCATGAATATTCTTTATGTCATTGTTGTTGTATATGCTTTACTTGGATACTTTAAAGGTTTCAAAGGCATTGGAGGAAGCAGAGGGTTTGAACCCTGCGGGATCTACCCAAACATAGGACCTCCAGGTAAGGTCACTTCTTCCCAGTTCAGTAGCATAAGCATTTAGATTGTTTTCTTGAGCATTTCTTGTTGTGGTTTGCCCTATGCTCTATTGTGGTTTTCAACCCAAGGACCTAGGGTGTTATCACCCTCAACATCATGGATGATATGTTGGAAACCATCAATATGCTTTCTGGAGGAGATGTCTATCAATTACCCTAATCTCACTCATCCTAATTCACCTAAGCAAACTTAAATTCCTGCTCAGCCTAATCTGAACCCAAACAACAAGCAAGCACAATAGGTCTACAATGGAGAGACATCATATCCTACTTATGTTGTGGAAATCCAGGAGATCAACCTTCGGTCTGGGAGAGTGCTCCCAAATAATCATCCACCCTCTCACTTGAAGAGCTTGAAGAAGATTTGGAAGAAAGTGCTCCTGAATTCAATCTGCCTCCCTTTCCTAAAAGGTTGATCCAGCCTAGCCAACATACCCTAGAAAAGGTTGAACTTCTGGGAGAATTAAATAATTTTTGTGTTAAGATACCCCTTCTCTAGGCTATTAAATATGTTCCCATCTATAATAAGCTTATCAAGGAAAAATGTTTCAAAAATCCTAAGATAAGAAAAACTGACACCCCCACCATCAATGATGTTGGGAAACTATATAACCTAATACTTGGGAGGGTGATCTTCCTGAAATACCGAGACCCTGGAAGCCTAGTAGTGGATGTTCAAATTGATGGAAGTATAGTCCCTAATACCTTGATTGATCTTGGGGATGCAATCAATGTGATGACTAAGGAAATCATTTTAAAGCTCAATCTTCAAGGGGCCTTGAATAAGACCACCATAGTGTTGCAGCTTGCAGACAAATTCACAGTAGCTCCTGAGGGAATTGTTGAAGATGTAATGGTATCCATCGAATCCTGGGAGTATCCTATTGATTTCTTGGTTCTCCTGGGAATATATCAAGTTTAATGGCTATCTTCTCATCTTAGGAAGACCTTGGTTTGCCACTGCTGATGTGTAAATTAGTTGTAGGGCTAGCAACATGCCTATAAAGAATGGACATTTATCCAAACAACTTGTGTTGGGTGCGGGTTTGCCCAAGGGAAGTTTTGGGGCTTAAAGCCCAAATCTTGGTCAGAAGTTGTAACTCCGATGTAAAGACTCCGCATTTTGTGGGCGTAGAGTTCGTAGCTTGTAAATGAGTCATAGGGTTATCCACCCTCAATTTTGTAATCTAAGGTCGACTATAGAGATCTACCCATGGTCTATGGACCATGGGATTGTATAAGTAGAGCAAGGCTCTAAGATGTAAAAGAATCAAGCTAAGAAGTCTAAGGATGAAGAGTTGAGTCGTATCTAAGTGTAAAGTCTAGTTTTGGGTCGTAGAGTAGGAGAAGGCTCTACAACTGAGTGCACAAAGGCTTGGTAATCAGCAGTTGAGTGCGCGGACCAATGCAGCTGAGTGTGCAGGGCGAGTCAAGTCTGTAACTGTTGAAGCATTAATAAAGAGAAGTTTTACACCAATTCTATGTATTTATTTCCTATTTTCTATATCAAATATATTGGGTATAAATTTCATCTCTATTGTTTATATGGTGCGTGAACATATATAACCATGTTGATTAAGTGAATGTGAGTTAAAATATCTGTTTACGTGAAGTTGGCTAACATATATAAGAGGATAAGTAAGATATGCGGTGTAACTTGGGGAAATAGCACAAATCGTTGCCATAGCAGCAAAAAATCACGTCAGCCCCTGGTTAGGGCTACACAAAGGACAATTATAGCAGATCGCGAAGGTATCACAAGTCAGAATAGTGCATGAAGTGACCTAAGTGAAGGTAGGCACAGTTGGACTAAATCGACAACATAGACATCTTGAGGGTGTGGAAACTTGGTTCTAGCATCCTCACATACTACTTCAGGTGAGACTTCAGTCTGTGCTCTACGGGCTAATGCCGAAAGGGCCAGTAGTGTAGGGATTTGTTTGGCTTATCAACTCCAAACCTAGGTCAGGCCCCATCAAGCCAACAAATGGTTTCCTTTTCCAGGACAGGACTCTACATAGAGATGTCTGACATCGTATCATTGGAATCCAACTAAGAAGGAAATTGAAGGTTGGTTGGACAAAAGAATTCATGAGTTCATGGCACAGGAAAATAGGAACCCGCGACTATCAAAAGAAGAGTGGTTAGACTGCTACTTGTACATAGAGATCCACGAAATCTTCTTCGCGTATTTCCCTACTGAGTTGTACAAGTGAATCACGAAGCTAGCAAATAGCCAAGGAAGGTGGAAACTTGATGGTCTTATTGTATGGACCCCAGAGTTAGTGTGTAGGTTGGAAGCATTGGAAGATAATATCACACGCGTCGTTGATCATTGGCTTGATCAAATTATAAGAGGATTCATTACTGAGTTTGCGATTGACACCTTAGTTAGCTGCAGTGAGGCAGAGCAACACTTTCTCAAAGGACCATGAGGTAAGTACGTAAAGTCTTTGAATACTTGGATTAAATGCTATTGTGTAAAAAGAGGGTTACGCAATTACCTTGATGTTTGGGGCTACGCGAAGTGGAAAAACCTACAGGAACAAAGGAAGTAAGGGACAAGAAAATAGCCCCTTGATTTCACCTCTGTGAGGGGACGAGGAAGAACTTGTGAAGGTCTCATCGTGAAGTGTGATCCATCTGATAAGGCAAAGAATTCTACGAATACCACCTCCACCCACACCACCATCGGCTTCGCTGCCATTACCTCCATCTTCACACGTACCACCTCTGCCACCACCGTAATTCAATATGGCAAGCATGATAAAGTTGCCTGTGTTCAAGGGAGTAGGAAACGAGGATCTGAACCAATTTTGGTTTGTTGTAAGAGCTGTATGGGAAGCATAAGGAGTTACAGATGATAATATAAAAAAGGTGACACTAGTTAGCACCCTGCAGGACCACACACTGACCTGGTATATTAAGCACTCCAATGATAATCCAAATGCGAGAATAGGGGATATCCAAGCAGTGCTAAACAGAGAATTTAGCAGGCCAAAGTCTAAAGAACAGTTGATCATTACATTCAAGGAAATCATGATGCTACCAGGCAAGACTCCTTGGGAGCTAGATCAAAGACTGAAATGCGTGATTCGCGAAGCTAATATGAATTTGACAAAGGGGAAACATCGTGAATGGTTTTTATCATCGCTAATGCCATATTTAAGGAGCACGCTATTGTAGCAAAAGTTAACGACTCAGGAAGAGGCCTTAGAAATCGCCATGAGGCTACATGAGACCCCGATGCAAGATCCTAACTTAGGAGTTTAGAAAATCCACGCGCAGCTAAAGAATTTCTGAATTCAGATGCAGAGTCTAAAATAGGATAGGACAACTCGACCAGAAGTGCATGAAGAGGTGTGGTGCATAAAATGCAAAGGTCAAGGTCATGACAAGGACCATTGTCCAGTTTTTGCAAATTACCTCACGGGAGGAGGACCGATGCCATTAAGGCCAAAAGCACATGTAGGATCTAGCACGACGCTTGCTTTGTTGTGCATGATTTGTCAAATAGGAGGAAAAAATGCTACAGACAACTACCATTTGTTACAGAAGTATACACAAAATTCGCAACAATTGTTCTGTAAATTTTGTAGGTCGGTGGGACATGATGATCACACTTGTAGAAGCTATGAGTTGATGATAGATAGAACTCTCACCTATAGAGTTCAGGCCAAATCATGGCCCCTATACCAAAATGTAGGAGTGGTGCGAACAGGATGTCAGGGGCGCATACGAGGCCGAGGTGGAGGAGGACCTGGAAGAGGTTGTGGACAATTGATATGCTACAATTGCGGAGGGCCAGGACATTATGCCTGCGATTTTACAAATCCAACATCCCTGTCATGTTTGTATTGAAACTTGTTTGATCATGAGATGAAAGATTGTCCTACACTGATAGCTAGGATACGTGACAAAGGAGCGCTACCACCTCCCCTGACTCAGAACCTGTAGATGATGAGGTCTGAGCTGCGTGAGGAAGATCCAAATGTGAACATTGTGCTCCGAAGTGGAATCGCGATGGGAGATGACAAAGGAAAAAAACTAGAAGATAGTACTTGGGTTTGGAAAGCTCTGGGGAAAGAAGCAGAGTTTGATTTGGAGTGCGCTCGGGAAACCTTCATGGAAGCTAAGAAGAGCTTCATGGAGGCATCCAATTAAGGAAGAAAAGATAGACCCGAGCCGGAGATGGACCCATCAATGCTCACAATGTTCTTGGAAACATGTAAGAAGTTACTGTGAGACAGTAAAGCTGTAAAAGGATTGTAGGAACCCATTAACAGACGCACTGGGACTGCACCAAGAGAACCATGCGTGATCAGAAAGATTGGAAAGCATAAGACAAGGACAGGAAGAGAAATAAGGTTAACTGCACAAATTGGAGAATACAAAATGGACCAAATAATTCTGGATTTAGGATCAGACACAATTTTTTTGCCGAAGCGGACATGGGAGCGAATGAAGAGACCTATGCTGTAGTGGTCTCCTATTCATCTGCGAATGGAAAACCAGCAGAAGATAATACCCATGGGGCAATTGCAAGGAATCATTGTGGATATTGAGGGAGCAAGCACGCTAGCAGACTTCGAAGTGATAGAGATTGTTAATGACACCAATCCCTACCCCGCACTCTTAGAAATTTTTTGGGCCACTAACATGAACGGGGTGATTAATCTAAATAAGCGCAAGATGATTTTTGAGAAGAACTCACTATGCGTAGTTATACGCCTGGACCTTGCTGAAGGATCGCGCTATATAAAGCCGGTGCACGACTGTGAAAGTGATGATGATTTGGACTACATCTATAAGATAACAACGTGAAACCAGGACTCGGTGAATCCCATTGCAGATGGATGGATTGCATGGGAGCGTGAAATCTCCTGTACTTCGAATTAAGATGAGGAGACGGAGCGATGGCAGAATCGGTTACATGAGGTAACTACGCTTAATTGTAATATAATGACAAGGTCGCTATGCTATGTATCGACAGAAGTAAGAGACTTGCCTACTTATTGTTACATAGTAATTTGTCACCGTCCCTATTACCTCTTCTCCCGCACATTGGAGAACTTATTCCGGGACCTATGAGAAGTGACATAACCTGAAAAAACTTGCATTGTATCCCCTTGAGTATGTACTTCATATGCCCTGAAGACACCTTCTGCAAAATACCCATAAAAATATCCCTTTTTCCATTGGCGCGGTTCCACTGTGTATCACTCGCGCTAATGGGCGAAATCCTCCAAAGAGGGCACGCCAGCTGGCGCTCTGTCTTAGAGTCGCACTCGCGCAAGCCCAGTTGGGTAGAGTTTTTAACAAACAAACTTACGAAGGTTCTTCCTAACCTATTCATGAACTGATTCCGTCTTGAGTTAGTTTAGTTGGGCTTCAAATCTCCATAGAAGGGAAGTAGTTCTCCACCTCTCATGGAAGCTTCTTAGTGATAAAGCCAATCCCATGAATCTTGTGGATGACCCTAACTCCTTCTCCTCTATCTATAAAAGCTTGTCCTTTTGCCTTTAACAAGTTAGTCTCCAAGTTCCAAATTCTAAGTCTCAAAGTCTGAGAATTGCCAAGTTCATGCTACAAGGAGCCTTATTCATTCCCATGAGGCTAAATCTAAAGTGAGGAGATTCTTGTCCAAGTAACCAAGGAGAGAGAGGCTTGTTCCACATTCCCAACAAGCTTTGTAATGCATGTACTGCTGATCACCTAGCCAAAGGAGTATTTGATGTTAGAACTATGGTTGTATTCCTCTTTGTCATTTATCAATAATAGACGACTATCATTATGGTTCCACTCTTATTGTCTTTTGTAATGATGATTGAGTTATATCCTTTGTGAATGATATATAGTTTCATTTATTGGATTTTATGCTTGTGTTTGTGTCGTTCTTTGCATGTACAGGTGTCCGTTCAAGAGGATCGTGGGGATTGTGACCAGTCGGAGCAAAGGAACGGGAGCGACGACTCTTCTACAAGTACTAGCGTTGGAATCCAGGTAGGCCCTCATCATCAGTATTTAATTTTCAATTAGGAACCTACGTTATAGCGTTGTTTAATTGTTGCTAGACCCCATTTGGGCTAGTAGGGATCGCCTCTATCCGCAGAGGGGATTTACCTTCACAACAATTTGGCGACTCCACTGGGGACAGAGGCAATCCCTACTAGCCCAAATGGGGTCTAGCAACAATCAAACAACGCTATCACGCAGGTTCCTAATTGCAAATTAAAGACCGATGATAAGGGCCTACCTGGATTCCAACGCTAGTACTTGTAGAAGAGTCATCACTCCTGTTCCTTTGCTCTGGCTGGTCACAATCCCCACGATCATCGTGAACGGACACTTGCACATGCAAAGAACGACACAAACACAAGCATAAAGTCCAATAGATGCAACTATATATCAGTCAGAAAGGATATAACTCAATCATCATTACAAAAGACAATAAGAGTGGAACCATAATGATAGTCGTCTATTATTGATAAACAACAAAGAAGAATACAACCATAGTTTTGACGTCAAATCCTCCTTTGACTAGGTGATCAGCAGCACATTCCTTGCAAAGCTTGTTGGGAATGGGGAACAAGCCTCTCTCTCCTTGGTTACTTGGACAAGAATCCCCTCACTTTATATTTAGCCTCATGGGAATGAATAAGGCTCCTTGTAGCATGAACTTGGCAATTCTCAGACTTTGAGACTTAGAATTTGGAACTTGGAGACTAACTTGTTAAAGGCAAAAGGACAAGCTTTTATAGATAGAGGAGAAGGAGTTAGGGTCATCCACAAGATTCATGGGATTGGCTTTATCACTAAGAAGCTTCCATGAGAGGTGGAGAACTACTTCCCTTCTATGGAGATTCGAAGCCCAACTGAACTAACTCAAGACGGAATCAGTTCATGAATAGGTTAGGAAGAACCTTCGTAAGTTTGTTTGTTAAAAACTCTACCCAACTGGGCTTGCGCGAGTGCGACTCTAAGACAGAGCGCCAGCTGGCGCGCCCTCTTTGGAGGATTTCACCCATTAGCGTGAGTGATACACAGTGGAACCGCGCCAATGGAAAAAGGGCTATTTTTATGGGTATTTTGCAGAAGGTGTCTTCAGGGCATATGAAGTACATACTCAAGGGGATACAATGCAAGTGTTTTCAGGTTATGTCACTTCTCACAGGTCCCGGAATAAGTTCTCCAATGTGCGGAAGAAGGGGTAACAGGGATGGTGACAAATTACTGTGTAACAGATGCCCCCTAAAGCATGAAGCCCAAGAGATAGAGAGGGGTGAAATGCTTTACAAGAACTTGGCCAACTGAAAACACTGCCGCGGGAGAACCTGCATGAAGAAGTACAACTGATATCTCAAGTACATGACGTATGTGGTATGGGAGTAGCCATCCATAGCAGAGTACATAAAAATCTAGATCCAAGGTATGGGCGCAGCCATCCAGTGAGGATCGATAAACGGACTCAGGCATGGTCGTAGCCATCCAGTGAATGAGTCATGTAATGATCATAATAATCCACAAAATCACAACTTGGATCTCAACAGACAAAATCTAAGGTCTCGTGCTCTATCTCGATCTGAACAAAGTACAAGTTCAAGCATGCGAATATGGGAGTCGAAATTGAACATGCAAGAACATCGTCTAATTACCAGTCAATGATGAAAACTGTTAACAGACGCAAGAGGTACCACCAATAATGACAATGGTCCTCAAGGTACTATAGGTACAATCTACGGCGTGCGAATCAGTAAGCCGGCGTCGAACACCCATAGAATCATTTGATCAGAGGCCAGTGATGAAAACCTCGCGTAGAACACGAAGAACCTGCCATTGAGGCATGCAGGCTCTAAGGCACCTGAAGGGAGTCTCTAGGTCAACTTCCTGGATAATGAGCTGAAGTCAATAGGAACTGACCTTGATCGAAGGTGGGCCATAATGTTTCCCACATCATTGACATGAGACAAAGAAGGATAAGATGTTTTGTGTGAGGTATCAGAGGGAGGTTGAGTATTCTGCAGAGGTCAACTTCTCTTGAACATATTGGTGGCATGACAGTGGACTTGGCAGTATTTGACATCAAATGATCAAGGGTCATGGTGGTGAGGTAATGAGCATATGAGAGGTCAAACAGGATAACCCAAACCCACGGATGCAAGTGTAAAAACAAGATGAGATGTCCCCACCCAGACACGAACACAGACAAGTGCCATGTTCAAGAGCAACATACTGCCGACACGACAATAATTGTGGTCCCATTTTCCCCACCATTGCTGGCGAGTACCCCGGTTATTTTTTGATGACAAGCTTGACGGGGATAGCATATGCTTGTGAGAATCATTTTGACGGAATCCAATGTCATCAAGTTTTAACGAGCCTGACAGAGGAAAAACTCAGCAGCTTTTCATGTTTAGAGAGTTTGAAAAGACAGCAGAAAAGGAAACTCCAGGGGTTTCCTTTTTTGTAAAGTTGTGTCTCTTGAGCCCGAAGAAGTATAAAACAATGCTCGAAAGAACCGCCCGACCATTACGATCGAGTACTTTTCATGACTAGTGAATTCGACCTGAAAAAGTAAAAAAGCGATCGAAATCACGTTGTTTTGTAACTGTTAACGAGCCTGAAACGACAAGGGCCCGACGATATTTTCGTCTTTACACGGTTGGAAAAAAGTTTAAAGACGACCGCCTCTCATTTACGTTTAGCGAGTCGAAAGAAACAACTCGGCAATCTTTTCGTCTTTAAATGATTGGAAAAGAGCTGAAAGCAGACCTCCATTTTTATTCTCTTTAACGAGTCAAAAAGGGAAAATATTCGGCAATATTTTCATATTTTACGAGTCAAAAAAGAGCTTAAAGATGACTCATCCTAGAGGAATGAGTGCTATAAAGGGTAGCAACTGGTTCCGGCAATGGTGGAACTGCTCAAAACATGTAATGGTCAAGAGGTTGGCTAATAAAACCACTCATCTCTGCAGTTCCTCAGGAAAGGAAAAACAACCAAGTGAGAGCATATGATCGGCCAAAGAGATGGTAGCAATGGAATGAAACAACCAAAGCTCATCTAGCATAATTTAGCGGATAAAGCGACAATCACAAGATGTGAATTAGGTATGGGTTCATTTTTACACAAGCTTGAACCATGGAGAACTTTGCTTGGATTCAGTTTCATGTTTACACAAGCTTGAAATGAAAAACTATGCTTGTTATAAGTTCGCATGCCCCCAACATAATGATGCAAAATGAGGTACATGCCCCCCAAGCTTCATTGCATTCAACAAAGTGGATGGAATGAAGGTTCGCTCTCGAAATCTACGAAAGACTCGACTTGTATTTTACAAGATCTTAATCAAAAGACTCGATTTGGAAAGGGAGTTGTTTCATTTTTTGATGAGGTTGACACAGTAAAAGAACTATCCTCATAACCCTTGTTTCATTTTTAAATGAGCTTGACACAAGATCAGGAACTATGCTCGAACCAGACATAGTGTCATTTTTTAAGGAGCTTGACATAGGAAAGTGAACTATGCTCCTACCAAACCTAGTTTCATATTTAAGGAGCTTGATATAGGAAAGGAACTATGCTCCGCACAAACTTCGTCATAATGAACAGGAAGTTGTTGTTTCCAAGAGCGCCACACTCGGTGGAAGGACAACATCTCGGAAGTCAGAACCCAATGCCCCCAGGACACTACAGACAACGGCAACATCACTGGATATAGGCACAGGATAAGTGGCCACGTAGTTGATCTGTGGTGGGGCAGATACAACTGGTGGATAAAAACCAAGAGAGGATGAGAACTACATAGGAGGCACCAGGGGACTAAAGAATGATAATTGATCTATAGTCACGATTCTTCTGTCATGTGGAAAGCAAACCACACGGAAAAGTGAAGAAACAAGGACCCCCATGGCATAAACATAGTCACAGCCAAGGAGAACACTGAAATCTAAAGCACCTTGGGTAACCAGTACATCTATATAGACGGTTTTGCCTCCCAAAGTAATAGGGAACTTTGGAAGGATCCCTAATGTTTGACTGGTTCCTCCGTCAAACGCTAACAGATTCTGTGTGACCAGCACGAGCTGTGGGGAACCCAAATATTGCCAAGTAGTGGACGACATAAGACTGACCGACGCACCTTCATCCATAACAGTGCCAATTACTGCTTTATCATAGGCATGTACTGTAATCTAGAAAGGAACATGGGATGGAAGGCGGAAGGCGGTCAAATGACTCTAGTTGAAGGAAATGGCCAAACTACTTGGTGGAGGAATCGTATGATTGCCCCCATGCTCTACAGGAATCGAAGAAGGATTCTCTTGATCAGCGAGGATAGGAGGGTAATTCTTGGACTCAATAGAATCTGACGAGACAAAAAGAACATGAGCAGTAGAATCATGATGCTCCTCCGGAACAGAGTAATCAACAGGTGGTCAACCCAAGTCGACACTCTCTCTGACCAATGGTTGGTCTGGAGCAAGCTTGGCACAGCCAGGTTTGGAAGGAGGAGGACAGACAAGAGAAGAGTCTAAGTCAATCTTGTTGTCCACAGGGAGGGGGTCATAAGAGAGTTTCTGATAACCAACAGGAAGTTGGGGTGAAGAAGCTTTAAGACTTTCCAAAACAGCGGAAGCTTTATCCATGAGCGGACAAAGGTGAAGGGGATGATTGCCCTCACATAGTCTATAGGGGATTCGAATCTTCCCTTTCTTTTGAATGTTGTTAGTTGATAGGGTGGCATCGCCATGAACTTCAGAGGATGATGAGGGATGAGCTGGATCGCGAGACCATACTTCAAGGATCCTGGGAATGCCAGGACAATCACGAAGAAGGTGGTCATCCTTGCACAATCTACAAGGAAATTTGACCTTCTGCGGAGGAGCAGAAGGTAGCTCGACTTGATTTGTACTTTTAACCTCTCACTTAGGAGACTTCTTCTTCTTCGTCTTCTTCTTCTTAGCCACCTGGTTACTTGAATCCAGACTTTGACCAGGCGAAGTAAAAGATGAGGATGCAGAAATAGGCGAAAAAGGGGAGAGGTCTAGCTTAGAATCAACACGATGTTGTTCGGGTGGAGGAACTGATTGACTAGCAGTTGAGACGGTAGGGACCAGAGAGGTTGAGAACAACCAAACAGGCAACCTAACTGTTAACCCAGGAAGGGACAACGTTGCCATGTAAGGAGCACCAACATTTCCAAAATGAGGGAAATGACCAGGATTCCCATCAGAGGGGATGCTTGGGTTGGTAAACTCTGGAAAAGTTGCCATCACAAATGAGAAAGAACCCTACTCAAACTAACACAAACAATATCTAACCGGGTAAATGTGAATCGTGGCCGAATAAATTTTAATACGCAAGGACATAACTTGAACTTTTTATTTTTTAAGAGTCGAGAAAAGGACAAAAAGATGAGTCTAGTCGCCTTCGAATGTTTAATGAGCCCGAAGTGAAAAATGCTCAGATGGACCTTTTCTTTTAGGGAGTCCAAAAAGGAACGAAAGTGACTACTCTGGAGAGCTAGGCAAAAAGGTTTACCAAACAAATCCGTAAAATTGCATATACACCTTGGCAGTCATATGAAAACCAAGGACTTTCCGTACGGCAGTCAATCTTCCCGAACGCTGTGTTCAGTGCGTTACGGCTTGTAAGGTAGCAGACATGGCTTCCTATGGATAAGGGATGATAACCTAGTGGGGTCTCCCCATATACTCGATGGTACGTGGGAGCTCAAATCCGTGCTAGACCACTATTGAGTCACGGAAGGAGGAATCACCCAACCTTGAGTGAAACAAAAGTGACTAGGTTTAATGATGCCGAGCACGTCTCTAGCCTAGACCTCTAAAAAGTGTGCGTTATGTTCCAATGCGTTGTTAGATTTATTCAGTTCATTTTAAAGTTGATCTTGTATTAGGTTTCAGTTTTCAGGGCTTACCGTATGTAATATCTCAAAATTTCCTAAATGCAATCTATATGCCAAAATATGTCATTTCATTCGATGAATGCTAATTACGAGAGGGTTTAAGAGCTTTCACGCAAACGAAATGATCACAAAACAATAAAGAACTTCCCTAATGCAGCTAATGGAAATTAACAAACTTTTCTTCGAGATCACTAATCAAAATGAAAAGTTCTAATTCTCATTAACTAATACAAAGCAAAAGATATTTTTTTCTTTTGTTGATGGCAAAATGCACTAAACAACTTTGAGAAATGACAACAAACAAATTCTATTCAATACAAGCACATTCAATTCCCTAAATCACAAATCAAAACTCCAAAGAACAAGAAAGATCCCAAAGACACCAATGAGCCGTGTAATCTTGGCTCAAAGTGAGACGAAGTGGAATTCAAGTGAAGACAAAGAAAGTCACCCAAATAACGCAACAAAACGATTAACAACCACTAAACGAGTGCAAGGGAGCAATCAGAAAGTTGACTGGACGAATAGAAGACCAAAACGCCTAAGGAAGGCTCGACACACAAAACCACTAGATGCCCTAGGGCTAGAAATGTGAAATCGATAGAAAATGGCAAACATCCAAAGGGTAAAGGTAATCTATGCACAATTCACTTGAAAAGTATGCAAATGTAATCTATGCACATTCTGAAAATGAGAATTCTAATTATGCAAGTGTGGTCTATGCAAGAGAATTCTCAAACACAAGATGATTCTAATGTAATCCAAGAACCAATCAAGTGCAAATCGATAAAATTGGGTGAGAGTTCCAAAGATCAAAAAATAAAAACACTCAAAGGTGATTAACACTCATACACAATTTAGCCCCAAAAGACTGGGACAAACCTCCAAGTAATGACCAAAGGAAATCAAATTAAGAATTTCTCAAAAAAGATACTCAAAACCCGTCAAATCACACTCCAACACACTCAAGTCGTCGAAAAAAAGGTACCCAGAACAAAAATCAAGCTCACAAGGTCAGAAACAAGAAAACTTCAAAAGTTCCCAGGCCTGGCACGACTGTCAGGCTGAAAATAGCGCCTTTCATTGATTGGCGCGGGTTGTCAATGTGCAACTGGCGCCAACTGGTGTGACTATAATGCTCTAAACGATCACCAACCGAGTTTGATATGGAAAAATAAAAAGCAAATGAGCCAAATCTAAGTCAACAGTGCCCATGTACGCCAAGGGGCAAGAAGCAACACAGGGACTCAACCCAGAAAGCTAATCAAGCAGGAGAAACCAAGAAACAACCAAGAAACAAGGCAAGTTCCAAGCCGTTCAGCTCGTAAACCAAACCGGAGATTGACTGAAGTGGCATTGATCTACTTTGCTAATGCGGAGCAGTAGCATTTCGAAGGTTATCTGGCCGTACTTCAGGCTCCATCTAAAGTTTACAAATCAAACAACAAGACAAAACAAACAACAAGGCAAAAAGCCAACTCCCCAGCGGAGTCGCCAAATTGTTGTGAAGGTAAATTCCCTCTGCGGACAAAGGCGATCCCTACTAGCCCAAATTGGGTCTAGCAACAATCAAACAACGCTATCACGCAGGTTCCTAATTGAAAATTAAAGACTGATGATGAGGGCCTACCTGGATTCCAATGTTAGTACTTGTAGAAGAGTCGTTGCTCCCGTTCCTTTGCTCCGGCTGGTCACAATCCCCACGATCCTCATGAACGGACACCTGCACATGAAAATAACGACACAAACACAAGCATAAAATCCAATAGATGCAACTATATATCAGTCAAAAAGGATATAACTCAATCATCATTACAAAAGACAATAAGAGTGGAACCATAATGATAGTCGTCTATTATTGATAAACAGCAAAGAAGAATACAACCATAGTTCTGACATCAAATCCTCCTTTGGCTGGGTGGTCAACAGCACATGCCTTGCAAAGCTTGTTGGGAATGGGGAACAAGCCTCTCTCTCCTTGGTTACTTGGACAAGAATCTCCTCACTTTAGATTTAGCCTCATGGGAATGAATAAGGCTCATTGTAGCATGAACTTGGCAATTCTCAGACTTTGAGACTTCGAATTTATAACTTGGAGACTAACTTGTCAAAGGCAAAAGGACAAGATTTTATAGATAGAGGAGAAGGAGTTAGGGTCATCCACAAGATTCATGGGATTGGCTTTATCACTAAGAAGCTACCATGAGAGGTGGAGAACTACTTCCTTTCTATGGAGATTCGAAGCCCAACTGAACTAACTCAAGACAGAATCAGTTCATGAATAGGTTAGGAAGAACCTTCGTAAGTTTGTTTGTTAAAAACTTTACCCAACTAGGCTGGCGTGAGTGTGACTCTGAGACAGAGCGCCAGCTGGCACACCCTCTTTGGAGGATTTCCCCCATTGGCGTGAATGATACACAGTGGAACCGCGCCAATGGAAAAAGGGCTATTTTATGGGTATTTTGCAGAAGGTGTCTTCAGGGCATATGAAGTACATACTCAAGGGGATACAATGCAAGTGTTTTTAGGTTATGTCACTCCTCACAGGTCCCGGAATAAGTTCTCTAATGTGCGGGAGAAGGGGTAATAGGGACGGTGACAAATTAATGTGTACCACTTATGATGGCCTAAGTGAGGTAGATACCTTCTTGAATAAATTTGAAAGGGAGGTGTTAGAAAAGCAACGCTTCCAGGCCTTGGATTGGGTACTGTGCGATACACCCGCGAGGTGGTGGGGTACACACAAGGGGAGCTTTGACGAATGGCATGAGTGTAGGGGAATGATGTACTTACAATTTGGGAAGCCCAGGGTATTATTGATAGATAAGTACAATGGGTAGGATGATCCACACATGCATTTGGCCAAATGGACGCAGGCCTATGGGGAAAAGCCACAGCCTGAGTGGGTACACCTATTCTGTCATACCTTGGATGTTATACCAATGAACTGGTATATAGAAACATAGCTTCGCCATGGGACGGGTGAATGGGATGTTCTGCGTGAAGGGTTTGTGATGACCTTCAGTTTTGAGGTTGAATGGGACAGTATTGATGAAGCACTACAAGAGGTAAAAGTAGCCATCTTTAGGATACCATAGGAGCTAGTAGAATCAATTTAGCCTGAATGGGCTACTTAGATGAACTGCGCACTGGAATTTTATAATGTAATTGCTGAAGAAGAAGATGACGATCTGCAGAAAATTAACATTCTAGAGACGGAAGGCCACTGCGAGGTTCAGGGACTATAGATTGACAACCCTGACATAACCGCGCCAGTGAAGACAAAGCAAGTGAATATTGGTACGGAAGCGGAACCTAAAATTGTAAAGATTGGAGACTATTGGGATGGCCCCACTGTGGATAAGCTCGTTGAATTACTCTGCGAATATTAAGACTTATTACCGACCAAGTTTACGGATTTGAAGGGAATAATTGGAGATTTAAGGGTAATGAAGATCATGTTAAAACCTGACGTGAAGCCAGTTAAGCAAAGGCTATATCACTTAAATCCGAAGTACAAGGAAAAGGTCCCCGTAGAACTAGAAAATATTCGCATGGCAGGCATCATTGAGCCTGTGGAGGAATCCGATTGGGTAAGCCCAATGGTGGTACAAGAGAAGAAGTAGCTGGAAGAAATAAGAATATGCATGGATCTCAGAAAATTGAATGATGTGTGTGTACATGATCCATTCCCAACTTCGTTTGCAGATGAGGTGTTGGACAATGTAGGCAGTCAAGAAGCATATTCTTTCATTGATGGATTCTTAGGGTACCATCAGATCAAAATCACGCAGGAGGATACGAGCAAGACAACCTTCGTGGCTAAGTGGGGTTTCTTTTAATATATTATCATGCCATTTGGATTGAGGAATTCCCTGCTATCTTTTTGGGCATAGTTGTTGCAACATTCAGGGAATATATTCATAAGTTCTTGGAGGTCTATTTTGACGATTGGAGTATATTTGGGTTGGTTAGGTGCCATGTAGCAAACTTGTGCTTAATGTTGGATACATGCCGAAGATACCAAATCATGCTCAACCTCAAGAAGTGTATGTTCCTCATTCCTTTGGGGAACCTGTTGGGGCATGTGGTTTGTGGACAAGGGCTGATGATGGAGCCCGTAAAAATCACGGTGATTTTGAATTTGCAAGCACTATGGAGTGCGAAACAATTGTGCGCTACTCTGGGACATATGGGGTACTATAGGAAGTTCATCAAAAGCTATGCCTAGATCACCACACCGATGGAAAAGCTGTTGAAAAAGGATGTCACATTTTGCTAGAACGATGACTATAAGAAAAGCCTGGATGTATTGAAAGAAAAGATGGTCACTGCACCGATTTTGGTCTTCCCGAACTGGAAGAAAGAGTTTCATGTCCATGTTGACGTGTCGAGTATAGCATTGGGGGTAGTACTAAAACAGGAGGGTGGAGAAGGCTTGGATCACCCTATTGCGTTCGCAAGTCGTAGATTATCTAAAGAAAAATAGAATTATTCCACCACTGAATGCGAGGGACTGGCTATGGTGTATGCACTCCAGAAATATCAGCACTACTTGCTAGGGGGACACTTCAAGATGTATACATATCATTCCACACTGAAATACTTGGTCAATAAGCCTGTGTTGGGGGGGCGCATATGTAGATGGCTTTTATTGTTCCAGGAATATGATTTTGAAGTTATTGTGAAGCGTGGACGATTAAACGGGGGACTAGATCACCTATCGTGCATTGAGATATGAGAGGAACCTACTAGTCTGGAGGAAGGATTACCTGACGTGCATCTCTTTGTTGTGCACGTAGTGGATGGGTATTTTAAAGATATAATTCACTTTCTCACAACTGGAACTGCGCCAAAAGGGTACTCTGTCCAGCAGAAGAAGGAACTAGTGGTGCACGCGGTGGATTTCTCTGTCATTGTAGGGCACCTATATAAGATGGGGAATGATGAGATACTACGAAGGTATGTACCTAAATTTGAATGAAGCAATATCCTTGTAGATGCTCATGGGGGCACTGTGGGAGGACATTATGCAAGTAGAGTGACCACGCAGAAGATTCTCTGCACAAGGTTGTGGTGGCCGACCCTTCATCAAGATTCAAAAGCACATTGCAAGGCTTGTGATGTATGTCAAAGAAAGGGTAAACCATTGCGGAGGTACAAGATTCCCTTGAATCCACAGATGACATTACAACCCTTTGAAAAGTGGGTGATTGACTTTGTAGGACCTATCAAACCTTAAGCAAAGACAGGCACAATATATAGTATCACTCTGATAGAGTACTCGACGTGTTGGGCAGAAGCGCAGTCAGTAAAATATTGCACGGCCACAAGGTCCACGAAGTTTCTGTTTGAACACATATTGACACTATTCGGATGTTCGAAGATCTTGATGAGTGATCATGGTACACATTTCCTAAATGAGACGACTAGCACGCCAACAAAAGAGTTTCAGGTGTATCATCCGAAGAGCACACTGTATCACCCACAAGCTAATGGGATAGTAGAAGCATTCAACAAAGCACTGGAGACTTCACTGACCAAGGTATGCAATGCGCAGTGAAGTGATTGGGACCTACGTGTACCTGTAGTATTATGGGCTTATAGGATAACATGAAAGAAATTGATGGGATAGACACCTTTCCAGCTTGTCTATGGAGTGGAAGCTATAATGCCTATGGAATACATCGTGCCTAGTCTGCGCATAGTGGCACCCACAGGTATGAAAGATCGTAGAGCCCTGGATGAGAGGCTCGCGTAGTTGGAGGAGCTCGAAGAAGAATAGTTTTTGGCTGGATTCCACTAGCACGTGCAAAAGCAGCACGGAAAGGCTTGGCACAATCAACATATTAAGTTGCATACCTTCAAGGCAAATGATTTGGTATTTTTGTATGATAGTAAGTTTGATAAATTCCTAGGGAAGCTTAGAATGCATTGGATGGGACCGTATATTATTAAGGAGATCACAGATGGTGGCGTGATGCAGTTGGAAAAGTTAAATGGAGAACGCTTCGTAGGAAAAGTCAATGGTAGTCATTTGAAGGCATACATAGGTGGCCCGACCATTTGACTAGCCGCAGGAAGCATAGTCTTAGCGCTCCAGGAAACTGAAAGGAGGTGCGGGACTACAAACTACTCCGCCCAAGAGCTGCGCGATGATAGGATCATGCGCAGTAGCGAAGTGTCACAGGGTCCATGACAGTGCGAGGGTAGTTGCGCTGCCATGTGGGTTGGTTGGAAAGTGATCGTTACAGTCACTATTCACGATGTGATGCTTGGTTTGAGACCAAATGGAGCGGGAAGTTGGCATTTAAGGTGAACTTTATGGGCTAGGTTTGGGAAAATCTACCGCCAAAGGAGCATTAGTGGACCAAAAATGGGGTGAATGGTGGAATTCAAATTAAAAAGGCGCTATAAATTAAAAGTGGTTGTCCAGCGAACAACACTTGCCATTTTGAGAATTCAGATGTTGTGCTATCAACTGTATATGGACCTCCCAAACTTTGAGGCTTTTAGAGCAAGCTCGGTGTTTGAAACATTACCGAAGGAAATGCAGGACCTTCTAACTAGAATGATGGTAGTAGCTGAGGAAGCCGTGGATACCGGAGCAATGACCACTGAGTAGGCCGTGTAGGCCAAAATAGTAGGAGAAGCCCCAGAAAGTGTCGGGATAGTTGTAGAAATCCCTAAATTTCCATGAACGTCAAGACCCAAGAAAGACAAGAAGCCTATGGTACCAGTGCACATGTCCCCTAGAAACCCACTAAGAACTAAACTTACCATGGAAGAAAAGGGGAAGGTGATTAATTTGGAAGCTGATGAGGAGGAGGAATACTTTGAAGAAATCTTGGTAGAGGAGGAGGAAGAAGAAATGGAGATAGAAACCTAGGGTGCAGACCCTCTGACCAGGCTACCCGCATATTTTCCTCCACATAAAGGGAAAGCAAGGGTACCCAAGGACCTAGATGAGAGCAAGAGCTCTCTACAGACCCTGCTACTCTCTGAGGACATCATTTTTGACATAGCGCACTTAGGGCGAGTGCCGGTATTAAAATTCGAATACTGGGATCTCATGGACCATAAGAAATTCCCACATTTGGCAACCGCTAGCTCATGTGCCAGAAAAAAAACACACCATCGAAAGTTATAGAGTTGGAGTCGCGCCAGTGGTTGCGAGGTGTAGAGAAAGAAGGATTGTTAAACCTGCTCTGGGCTCTACATTACCATCACGCCCGAGTGACTATTTTTTTCATTAGGCAGTTGCTCTACCTGGTGCATGATGGGTGTTTGTGGCTGGAGGAGCCCATCCCCATCACGGATCATCTGATTTGCAAAATTACCTGGCTCCCTTGCAAAGGGGAGGATCCATCGAACATATCTGAGGGTAAAAGTGATGATTTGGCCATCGCAGAGGCCACGAAGAAGAAGTTCAAGATGGAGAAGAAAAAGAGAGGGTATGCAATCTCCAGTATCAACAATGCTGCGATCAAAGTCGCAACGCAAATATTGGCGAGGAAAGTTATGCAGAAGTGCCATGTGGTTTTGGTGCCCGCGCCAGTGGTTGCACTTGTCATGCAATGCACAGAGGAGGTCCAACTTAACTGGGTAGATTACTTGTGTAGAGAGTTCCTAGAAAACTGTCGCGAGGGATAGGAGTAGGGGAAGGCTTTCCACTATGTATGGCTTCTGCTATCCATAGTGCTGGTGGCTTTGGAATTACCCAAGGACAACCAGTTCCCAGTGATTGTGCAGGATCCTCTAGAGGCAACGAAGTACGCTTCATTGTGGGCAACCAAAGATGCATAGAGAATTAGAGACAGAAAAATATTCTGGGTGTTCATGGAGATGAACATCAGAATGGGGATTAACTGCAAGTCGTGGTTAGTGCCCACAGTTTATAACAGTCTGCAGAGCTTCATGGAGTTCAAGGTGGACTTTCATCACATGTACATCAGGGCGAGGAAGGACCCTACAAAGACATGGAAGGAGCTACCTTATCTGGCAATGGACAATGTCATATTCGCCGTGCTTGATTCATGGCCACTAGAGTGGCGCGCTCCAGCCAGCTTCGTGGTGGAAGCAAAGAAGTTTGTTGCATAGAGGAAGGAGGAGGAGGAAAAATTACAGATGGCATAGTTGGCAAAGAATAGAAGGAATGAAGCAGCATCAGCCAAGGCGTAGGAGGCACGCGATGCTGTGAAGGCAACAAAAGAGTAGCAAAAGGCAGTAGAGAAGGAGCATGAAGGTCAGAAGTCGCCTTTGCCTGAATAGGAAATAGATCCAGAGGAAGGTGGCGTGGACCTGTAGATAACATCCACACAGTTGAAAAGACAACACCCAAAAGAGCAAGTGGGGCCATGGAATAAGTCAAAGGCCTCAAAGACTTCTTTCAACCTGATCACCCTCATTGAGGGGGATCTACATGACATTGGGGAGACGGTGAGGGATGTCATGGCGAAGGCCCTCCAGCAGTTTGTGGAGGAACACCAGACAGTGTTGGGAGCCCTCCGAGCATAGATACAGGAGTTGCAGGTGCGCACTCCACGGGCTGGTACTATGTCAACCAGCCTTGCACTAGTCATGATAGTGACTGAGGAAATGTTACACACTCGCATGACCAACACTATAGTGCTGCCAGAGGGAGCACTAGTTATAGAAAATGTGGACGACATGCCTATGGATAGTGTGCTAAAGGGGGTTGGGATAAATATGGTTGCGCTACCTTAGGAGATGCTCTATGTTTTGCAGGACGGAGTTACTGCAGAACTGCGAGCTAGGGAGGGTCACGCACTCCAGGTTATGAGTGAGCAGCGCATCAACATCAAATAGTTGAGCCTGCAGCGTGATGAGGTAGTGGCGCAGAACTGAAAAATTGTGTAGGTGGTCAATGAAGCTTGCCAGATGGTCCCAGAGCTGGCCATCCAATCAGAGTAACCAGCAGAGAAGCGCATCCGGAAACTAGCAGCAGGGGTGCGCGAGGCGAAGGAAGAGATGGCCAAGGTTCAGTTGGAGCCAAACCTTTAGATAGCCAAGCTACAATTGAGCCTTCAATTCTACAGGAGGTTAAGGAACAGCGTGCCAGCGCGATTACAGCAACCATAGCAGAAGTCAACAACGCAGTGAAAGACTGCACCAAGCTATTTGACGAGTCGTTCGAGGTTCTCACCACTCTATAGGAGGACCTGAACATATAGTGCTTAGAAACAGAGGCGCACGAGCTGTAGCAGAAATATGATGAGTTAAAAGGGACTGCGCAGACGATTGCCCTTGAAAAATGGCTTGCACAGATGCAGCAGGAAAAAGCACTCAAGGAGCAGGTGGATGCTGCTCGACACAAGGAAGCCATTTTGAAGGTGCACGTACAACCATTGATTGATGAGGCGTTCGTCATTATAGCCTCTATTGAAGCAAATCTCATGCAGATGCAGGGAACAAAGGAACAAATTCAGGAAAGCAGTTCAGCTACAACAGTTTTTGAATAGCGCGTCCAGGAAGCACAACAGGTAACCGCTCAACGCATTGCTGACCTTGTAGTAGTCCAAGTAGAGTTGGGAGGACTTCAAGCAAAGATCACCGCACCAACAGAGTGACTCGAGGGCGAGTGAAGATGTTTTTGTTGGGGACCTGTTGGGCGCGGGATCCCCCAAGGGCAGTTTTGGGGCTTAAAGCCCAGATTTTGGTCTGAAATTGTAACTCTGAAGTAAAGACTTTGCATTTTGTGGGCATGGAGAGTTTACACCAATTCTGTGTATTTATTTCCTATTTTCTACTTCAAATATATTGGGTATAAATTGCATTTTTGTTGTTTAGATGGTGCATGAACATATAAAATTGTGTAGATTAGGTGAATATGAGTTAAAGTATCTATTTACGCGAAGTTTGCTAACATCTATAAGAGGATAAGTAAGATACGCAGTGCAACTTGGGGAAATAACATAGATCATTACCATAGCAGTGCGAAATCGCCTCATCCCCTGGTTAGGGCTACGTGAAGGACAATTATAGCAAATCGCAAAGGTATCACAGGTCAAAATTGTGCACGAAGTGACCTGCACGAAGGTGGGCACAGTTGGACTAAATCAACACCTCAGACATCTCAAGGGGGTAGAAACTTGGTTCCAACATCGCCCCATACTGCTTCAGGTGAGACTTCAGTCCTCGCTTCGTGGGCTGATTCCGAAAGGGCCAGTAGTGTAGGGATTTGTTTGGCTAATTAACTTTGAACCTAGGTCAGGCCCCATCAAGCCAACAACTTGTGTTGTATCCTCCTACTCAGATTCTATTGAACATGATTTACCCATATGGTTGGAGGATGAGGAGGAGGATGAATTGTATCATACAATTCCCTACCAATTTTTCACTCTAGATACTATTATAGGAGGGGGGAACTTGATGAAGATGTCCTTATTGACCATATCCTTCGGAATCAACCTCCCACTCCCATACCAATTGATGAGTTGATGAAATGATATGGGAGTAGTCCTTGGAATGACTTATGCTTTGTTGAATCAAGTCCAGAACATGTCATTATTTTAGAATTTGGCCCATCCATAACTTTAAATATCAACCTCTCTCTCGCGGCCAAACAGGAAGAAAAATTGTGCAATGTTCTGAGGCAACATATGGATGCTTTTTCTTGGGATTATAAGGCAACTAAAGGTATGCATGCCTCAGTTTTTACTCATCATATTTACATCAAGGAGGGATGCAAGCCTATGTGACAACCCTAGAGAAGGATGAACCCAACTATTAAGGACATTGTGAAAGAAGAATTCTAAAATCTACTGGGTGCAAGGTTCATATACCCCATTTCAGATAATGAGCAGGTGTCACCTCTTGTTTTAGTTCCCAAGAAGAATGGGAAGTGGAGAATCTTTGTTGATTACCGAGAACTTAACAAGGCTACACAAAAGGACCATTTTCCTTTTCCCTTCATTCACCAAGTCCTAGATGGTCTTGTAGGGAAGAAATTCTTCTCATTCCTGGACGGGTTTAGTGGATACAATCAGATCCATATCAGCCTTGAAGACCAATACATGACCACATTTACATGCCCCTGGGGCACTTTCCCCTATTTAGTTCTCCCATTCGGTCTGTGCAATGCCCCTACTACTCTTTAGAGGGTAGTTTTAAGTGTATTTCTTAAACTTTTTCATGACTCCATTGAGATATACATGGATGATTTCACCCCTTATGGGTGTGAGTTCCAGGAAGCTCTATCTAATCTATGTAAAGTCTTGAAGAAATGTATTGAAATTAATCTCTCATTGAGCCCTGAGAAATGTGAATTCTTAATGAATGTGGAGACTTTCCTTGGCCATTCCATATCCAAGGAAGGGATACAGGTTGACCCAAACAAGATTTCTATTGTCAAAAGGGTCCCTACCCCACAGAAGCAAAGAGATGTTAGGACTTTCTTGCAATTAGCTAGGTATTATAGAAGGTTCATCAAGGAATTTAGTAAAGTGACTTGACCTTTGTTTGGATTATTGGCCAAGGATTCAAATTTTGGCTGGACAAGTAATTGTCAAGATGCCCTTGAAGCGCTGAAAGAAAAGCTAACCATTGCACCCATCCTTAGGGGTCCCAACTAGGAATTGCATTTCCATATCCATATTGATGCATCAGATAAAGTTACGAGGCTAGCCTTAGGATAAGTAGAAGATAAATTACCTTATGCTATCTATTTCATTAGTAAGAATTGTTGGAAATGATACTGAGAGGGGGGGTGAATTAGTATTTACAATTCAATAATTTTTCATTTCCCAAACATATTTATATATGCTACTTCTGTGAAGTGAACTTGCATGTACACGCTACTGTGATTAGAGAAACCAATGTATACCCAGATAACTTATGATTTAGTCAATTTATCATGTGTTGAACTTTAATCAATGCATCAATAACTTGTTAAATAGTGCAGTAAAAACATAATAAACCATCACACAGATGAAAACCAAAATTTAAGGTGGAAACCTAATGTGGGAGAAAAACCACTTTTTTTTGTCATCTCTGTCTTCTTTTAATATTAAGAAAATTTGTTTACAACCTTGTACTGGTGCAGACTCATACTAGTACATAGGAACCCACCTACAGAAGGCTACAACCTTATCTCATTTTCTAGCTTCTACTGGAAGGAAGCTACAACCCCCTAGCTCTTGTACTAGCCAATGTGTTTACTAGTAAGTAGGCGTCGGCCTACGGAAGGCTACGACCTTCTCTCTTTCTCCAGGGACCATGTTTCATATATTTTCAGACTAGATGCTCCTGGTACATAATAATATAAATGAAGGCCTCATTTCATCAAATTTCCATACTGGACCCATCAGAACTTCCAAATCACATCAACCAATAATTAGTTAATTTGAACAGTTAGATCACTGTCACCAGAACACTATGCTGAACCCAGAAACCTACATCATCATTCAGAACTAGCTGTAACCTCAAAATTAAGCCATCAGAATGTATACACTACTTTACTGAACCCAACCTGTTTGTATACGCTTCTTCCTTTATCCGAACTTGTGTATACCTTCAAAACTACTGAAACATAAAACTTCTGAATCAAGTTCATATCAACCAACAAGATATTGAACATCTAATGTCAATTTACAGAGCTTTACACAGGCAATAGCAGAGACAACCCTTTTGAGTTACTCAATCAATCAATCAGACACCAAACTCCTTATGCATTTAGTTTTACATTCAGATCAAAGAAGACTTCATTGAAAAACAATAGTAAAACAACAAAACTAATCAGATAGATTAGTCATTTCTGAACAATAGGATTTTCCTTTGTATACGCTGCTTGGAAGAGTCGAAACTGCGTGTATATGCACTTTTACTGAGGCGAACCAACATATAGATCTGGAAATATTAACTCATAACTTCACTGCTATTTTAGACTTCAGACAAACCCAAATCATGACATTTAAAGAATAAAACAGGTGTAGGGAATCATATCTAGCCCAACCAATATCAAATCATTCAATGATAAGTCATTTCAGGTCTCATGATCCTGATCCAACATTGAATTCAAGGTGCACAAAATATTTTAGATCAAATCAAAAACATAGCCCCTGCAACATAAAATATACTTCAGATAGAAGTATTCCTGAGAAACCCTTTTCACTTGCACACCTTGGCCTTTTGATCTTCTCCTCCTTATATAGTTTTTGGCCTTTCTCAATACCTTGGACCAAAACCACTTAGGACCCATGGTATTCTTGGATGGGATCAAATAGTCATTACTCCACTCAATATTGTGGGCTAATACCATGGTATTGACCCCTGGTATTCTTTACTCTTGAATTTCCTTGATTTTCCAACATGTACATGCTTTTCCTCTTGTGAAAGTGCATATATACGTATACGCTTATTTTGTTCTATGAACTAGCGTGTATACACTTTTTTTACTAAGGGGACCTACATATACATATTAAACTTCTTTACACCATCCTTTTCCTTCAACTTCTTCATTCTGATCAGTAGACCTTAGTTCCATCTTCCTGTTCTTCTGTTACACTGTGAGTTGCCTTTTATCAAAACTGAACTAACATGTGAGTGAGTTGCCATCAAGGACAACACTTGGATCATCATGCCAATAATCTCCCCCTTTGGACGTGATGGAAACCATGTTGGTGTTGATTACTGCAAGCTCTAGAAACTATTAGAGATAAAAAGAAACACCAAAGAAACACCAAAATTCTCTCCCCCTTTGACATCAAGGGAAAAGGGCAGACCAAGATACTCTCCCCCTTTGATATACATTATGTTTTCCTTGCTCCCCCTGAGTACATGCAGAGTTCACAAAGATATGTTTCAAAAAAATAACATGAATATAGAACTCAACTAAGTGAGTATGACTTCCCTAAGGCCAATGACTCATATATCCATCAATCACCCAACCAAGTCGGGATACACCACATTTGACTCATCCACCCAACCAAGTGGGGATATACCAATTGTTTACACATGACTGAAATAAAAAAAATATTACATCATCCATCCCATGCATAGTGGGGATACAAATTACATCATATGTCCAATAGGACTTATTCAAACATAGACTATGACAGAAGGAGTCATATCACACCCCAGATATTTACATGACTTATGCAACAAATGATATAAATATCTGAAACCATAGTTGAACTCAGCAACCATAATGCCAACAATGCAGAATGTGTGTGAAGTCTAATGCTCCCCCTGAACCTATGCTACATGTGCATTGTCAACAAGTCATTCATCAAGGCACCTTTATAGTCAGATAAAAATCAATGAACAAAGCATATCATCAGACTGCAAACATCAATATTAGACTAAGAACCCATAACAGAGTCTAATCCACTGTGTTTTTTCCAGAAAAACATATACACTTCTACAAACACAGAAACCCGTGTATATACATGACTATACTTCATGAAACCCACGTATAATAACCTTCCTCTGAAAAACTGGATTTAACAGTAAGATGATACAGCAAATACTCCCAGCTTTTGTATGAGATATTCAAATGTTTCTCTCAGAAGTGGTTCATTGAATATATCAGCAACCTGTTCTTTGGAGGGAACATACTCCTATTTAATATTTTGTTCAGACACTTTTTATTGTAGAAAATGGTACTTGATGGGTATGTGCTTGGTCTTGGAGTGCATGACAGTATTTTTTGAAATACTGATAGCACTTGTATTATCACATAGAATGGAGATGGGTGCAATACATGTGATATGAATGTCTTGCAATGTTTGTGTCATCCAAAGTAGTTGTGTGTAGCAATATGCAGCAACCACATCTTCTGCTTTAGTTGTAAATAATGCAATCAAACTTTGTTTCTTGCTGAACCAAGACACTAGCCATGAACCCATATAGAATGCACCTCCACTAGTTCTCTTTCGATCATCAACATTTCCTGCCCAATCTACATCTGTATATGCATGAAGAGTAAGATCTGTATCTTTAGGATACCATAGTCCAAAGTCTTGAGTTCCTTGAAGATATTTGAAAATTATTTTAACTTCCTGAAGATGTGATTCCTTTGGATTTGCTTGGAACCTTCCAACAATTCCTACTACATGCATGATATCAGGTCTAGTACTAGTTAGATAAAGCAGACTTCCAATCATAGATTTCTAAGTTGGTTGGTTTACTACTGGTGATTCATTGTTAGAACTGAGACTGCATCTTGTTACCATTGGAGTAGATACTGGTTTAAAATCTTCCATTTCGTACTTCTTCAAGATCTGCTTGAGATATTTGGTTTGTGAAAGAAAAATACCATCTTTTGTTTGTTGTACTTGTAGACCAAGAAAATAAGTAAGTTCACCAAGTAAGGACATTTCAAATTCTTGTTGCATTACCGAAGCAAAATTCTGACTCATATATTCTTCATTGCTACCAAAGATGATATCATCAACATAAACAACAATAATTAGTAGTTTATCATTTTCAATCTTTGTGTATAAGTTGCTATCTGCATAACCTTTTGTGAAACCTTGTTGTTGTAGATATTTTTCAAGACGGTAATACCAAGCCCTTGGAGCCTGTTTCAGACCATAAAGAGCCTTTTTGAGCTTGCATACGAGTTTTGCATCATTTCCTAGAATGAATCCTTTTGGTTGCTCAATATAAACTTCTTCTTTTAAATATCCATTAAGAAAAGATGATTTTACATCCATTTGATATACTTTGAATTTTCGAAAAGTAGAAAGAGCAAGAAACATTCGTATGGCTTCAAGTCTGGCAACAAGTGAAAATTTTTCTTCAAAATCTATACCTTCTTGTTGAGCATACCCTTTATAAACAATTCTTTCCTTGTTTCTAATAGCTTATCCATTTTCATTCAACTTATTCTTAAATACCCATTTTGTTCCTATAACATTTTTATCATCAGGTCTAGGAACTAATTCCCAAGTATCATTCTTTTCAATTTGGTCAAGTTCTTCATCCATGGACTTAACCCAACATTCATCTTTCCTAGCTTCAATTACATTATGTGGTTCTGTCATGTGGGATTCACTTATTGAACCTCTGACATATCATGTGCATTCATGGCATATTAAACAATACCCTTAATTTGACTACATATTGAAAAATCCCTCTAAAAATCACATTATTTAACCCCCTACTAATTTGAACCCAATATAGCTTCTCAATTTAAAAACCCCCTATTTCACTAGATATTGTAGGTATCCATTTTTCCATTAGCATTTTTTATACCCCTTTATATTTTTTCATTAACTTTAAGCTCCATTTTTTATATTTTCCAATATAAAAACCCTTTAACCAATATATATCCGCCAATATATTATGTCATTCTTTCCTCAATAGATATCCCCCAATATGAACCCACGTGGTATGATATTTCTCCCCCAGTGAAGCCCCCATGGGTTCTATGGAGGATAGTAATGCTAGATAACTTGAGGTCCATGTAAGAGTTCTTCTTGTCTGTACTCCAGACCCTTTTTCTCCTAGAATTTGAGATTCTGGATGATTCTTCTGAACATACCTGGATGGAGTCTTTTCCCTGTCTGTTGTGTCTTCTTCTAGTGCTTCATTGGTTTATTCCTCTATATCATTTTTATTTGATATGGGAAATCATTCCCCATCTTCTTCATTTTCATATTCCTCTATTGATTTCATTTGTTCCAGATTTCTGCATTCTTCATCAATTACAACATCAATGCATTCAACAGTTTTCCAAAGTATTTTATTATAACATTTGTATCCTTTACTTCTAGATGAATAACCAAGAAGAATTCCTTCATCTTCTCTGCGTTCAAACTTACCAATTTTTTCATTAGCCCTTTTGATGAAACATTTTCTTCTAAAAACTATAAAGTGTTTTATAGTACAAGGCTTACCATGCCAAAGTTCATATGGAGTTTGATCGATATTTACTCGACCATTTGCTTCGTTGAGAATAGTCACGACATCAAATGCAACTTCACCCCAGAAGGTTGCAGGAGTTCCAGATTCATCAAGCATAGCTCAAGCCATTTGTTGAACTGTTCTGTTCATTCTTTCCACCATGCCATTTTGTTGAGGAGTTCTGGCAAAGAAGAATTGCCTTTTTATTCCATGTTGTTCACAAAAGTCAAATAATTCATCTGATATGAATTATCCCCCTCGATCATATCTGAGACATTTGATTTTTTTATTTGATTCATTGTCAACTAAAGCTTTGAAGGCTTTAAACTTTTCAAATGCTTCATATTTATGCTTTAGTAGACCTATCCAACACATCTTGGAAAAATCATCAATAAATAAAATAAAGTATTCTTCTCCACGAGGTGATTTTTTCCTTGTTGGACCACATAGATCAGTATGGATGAGTTCAAGAGGCTTACTTGTCGATCCTTCTTTTTTGCTGAAATGAACTCTGGTTTGCTTACCAACTTGACATGGTTTGCATATGGTATTTTTTGGGATGATGATATCTAGAAGATCATGGACCGCCTTGAGCCTACATTCTTATTTGAGAAAAGATTAGATGCCCAAATCTTCTATGCCATAGCCAGTTTTCATCTATTTTTCTTAGATAGCATTGTTGTTGTCCTCTTTTGAGTATGTATAAATTTTTTGGAGTTCTTGTACCTTTGATTACGGTCTTTCATGTATCAAGCTCATGAAACACACATTCATTTGATCGAGACACAACTTCATTTCCTTGATCACAGATTTGACTGACACTTAACAAGTTATGCTTTAAACCATCTACATACATGACATTTCCAGCTTTAACCTTTTCTTTCAAGAAAATAGAGCCCTTACCTTTAATGACAGTTGGTGTGTCATTTCCAAATGAGACATTCTTTTCCTTTTCTAAAGCATTATATGAATGAAGTTTCTCTTTATCACATGTCATGTGTTTGGAGCATCTGATGTCGATGTACCACTGATTCTCTTGTCCTTTTGCATACAGAGCTATGCCACATCTTTTTGATTGAGATTCCTTCTTTCTCCATATCTTGGAATTTAATGATGTTTTCTCCTTTTGAAGTGTTGGTCAAAATTTTCTCCTGTATTCAGATTCTTAATGACCAAAGTTGTTACACATCGAAAATTCTATTTCATCTTCAAGAGGAGAAAAGTTATTATAAGAACTTTTCTTGATTCTTGTTACACTCCTTTGATTTTGTGCTTCTCTCGTCATGATGGTTTTGTAAGAAACACATTAAGCAGCCTTATGTCCAAATTTTGGCATGAAAAACATTGCCCATTAAAGAAGATTTTGCGATCATAGAATCTTTTGGCATTGTTTACCTATTAGTTGAAGCTTCTACTGATATTCATCCTTGGATTAAATTGAGTATGATTTACCTGATGAGTACTTTTAGGCCTTTGCTGACGATTGACATAATGATAATTGGTCTTTGCTGCATCAAGATAGCGTTTGGTGGAGGCTGATGGCTTCTATGATTGAGATGATTCTTCAGTATATCCAAGACCTGTCTTTATAAGAGGAGAATGCTTAACTTTGATGATTTCATTTAAATTTTCTGATCCTTTAGAAAATCTAAGATTAAGAGATTTTGTCTTCTCAAGTTCTTTTCTTAGACCCACAATTTCACATTCTAGATTTTCATTGTGTTTTTCTCTTTCAGTGAGTTGATGTGTTAATGTATCTATGATCATATTATTTTCTTCTAAATAGATTTTGAGTTTTGTGATTTCTTCAAGAAAGTCTTCCTCTTCTAAGGCATCCAAAAGATCATCATTGTCATAGGCCATGAGAAGTATATAATCTTGTTCAGTTTCATCTTCATCACTATTAGATAAACCATCACTATCTTCATGCGTATAGTAACTCCTTCTATTGACGACCTATTTCTATTGCTTTTTTCATATTCCTTTCCCTTTTCATATTTATCTTTACGAGGACATTTGGCAGCATAATGGTCGACTCTACCACAAGAAAATAATTTGAATGGTATCTTACCTATGAATCCTCCGGAACCCCATTAAAGCTTCTTGACAACATTTACCTCATCTTCTTCTTCTTAAATGTATCCTGGTTCATTGTGCTCTTCCTTTTCTTTTCCCTTTGCTTAAGCTTTAAAAGAAACTTCTCTCATATCTTGTGGACCTCCTTTCCTCATTTCAAATGCAGTTGCGATTCCATGGAGTTTAGTCATAGTAATAGTTTGAAGATCCTACTTTTCTTCTATGGCAGATACTTTTGACTCAAATTTAGAAGAGAAAGATCTTAATTTTTTCTCAACAAAAGTAGCTTTCTTTATCTCTTCACCCAGATTCTTCATACAATTAACAATCTCATCTACACGTAAAATGAAACTAGCAATACTCTCATCACTATGCATCTCAAGAATTTCATACTGACTTCTGAGAGTTTGAAGCTTAGCACATTTTACCTGGGAGTCTCCTTCGTAGCTCTGAATGATTTTGTACCATATCTCTTTGGTTTTCTTGAGCAGCACGACCTTGAAAAATTATAATTCTGACAGATTTCCCAATAAAGTATTGACTGCTTGGGAATTATTTTCTTATAACTTATTACCTGCAGAGTTTGTTGGTATTGCTGCTGGAAATTGATATCCTCCTTCCGCAATTTCCCAAACATTGGCTCCAAGTGATTGAAGATAGGCTCTAGTTCTTATTTTCCAATATACCAAGTTTCTCACATTGAAGATTGGTGGTCTGATAGATCCCATGCCTTCATGGTTATTCATCTTGAAAGATCTGCCTTCAAGCGATCAAGCTTCTTCTGAAGGACCTACTCTAATACCAATTGTTGGAAATAATACTTGGGGGGGGGGGGGGGGGTGAATCAATATTTGCAGTTCAATAATTTTCATTTCCCAAACAGATTTATATATGCTACTTCTATGAAGTGAACTTACGTGTACACGCTACTATGACTATAGAAACCAATGTATACCAAGATAACTTATGATTTAGTCAATTTATCATGTGTTGAACTTTAATCAGTGCATCAGTAACTTATTAAAAAGTGTGGTATAAACATAATAAACCAGCACACATAAGAAACACAAATGAAAACCAAAATTTAAGGTGGAAACCCAATGCAGGAGAAAAACCACCTATTGTTGTCATCTCTGTCTTCTTTTAATATTAAGAAAATATATTTACAATCTTGTACTGGTGCAGACTCATACCATTACGCAGGCACCCACCTGCAAAAGGCTACAACATTCTCTTGTTTTCTAACTTCTACCCGAAGGGAGCTACAACCCCCTAGATCTTGTACTACACAATGTGTTTACTAGTACGTAAGCGCCAGCATACAAAAGGCAACGACCTTCTCTCTTCCTCCAGGGACCACGTTTCATAAATTTTCATACTCGATGCTCTTGGTACACAGTGATACAAATGAAGGCCTCGTTTCATCAAATTTTCATACTGGACCCATAAGAACTTCCAAACTGCATCAACCAATAACCAGTTAATCTAAACATTCAGATCACTGTCACCAGAACATTGTGTTAAACCCAAAAACCTGCATCATCATTCAAAACCAGTTGTAACCTCAAAAATCATGCATCAGAATGTATATGCTACTTTACTAAACCCAACCTGCATGTATGCGCTACTTCCTTTAACTGAACCTGCGTATACCTTCACAATAATTAAATATAAAACTTCTGAACCAAGTCTGTGTCAACCAACAATATATTGAACATCTACTAGCAATTTACAGAGCTTTACACAGGAAGTAGTAGAGATAACCCTTCTCACTTAGACAATCAATCAATCGGACACCAAAGTCCTTATGCATTCAGTTTTACATACAGATCTAAGAAGACATCATTGACAGACAGCAATAAAACAACAGAACTAATTAGATAGACCAATCATTTCTGAAGAATAGGATTTTCCTTTATATACGCTACATGGAAGAGTTGAACCTATGTGTATACATGCTTTTACCGAGGCGAACCAGCATATAGATCTGCAAATATTAACTCACAACCTCGCTTCTATTTCAAGCTTTAGACAAATTCAAATCATGAAATTTAAAGAATAAAACAGGTGTACGCAATCAGATCTAGCCCAACCAATATCAAATCATTGAATGTTAAGTCATTTTAGGTCTCATGATCTTGATCCAACATTGAATTCAAGGTGCACAAAATATTTCAGATCAAATCACAAACATAGCCCCTGCAACATAAAATATACTTCAAATAGAAGTGTTCCTGAGAAACCCTTTTCACTTGCACACCTTGACCTTTTAATCTTCTCCTCCTTATATAGTTTTTGGCCTTTCTCACTACCTCGGACCAAAACCACTTAGGACCCATGGTATTCTTGGATGGGATCAAATAGTCATTACTCTGGTCAATATTGTGGGCTAATACCATGGTATTTACCCCTGGTATTCTTTACTCTTGAATTTCCTTGATTTTCCAACGCGTACGCATTTTTCCTCTTGTGAAAGTGTGTGTATAAATATATGCTTTTTTTGCTCTGTGAACTAGAATGTATACGATGTTTTGACTAAGTGAACTTGCGTATACATCTTAAACTACTTTACACCATCCTTGAAATTGAACTTCTTCATTCTGATCAGTAGAGCTCAGTTCCATCTTCCTGTTCTTCTATTACACTGTGAGTTGCCTTTTATCTAAACTAAACTGGCCTGTGAGTGAGTTGCCATCAAGGACAACACTTGTATCATAATGCCAACAAGAATTTGTCTAAAGCTGAGTTGAATTATGCTATCACTGAAAAATAACTCTTAGTTTTAGTACATTCTTTAAACAAATTCGGGCACTATATCACTGGCTATCAAAATTTTGTTCATACTAATCATGCAACCATTAAATATTTGATGAATAAGTCTGATGTCAATCCGAGGACAATTAGATTGTTGTTATTATTACAACATTTTGATTTGACTATTATTGACAAACAAGGGAAATATAATGTGGTTGCGGATTTCTTGTCGAGACTAACATTTCCTACAGGTAATGAGGAGATGGTGGATGATCAAATTCCAAATGCAGACCTCTTTTCAATCTCGGTGCTTTCGCCTTGGTTTTCTAACATAGCCAACTACTTGGTTTCTGGGAGGTTCCCTCCTAATCTATCATCCAAAGAGAAAAACAAGATTGTAATGAAAATCACTCCTTTCACTTGGATTGGGGGTAATATTTTCAGATTAGGACCAGATCAGATCTTGAGGAGATGTGTAAGGTAAGAAGAGGTCTTTGACATCCTCTCATCTTTTCATGATGGACCTTGTGAGGGTCATTTTACTGCTAAGAGGATAAAATTTAAAGTTTTACAAGTGGGTTACTATTGGCCCACTTGACATGAAGATGCAAGGAGATGCACCAATATATGTGACTAGCGCCAAAGGACAGGAAAACCCACACCCAGGGATTAAATTCCCCTATAACATCAAGTGGCCTTAAAGTCATTTGACAAGTGGGCATGGATTTCATTAGGCCAATTGATCCACCCTCACAACATAATAGGTACATCATTATGTGCGTTTATTACTTGACAAAGTGGGTTGAGACAAAGGCAATCAAAGAAGCAAATAAGCAAAAGGTGGTTGATTTTTTAAGAGAAAGCATCTTCTACAAGTTTGGGTATCCAAGGGAGGTAGTCACTGATTAAGGAGCACAATTCACATCAAAGCTAATTGAAGATCTCATGAAGAAACACCATATCAAGCACACGACATAACTGCATGTCATCCCCAAGAAAATGGGCAAGTAGAGTTCACAAATAGAGCATTGGAGAACATCCTCACCAAGGTTGTTAGCAGCAGTAGGAAATATTGGGCAGATAGACTAATAGAGACCACTTGGGCATACAACACCACATGGAAAACCACCATTGGGTTCACTCCATATGACTTGGTTTATGGGAAGAAGGCTTTTCCTTTTATTGAGTTTGAATATAAGAATTTGAGGATGGAAGATCAGTTGGACTTAGACTTTACTACAACACAACAAGAAAGGTTGCTCCAACTTAATGGATTAGATGAGATCAGGATGCATGCTCTCCTACACACTGAAGTCATACAATTGCAAAGAAAGGTCTCGCATGAAAAGAATATCAGGGAAAAGAATTTTCAAGAAGCAGATTGGGCCTTTTATATGATTCTAGGTTCAAATATTTCATAAGAAATCTAATGAAAAGATGGATGGGTCCATATCTAGTATAAAAGTTCCATGAAAATGGATCTGTCCAGATCAGAACCATTGATGAAGAAGGTATTCCCTTACTTGTAAATAGTTATAGGTTGAAGTTATATACAAGAGATCTATCTAAGGAAGAATTTTTTAGTTTAGTAAGCATAAAATTAAACGTGATTGGGAGTTTCATAGCTTCCAAGTCCAAAATATTCCTATAAATTTGAAAAAAAAAATAATAATAAGAAGGCTTAGATGAAAACCTCTATGAGGCATCCGAGGCCAAATCTAGGGTTGAAAACCTCTCTGAGGCAACCCAAGGGCAAAAAGAAAAGAAGGGAAAAATAAATATCACTGGGTGAAAACCTCCTCTAAGGAACCTAGGGTAGACATGCAAGTTGAAAACCTCCATAGAGGCAACCTGCTTGTCTAAAAAATAAATAAAAAAACAAAAAGAGAAAAGAGGAACACAAGGAAGAAGCTTGCATGATTCCCGCTAACCTTTTTCTTCTTTTGTAGGACTACACACAGTGGGCTTATTTTATGGCTACAAGAAAAAACCTACAATATCTCATCCATTATTCTATCTATACACCTCATCTCCATACTCTCCACTCATATAATCATCTCTCTCCACCATCCAATCAACAAGAAATTTGAATTTCACCTCCTCACTGTGATGCTGCAGGAGCTCCTGCAATGCTACATGAGGAGCCTATGAAGCTACTTGAGGGGGATCCAATGAGAATAAAAGCCAAAATTTTCATGATGCCTCTAGGAAATGATAAAGGGGGTACTCCAATAATTTACCCATCACCCATTGACTCCATTTCACCAAGATTTGCTCAAAATTTCCACTTTGTGCTACCTCTTAAAAAAAAACACAAAATCCATTGTTTTCTATTTCTCCAATATTTACACTACTTCTACATGACTTGATCTATTATTGAATGTTAGTTTTGATGTGCTATTTTCAACTTCAGATTTATAAACAAATTCTTGTCAATTGCTTCATGTGCACACTTAACACAATGTTTTTGATTAAGCAGTTCACCCCCCCGGGATACATCTCCTTGGTCCATCTTCCATGGCTTAGGCCTTTGTATTTTCTTAAAATGGAAAAAATATAGTTTACAATGCTCTACAGCTCCTGAAACCTTCTTCAATGGACTCAAAGCATCCAAAAACCCAAAATATGACTCTCCAAGCTCCGCAATTGGACTACAGTTGATCTAGGCATGACGTCTTCTCCTCGTGGTCACAGGGTTCCTTAAACTTCAACGTGGAAAAATCACGTACAAAAGTGCCTCTCTACCTCTGCAACCTATTCCATTGTGTTCAAAGCATCCCAATAAGCTAAGAACACCTTTTCCTAATCTCCATTTGGTTGAATTTTGCCCAAGTTATGACCAAAACTACTTTCTCCTAGAAAACCCCCACTAAAATTGGAGGAACTTCCAGTTAACTCCATTAAACTTGGAGTTTCCGCCGAATTAGGAGGTATACCAAACAAACCGACGAATTAAAATCCAATTTAATTAATGTTTAACTACGTCTTAATTCGAAATAATCTGGATTAATTAAGAACTAGTATGATATTAGCACAAATACCACACATTTTACAAACTGTTAGCCTTAACTGCCGACAGTCTCGGCAATGGTGGTCACATGTCATGGTTTATGGTGGTAATAGTTTGTTGTAGCTTGGCAGGTAGGGTGAGTGATCACATGCCAAACAGTAAATGCTATGGTTGGCTGATGTTTTTTGTTGGTTGTCGGTTATGGTAATTTTTTGCGCTGACCACCGGAGTGTTCACATGGGAGGGTTGACCTGTGAGCTGGCCCTCCTAACCCCCCAACCTCAAAATGTTAAACTTTAAATTCATGCAGAGAACTTAACGGTTAAGAAACAAGTCATGGGTGCAATGGTATGTTGTTTGGTCTGTGTATAGGAGGTCGCGAGGTTGAACCTCGGTGCCTCCATAACCCAATCTTTGGGGAGGGACACATGGCCGCCTCCGGGCTTGCCACTTGTCCCCTCTTCATTGGTCTTCCACTAGCCAATAAAAACATTCCACGTCACCAACTTGTTAACCAATAGAAACTTGACACTTGGAGAATCCAGATAGGCCATTGACCAACCTTGAATTTGTACAGTCACTTTCCACGTCAGCAGTTCGTATTGTTGACTGTGTAGTGGTTGTACATGTCTTTTTTAAATTTCTTCGATTTGGCAAAGCGATCAGCAAGTTTTATCTTCCTCATACTAACTTCGTTTTGAATGAAACGAGTTGCGTTGGGATTGTATCGTGGAGATGGACATGGTCGTTTGGGTTTCGAGTGAATTTGAGCACTTTGATTTTTGAGCTAATTTTTTCCCCTAATCCAGATTCCGATCACTCCTTCCAACTGAAAATATTTTGGACCCACAAAATTTGGTTATCTGATGAGATTTGAATACTCCTCTCCTTCCCAAGTTCTATCAACTGATTCTACTTGGAAAAATCTCCATGAAAATCACTTGGGTTCACTAAGATGCCTTGCCTTGCAAATGGCTTGGCACTTCAACCAACGTTCTCCTTTTACTGCTGACCCAATCCAACACTTTTTGGCTTCTTGTTGATTACCCTATTGTACCAAAGCAATCCTTCGTGGATTGGAAAGCTAACTGATGGCCTTCCCACTAAGAATCATGTTACCCCTTTGCAAAACATGCATTCGATGCAAGCTTCTCCTTGGAAACCACTTTTCCAAGTTAAGCCCATCTGAGTGAACTACAAAAATGAGTTCCAATATCAGTAATAACAAGAAAAGAAATTACCATTCTTTTACCTCCATGGTTCCAAATTCCACATGTGGAAGAATGCATCCACCATCTCTTTCGCTTCTTCGAGTCAACACATCATCTGGCAACAATGGTTGTAAATGTTTTATTTGGCATTTTTGTCCACTTCCGCTTTTTCATTCCCTCATCCTCCAGTATTAAAATGTTGCTCATGTCATGATTTGAGAATGAAAGCTAATCATAATCCTCTTGCTCAAGCGTGGACCTTCCCAAAATCCTGCGACATCTTGTCACAAGAAACACCCTTCAGGGTTAATTGTGTTTGAAAAACACTCATGCAAGAGCATAACTTGAAGACCTTTTCCTTTTTCTTCATCAAAGCAACAAATTTCACATCATGAGAACATATCCATGTACTCTTACATATTTTTATACACCAATATGTTATAAAACATCGACTAAACACAAGTTGACAAAACGTGCTTCTTCAAGAAACTAACTTTCAAGTCAAGAAAAAACATGTACAACAACTTGACGATTTACAACAAGAATTCCACATTCTCATGAAACAATTATTCACATATCCCTTTCGTCTTTGGAGACAAATAAAACTCTTCCAAGTCAATATAACATACATGTAACAATCAATCAACCACACAAGCCGACACTCAATCATGTGCAAATGATCAAATTTTCTGCAACAAAATGAGTCAACATACTCCACCTTCGAACACCTTCCTGGTGTAAATATGCAAGTGCAACATGCATGCAAATTTGTAGTTGCAAATGGCCATCTTTGTTGCATCTAAGTGAGTCAACGTAACTCTAATTTTCCAACATCTTTCTTCATGCAATATGCAACATACTTTCAGGAGAAAAGAAATTCATCCAAATGACAAAGAAATGCATCAATAAGGAAATGAAAATCTTGTCTTATTTGCATCAATTATCAAAAGAAATGCAAGGCCTTATTTGGTTAAGAAATCTAACCACTTCTTTCCAAACCATTTCAATGGAAGTTCTTTCATCTTCACTTCATCATGTGTATCATCTTGACCCATCTTTACCAAAATCTCTCTCCACCTTCTTCAAATGTCATGGATGACTTGTTGGAGTAAAGTCCAACACTTGTCTACAAGATGATCCTGCTTATGACAATGAGTGCAAATAATTGCATCTTCTTTTCAACATGGTCTCCATTTGTTATAGACATTTTTGTGCCTCATCAGCATAAAGCATGAAATGTCCATAATCTAAGGGATCCAAAGTCCCTAAACATGTTGTTCCTACCCCTAGAGGAACAAGGTCAGCAAACCACAGCACTGAATAAAAGTTCTCCACCTGAAAACACTCAAAAACAAGGCAATTCTGGATCATGTCAACTGCTCCACTGAGCATCTGCGCTGAATGTCAACTGCTCCACTGTCTACCTGCGTTGAATGTCAACTGCAAAGAAGGCTACCTGCGCTGGGCGAGTTTGGACATGTGGCACAGTCATTCCTCAAGGTGTCAATGCCCAGGAAGCTTCCAAAATGACACTTCGATCAGGGAATTCGACTGGTGATGAGTAAGAGGTTCTAGATCTCCAAGTGGAAGCAAGAACCTCCAAGTGGACTCAAGAACTGAAGAATAACTGAAGTGAGAGAGGACACTAGTCAGCTTCATGCCAGCCTCAAGCTGACTCATCCTTTCTCCAAAACTCCTATATATAGATCTCTCTCATGAGGTCTAGGGAGGCTGGAATCTTGTGAATGTAAAGAATTGCTGTTGGTTTGAGTTTAGAACTATTGGGTGATTTGCTTTGAAGGAGGTGAAGAGGAGATTTCTTTCTGCTGGGAAGGTGATGCTGGATTGGGCCTTTTATGGTTGTATCACTTCCTAAACCTTACTTCTTCCATTAATAAAGCATTTGAGGTTCTTCTATATGCATGTGTCTCAATGGTGTGTTGTTATACTTGTGTATTTGATTTATTCTAATCCTTGAATCAATTATGAATGTATGCTTCTTGTAGTTTCCCTCTCTTGCCATTTTGCAGGATCTTGGTGTGGCTGGGCCAGTGAAAGAGCAAGGAGCTGGGGGCAAGCAGCAAGGAGAGAAGATTGGATCAACCATTAGCGAAAGACATCGGTTAGTGGATCTCTTTCTCCTCTCCTTTACATCTCATAAAGAAGTAATCTCAGATAGCTTTGCTTTGATTGTTGCTAAGGAACTATCACCCTTAGAGTGGGATAGGGTCATTCCGTATTGGATACTTTTCCCAACAACACCATTATCAAATGGAACTTTGGCTTTTTGTCTCTTTCATTTTGAAAGTTTCCTGTTTATGGCTATCCTCTTCCAACACCTCGAAATAGTATGTTTATTCAAACCAAAAAAAGAACATGTAAAATTTCTCCAAATATTATGTGAAGAGTTACCATGTTTATCATAATCGAAAGAAACTTGATTAAAGGCAGATTTATACCTTGCACATTCACCTTTGTTGCCTTCTTGAGGAGGTGAATTTAATGAGGTAGTGGCTCTCTTCGAAATACCAACAACATTTTCAATGCCCTTAGAGATTTCAACATCCTCTTGTTTTCCATTTCCACTAGTTGCATTCCTATGAGCATCTTCTTGCAAAGTTGGTATAAAAATTTTGCACTCCTCATGCCCACAAACTTCAGAAGATTGAGGTAATGAACATGTAATGAAATTACTTCTTGGAACACCTTCATGTTCCTCCTTGGATTTGGATCATTCTCCATCATGTTGTCCATATCCGAGACCCAAATACCTAGGCCATTCTTCAACAACAATTGGCTCAACTATGCCTTGTGCATGTTTGCCTAACCCTTTACCTTCATAGCCCATCTCCATCAATAGTTTGGACCCTATTCCTCTAGTGTGTCTTTCAAAAGAACCAAAAATTTCATTTTGAGAGGAAATTGAAGATAAAATTGAATTCCATACCTCATTTTCATGCACATACTTGGCTAGGGTTTCCTTGGAATCATGGAGTTGAATCTCCATCTCATGAATCTTTTTAAGAAGCTCTTGCTTCTCCTCCTTCATGGCCATCAACTACTCTTGAAGTATAGTGTTCTCCTTCCTATTTTCATACATCTCTTGCACCATATCTCTCATGATGATAAGCTCTTTCAAAATTTCTTCATCAAAGAATATTTCTAAGGAAGATAAATTAGAAACATCACTTGTTGAAGCTGCCATCACACTTGTAATGAATCAAAAAGATTCACAAATCTGCAACCATTAAAACCCTACTTGCACAAAACTCAAGAAATCAAGAAAATAAACCTTTGCTCTGATACCAACTTGATCTCTTATTGAATGTTAGATTTTTTTTGCTAATTTCAACTTCATATTTATAAACAAATTCTTATCAATTGCTTCATGTGCATAGGTTCCCTTATGGTGTTTGTGAATCAAGACAGGTAAATTTATGTGAAGTTGTATGTTAGAATCATGAGTAGAATAGCATGAAAAAAAAGTGTTCAATATCATCAAGTAAATGTATAGAAAACCATCAAGAAGAACACTTAACATAGTGTTTTGATATAGGAGTTCACCCCTCCTCGACTACATTTCCTTGGCCCAGCTTCCATGGCTTGGGCCTCTATATTTTCTTAAAATGGAAAAAAGTAACATTTACAATGCTCTACAGCTCCTGAAACCTACTACAATGGATTCAGAGCATCCAAAAACACAAAATATGACTCTCCAAGCTCTGCAATTGGACTACAGCTGATCTAGGCTTGACTTCTTCTCCTGGTGGCCCTAAGCTTCCTTAAACTTCAACTTCGAAAATTCATGTACATAAGTGCCTCTCTGCCTCTGCAACCTATTCCATTATGTTTAGATCATCCCTATGAGCTAAGAACACCTTTTCCTGATCTCCAATTGGTCGAATTTTGCCCAAGTTATGACCAAAATTGCTTTCTCCTAGAAAACTTCCACTAAAACTAGAGGAAATTCCAGTTAACTCCACTAAACTTGGAGTTTCCGCCGAATTAGGAGGTTCACCAAAAACATCACCGAATTAAACTCTAGTTTAATTAATGTTTAACTACGGGTTAATTAGAAATAATCTGTATTAATTAAGAACTAATCCGAGATTAGCACAAATACCACACATTTTAAAAATAATTAGCCTTGACTGTTAGTGGTCTCCACAATGGTGGTCACATGTCATGGTTTATGGCGGTAACGGTTTTCTATAGCCTAGTGGGTAGGGTGAGTGATCACATGCTGAACAGTAAATGTTGTGGTTAGCTGACGGTTTTTTTTTGGTCACCGATTATGGTAACTGTTTGCGCTAAGCGCCGAAGTGTTCATATGGGAGGGTTGGCCCTCCTAACCCCCCAACCGCAAAATCTTAAACTTTAAATTTATGCGGAGAACTTAATGGTTAAGAAATAAGTCATGGATGCAATGGTATGTCACTTGGTCTATGTAGAGGACATTGCGATGTCAAACCCCGATGCCTCCATAAAAAATTTACACTGTGCCATAACCCAACCTTTAAGGAGGGACACGTGGGGGCCTCTGGGCTTGCCACTTGTCCCCTCCTCATTGGTCCTCCATTAACCAATAAAAACATGGCACATCAACAACCTATTAACAAATAAAAACTTGACACTTGGCATATACGGATAGGCCATTGACTAACCTTGACTTTGTACAGTCACATGCCACATCAGCAATCCATACTACTAACTGTGCAGTGACTGTACTTTTTTTTTAAATTTCTTCTGTTTGGAAAAGCGATCAGCGACTCTATCTTCCTCATACTAACTCCATTTTTGAATGAAACAAGTTGTGTTACGATTGTATTGTCAAGAGGGATGCATTCATTCAGGTTTCGAGTGATTTCGAACGCTTTGATTTTTGAGCTAATTTTTTCCCCTAATCTAGATTCTGATCATGACTCTAACCCTCCCCTCATGGCTCGTAATCATTTCCATCAGCACCATCATGAAAACTAAATACTTTGAGGGAGGATTAAAAAGCTACTACAGGGAGAAAACTCCTCTTGTGTTGAGAAATGGCAACAAGAAATTCTAGATTAATTTGTCCTTGAATTAAATTGTGAATTAAAATAGAATTCTTTTCTCATAGCAACTTGAAAATAATTAATTAAGTTTAATTAACTAAATTAATTTAGGAAATTCGAATTCGAAGTCTTTTAGAAGACATGTATATCTTCTCCCTAACTTATAGGAGTTAAGGATGAGTTATGAATGAGTTGTCATTAGTTAACTCAGTTTATTGAGTTAAGTCCAGTTAAATTAGTTCCAATCAATTTCAGGAACTAATAGTGAGTAAATGGTTAGTTGGGACACTAGTGACCTAATTAGTGCTACTCTAGTTAGCTAAAGATTCCACCATTAGAAACTCATGCATGTTGATTCTGAGAAAGACCCAGTTGAGACTAGAGTTCAGGGACAGTGTACTAATTGTTTTAGATTTTTGTGACTTGCACTGATAGTGCATGCATTCAGGAACTGATCCTTGAGGGATTGCGCTATTTTTAGAGATTTTATTTCCCTTTAAATACAAGCTATTATTCATAGGAATTACACATTGGAATAGAAACTTGGATATCTTGAGAAGAGGCTAATTTTTGGCCTTGAGCTTTCTTATGATTTGGAGATTGAATTTGTTGAGTGTTGGGATTCTTCTAGATATAACAAGCATTGTAATTTCATCTTGACTTTCTGGAGTAATACAAAATAGATAGTGGAGTTTTGAGTTGTGGCTTTCCTTGGCTATTTATTGTGTTATGTGCCTTTGGTTCTCTTCCTCTATTTATTATTGTTTGCTCGATTTTTATGGGCTTCTACTGTAAAGAGTAGAAGTAGATTCTTGTCTCTTGTTTTAGTAGATTACATGAGCTTTTGAATCTACAGGTTTTTTTACATCGTATCAGAGCAAGATTGTTTTTTGGGCCGAGATTTTGTAGAGAAGTTATGAGAATTAATATGCACATGTTTTAGAAATAAATTTCATATTTGGATTCCTTGGGAAAATATACCCAAATTCAAAAAACAAATTGGCCGAATCAGAGTTCGGATGAGAGAGATATCGCTGATTTAAAATCAGCTCTCTAGAGGAGATTTCGAAGTTTTGAGTTTTTCTGTTATAGGAGAAATTCGAATTTGCATACATACTTCAGGATTGGCAGATGTCGTTCCATGGGTTGAGGCTTAACTATGCCTTGGAAGGCATCTCAATTATACCCTGGAGGGGTAGGATGGAGGTTGTGCTAGAAGATAATGGCTTGAAGGAATTCATTGATCAAGAAGTCCCCAAGCTAGCAGCTACAAATGCATAGAACTTGGCTGAATGGAAGAAGTGTGTGGTGAAGGCAAGGTGGATAATCCTTGATGGATTTCGAGACCACATTGTCTCGAGTCTCCATGCCAAGGAAACTCTGCATGCTATGTGGAAAACATTGATGAACTTGTATTAGAATAGCAGTGATCAAAGGAAGTTGGCACTGAAGGATAAACTTCGTAAAATCAAGATGGTGAAAGGCGAGATGATTCCAAAGTACTTGACCAAGTTCACTCAATTTCAGGATGAACTTGGAAGTGTTGGAATCACAGTTTCTAAGGAGGATATGGTGAGCCTTGCTCTTCTTGGACTCCCAAAGAGTTGGCATAGTTATCAGGACTCTGTCAATGGTCAAGAGAAGATGCCAGATTGGGAATGACTATGGTCAGATTTGATGCAGGATGAGATCAGGAGGATCATTAGGGATGGCTCTTCATCAAAGATTGATGATGAAGACAACTATGCCTTAGTGATTAAAGCAAGGAAGGGGAAAGGTAAAATTTCTCATTCCAAATAAGATTCTTATCATGGAGGTAAGAAGAAGGACATGAAGAAAGTTAAATGCTTTCATTTTCACAAGATGGGTAACTTTGCTACAAATTGTCCATTGAAGAATTCCAAGGAGAAGTCCTTAAGATGAGCGGTGGGTGAGGCTTTGGCCTCCAAATTCGAATTGGAATTTTCCCTCATTTCATGCATGGTGTCTTCAATGATGGGAAGTGTCTAGTACTTAGATTGTGGAGCTTCTTTCCACGTGACTAGCGACAAATATTTATTCTGTGAACTAGAGGAGAAAGATCTCAAGATGCATATCGAGATGGGTGATGATGGTAAGTATAGTGTTACTAGTATGGGCACTATTACTTTTTAGAGGGAGCATGCGGATACATTCACCTTAAAGTATGTTATGCATGTACCCAAACTAACGAAGAACTTGGTATTCGTTGCCATGATTGAGGATAGAGGCTATGATGTGATATTTTTGAAAGGAAAGGTGTTCCTTCGACACATAGCCATGTGTCAAGTAAAGAAGATAGGGATTCGAGTTTAGAATATCTATAAGATAGAGGTAGAGGATTGTTCTGCTTTGAGTTCAAAAGCGTAAAATATGTTGAGTCGAGAAGTCAGTGAGTTGTGGCACAGGTGATTGAGCCACTTGCATCATGGGGCTTTGAATATATTGTAGCAAATCTCTACCAGTCTTCCCAAAGGTACACTTCAGCAAGTTGATACATGCAAGGGTTGTAATTTGGGAAAATACACCAAGTCTTCCTTTGGAGATAGAGACAATCGAGCAGATTCTATTCTGGAGAGAATCCATTCAAATGTGTATGGACCATTCTTGACAGTATCCACTTCCAAACACAGGTATTATGTTATATTTGTAGATGACTATTCTCATAAATGATGGATATTTTCCATGGAGAGAAAGGATTAGACATTCACAAAGATTTTTAAATTCAAAGAATTGGTCAAGAAAGAGTCAGGAAAGAAGGTTAAATCTCTATGGAGTGAGAACGATGGATAATATGTCTCCATTGAGTTTAAGAACTTCTGTGCAGTGGAAGGGATTAAATTAGAGTTGACGGAACCTCATAACCCTTAACAGAATGGGGTTGTCGAGAGGAAGAACAGGAGCATAGTAGGGCAAGAAAGGGCGATGTTGCATGATCAGGGCCTACCACTACACTTGTGGGCTGAGGCATGAAGCACATCGGTTTAAGTTCAGAACCGTAGCCCACATCGGATAGTTGAGAGTAGAACAGCAGAGGAATCTTATTCCGATAAGAGGCTAGTTGGTCACTTTAGGATTTCTGGGTCATCGGTTTATTTCCATTTTACTATAGATACATGGAAGACGCTTGAGCCAACAATAGAGTTGGGTATCTTTGTGGCGTACACTAATACTCCCCACAACTACCAAGTCTACATGAAAACCAGTCGGATGACAGTGGTTCGCAAGGATGTTAAGTTTGATGAGGAGAAGGCCATGTGAGTATCCCTTGAGAGGGAGCTTGAGATACATGCGGAGGAGGAAATTTTAGTTCCTAAGGTTGAGGAACCTCAGATTTATGTGAAGTAACCACATGTAGAGGTTCCGGGAGTGGAGACATCCACTCAGGAAGATTCTTTTAGAGAGGGAAGAAAGTGCACTAGAGAGGTTGCCAGATTGTTGGATGATGCATGGGAGAATGTGGGAGAACCCTCTTCTAGCGCAGATAGAGGAGGTCACCATAGGGGTACATTGGATACATGGCACTTATGGGTGCATGTGTTGTGACAGAGCCATCTTGATTTCAAGAAGCAGTGTAATAGCCAGTTTGGGTTGATGCAATGGTGGAGGAGTATGAATCCATAGTTTGAAACAATGTTTGGGATGTGGTCCTAAGACAAGAGGACAAGTTAGTTGTGAGCTCCTGTTGGCTTTACAAGGTAAAGAAAGCTACAGATGGTAGTGTGAAGAAGCATAAGGCTAGATTTGTGACTCGTGGCTTTTCACAGGTAGAGGTGGTTGACTATGATGAGACCTTTGCCTGTGTTGCAAGGAACTCATCTATCAGATCCATTTTGGAACTATTTGCACAGATGGGTTGTAGTATCCATCAGATGGATTTGAAAACTACCTTCCTCAATGGCATGATTGAGGAAGAGGTGTACATAAAGCAGGCCAAAGGTTTCTAAACCTTCGACCATGAGTCACATGTGTGCCAACTCACTAGAGTGTTGTATGGGTTGAAGCAAGCACCCCATGCTTGGTACACCAAGATAGATAGCTACTTCACTAGGTTGGGCTTCACGAAGAGTGAAGCAGATGTGAACCTATATCACATAGTGGTGGAAGGTAAGATTTTGATCATTGTACTTTACGTAGATGTTCTCTTACTGACAGGTAATGAGAATCTCATCAAATCTTGCAAGGAGGATCTTGCAAGAGAGTTTGAGATGAAGGACATGGGGCTCATACATTACTTTCTTGGCATGGAGGTATGGCAGGGAGATGGGGAGTTGTTTGTTTATCAAGGCAAGTATGCCAATGAGATACTCAAGATATTCCGCATGGAGAGTAGTAAACCCATGGAGACTCCTCTAGCCGGTAACTGGAGGAAGGACGATGCTACCTCAGGAGAAGTAGTGGAAGCTATTATTTACAGGCGGCTAGTGGGTTCACTCATGTATTTGGTGAACACATGACCAGATATGTGTTATGAAGTTAACCAGCTTAGTCAAGTGATGGTTAGGCCTACCAAGATGTATTGGAAGGTGACAAAGAATGTATTGAGATACCTCAGAGGTAGAGAATTGGTTAAGAAAGAGTCATGTGAGAAGGTTAAAGCTCTACATAGTGATAACAGTGGATAATATGTCTCCAATGAGTTTACGAACTTTTGTGTAGTGGAAGAAATTAAACGAGAGTTGACATCACCTCATAACCCTCAATAGAATGGGGTTGTCGAGAGGAAGAATAGGAGCATAGTATGGGCGGCAAAGGCGATGTTGCATGATTAGGGCCTACCACTGCACTTGTGGGCTAAGGTATGCAACACAATGGTTTATGTTCAGAACCGTAGCCCACATCGGATACTTGAAAGTAAAACACCAGAGGAAGCTTATTCGGGTAAGAGGCCAGATGTTGGTCACTTCAGGAAATTTTGGGTCATCGGTTTATTTCCATGTGACCAAAGATGCACGGAAGAAGCTTGAGCCAACAACAGAGTTGGGGATTTTTGTGGGGTAAACTAATACTCCCCACAACTATCTCATGTACATGCAAACCAGTCAGATGACAATGGTTCACACGGATGTCAAGTTTGATGAGGAGAAGGCCATGCAAGTATCCCTTGAGAGGGAGCTTGAGCTACATGCAGAGGAGGAACTTTTAGTTCTTAAGGGTGAGGAGCCTCAGATTGATGTGAAGCAGCCACATGCAGAGGTTTTGGGAGTGGAGACATCCACTCAGGCAGAGTCTTCCAGAGAGGCAAGAAAGTGCACTAGAGAGGCTGACAGATTGTTGGATGATGCATGGGAGAATGTGGGAGCACCCTCTTCTCAACGCAGAAAGTGGAGGTCACCAGAGAGGTACAATGGATACATGGCACTTATGGGTGCATGTGTTGTGACAGAGCCATCTTCCTTTCAAGAAGCAGTGGAGTAGCCAGTTTGGGTTGATGCGATGGTGGAGTATGAATCCATAGCTCAAAAAATTGTTTGGGATGTGGTCCCGAGACTGGAGGACAAGTCAATTTTGAGATCTATTTGGCTTTACAAGGTCAAGCAAGCTACAGATGGTAGTGTGGAGAAGCATAAGGCTAGATTTGTGACCCATGGCTTTTCACAAGTAGAGGGGATTGACTATGATGATACCTTTGCTCCTGTTGCAAGGTACTCATCTATTAGATCTATTTTGGCACTATCTACATAGACGGGTTGTAGTATCCATCAAACGGATGTGAAGACTGCCTTCCTCAATGACATGATTGAGGAAGAGGTGTACATAAAGAAGGTTGAAGGTTTTGAAACCTTGGACCATGAGTCACATGTGTGCTAACTCAAGAGAGCATTGTATGGGCTAAAGAAAGCACCCTATGCTTGGTACACCAGGATAGATAACTACTTCACTAGGTTGGGCTTCATGAAGACTGAATCAGATGCGAACTTGTATCACATAGTGGTGGAAGGTAAGCTTTTGATCATTGTACTTTATGTAGATGATCTCATACTCATAGGTGATGAGAAGCTCATCAAATCTTGCAAGGAGGATCTTGCAAGAGTATTTGAGATGAAGGACATGGGGCTCATGCATTACTTTCTTGGCATGGAGGTATGGCATGGAGATGGGGAGTTGTTTGCTTCTCAAGGAAAGTATGCCAATGAGATACTCAGGATATTCTGCATGGGGAGCAGTAAACCCATGGAGATTCCTCTAGTTGGTAACTAGAGGAAGGAGGATGCTACCTCAGGAGAAGTAGTGGAAGCTACTATTTACAGGCAGCTTGTGGGTTCACTCATGTATTTGGTGAACACACAACCAGATATGTGTTATGAAGTTAACCAGCTTAGTCAAGCGATGGTTAGACCTACCAAGCTGTATTGGAAGGCAAAAAATCATGTATTGAGATACCTCAGAGGCACTACTCAGTTTGGGTTGTGGTACATACAGAAATAGGGAGTGAAGCTTCAAGGCTTCACTGATGCAGATTGGGCAGGGAGTCCATCTGATAGGAAGAGCACATCAGGAGGGATCTTTAGTATTGGGTTAGCTGCAGTTTCTTGGTACAACAGGAAACAGAGATCGGTTGCACTCAATTCAGTAGAGGCAGAGTACATGGTTGCAAGTCAAGTAGCATGTGAGGCTATCTAGATGATGAATTTCTGGTTGGTTTATTTGGTCAGTGGATGGATCTGAAAATGATTTATTGTGATAATTAGAGTTGTATCATACTCTCTAAAAATCTAGTTTTTCATGATCAGTCCAAGCATATAGTTATCCAGTATCATCATCTCAGAGATTGTGTATTGAGGTGGATCATGTTGTTAGATTACATTCCCATGGAGGAGCAAGATGTTGACATCTTGACAAAGGCATTGCCAAGATGTAAATTTGAGTTTCAAAGAGATAGGACCGGGGTGGTAGATAATCCCTTTCTTGTTGTGAGGGAGTGTTGAGAAATGGAGAAAAGAAATTTCAATTTAATTTTTCCTTGAATTAAACTGTGAATTAAAATAGAATTATTTTCTCATAGCAATTTGAAAATAATTAATTAAGTTTAATTAACTTAATTAATTTAGGAAATTCGAATTGGAAGTCTTTTAGAAGACATGTATATCTTCTCCCTAACTTATAGGAGTTAAGGATGAGTTATGAATGAGTTGTAATTAGGTAACTCATATTATTGAGTTAAGTCCAATTAAATTAGTTCTTATCAGTTTTAGGAACTAATAGTGAGTAAACAGTCAGTTGGGACACTAGTGACCTAATTAGTGATACTCTAGTTAATTGAAGATACCACCATCAAAAAATCATTCATGTTGATTATGAGAAATACCCAGTTGAGACTAGAGTGTAGGGACATTGTACTAATTGTTTTAGATTTTTCTAAGTAGCACTGATAGTGCATGCATTCAGGAACTGATCCTTGAGGGATTGCACTATTTTTAGACGTTTTATTTCCCTTTAAATACAAGTTATTTTTCATAGGAATTACACATTGGAATAGAGACTTGGAGAGCTTGTGAGGAGGCTAAGCTTTGGCCTTGAGCTTGCTTATGAGTTGGATATTGAATTTGATAAGTGTTGGGATTGTTTTGGAGAGAACAAGCATTGTAATTTCATCTTGATTTTCCAGATTAATACAAAACAAATAGTGTGGTTTTGAGATGTGGCTTTCCCTAGATATTTATTGTGTTATGTGCCTTTGATTCTCTTCCTCTATTGATTTTTTTTTTCTCAATGTTTATGGGCTTCTGCTGTAAAGAGTAGAATTAGATTCTTGTCTTTTGTTTTAGTAGATTACATGAGCTTGTGAATCTATAGGTTTTTCTACATCTTGTAGGAACCGGTGCAGTCACAACATAAATCTCTGAGATTTTTTTTTTCACAAACAGAAAGCATGAAGGATCCATATCTATAACACAGAAGGGACACATCATCCTCAAGAAGGCATTCCACTAGGAGCAGCAACTTGGACATTAGGGAGGCACTTACACACACACAAAAAAGTTATGAGTTAGGGTATCATCAAATTATGAAGACATGCACAAGAAACAAGAAAAAGAGTCAAATCCCGCTTATATCATGATGTTTTATGGCCCAACTCCAGCATGTAACCATCTTCAACAATTTGATCCACTGGTAGGCTCAGGTATGGCAACCATCACCTCTTCCCTATGCATAAAATGACTAAAATGTGTAATAGTTGAGAAAGAAGTTTTAATAGGCTGGAGGTGGCCAGTGAACTTGGACACCCTCGGATAGTGAAATTAAGTCTGTATTAGTCACCCATGCAACTTGGAGATGTCAACTCAAATTGAGGTGGTGTTCATGAAGAGTGGGGTGATAATCACGAGGAGAGAGGAAATGACTACAAGGAGTGGGGATAACAGTCCAAAAAAGGAAACTCATGTATATTCCATGTCACCAAATCACTCTCATATTTTACCCCAAAGAGAATATTTTGTACTTAGCTCAACTTCATTTGCACCATTGCTCAGTCCAAAAATAGGTAGAAGAAGGATGAGTTATTATATCAGAACACCTAGGGTGCCACCAAGAATTTTCAAACCCTATCTATAGGTGCTACAAGAGGAAGCTACAGGCACATTTGAGATTCTACAAGAGGGCTAAGAAGGAGCTACAAGAAAAATTGAAACATGAAAAAGGAGTCACAGTGGCTCAGAATTGTCTCAAAACCATCATACACACACATTTAAGGTGTTTTACAAGAACTGACATCCTCCTTCCTTGTTGTTACATCCATTTACATGAGAATTCTTCTTGAAATTAATAGCCTGTAACAGTCAACTAAGCAATAGGAGGTGTTTTTGGAAATTGTTGTGGTTAGAAGAAAAGAAAAGGAGCTTGGTTGATATCAATTCTAACAATGAATTTAACATTGTTTCACCACTAAGATTATTTAAAATTTTGAATTCCACACCTAAGTAACACCAAGGAGGGACGATAGAAGAAATCGGGGGGAGGGGGATTTAAAAAAAGAGAATTCACCAACACCCTTTTGTAGTGGACTGTGTTGAAGCCCCGAAAATAGGGCCTACAACAAGGGGGATACCCGCTCGGTCCGGACCTTTGTTGGCAACTCCTTTTCTGTTTGGTATAGCGGGTCCGACTAGGGATATGGGACCAGTTTCCCAATTTCAATGTGTGTGTGTGAGAGAGAAAGATGAATATTTCTATTTTTAACAGTTTCTAAATGGAATACTTCTACTCTAATTATAAACTAATAATAAGGAAATTATATTCTAATGACAGAAATATGTAAATCTACACTAACCCGGGGTGTAATCTTTCTTCAATGCGATCTAAAATGATTTCAGACAACAACTAGTAATAAAGATCATTCAGCTGCCATGAGAAAAGAATTCAATAAATATGAACTACTTTGTATAAAAAGTTAGATGAAACTGTTGTGCAAAACATATCGCATAATGAGTTATTCATACACTAAGCATAAATAAATAGCTATCACTGTACAAAAGTGCCAAATGATAACTCAAACATTCATACATTAATATATAAATAACTGAACTGAAAATCACTTTAGCACAAGCCAGAAATAGTTAAGAGATAGAAATACCATTTATAACTAGTCCTACTCATGAGCTTCAAGTGACAACGATTTATCTCTTCTTGATCAAATATCCACTAAGAGTACAAAAGTGTAACATCAGTAGCAGATATCAAATGCAAACATCAATAAATCTTGTTCCATTCATTCATCAAAACCTCCTCAGAGGGTACAGAAGTGCATGTTCTGGGGATAAGTTTTTGATAAATTTCAGGACCCTTCTCTAAATGCATGAGAAGGGTTTAAATACTACTAACTAATTCTAAAAATAAATTATTACAAAAATGTAGGATGTGGTTTAAATGATCGTCCTCTTTTCAGGAAAATAAAACAAAATTAAAGCTAAAATTGAATCTAAAATTAAACTACTTCTGTATTTGGTCCTTGAAATCGCACGCATGTAGCATCTGTTTGAGAAGAGTCGGCTGAATGACTTTCGATTTTAGCTGAGCAGAGAAAACAGAATCGACAAGAGTTGGCACCATTTTTTCGGCCGAATTGATGATACACTTAACAGTCATCCACTGGCTATGCGGCTTTACCAAGTATGCCTAGTAATAATCCCAGTTCAACTTGGTTAACCCTTGGATTTCTTTTTCCTTTTCTTGAGCTCTCTATTTCCAATCTGCCTGTATCGTTACTTTCTTGCAGTTTCCGGAACTTACAGGTGACTGGACAATTAGCAGCTTGCCTTTTCGAGCAATTTTTCTCAGCGATGCGCGATTAGCGCATCAGAAACTGCCTCCATTTTTTGATCTGGGTTTCCTTGATGCGTTTTTCACCTTTTGTGCTTTTTCCTTTTAGTAGATATAAGGTTCAAAATTTGTAAAAACAATACTTCCGAAAGCTCTTGACCCTAAATTTTAAACTGTCTGTTTCTGATATCAACGCTGTCTAGTATCCCTTTGACCATGTCGGTGTATGGGAGAATTTTGGGCCTTGCTGCTATCCGGTGTAAGAATGAGCAAGCTAGCTCTGTAAGGGATGCTTCAGAAGAACCATTTGAGCCCGCGGTAGCAGTAACTTCCATTACTCTGGGATTCTCCTCTTCGAGCAGATTATACATGCCTTCCCACGTAGCAATTCCCGTGTCTCTATTACAGGCCGTGTCTATATACAAGGGCGCCATTTCCTTTTCCTCAGAGCTCAGAGCTTTGCTTTTCTGTCCCATTTCAACCTGCATATTGCTTGGTATTGGCCTCTGTACTCCATTCCTGCAATTCACGAGTGAAGTAAAAATGAACAACAAATAAGGGTGATGGGAAAGTTTTAAATGCCGCAGACATATCAAGTATATCACCTTATGTGAAATGATTCTTTCGATAAGCACGAACCCATATTCCATTATAACTGGTAACTACCTCATTTGTTGGCATTAAAGCGCATAACCATGTGTCAGCTTATGGAAAATACTTCTCTTGAATAACGTGCCCGAAAGATATGTGATGAAGCGATTTTTTGATTTGCTTCGCAACATCGCAGAATCGCAAAATCATAACATCGCAACGTTGATCGCTCATGACGTCGCATTATCGCTTTATCGCTTTATCGCTGTATCGCGAAATCGCAATATCGCAGATCACAGGAATGTTATGTATGACAATCTTTGTTAACCTATTTTCTGCGAAATGCGATCTTGCGATCGGCGATATTGCATATCGGCAAATTTTAAAGTGTTTCATGTATGTTGTATTTGTTGGGTGTGATGCAATACTATCGCGTATCGCGATCTCGCTATATTGAAACTTCGGCTTGTAAGGAGGTATCCCGCTATCTTTTTGCAATGCGATTTTCCTAAGGAAAGATTTTATCTTACCTTATCATAAAACTTAGATTTTTTAGGTTTTCAAAGGGAGGTTTCCTAAGCTTATGATGGTAAGTTTTATTTGAAAAGGAAATTTAACCACTACTTCGATTTTTTAATTTTTTTAACTAAGGGTCCCGACTTATTTCGCATTAGGAATAACACTAAATAAGAAGGGGGGTTGTTGCTGGCCACAACAATTGGTGATTCACTTGGAAGAACCAGTTATCTCTGCTACTTTTTTGAATTTTCAAAACTTCCAAAACAGAAAATTTTCCAGAAAGTTATACTTTATTATAGAAAGATAAAGTACATTATATTCTAACCTGTCAATGACATTTTGTTTCAACTATTTTCAACTTTGATTATTTGTTGCCTCAAGCTAGTCCCTGTATTTACATCAGTGATTACTTGGTTTGTAAAAATAAAATAAAGTCTTCTCTGTAAACTAGTTTTAAATATGATCATTTGTTGTAGGTAAAGCCTCTGCTGCCAGCAGGCGTTTATAGCCTCGACAGGGTTACCTGTTACCCAACAATGATCCTGTATCCTACTTAAAGAAACCTACAATTCTCAAAGAAAAATCCACATCCACACTCCTTGTTTTAATTTTATTTTTATTTTTAAAGAGAAATGTCTTGGTTTGGTAGCCAATTCATGACACAGTCATTCACTAATTTATAACTTTGTTGAACAAGTTGGCTCGTGATGAGACCCCTTGTCTTTTGATTGCAATAATCTTGAGCCTTTGCCCTATTGTGGTATGCAATATTGGTAAAGTCAACAAGTTATAATATCTGTGATTATGATAAGTCAGCTCGTGATGAGACCTCTTACTCTTTAAGATAAAGTGTATCCTTGGATTGTTCCTCTGAAAGTTGTGATTTCCATAGTAGGGAGGAAGTCATTGTTTCCTTAAGATAGCTCTAGATGACAATAGTAGAGTTTTTTGGAAATAGTTGTTCTATAGACAATCTTTATTTTGTTATTGATACTTTTCATTGTACTGATATAAAACAATTTCTTACTAAAGGTTGTTTTCATCAAATTTTATGAAGTTGAAACTAGTACCATATCTAGGCTAGAGTTTTTAACTGTATCTTTCAATAATAAAGATCAATTTTCCAAAATATTTGCTATTTATACAAGCAAAAGATCAAAATTTGAAAGAGAATTGGTGTCTTTTTCATAAATGCCTATTGTAACCATTCACAACTGGTTTTATTATGAAAAGAAAAACAACTACCCTAAAAAAAATAGAAGAATATTCTTCTATGGAAAATATTTCTTAAGAATCTTACCATTAACAGGTAGAGAATCTCTTCTCCCTGTTAAATCTTGTAACATGAAGGTAGACGGACCTACGACTTCTACAATTTGAAAAGGACCAAGCCACATTCTTTGAAATTTTGTATGTTTTCCCTTTTCTTCATGAGCCTTCTCCCATTTTAAAACTAGATCCCCTAGTTGAAAATCTTTTCGGGATATCATATTGGAATCAAAAGAGGTTTTCAATAATGCTTGATGATGAGCGTGAGTAATCCTAGCCCTTTCTCCTTGTTCTTCTAATTTAATTAATTCCAGCTGCCTAAGTTGTAAAGAAGAAGTTGGTACTTCATCAATGTACTGAACCAAGGCTAAAGAGGGAATTGCCAAATGTGTTGGAAGAACCACTTCGTTCCCAAAAACCAAATTAAAGAGAGAAGTGTCGATAGAGGCTTTCTGCGTTATTCTATCTGCCCATAAAGCATATATTAAAGACTTATGCCAATTTTTATGATTTTGGTCAATGGTTCACTTGATGATTTTGATTAAGTTCTTATTTGTAGACTCAACTAACCCATTGCCCTGTGGATAGTAATTGGTAGAATATTTAAGTTTGAAACCTATTTTGAGTGCGAATTTAGTCATTGCATTTCCAGAAAAGTACGATGCATTATCAAACATTAAAGCGGAAGGCAATCCAAACCTGGTGATTATGAACTGATCTATGAAGTCAATGATGTTTTCAGCATTAGCCGTCTTGAGTGGAACCGCTTCTACCCATTTGGTAAAGTAATCTATTGCTGTAAGAATGTATCTATGCTTTTTAGAAGAGTGAGGAACGATCTCACCTATTATGTCGAATCCCCATTGATCGAAAGGTTGTTCAATGGTAACTGGTTGCAATGGCAAGGATGGTTTCTTTTGTCTCCCAGCAGCAGTTTGACAAACTTGAAATTTCCTTACGTAGTTATGTGCATCTTTGAATAATGTGGGCCAGTAATAGCCTGCGCGTAAAATTTTGTGAGCAGTTGCATCTCCAGCATAGTGTCCACCTGCTGGCCCATCGTGGAGTTCCTGCAAGACTTTTTCAGCTTCAACTTTCTCAAGACATCTAAGTAGAATAGAATCATAATTTATTCTGAAAAGAACGTCATTTACAAGTTGATATTGTTTGGCTTTTAACCTCAGGGCTCTTTTCTTGGTGTGATCAAGATTTGGAGGAGCATATCCATTCTTTAAATAATAAATAATATCAGCGTATAATGATTCAGCATCGTTTAGGCTTACCTCGTACACTTGTACCTCTTCAGATGGATTTTCGGGTATTAGCGATGCTCCTGCCAGCATTTTGCAAAAGCCTTGACCTTTTACAATACTTGCCGGTTTGATTTCAACATCATATTCTTGTAAGGCAGTAACCCAATTGGCCCTTTTCTCACCCACATCCTTCTGTACTAGAAGATTTCTTACCGTTGGAAACGGTACTATGATCTTGGTATGTGTTTTGAGTAAGAAAGGTCTGAAATATTTAATTGCTTTAAAAACAGCATAAGCTTGTTTTTCTACATCTGAATAATTCAGTTCAACACCTTGTAAATTGGAACTGAAAAAAGAAATTGGGGCTTCCGCCTTTTCTTGATTTGCTTGAGTGAGTATCACAGCATATGATCTATCTGAGGCAAATGTGTACAAAATAAAAGGATCAGAAAAATTTGGAGTTGCTAACGATGGAGCATTGATAATGGCTTGTTTGATCAGATTGAAAGCCTCATGTTCATCTTGGCCCCATTTAAAGTTTGTGTTCTTTTTAATCATGGCTTGTAAAGGAGACATAATTCTTGAAAAGTCTGGAAAAAATCTCTTTACAAAGTTGATCTGGCCAAGGAAAGATTGCAAGGATTTCTTGTTGTGAGGTAGGGGGACTGCAGAAATTTCTTTGATTCTGTCAAGATCAATGTGAATTCCAGATTTTGACACTATGAATCCTAGAAGCTTTCCTTCACTTAATGCGAAAAATGATTTTTTCGGGTTAAGTGAAATCCCATACCTTAGACAACGTTGGAATATTTGTTTTAAATCCCTAAGATGGTTGTTTCGTTTCTTGGAATAAACAGTTATATCATCCAAATATATTACTGACTTATTAACTAACCCTTTGAATGCAATTTCCATGGCTCTTTGAAAAGTGGCACCCACGTTAATCAAACCAAATGGCTTCTTTTGGTATGCGTATGTGCCCCATTTAGTTCTGAATGTCGTTTCTAATTGGTCATCGGGATGTACCAGCACTTGGTTGTATCCTGAGAATCCATTCAAGAATGACATTAATTCTGAGCCCGCAATTGCCTGCAGTATTTGGTCCATGGGAGTTAAAGGAAAATTATCCTTTTGGCAGACCTTGTTAAGGTTTCGAAAGTCAATGCAGATTCTGATATCTCCATTTTTCTTTCTAACAGGTACCATATTGGAAACCCATTTAGAATGTCTAACGGGAAAGATTATTATGGCTTTCAATAAGTTATTGAGCTCAATTTTAATCTGATTTTCTAAATTTGGATGGATTTTTCTCAATTTTTGTTAGACAGGTCTTTCATTATCGATCATTAGGATAGTATGTTGGATGGTGGATCTGTCGTATGTTTTGAGTTCATAGTAATTGCAAGCAAAAACACTTTTGTATTGTTTCAAGAGACGGATATATGCTAATTTCTCTTCAGGGGCTAGGCCAAGGCCTAGGTTGATATTCTGTGGTTTGGCATCAGTTCCTAGATTTACTAATTCATAATTCAAAGTTGAACTTTGGAGTTTTGAATTGGTAGATCTTTTAAATCGATCTTTCAAATCATAAAGGTCTTCTAATTTGACTATTGATTTAGGTATAGCATTGTTAGTACTATCCTGTTGCAATTGTTGGTCATGTTGGTCTTCGTCAATTATTTGATTGGTGTAGGATCCTTCAGATGTGAGAAAACTCACGATATTAGGATCGTCGTTGAAAATCCTCCAATTGGTAATGTTATCAGGGATAGATGGTCTAAAAACTAGCTCAATTGAAAATCGGTCAGGGTTAAAATCTTCTGAAGGAATGAGCTCGGAAGCTACATTGGCTAAGAGGTCTGCACTAGCATTCTAGAGTCTAGGAATTGAGGAAATATTAAATGCTATAAAATGTTCAGTCAGATCTTGAACTAAAGATTGATAATGCTTTAAATGACCTAATAAATAGTGTATAGTATTACGTACTTGTCTGATTACAATTTCAGAGTCTCCGAAAACTTGCAGGTATTTGACGTCTAATCCAATTGCCTTATACAACCCTTGGTGTTGTTGGGAAAAGTATCTAATACGGAATGACCCTATCCCACTCTAATGGTGATAGTACCTCAGCAACAACCGAATGCAAAGCTATTCAAGATTACTTCTTTATGAGATGTAAGAGAGAGGAGGAAGAGATCCACTAACCGTTATCTTCCGCTAATGATTGATCCAATCTTCCCTCTTTGCTGCTTGTTCCCAGCTCCTTGCTCTTTCACTGGCCCAGCTACACAAAGATCCTGCAAAAGCACAAGAAAGGGAAACTACAAGAAGCATACATCCATAACTGATTCAAGGATTAGAATAAATCAAATATACAAGCATCAATACACCATTAAGACACATGCATATAGAAGAACCTCAAATGCTTTATTAATGGAAGAAGTAAAGTTCTGAGAGTGTTACAACCATAAGAGGCCCAATCCAGCAACACCTCCCAGCAGAAAGAAATCTCCTCTTCACCTCCTTCAAAGCAATCACCCAATAGTTCTATGCACAAACCAACAGCACTTCCTTACATTCACAAGATTCCAGCCTCCCTAGACCTCATGAGAGAGCTCTATATATAGGAGATTTGGAGAAAGGATGAGTCAGCTTGAGTTTGGCATGAAGCTGACTAGTGTCCTCTCCCACTTCAGTTATACTTCAATTCTTGAGTCCACTTGGAGTTTCTTGCTTCCACTTGGAGATCTAGATCCTCTTACTCATCACAAGGCGAATTCCCTGATCCAAGTGTCATTTTGGAAGCTTCATGGGCATTTGACACCTTGCAGAATGACTGTGCCACTTGGCCAATCTCGCCCAGCGCAGGTAGCCTTCATTGCTTTTGACATTCAGCGCAGGTACAGAGTGGAGAAATTGACATTCAGCGCAGATGCTCAGTGGAGCAGCTGACATGATCCAGAAATAGCTTGTTTTTGAGTGTTTTCAGGTGGAGAACTGATTTTCAGTGCTGTGGTTTGCTGACCTTGTTCCTCTAGGGGTAGGAACAACATGTTTAGGGACTTTGGATCCCTTAGATTATCGACATTTCATGCTTCATGCTGTTAGGCACAAAAATGTCTATAACAGTTGCCCCCTAAAGTATGAGGTCGTTTATCGGGTGAAATTCTTTATCAGGAGGATCCGAACTTCATTCAATCGCCGAGAGGTGCCCTGTAATAAAATACAATACAATACATTATTTTTCATTCTGCTTTCATGATCTGGCTGAGGCGGGCATTCCCATGCTCAGCTTTATAAATTCATTTTGGTACATAGAACAGACGATCGTCTGATGGTAGACTAATAATTCTCTGCTGAAATTATCATCCTTTGAGTAGGATGATCATCTGCTGCAATGATGTACATATCAAATGTCTTTATATTTCCTGAATATATATCGCAGCCCGGATGGATGAAACTAGATCCGGGGTCTTCAAAACTCGTTCGATCTTCACTCTAAGTACAAGTCGATCCATGTGAGAATTGCGCTGAAGTCGAACATGGAAAGACATCGCTTGATTACCGGTCAATAATGTAAACCGTTAACAAGCGCGAGAGGAATCACCAATAATGACAATGATCCTCAAGGTACTGCAGTACAATTCACGTGGTGTGAATAAAGGACTTGGCGTCGAACACCATGCAAAATCTTCTGGTCGAAGGTCATTGATGTATACCTGTCGCCGGAAGTGAGAAACTTGCCATTGAGGCATGCAAGCTTCAAAGTACTGAGGGGGTTGTTCCTAGATCAACTTCTTGGATAATGAGCTGAAGTCGACAAGAAGCGATCCGTCAAAGGAGGGCCTTAAAGAATCCCACATCAATGACACGGAACGGAGCTAATGATTTTAGTGGAGGTGAAAACAATCTGTGAAATATGATTCAGGGTGGCGATCATGGGTGGATGAAGGATAATGTATGGCAGTGGATGGGACATGGTTGACTCTTTCTGAACAACATCTCTTGAACATATAACGACACTAATGTGATGGATCGGTAGCATTACCCCAAATGTGGATGGTTTGGTGAGGACCATGGTGATGAGACCGGTGAATGAAACAACCCAACCCGATGTGATACAGAGGACAAAGTGTCATGTTCAAGAGCGACTTGCTACCATTAAAGCTTTGAGGTTCTCCCAATTTTTCCCCAGTCATTTCTGACCAATACCTCTTTATTTTTGTCAAGCTTGAGGAGGATAACATATGCTTGTTCTATAACCTGCCCTTCGGGCAAGCCCATCGCTATGTTTTAACGAGCCTAGCGATAGGGAAACTTGTTCTCGTCTAAAGACAAGTTTGTCGCTATTTAATCATTTTAACGAGTCTAACGACAAGGAAAACTCGGTCCTTTTCAATTTTAGAGAGTCTGAAAAGGTACAGAAAGTTAACTCCAAAATTCCTTTTTCGTCATCTAATCCCTTAAGTCCGAAAAAGTATAAAACAATACAGAAGGGATGAGTTTTCGATAACTTTAACGAGCCGAATAAAACAAGCGCTCGACCTTTTTGTGCAATAATCCCTCAGGTCCAAAAAGATTAAAATCTAGAGGAGGGATAGCTCTTCCGGTCATTTTAACGAGCTGGAAGGCCAAAACTCGGCAAAATTTTCATATTTTACGAGTCAGATGAAAAGAGCTCAAAGAAGACTCGTCTTTTGAGGAACGAGTGATAAACAGGGATAGCAACAGATTCCAGGTACAGGTTGGAATTTTCCAATCACGGCAGTGTCACAAGGATGGCTAAGTGAAATCACTCTTCACAGCTGTTCCTCAAAATTGGTAAACAATCATATGGAGGTGAACGATTGGCCAAATGAAATGGAGGTGACGGGTGTAAACACGACCAAGGCTTTTTATGGCTAATAAATTTACGATCACAATGGTTATTTACCGGAATAGGTTCATTTTTTAATGAGATTGAACTCTAAAAGCTTATGTTTATTTTTTAACGAGCATGAACTATGATGCTAAAACTGCTAGGATCTCACTTTTCTATTTTTTAACGAGCATAAATTCCGCGGTAAAACTGCTCGATATGTATGGTCAAATTTTGATTTTTTACCATTACTAGCTTTTCTCTTTTCAAATATAGTACTGCTTTTCAATTGCTGCAACAAACTTTGTTAGAAATGAATAATATTTGTATGAAAATGAGATTATAACCCTAATATTTCACTTTAAACTGTGTAAAAAGCCATTAAAAGGTGTTTTTACCTCTCATTTACCATTTCATTTGCATTTGGTTTGTTGGAGCTCTGGAGGTGCCTCTTCCCCCTTGATTTTCACCAGCTGATTCTGGGAGATTCTACGGACGATTTTCGGTGCCGTCTAGACCAGGTAGGAGCTAAAACCTAGCTCTTTCTTTTCATGGTTTCCTTTTCCTGTTTTTTTGCCTGTTTTCCGGTCTTTCTGAGCCCCTGGGGTTTTGCCAGGGCGCTCTAGGATCAGCGCAGGTTTCCCTTTCGAAACCTGCGCTGAAGGTCAAGCTGCCTTAAGGCAGCCTGACCCTCAGCGCAAGTGGGAGACTTCCTGCCTGCGCTGGGCTCAAAAAGACTGAGTTTTAAGGTTATTTTTGATTATTTTTTCGCCAGTTTTTCATCAAATCAGGAATTCACTCTTTCTCTTGTTTGCTTTGCAGGGAACCTTGAAAAAAATGTCCCTTACATGGCGAGAATGAGAACATGAAGAGGAGGACATGATTGCCCTCCATGACCCGGTCACGGTGAACGCGCTGCGGAACTGTGGCCTGCTGAAGTTCTTCCGTATCTCTAGCATGAGAGCACAGATTTCTTTACTGTAGTATATGCTTGATGCTTGGGATCCTGTTAACCAAGTGTTCCAGATTAGGGGGAAGACCATCCCCTTGACCATAGAGGACATGTACTTCTTGACTGGACTGTCAAGATGAGGTGCCCCCATTTCCTTATCAGGTACGGCCCGGGGGACTGATTCCACCAGAGATTATGTCCGCCAGTATTGCAGGGAAGGTTCTCAGCCGAGCAGAGATGGCAAGATTGTTATCCGTGAGATTACTGGTTGGGCTCTCAGGTCCATTCTGTTCACTATTGGTAGGATGGCCGGCAGCGCAGCTCTACATGTTGCCAACAGGTCTTATATGCAGCACGCCTTGGAGTGTCTCCAACCGAAAGTATTCAACTGGTGTGATGCAGTACTTGTTTAGATGAAAAGTCAATTGACCAAGGTAAAGGACGGGAAGCTGAAGAACTTTGGATTTGGTTCTATTCTGACTGCCTTCGCCTTGGAGAAAATCCCACTGATGCAGCCTCAGTACATCATACTTGACTTGCCTTCTCCGACCGAGCCACGCTTGCAGAAGTGGGTTGACCACATGTCTAGGCATGCAGGTCAACCTCAGATTACTTTTACTGAGGCCTTCTTTAGGTGGTTCGAGCGACAGGAGATGGCGTTTTCTGAGTATCCATATGTGGGTATGGATTTTCGAGGTGATCCGGATTTGGTGCTACCGGATGGCGAGCAGTGGGGTGCCATCGGTAAACTCTTTGACCATATTACTGTTTATTGTTCTTACTCATAATGTTGTTGTGCTTTATTCTATCAAGACTTTTAATTGTACTCTTGTGTGCATGCAGATATTGGTCCTGTTCGTCCAGCAGTTCGTCCGAGATCGCCAGTTGCTGCCCCAGCAGGGGAGCCTGCTAGGAGAGTTGTTATTCGCGATCTTGACGACACCGAGACCCTTACAGCTGTGCAGGAGCAGGTTGAGAGCCTTACTCGTGGCCTTCCGGATGTACAGATTGACGAGTTACCTTTACAGATGCAGCGGCATACCATTGGTGTGCCTAGACGTTGGACTCGTCTTTTGCGCATGATTGCACAGGCCGTGACGTACTATCATGAGCACCACTAGGCTAGGGTGCCCCCTAGCATCTTTTTTGCATTTTTAGGTCATATGACCAATTTTGTCTTGGTTACAGAACATTATGTATGAACTTATATAAACAGCTTATATATTTTGATTTTCGGGTTTTATTCTGTTTGAGTTATATGATCCATATGTATAATCATTAATGATGTGTCCTTTTTATAAATTTTGCAAATGTCTATCTAACACATAGTTTGCTAATGAGTCGGTTAATGTGTTTAAGTTTCTTGAAATATGTTGATATTGAATTGAATCAAATCGTCTTTCCAAGATCTTAACCCTTAGGAACATGCGATAAATAGCTGGATTGCAAACAGAATATATACCATTGAGTTGTAATATTACGAGCTGTGAGTCTAGCCTGACAATTAGTCGGCGTATGCCACGTGTGATGGCATCAGAGAGTAGTTCTATCAACGCGCTATATTCAGCGATGTTATTCGTTGATTGCCCAATACATACACCTCTGAAACTTACTAACTCGCCGCTTGGATCAAAAATGGCCCAGGCTGCGGAGGACAGGTTCCGCGAACTACGACTCGCTCCGTCGGCATATCCAACACATGTCTCCAGAAGGTTCGACATCTGCAACGGAAAAAGGTGGATCACTCGACCAGAACAAACACTTTAGCGAAAACAAAATACAACAAAAGCATGCAGGTTACTATTTAAGCATAGTAACGCTTGAGGTACAACCCGTTGCGGGGCTGCGCCAGTGGAATTCCATCGTAATCCATTAACTCGTAGGCTCCTTTTGCTAACACCCTTTTAACAATATAGGGGCCCATCCATAAGGACTTGAATTTACCTGCTCCCAATTTATCGGATTCTTGGTCATAAAGCAAGACCAAATCACCTTCTGAGAAGACACAGTGTTTGACATTTTTGTCGAACTGAGCCTTGACTCGTTTCTTATGAGCTTCGTTAGCCAAAGCGGCATCACGACGGGTTTCATCCAATTGGATTAGTTCCAAGAAACGAGCCTCTTCTTCTGAAGTTCCGGGGAGAAGATCGATTGCGAGTTTAAGCGACGAAATTTCGCACTGGATCGGTAAGACTGCTTCCAGGCCATACACCAATTGAAAAGGTGTGAACCCGGTTGCGTTTTTTACCGGCGTTCGGTAGGCCCACAAGGCTGAGTACAGGATTAGGTGCCACCTTCTTTTGTGAACCCCGATCATCCTTTGCAACATACGCTTCAGGACCTTGTTGATTGCCTCAACTTGTCTGTTGGCTTGCGGATAATATGGGGTAGAGCTGTCGTGAGATAGCCATAGCTTGGCAGCTAATTCGACCATCATGTGATTGCGAAAATGTGACCCATGATCTGTAACTATAGCCTGTGGTACGCCGAACCTGGCGACTACATGATTAAAAAAGAAAAGGGCAATTGTTTCACCAGTGTTATCCAATGTAGGCATCGCCTTGGCCCATTTGGTAAAATAGTCGACAGCGACTATAATATACCCATGCCCCCCGGTCGAGGTGGGGTTACATTGCATGAAATCGATGTCCCACTTGGCGAAGTGCCCAACAACAACTATCGGCTGTAAAGGTGCGGGTGGTCGTCTGGTTTTGCTATCAAAGATTTGACAAGCATGGCAACTTCTGACTGCGGTTATGCAATCTTTGAACATGGTTGGCCAGAAGTATCCTGCTCGTAAGATTCTTTGTGTTGTTGCATATCCAGACTGATGCCCCCCACACGTGCCTGAATGACAATCATTCAGGGCTTTTTCGGCCTCCTCATGGGTAAGGCAGCTCCTCAGAACTGTATCGACACCACGATTGTAAAGTGTATCACCGACGATCATGTAGTCTTTTGCTTGGTATCGTATACGTTTTTGTTTGGAGTGAGAGGTGTTATGCCTGAACTTTTGGGTTTGGAGATAAAATATGATATCCCCATACCACTCATCGCTTACAGATATCAGAAACAAACTTTCGTCCACGATTGACTCTTCTGATGTTTCATCGTTGGACGATGATGGGAGATCGCACAATAATTCTGCGAAAACTAGGGCCTTCTTTGATTTGGATTTTACAAATTCCAGATCAAACTCTTGAAGGATCGCTATCCATTTTGAATATTTGCCCCCCAACAACTGTCGCGACAGTATATAAGTCATGGGGTTGCAATCTGACAGGATGGTAGTTTTCCGAAAGAGGACATAATGTCGAAACCTTTGAATCGCTTGAACAGCTGCAAGCGCTAGTTTTTCAACATAAGAATATTTACTTTCTGTATCGTTTAATTTTTTACTTAAATAATAGATAGGATGTTCTATTCCATCGACTTCTTGAACTAAAACCATCGCAATGGTCGTATCCGCTGCAGCTAGATACAGGTTAAAATCTCTTTGATAGTCCGGGGGGTACATTAATGATGCTTTTACTAGACAATCTTTCAGAGCATCAAAAGAAGCTTGCGCCACCTGGTCCCAGACAAAAGGTACATCCTTTTTCAATAGACGAGTATAACCCTTAGCAAGTTCTGCGTAATTTGGAATGAACCTCCTCAGAAAGTTTGCTTTCCCTTGGAGTTTCTGAATCTGAAGCAAATTTGAAGGTGGAGGCAAATTAATGATTGCCTGAACCTTGCAGGGGTCGAGACGAATCCCATCCTTAGAGACTACAAAGCCAAGTAAACGACCAGAACCGACGCAAAAAAACACATTTGTGCGGATTGAGTCTTATCTTGTAGTGTCGGCAACGTAGAAATATCGCTCTTAAATGTTGCGGATGATCAGTCCGCTTTCGCGAATGAGCCGGAAGATCGTCGAGATAAGGTTGAACAATGTTCTTGATGTCATGGAAGGCATAATTCATCACCCTCTGAAACGTCGCCCCTGCGTTCTTTAAACCAAAGGGTAATTTTCGATAAGCGAATGTGCCCCACGGACAAATAAATGCAGTCTTTGACTGGTCCTGTGGGCGGATATTTATTTGATTATACCCGGAAAATCCATCCATAAATGAAAAGATTTCACATCCGGCGCATTCATCAATTATCTGGTCGATGAAGGGTGTAGGGTAGTTGTCCTTCGGACAAGCTTGGTTTACATCCCTATAATCGACACACACTCTAATCGTCCCTTGTTTTTTCATAACAGGGACAATATTCGATACCCAATCGGTTAGAGGAACCAGGTAGATGAATCCAGCATGGAGGAGTTTTTCAACTTCCGCCTTAATGGCAGCGGCTTTCTTCGGGTGCACCTGCCGAAGCCGTTGCCTTACTGGTTTGACATCAGGATACATTTTAATTTCATGTTCAACGATACTCGAGTCAATGCCTGGCATTTCATCATATGACCACGCAAAGACATCTCTAAATTCGCGAAAAAGAGCGTTATATATTTCCAGTTCTGAAGGGGAACAACCTTTGCCGACATAAATATTTTCTACAACATCTGTTTTGGTCGAGATATTTATGGCTATAGTCTCTTCAATATTGGATAGGTTTCGCTCGGAATCCACCGTATTTACAGTATTCGTTAGGAATTCAAATACTGAAGGGTGATAAAGGTCACTTTGAGTATCTTCTTCATATTCCGGAAGAAGGGAACGATGGTGGTGATCATTCCATGGTGCCCCCTCAATCATCATTGATTGTAAGATTCCTTCGTCAGTCCCATGTACTTTCGACCAAGGATCTAATGGGGTCCATATTCTTTAGACCTATCTACCCAAACGCTTGACGAGCGTTGATTTGGGCTCGCCTCCCATGCTTGAAACATTGATTGCTACAATATTTCTAAAGGGCTTGGGGGCAAAACCATTGAATGATCCATGTTGACCTTCGTGGAAGATATCATGTTGCAGGTTGCTACAAATGGTACATTTCCTGTATAAACAGGAGGTGGTAGCGCGAAAGTTCCCATCAATGTGGGGTCTTTCAATAATCCTACTCCGATATCTTGAATTGAATGGTTGCTCTCATGGATCATGGGAATGCTTCCTGTAACTTGTGAACCATTAGGGAGGAAATTCTGTTGGTCGACGATCGTAATCCCTCCTTCAAACGGGAATGCGATCTTCCTAAAATAAGTCGACACGACAGCTGCCATGGCATAAATCCATGGTCTACCTAGTAGGATGTTATAGTCAAGATTTCCATCAATGACTTCTACATCAATTTCTACTGTCTTTCCTCCTAGTTCAACTTTCAAGTTATTAAGGATACCGTAAGGGGTATAAGTCCTTCCGTTGAAGGCTTTTAATGTCGTCGAAGATCGCGACAAGGTTGGAGATCCTAAAGTTTTCCAGCAACTCATTGACATAATACATGTCGAGGCTCCCTCATCAATTATTGTTCTGTGAACAGTTTTGTTGAGTGCTTTCACTTGAATAAGGAAAGCTAGCTGAGCTGGTAACTGAGGATCATATCCCTTGTGATCAAAGGATACTAGATTGGAATCCTTAGGATCAACCCCACCAATTGCCGATAACAATGCCTGCCTTTGGGTTGGACAATTTTGTAGCACTTCAAGAGTCGACATAGCGGATGGCGATTGGGCCAAATCTTCCACTATATTATAATGCTGCGCCGCTCTGGCGCGAGGATTAAATGTCGACTTGTGTACTACACCCTTCGGCGGTTTTATTGTTAATTCAGGGATGGTGGGTGTTACAACTTCTGTCGAAGTTGTTGTCGAACTACTTGGTTGATCTTTACCTTTGTCGTTCGACAGCTGAGGATTACCATAATCTTTGTTCCTTGTCGAAATCAAAGCATCATTCTGCTGTTTCGAAACCGACAACATAAGTACTTGCGACGGGGAAGCATTTCCACTATCAACCAGATTTTGACCTGGGTTGGGAAATGGATCAGTTAACACAGCTGAGGTTTGGGAACCTTTAAAGAACCTCTTTAACTCAGCTTTGAATGGGCAATTCTTTGTGGTATGATCCTTATCATCACATATTAGACATGGATAATTTTGTTTCCCTTTGCCAGGAGGGTTTGAAGAATCTTTTCCAGGGGATGACTCACCCTGTTTCTTCTTTTTCCCTTTGTTTTGTTTCTTCTTGCTTCCTGGTTGATTGGTTTCTTTGCCCTTATCTTCCGATACGGCATTTACTTCCGAAGCAAGAATTTCTTCTTTTGCATTTTGATCCGAATTCTTACGGGCTTTTTTTGACGAAGCCTTTATCGATTTCGCGTTTGCTGTGCCAATCACGCCATCACCGGCATGAGAGTCACTATTTGATTTAGGAGGGGGAGGAATTGAAAACTCTGGTCTAGGGGCGTCAGGTATTTTGTCATAGAGTGTGCCGGACTGAGTATAAACTAAGTCCAAATATTGTGCACGAGCAATCACTTGCTCCTCTGTTACGACTCCCCCCTTGGCCACATCTTCCGTAATAGCCGGAAGTAACGACTTTATAAACCATTCAGCTAATAGCTGATCGGGAACATATGTTTTCACCATCCTACGACGACGACGCCACTCATGTATATGATCAGATATATGGGTAGCAGTTGTTTGTTTGAAGTTGGTTAATATTTCTGTTCCCGTTTCATACCTTATCGGTAATTGAAAGTGGGTTAAGAAAGTCATGGCTAGGGAACTAAAATTGTCGAAAGAGGCTCTTGGCAATTCAATATACCATTTAGCCACTGGACCTGTCAATGTCCTCTGAAAAAGGCGAAGCCTTATCAAATCGTCATTAAGGGTGTTCGACGAACACCACAGATGAAAAGTCATCACGTGATTCGACGGGTCTTCACCTAGATTTCCATTGAATTTAGGAATGTCAGATGGAAGTTTATGAGGAATCGCTGGCCACCAAGGGGCATAAGCAATCGGATCGTTGGTTAAACGGTGTAAATCGGGTAACTCTAAAGTTGCCACGAATGGTAACTGTTGATTCAGGTTAGGCGAAGCGTAACCAGGGTACGATGGAATCGCTTGAGCAGTGGGCCTTTGCATACCAGCATAATGTAATTGATGTTGGTATGACTGATACGGTTGGTGGACCTGACCACTGTAAAGTGGTTGGTTTTGACCGTTTTGGATATACGGTTGTCCACTATTCGCAAAGATCTGCCACTCAAAACCTTGGTACACTTGCTGGAACTGCGGTTGTTGGTATTGTACAAGCCATGGTTGTGACGCCATGTTCTGTTGCGCCATGCTAACCATTGGACCAAGGTGTGGGGTAATTGTACCCGTTTGTACTTGTGTCGTTCCACCAGTTGGCGATTGTGGTTGTGACCCATGGTCAAGCGACTGTTGCATTACAACCTGAGAAATCTGAGGTTGACATGTAACAGGCATCGCTTGAACTTGCGACACAGTTACAATAGCCGGTGTGGTTGGGATGTTCGTCACAGGTACACACTGTTGCATAGAATATACAATCCTTGGTTGTTGAGGTAGCATAGGTACCCAACTACTTGATGCAATTCCAGTATAACCTGAATACTGTCGAGAACTGCCATATGGATATCCTCCCGGAGGAGGTAATGAAAGGGCATACTGCCCCCCATATGGTAGCAATCCGGAACTCAGAGGGATTGTTAGTCCTTGAGGACTAGATGGCCCAAATTGACCTCCATGAGGATCAATCTGTCTAGTTTCAATATAAGAATTACCAGGTATTACTCCGGATGAACAAACTGGAACAGACCATACTGTCGAAATAGTCCCTTGGTGGACTCCTTCTAGCTGTTGAGAGCTAGTTGGGACAGCTGGTATGCCGGCAAACATCGTTGGAATGACGGCAGGGGCTTCTGCTGTCGCTGTGTCATTTGACACAGTCCTAGATGATGACGGTTGTTCAGACATTTTAAGTCTATCCAATAGATTGCCTAGCGATTCTACAGGGACTTCCACTTGTGGTGGAGTAACTTCTGATGAAGGAAATAGAGTGACCCCGACTCCAAAATGAGTTGGAGTACTTGCTTGTGGATCCTCTGCAATTTCCTCTATCGCAATCAAACCCGGTGGAAGAGGAAGACCGTCAGGTCCGTAAAATATTTCTGGTGCCGAAGAAGTGGTTGTTTCGACAGCGACAGTTGTTTGGGGAACAAAACTTTCTGGACCGGTTACAGATGGGACTGGTTCAGTTAAACAAGTATTTTCCCCCAGACTAGGATCAGTATTACTGTCCTTCTGTGGCTGTTGAACTTCTTCTATAGAGGCAGGGTTTCCAGAAATGTTAGGAGTAACCGGAACCTCAGATGCAGTTGGAACACTTGTTCTAACTTTCAAAGGAGATTTTGAACCGGTTAAACGAGTTCGCTTTGCCCGTACTGTTTTCGATTCCGGGGACAAAGACGGTTGACTCGTAAGCCTCCGCGAACAACGGGGTTTCAATTGACTTTCTTCCACGATTGCGGATTACTCGATCAACTAAAATATTAAAAGGGGAAATTTGTGTTTCCGAGTTGAATGAATTTTATTAGACGCTTTTAGACACAACTTGCTTTTTCACTTTTTAAGAGTCGAGAAAAAGCTAAAGATGACTCTAGTCTCCTTCGATGTATTAACGAGCCCGAAGTGACAAATGCTCGGTTGGACTTTTTCAGTTATAGAGTTTGAAAAAGGCCAAAAGAAACTGCTCTGGAGATCTAGGCAGAGGGTGTGCCAAACCTTTCGCAAAACCACAGAATACGTTTTACGGTACGAGTGGTCGATCTTCGTGAATGCTGTGTTCACTGCATTGCGATCAGTAGGGCGGCCGACACGGTTTCCTATTGGATAAAGGCTTTATTCCTATAGGGGTCTCCCAATATATACGCGACGGTACGTGGGATCACAAGTCCGTATTAGTGCCACCGACTCTCAGGAGGAATCACCCACCTTCGTCGAGATCGACAGTCACTACGTTTAGCGACGCCGGAACACGTCTCTAGCTTAGACCTCTAGATGTTTGTGTTATGTTTCAAAGCGTTGTTAGGTTCATTCAATATATTTTAAGTTGATCTTTTTAAAGTTTGCCTTTCAAGGTTCACCACGAGATGTATTGATACAAATTCCTAAATGCAGTCTAAGATGAGAAGCAAGCTTTTTCAATCTTTTCGACTTATGAAAATCTTAACTACTGAGGGAAAAGAGAGACAAAATATTTTCACATAGATCAAAGAGCACTCGCTAATGCACTTTTTCCCTAAATCAACATACAAACTTATATGCAAAATGCAAAAAAATGTAAGTATTTCTTTTCTCTTTCTTAATGTTGGCGTAATGCAAAAAAGAAAGCTATTGTATAATTTTGAATTCAATTTCAAGTGAAAGCAAACAAGCTTGTCCAAAATCAAAAGACACCTTAAGATTTACTTGTTTTGACACTAGAAATATATAAACTCAAACCAAATGACGAAAGCAAAAGCTCAATCAGCTATGAACAGCAAACAAACTAACTCTTAAGATCAAAACGACACTTTATCACAGGTCTAGATCTAAGAGGTCATAGCAAGACTAGTTCACTTTCGTTATGGGAAACTGTAAATGCACAAGAAATACACAAAGAACAAACACAGTTTCTTTATACAACCGAGGCAGAATAGTGACAAGGAAAGTTGGTTTCAGATAGGCCCACTGACTGGTAACAAACAGCAAAAACAAGAGTGAGAACAGGGCAAGAAACAGCAGGAAACCCCAGTAGCACAAGGCAAGACTGGTCCAGCGCAGGTGGGACACTGTCTATTTGACCTTCAGCGCAGGTAGCCCCTTCGGGAACTGCGCTGAAATGCAGACAGCCTTTGTACATCCTGCACTGAAGAACGAAACTTTCATTTCTCTTGGTTTCCGGGTCACAGATTGCTCAAAAATTCACAGTTTTTGCTCAAATCGGAAGCTATCAGTCAAGGACACACTAAGGGATGACAAGGAGGATGAAAAGCTATCACTAAGAGCTTATTAGAGTCCTTGTGGATCAGCTCTTCAAATCATAAACTTGCCCAGAAACTGAGCTAGAGTAGCTGCCCTCTACTTTGCATTTGAAAGATTCAAATACAGTTCGATTCGGTACTCCCTTTGTTTATGAAATGAATAGCAAAAACACAAACAACCAACAAGATACGATCCCCAGCGCAGTCTCCAATTTGTTGTTGGGAAAAGTATCCAATACAGAATGACCCTATCCCACTCTAAGGGTGATAGTACCTCAGCAACAACCGAATGCAAAGCTATTCAAGATTACTTCTTTATGAGATGTAAGAGAGAGGAGGAAGAGATCCACTAACCGTTATCTTCCGCTAATGATTGATCCAATCTTCCCTCTTTGCTGCTTGTTCCCAGCTCCTTGCTCTTTCACTGGCCCAGCTACACAAAGATCCTGCAAAAGCACAAGAAAGGGAAACTACAAGAAGCATACATCCATAACTGATTCAAGGATTAGAATAAATCAAATATACAAGCATCAATACACCATTAAGACACATGCATATAGAAGAACCTTAAATGCTTTATTAATGGAATAAGTAAAGTTCTGAGAGTGTTACAACCATAAGAGGCCCAATCCAGAAACACCTCCCAGCAGAAAGAAATCTCCTCTTCACCTCCTTCAAAGCAATCACCCAATAGTTCTATGCACAAACCAACAGCACTTCCTTACATTCACAAGATTCCAGCCTCCCTAGACCTCATGAGAGAGCTCTATATATAGGAGATTTGGAGAAAGGATGAGTCAGCTTGAGTTTGGCATGAAGCTGACTAGTGTCCTCTCCCACTTCAGTTATACTTCAGTTCTTGAGTCCACTTGGAGTTTCTTGCTTCCACTTGGAGATCTAGATCCTCTTACTCATCACAAGGCGAATTCCCTGATCCAAGTGTCATTTTGCAAGCTTCCTGGGCATTTGACACCTTGCAGAATGACTGTGCCACTTGGCCAATCTCACCTAGCGTAGGTAGCCTTCATTGCTTTTGACATTCAGCGCAGGTACAGAGTGGAGCAGTTGACATTCAGCGCAGATGCTCAGTGGAGCAGCTGACATGATCCAGAAATAGCTTGTTTTTGAGTGTTTTCAGGTGGAGAACTGATTTTCAGTGCTGTGGTTTGCTGACCTTGTTCCTCTAGGGGTAGGAACAACATGTTTAGGGACTTTGGATCCCTTAGATTATCGACATTTCATGCTTCATGCTGTTAGGCACAAAAATGTCTATAACACTTGGACTAGAGCTTCGTATTCTGTGGTATTGTTGGTGCACTCAAATTCGAGTCTGCAAGTTAGCATGGTTTTATCTCCCTCTGGGCTTACTAATACACATGCTGCTCCTGCTCCTTCGTTAGACTTAGAACCATCAAAAAATAGTTTCCAAAACAAATATTTATTTACATGACTATCTATAAAATTAATGCATTTAGAACTATCTGTTCGAGAGAAATTTTCTACTTGAGATAAAACAGAATGTTCTAAGTAAGGTGAAGTATGAGCATTAAAATTTCCTAAGTAAGAATCTACTGAATAGTTGCCAATAATGTTAGAATTGTATGCTATTGGTTCGTTTTCTCCTTCGAGTTCTGTTACTATGTATTTCTGATGTCACTCACGTTCAACTTTTATTTGATTTGGTTTACCATTATTAGGTAGCCACATGCGTGACCAATCAGTTGCAAAGTATCCATGAAGTTTTTCTGACCAGTCTCTGCTAAGAATTAAGACATAGAATTTAGGAATATCAGCAACTAAAATGTCTATAACTTGACATACCTTTGGGTTGGATGACAGCCTTATGGTAACATGATTTAACTCGCTAATCACTTCGACTTGCAATCGATCAAGCTGAACTATTTGTACAACGGATTTCTGTGGTTGAACGTTCAATTTTGCGCAAATTGATCTTGGTAAAATATTCGATGAAGCTCCAGAATCGACTAAGCAATTATGCACATTTTTATTGAAAATTTCATAAGTAAGGAGAAATGGGGGAGTATGCGATCTCGATCTCCCTCCAATGAATGGGATATCGTTTGGATCAACTTTATTCATCATACTAGTTGGAGGTCTTCCCATATCATGAGAAGCTTGAGAGATTACAACAGCTGGTAAAGGTGCAATTGGCACAGCATGTAATTCTTTCAAAATTACTTTCTGCTGGTGTTTTAACTTGCTTAATTCAAAAAGAGTAATATTGGCCCTAGTCTTTTTCATGTCTTCTACGATATTATACTCCATTTCATCCAAAATGATTAGCGTTTTAGATGGAGTAGATGTGTCTGTTTGGACTGGGCTGGTTTGAGTCGCTTTAGGTGATGTTTTCTTGGTTGCGACTTTATCCTTAGTCATTGAGCTTGCGCTCTTTGGCTTAGGTGTAGGTTGAGGAGGATCAAGATGATTTTTGCTAGGCGTATTAACTGGGAATGCCTCCTGATCCTCTTCATTTGGGAGGATTAAATCCCACATACCTTGTAACTCTACAACTTATTCTTCATTGGTATGTTCTTTAGTAGTGTTTTCCTCTTCTTCTTCTTCTGATTCAGCATTTGAAATAGCATTAGGGGGCTTGGAATCGGTTGAAGGATTTCTTTTAAAAGGCCTGTATGGCTTTTTAGAAGAAGTTTCTGCTACCTATTTCTTGATGTCGACCATTTCGTTATACATGGTCTTCAAAACTTTTTGTAATCCTTCTAAATCAAATGGATCTTTTGGTTGCTTTTTCTTGGGATCTTCTTTGAAAGAAACCTTCTTAGATTTTCGTTCTTCCATCGCGTTTTTCTTTTCTAAGGCCATAATACGTTTCTCTACTGCTATTGCTTCTTTCATGTTTTCAACTAAAGTTGTTTTGTTAGCCCTATCAACAAAGATTGCTAAGTTTGATGGTAAAGCAGTAATGTACCATACTTCGCACTTCTTCACTAGGCTAAGAAGCAGTAGGTATTTTGTTTAAGATTTTATTGAAACATAAATTGAAATCTTTGATGGGTTCTCTTGACTCAGCCCTAAGGTTAGACAAGTCGTTGATCAATGTCGCTATAGACCTGTCATCACCAAACTTGGTCAGAAATTGTTCTTGGAAGATGTCCCAACTAGTAATAGATCCAGATGGTAATGAGAAATACCATGATCCAGCTGTTACTTACAAAGTATAAGGGAAAATTTGAACAACAACATCCTCATTAACAGCTCCATTGAGATTTATGGATAACATAAAGTTATTTATATGCTCTTCTGCTAGCATGCTTGCCTCGGGGTTAAACTTAGGCAGCCATTTTTCAGGATGGGCTAGTATCTGACTCAAGGGTGCAGGCATTAAGACTGCCCCTAGGTTATTCCATGGATATTGGGCCATTTCTGAACTACTAACAGAGGAAAGTGCAGAAGATGATCCCTGTGGTTGGGAAGATGAGGATATTATGACTCGAGATGGTTGAGAAGGAGTTGAGGAAGTTGTAATAGGCTGATAGACGATGATCTGAAGTGGAGGAGTGGATGGTTGACTTCACGGTCAAGAGGTTGAGATGGATGATGAGGATGAAAGAGTCTCGCTATCGGATCCTTTAGGAGACTTCCTTGCTCTCTTCCTAGAAGGTAGAGGTAATTTGGTTGGCTGAACACCAAACTTTTCACTCTTTAACCTGGTAAGGGGATGAGCAGGGTTATATTGCGAAGTCATGCTTCCTTGAGATTTATCAGAATTTTGAGGAGATATTGAAAATTGTTGAATTTTTTGAATCAAAGGTTCAACTTCAGGAGGTTCAATAGTAGATTGTTCTGAAATGTCAGGGTTTGTAGCAGTGGTTGTTGATCCAGCGACTTCTAACTCCAGATTTAAGGTTTCTAAATGCAATGGAGAAGTCGGAGGAGATGGTGAGGGCGATTTACTCTCAAAATGGTATTTAGATTTAGATTTTCTTTCCATTCACATTTTGGGGCCCTCCTTCTAGCGCAAAATATGTTGAAGCCCCGAAAATCGGGTCTACAACAAGGGGGATACCCGCCGGTCCGGACCTTGGTTGGCAGCTCCTTTTCCGTTTGGTATAGCGGGTCCGACTGGGGATATGGGACCAGTTTCCCAATTTCAGTGTGTGTGTGTGTGAGAAAGATGAATATTTTTGTTTTTAACAGTTTCTAAATGGAATACTTCTACTCTAATTCTAATCTAATAATAAGGAAATTATATTCTAATGACAGAAATATGTAAATCTACACTAACTCGGGGTGTAATCTTTCTTCAATGCGATCTAAAATGATTTCAGACAACAACTGGTAATAAATATCATTTAGCTACCATGAGAAAAGAATTCAATAAAGATGAACCACTTCGTATAAAAAGTTAGACGAAAGAGTTGTGCAAAACATATCGCGTAATGAGCTATTCATACACTAAGCATAAATAAATAGCTATCACCGTACAAAAGTGCCAAATGATAACTCAGACATTCATACATTAATATATAAATAACTGAACTGAAAATCACTTTAACACAAGGCAGAAATAGTTAAGAGATAGAAATACCACTTATAACTAGTCCTACTCATGAGCTTCAAGTGATAATGATTTATCTCTTCTTAATAAAATATCCACTAAGAGTACAAAAGTGCAACATCAGTAGCGGATATCAAATGCAAACATCAATAAATCCTATTCCATTCATTCATCGAAACCTCCTCAGAGGGTATAGAAGTGAATGTTCTGGAGATAAGTTTTTGATCAATTTCAGGACCCTTATCTAAATGCACGAGAAGGGTTTAAATACTACTAACTAATTCTAAAAATAAATTATTACAAAAATGTAGGATGCAATTTAAATGACCATCCTCTTTTCAAGAAAATAAAACAAAATTAAAGCTAAAATTGAATCTAAAATTAAACTACTTCGGTATTTGGTCCTTGAAATCGCACGCATGCAGCATACGTTTGAGAAGAGTCGGCTGGCTGACTTCCGCTTTTAGCTGAGATAAGAAAACAGAATCGACAAGAGTCGGCGCCATTTTTTCGGCCGAATTGATGATACACTTAACAATCATCCACTGGCTATGTGGCTTTACCAAGTATGCCCAGTAATAATCCCAGTTCAACTTGGTTAACCCTTGGATTGTTTTTTCCTTTTCTTGAGCTCTCTGTTTCCAATCTGCATGTATCGTTACTTTCTTGCAGTTTCTGGAGCTTGCAGGTGACTGGGAAATTAGCAGCTTGCCTTTTCGAGCAATTTTTCTCAGCGATGCACGATTAGCGCATCAGAAACTACCTCCGTTTTTTGATCCGGGTTTCCTTGATGCGTTTTTTGCCTTTTGCGCTTTTTCCTTTTAGCAGATATAAGGTTCAAAATTTGTAAAAATAATACTTCCGAAAGCTCTTGACCCTGAATTTTAAACTGTCTGTTTCTGATATCAACGTTGTCCAGTATCCCTTTGACCATGTCGGTGTATGGGAGAATTTTGGGCCTTGCTGCTATCCGGTGTAAGAATGAGCAAGCTAGCTTTGTAAGGGATGCTTCAGAAGAACCATTTGAGCCCGTGGTAGCAGTAACTTCCATTACTCTGGGATTCTCCTCTTCGAGTAGATTATACATGCCTTCCCACGTAGCAATTCCTGCATCTCTATTACAGGCCGTGTCTGTAAACAAGGGCGCCATTTCCTTTTCCTCAGAGCTCGGAGCTTTGCTTTCCTTTCCCATTTCAACCTGTGTATTGCTTTGTATTGGCCTCTTTACTCCTTTTCTGCAATTCACAAGTGAATTAAAAGTTAATAACAAAGAAGGGTGATGGGAAAGTTTTAAATGCCGCAGACACATCAAGTATATCACCTTATGTGAAATGATTCTTTCGATAAGCACGAACCCATATTCCATTATAACTGGCAACTACCTCATTTATTAGCATTAAAGCGCATAACCATGTGTCAGCTTATGGAAAATACTTCTCTTGAATAACGCGCCCGAAAGATATGCGATGAAGCGATTTTGCGATTTGCTTCGCAACATCGCAGATCACAACATCACAACATCGCAACATCGCAGAATCGCAAAATCATAACATCGCAACGTTGATCGCTCATGACGTCGCATTATCGCTTTATCGTTGTATCGCTGTATCACGAAATCGCAATATCGCAGATCGCAGGAATGTTATGTATGACAATCTTTGTTAACCTATTTTCTGCGAAATGCGATCTTGCGATCAGCGATATCGCATATCGGCAAATTTTAAAGTGTTTCATGTAAGTTGTATTTGTTGGGTGCGATGCGATACTATCGCGTATCGCGATCTCGCTATATTGGAACTTCGGCTTGTAAGGAGGCATCCCGCTATCTTTTTGCGATGCAATTTTCCTAAGGAAAGATTTTATCTTACCTTATCATAAAACTTAGATTTTTTAGGTTTTCAAAGGGAGGTTTCCTAAGCTTATGATGGTAAGTTTTATTTGAAAAGGAAATTTAACCACTACTTTGATTTTTTAATTTTTTTAACTAAGGGTCCCCACTTATTTCGCATTAGGAATAACACTAAATAAGAAGGGGGGTTGTTGCTGGCCACAACAGATTGTTACACAATATTTTGTCACACCTCCTATTCACTTCCTGTTCCACATCCTGAAGTGCCAAAATGTTGACAACTGAAGCATCCCTGAAGAATAGAAGGAAAAATTCCTTGAGTCAATTCTGGAGAAGGTCGAATGAAACCCTAAATTTCAAAACCAACACTCTTTGCTCCACTTCCTACCCATGCTGATGGAAATCTGCAATTCTTTGACCTAGCATTGCTCAAAATGGAAGAGAAGCTTTGTAGGATGGAAACTTCGAAAAACATCAAGCTGGATGTTGTTGGGTAGAGATATGGTCAAGCTCTCCCATTTGGAGCTATTGATCCTACCTTTAAGGGCCTTCCCTTGAGATGTGGACCTTCCTCCCTCTTTAGTGGATCCCTAACTCCCTCTTCCTTCCTATAAATCAAATCCCTTCCATCCCCAAATGGTTGGTCATTGATTGCCTACATTCCTATGTTGATATTATGCCTAAATACTACCCATCTAACCTGGAGAAGGAGTGCTTAAAGAGTCTTGGCTTGGACTTGGACATCCACCAAAAGGAGGTCTCCAACAATAAGGCATTGGTTGTATGCTTCCATTTTTTAGCTTATATATATATATATATATATATATATATATATATATATATATATACATATAGATAGATATATATATATATATATATATATATATATATATATATATATATATATATATATATATATATATATATATATCTGATGATCACTTTCCATAATTGTGTAACATTTTATGATTTTAGATTAATACTCCTTTATCTATTAAGTAGTTTATGTTTGATTTATGCCATATATGCTCTTGTACCTTGTATTTCTCTTTGATCTTTCTTGCAGGTACTTGAACGTGAAGAACAAGTAAGGAGCGAGCTTGGAAGAGAAGGAATCAAAGTCATCTCCAAAGGATTGAGTGATTAGCATCAGAGTGAGGTAGGTCAATCTCTCTCTGCATTTGTTAAACATAAGCTAGGAAAGTGTATGTTAGTTTGTTTAGTTTGTTTCTAGACCCACTCATTGGGCTAGAGAGATCACCTCTATTTGTAGAGGGGATTTTCCTTCACAACAAAATGGTGACTCGACTGGGGAATCTATAACCTCTTCAATCTCTTTTCTTGATTTGGTCTTTTGATCAATTTTACCAACCATTGAGTTCTAAGTTAGTTTGAGCCTGTATATTTCTACACCTTGAATGATCACTACTTTAGAGTGTTAGGTCTGGATTGTTTGTTGAAAATATTGTTATTTTTTCCCATATTTCTTGCCCAACATGAGTTTTATCATTGACAGTCGCACTGAAAATTCTTTTTTTCCTTGTATAGTCACGTTGAAAACACTGTCTTTCATTGTTTACTCGTGTTGAAGACTAGCATAGGTTTTTCTACGAAACATAGTGCTTCTAGCATGATTTTTCTATAAAACGTGGCATTGATGACCCTGTCACCACGGGTTTTTCCATATAAAGTGGTGTTGGTCCTTGAATGTGATAATTTTTAGGGTTTCTGTCATAGAGTCTAGTGTGTCTAGGCCTCTGAGGTCTTTTTCTGTATTTTGTGATTGGATTCATTAGTGTTTTGTTTAGTCATCTTCATTAATTAGCAACTTTTTGTCTCTTTGGCTTTTCAAGCACTTGGAATGAAATTGGATTGATTCTAGGGTTTTAGGTCATTTGATTGTCACTTAGATCTTAATTTGTTCGTTGATTAGATCTTGTTTTCTAAAGAAGTCATTCAAAACATTGATTTCATTGGTTTTAGCTTGTCTTTTACAAAGTTTCTTTTCGATTGCATTAGGTCATCTTGCATTTGGAAACCATCTTTGTTGTCTGTCAAGCATAGATTACATTGTTTTATTTACAAGCTGAAAAGAGTGCATTTCTTATTTGTTCAAAAGGGAAAAAGTGAAATTTATTTTCATTTGAGTGCTTTTGAATTCAAATTGGTGTTTCTTTGATTGATGCATTAGTTGAATTAGAGGCATTTGAATCGAATTTTAATTTTTCTTTAGTTTGATGCTTTAGTTTCATTAGAGCATTAAAATAAATCAAAGAAAAACATCATTTATATGAGTTCACCTTAGTGAAAGTAAAGATCATTTTTCTTTTGAAAAGTTGTAGTTAGGATTGTGAAAAAGTGAAGATTGTTTTGCTTTTGATCATTGCATTTGGAAAGAAAAAGTGAAAGTTAGTGGAAGGCATGTTGTTTGATGCATTATTGATTTAAATGTCTTCCTGTGATTAGTCTAGCTTTCATTGAAGTGGAAAGTTTCCTTTTCTCATATAGCTGCATCTTAGGGATTTAGGTGACATCATTTTGAGCCCAAAATTGAAACATAATTCAAGATAAACGTTTTCCAGAATTGTATCCTGGGGATGAAATCTCGTTCCACGAACGAAAGTATATAGGATCGTTCTCCAATACTCTTAGATATACAGGAGGCACTTAACATATGGAAAGTATATGGGAATGCTCTCATCGAATGTCTATGTATTAGAAATAACTAACACAAACTTCTGCTCCCTGTACTGTCACGTATATATTGGGAGACCCCATTAGGTTTCTATCCTTTAGCCACAGGTAGCCAAGTTAGCCACCTTGTAAATGTGATACACCTAACACAATATTTGGGAATATTGGCCATCGTATGTTAAGTCCTTGTTTTTGGCTAAGGTGTATATAACGATTCACGAATACTTGGTAAGCCCTCTTCCCTAGCTTACCCATCTTTTATTTTGTTTTGTTAATTTCTAAAATTAATTAATTGACCAAGGAACAACATCCTTCCTGTGGAAATACTCCTTAGTAGATCTTAGGTTGATAGTGATGCAAATATTTCCTGAACCTACCAATCAAGATCTAAAGGGAATCCTAATCATTTTCCTTATTTTTGAAATATAGGTGCTCCTTATATGGCAGCATTGTCCCTTCATGGATTGACCATTGGTCTACCAGTTTGGTTATTTTTGGCCTCGGTGATTCCCAGTGTTAAAATTGTTTTTCAACCGAGTTCTCCTCCACCTGAACAGCATCAACCTCATGTTGACCCCTTGCCTTCTTCGCCTGTTTCTTCACCCCATTCTTCCTCTTCACCTGGAGAAAGTTTAGATTCTAGTAACCAGGAAGCTAAGAAGAATAGGAAGAGGACGAAGAAGAAGAAGAAAAATGAGCAAGGGGGAAACCAAACAGCCACTACTATGAATGCGACTGATGTAGAAAAATATTCCAATCAGCCCTAGAAAGTGAAATTCCCTTGCATGTTATGTAAGGGTGACCACATTTTTAGAAATTGTCCCAGTATTGCCAAAGTCTAGAAGTGTGGTCCACAGGTTCACATTGACCTTTGTCATCAGCCTCTAGAGTTCATGCTGGTGACAAACCCTCAAATAGTAACAGTAAAGCTCATGGGTAAAAGGGAAAATTCAAATTTCCTTGTAAGTTGTGTGAAGGTAATCATCCCATTCACCTTTGTCCTCTTATGGATGAAGCTTCCAAAGAGTTGGAAAACCTTACTACTTCCAAGCCTCGTCTTCTAGCTAGTTATCAAAATATTTCCCCTGATCCTTCGTTAGCTGATTGAGTGATTGATCAAAATTCATCTTTGGTCAACCCCGCTCTCTCTGAAAGTGAGTCTCGTGAGTCCGTTCTTAACCAACCATTGGTTGAGAAAATGGTAGACTTGGCTTCACCTTTAGTTAAACGTACCTTTTGGTAGATAGTAAACCTCATACTACTAAGGTAATTCTATTTTCTTCAATTTCAAATGAACTCGAGGGAAACCCTCCCATTCCTGACGTCCATGAGAGCAATTCTCTTATTCCCATAGAGCAAGAGGGAAGATATCCCATTCCTACAACACCCCCTCCGAGCAGTTTGGTCACTTCTTTTGATTAGAGTTGACTAGCATGATATTGCCTTCTATCTTATGCACCTTTCCATATTACAATACATGCTTTCAATATGGGCATACCTAGCACAGTCATAGACGAGGGCGCATTTGTTAGCATTATGTCCTCAACTACTTGGAAATATTTAGGTTCTCCTTAGCTTGTTCCCACCACCCAAATTTTTTTATCTTTTAACAGAGGAACCAATCAACCATTAGGGATCCTTCCTAAGTTACCTATTACTTTGGGAGGAAATATTGTCTATATAGACATGATGGTTGTCCAAGGCCCTTTATATTTTAATCTACTCCTTGGTCATGACTATGTTTATGTCATGGGAGCTCTTGTCTCTTCTCTCTTTCACTACATGAAGGAAGAATTGTGATCATTAATCAGCTTACATTCATTGGTCATTAATCAACCCCCAATCAACCATCATCCCTAAATGGTTCTTATATGTAAGTAGTATCACCCCTGCCACAGGTTAATTACGTGGCCACTTGTTCCATGCCCACATCTACTGATGATCTAGTAGGTGATGTAGTACATCATGTACTGAGGGCGTTGGAGCCTAATTTTTCATTTGGATCCCTAGACATGTATCCCTTCTAGAGTGTTGTTCTCCCATTTGATGAGAACCTCTTTGAAGCCATGGTCTCTTATAGTCCATGATCTAGGTTTATATGAGGATAGTTCTTTTACTATGTCAACCTCGTTAAAAAATGAAATAGGTCCCATGAGGATAGTTATTTTACTATGTCAACCTCATTAAAAAATGAAATAGGTCCCATGAGGATAGTTCTTTTACTATGTCAACCTTGTTAAAAAATGAAATAGGTCCCTATGAGCATGGTTCCTTTACTTGTGTCAATCTCAGTAAAAAATGAAACAAGATGTCATGAGCATGGTTCTTTTCTTGTGTCAAGCTCATTAAAAAATGAAACAAATCCCCTTCCAATTTGAGTCTTTGATTAGATATCGTAAGATCCTAGTCAAGTCTTTCACTTGATCTCATAAGTAAACCTTCATTCCATCCACCTGTTAGTAATCATTAGTCTACTTAGGTGAATGAAATGAATCTTGGGGGGAATGTACCTCGAATTGAGTCGTTATGCTAGGGGCATACAAACTTATATCAAGTATATTTTATCTTTGTTTCAAGCTTGTGTAAAAATGAAACCAAACCCAAGCATAGTTTGTTTCTATTTCAAGTTTGTGAAAAAATGAAACCATCTTCAAGTATACTCAAACATAGTTTCCCATGTTTCAAGCTTGTGTAAAAGTGATACCATTCCCACTTTACATCTCGTGATTGCCATTTTTATTAGCCAATTTTTTCCAGATGAGCCTTGGTTTTTTCATTCCATCATCGCCATCTCTTTGGCTAATCATATACCTTCACTTGGTCGTTTTACCCTTCCCTAAGGAACATCTGCAATGAGTGGTATTATTAGCCAGTCTCTTGACCTTTACATGTTTTTAGTAGTTCCGTCATGACTGGAACCAATGGCTATCCTTTTATACCACTCGTTCTTCTAGGCGAAGTCATCTTTCAGCCTTTTTATGACTCTTGAAATATGCAAAATTTGTCGAGCAATTGTCTTTTCGAACTCGTAAAAGTAAGTGAAAAGATGTCTACTTAGTATAAGTTTAACCCTTTTTCGGACTGAGATAGACTAGCTATGAAAAAGGAATACCTTAGTTGAACATGGCTAAGAGGTTCTCTGACATAAGAATTATGTTTAGGCTTGTTCACCCACTCTGACCTAATTAATTTGGTACGAACAATCTGCAACCTTGGTTCAGAAATACTGTTCATGCCTATATAAAACTTAAGGATATGCAATAGTTGATGCTTGACTCTATCAGTAATCTTACCAAACAAGAAGGATGGAGCTGCGGAGCCTGTCTGAAAAGGGTTAGGGTTTTTTCTGCAGTTGATCGCCATGATTGCACCCTACCCACCCTACCTACCTTAGCTGTCATCATCCGCTTCCCTCCAGCTGCATCAACCGCGGCAGTTCCATATCCCGTCGAGGCCCTCCGTAATAGCACAACTAAACTGTCCTCCTCCCCGATTATTGCATACTCACCGATTGTCGACACTCTCAACATGGCGAAAGTTATGATGGTCCTAGAGGCAGCTGGTGGATAACATCTCGGAATAGGTATGGAGCTTGACCTAGTAGACTATTCAGAGGACAATTTGGAGAATGTCAATATCTGGCGAACCCCTCGCCCTGCCGCGAATGAACTCCTACCCTTCTGCTGCGATCTATCGGCTACCATTGTGGGTCTACCTTCGATCTTGGGACCTTCCTGCTCCACAGTGACTTTCTTGGAGCCTCCTCTGATCTGGCCGTTTCCTCCCTCGCCGCCACAGTCACCCTCAGCTACAACTTTTGTATCTGCCTGCCTCCACCCTAACCCTGAGGCTGCAAGATCACAAACCCCCCTCTCCTCCCACCCTCTTGAATCTTCAAACAACCCCCCGAGACACCTCGACCTAGCCCAGGGAATCCCACAAGCTGCAGTACCTTAGGTGCTTCCATCGGGTAGCTATAAGGTGATACCCCCGCTTTCGGAACCAATTCCAGCAACTGACCATCCCTACCCCGAAAACCTTGCTACAAACCCTAACCAGCTAGAGGATAGTTCAGACGTCCTTGAAGAACCGACACGGCTGGGAAAAAAGAGGAAGTGCTTCAAAGCCAGAGGCAAAGATGTTATTCTCAGACTCAGGGAGGATATACAATGGGGCGACACCATGAACATGGCAGACCGGGTATTGGTTGGAAGGATTCGTGGCCAAAGCTACACAGTGGCTAGGCTTAAGTTGTGGACCTCTGAGGTATGGGGGCAACACTTGGCGGATTTCCCAATTGTACAAACCGTTGTTAAGGGCTGGTTTGCTCTACGCTTTGCTAGAGCCGAGCACACAAATTGGGTCATGTCATCCTTATCGCATTTTGAGAATGCACTAGTTCTTCTCCAACATTGGAACGCTCTTTTTGATCTAGAAAAAGAACATATAGGAGTTGGGCCTATTTGGGTTCAGCTACCTAGGCTACCCCTTCAGTTCTGGTCGGAGATATATTCCGGTGCATCGGCAACACTTTAGGAACCTATCTCAAACAGGATAGACCATATCTAGCTTCTGGCATGATGGCATATGCCAGGATTCTTGTTCATGTAGATACTCAGGGAGGCCTTCAGGAGCATATCACATTTCAGTGGAACACCTTCTCTCGAAAGCAAATCCTAGACTACAAAGGTGTCCCTTTTGCTACAGACGTTACCACAAAGTGGGACACCTGTTCGAAGACTGTCCTCTGAATAAGAAGGCGAGGGAGGGAGATAAGGGGAAGGAAACATTGCAGAAAAACCCACAAGCACAAGGTAGCCCTCCAGTGGTGGAAGAGGTAGAAAATTTAGCACATTCAGAAGTAGTACCGGCACCTACAAAGGTGACCAGAAAAAAGCAAGGAAAGGCACCCATCGATGTACCCTCTCCTCCTCTAACCAAAGCAAGGGCAGCTGCTAAAGCTGCATTCTCTATGGGTATGTCGAATACAAATTCCTCCTCTAGTTACTCTAATGTTTCTCTACACTGCATTGATACAAGTTCTGTTCAGTTCTATTCAGTTCAGTCCCTTGCTCACACCTTCAACCCTCCCATAACTGTGGATTTCCCTATCAAGCCCTCCTCCCCCACCATCTCCTACACTCAGCCATCCTTTCTCAATGAACCTCTTCCCAATTCCCTTAACCATGCTCCCCCCCCCATTCCAGCCCTCCATCCTTCAGATACCCCACCCAATCTCGGCTTTGATCACAGGCCCCTGACACCCTGGGTATCGGCCTGATTACCTCTCCCCCTCCACTAAAGATGACTAGAGGCAGACCCTCCTCCCTATCCAAAGCTAAGCTACAAGCTGGGGAAGAGATTGTTGCGAGCAAGCAACACTCCATCGATTGGGTACTTAGAGCAGTGAATACCCATGAGCTCCCTCCTCCATGAAATTTCTCTCCTTCAATTGTAGAGGGTTGGCTAGCCCTGACAAAAAACTAGCCATGAGAAGATTGCTCTCAGTTGAACCCTTTGATATCCTATTTCTTCAAGAAACCCTAGGTCAAGGTTGTGTCATTACCCACCTCCTTGAATCATGGCTACCTGGTTGGACATTTTACACCCTAGATGCAACAAGGCATTTTGGGGGTCTCACTTTGGGTGTAAACAACCATTCCATCAGAATCTGTAATACTTGGGGGAGCTCGGGCCACCTAGGAGCTGACATTTACTCCTTAGAGCTTGATTCTGAGCTTAGGTTTATCCACATATATGGCCCTTGCCACAACAGGGAAGAATTTTGGAGTAGACTTTTAGAATCACACATCCTTCAAAAGGACAAGCTCATTTTGGGGGGGGGGGGGTCCTAAATTTCTCCATAGGCTTTACGGAATCATGGGAGCACAATGCAAAAAGAGATAACCTATCAGATTTTTTTGAGACCATTTTGGAGGATCATAATCTCATATATATCCCCTCGTCAAAAACCTTGCCTACTTGGAGAAATAACAGATCAGGGGTGGATAGTCTCTCTCGAAGACTAGATAGATTCCTGATCAAGGAGCAACTGCTAAATCAAAAGGTCCCTTCAAATTCAATGCTACATGGCTGAGAGACCCTAATTACATATATCTAGTAACTCATTTTTGGAGGGCTCATCCCCCTGTGGCAGAAAGGACTATCTCGGAATGATTTTCAAAAAACTTGAAAGAAATAAAAAACCTCTCCAAAAAATGGGCACATAAGAAGAGAACACAGGAAGATCATATACTCAATTTGATTGAAGAAGCCATAGGGGAGTATGAGAATGATAAAGAGCAGATAACCTCTCTTCTAGCTAAGAGAAACCAGATTCTTAAGAATAAGGAGGAGAGAAGGAGATTGAGAAGTAGAGCCATTTGGCTCAAAGAAGAAGATGACAACACCAATTCCTATCACAAATTTATGAATGGGCGCAAAGCTATAAATGCTATTTGGTAGCTATCATATGAACAAGGAAACTGGTGAACACATTCCCCCAACTAGCAACTATGGCCTCTGCCCACTTCAGGAATGTTTATAAGACTCCCCCAAATGCCACCCTGGCTGAAATCATAAGGACTGCTCAACTATTTCCAAGGTTTTTTGAACAAGAAGAAGGCTTCGAATTGACAAAGGAAGTCTCCCTGGGAGAACTGGAAAACACTCTTAAATAGTTTAAGCGAGACAAAATCCCTGGTCGAGATGGTTGGAATGTGGAATTCTACCTGGCCTTTTTTGATACCCTGGGTGGGGACCTTCTACAAGTTATAGAAGAATGTAGATCCTCTATAAGAATGTATGAGGCCTACGACTCAACTTTTATTGCCCTTATACCCAAATCAGACAATCCCACCTCCTTCAATGACTTCCAGCCCATCTCCTTGTGTAATTGCATCTATAAGATCATCTCCAAGATAATAGCCAATCGCCTCCGGCCGATTTTATCAAACCACATCTTAGCTAAACAATTTTCCTTCCTACAGAATAGATAAATTCATGAACCGATCGGAACTACTCAAGAAATTCTACATTCTATTTAGACCCAAAAGCTCAAAGGTATGGTCCTAAAAGTTGACCTCTCAAAATCTTTTGACAGAGTAAATTGGTTGTACATTAGAATGATATTAACACACTTTGGTTTTCCATATGAATTCATAAGATGGATTATGTGTTGTATTACTAATGTAACATTCAGTGTTCTTATAAATGGTGTGGCCTATCCTTTCTTCCACTCTGAAAGAGGTCTCAGGCAAGGATGCCCATTGTCCCCACTTCTCTTCTTACTCATCATGGAAGGACTCAGTCGTATAATAAACGAGGAACACATTTGAGGCAGGCTTAAGGGGATCCGCATCATAGAAGGATGCACATTGACACACTTGTTATTTGTATACGATGTGCTACTCTTCCTAAATGGGAGTATTGGTGACGTGACTGCTCTTCTCAACTTTTTCATTATCTTTCTAGCAACCACGGGCATGTTGGTTAATGATGAAAATTCCACTACAACAGCTATAGGATGCTCACCATACAAGATTCAATATGCCCTATGAAGATTCCCTTATACCCTACAGCACATGGATGAGGGACTAAAATACTTGGGCTATAGATTATAGCCCCTTGGATATAAGAATGCTGATTGGATTTGGCTTATAACCAAAATGGAAAAAATGCTAAACATCTGGTACCACAAATATTTATCAAGAGTAGCAAGGCTGATACTCATAAAAGCAGTTCTGGAAGCAACCCCTGTATACTGGATGTCTTTAGCATGGATACCAAGGGGAATACTGGCCAGAATAAAAAATCTATGCTGCAGATTCCTGTGGAAAGGGAAACAGTAGGAAGGATATTTTCTTGGACCAAATGGGAATCTCTGTCACTCCCAAATAAATGGGGACGATGGGGAATAAAAATCCTTGGTAATTTCTCCATAGCACTGGCGGCAAAACTAGGGTGGCAGCTAGTCACATCGCACAGCCTATGGACTAAGGTGGCTATCTCTAAATAGATAGCTCCTTCAAACTTCATGGATTGGCTTCGACAACCCTAGTGGATACAAGCCGGAAGATCGAACATATGGAAAGTAGTCCTACAAGAAATGCCCCTTATCAGGGATGGCCTTACATGGAGAATAAAATCAGGAGATGCTGTCAAAATAGGGATTGATCCCTACATTAGATGTGGGAACGCTCACAGACTCCCACAGGAGCTTAGAAAATACCTCACTACCAGAAGGACCTCTCACCTTAGTCATATAGCAAACAATGTTTGCTCCACTTTTCTGCAACAAGCATGGAAATCTGGGAGGGCATTACAGATCCCTCATCCATGGAAACAGTATTGGAAAGAATACGTGGAGGCCCTCACGGAATCCCATATTAGGGTACAGGAAGGGGAGGATGAGTTAATATGGGCACATGCGAAGCATGGGAAATATACTCCAAAACTGGGTTATATAACTCTTATGAACCCATTGAAACCTCTGCTGTGTGAACCTTGGTGGTGAAATTTATGGAAATTAAAAGCACCCCCCACATCGAGACTTATCATGTGGACAATTCTGAGATACAAAATCCCAACGGGAGAAAATCTTATCAAAATATCTTTTCATGGACCCTTTTGGTACGGATTGTGCAAATCTGACAATGAAATAGTGGATCATCTCTTCTTTACATTCCCATCCATAAAAGACCTATGTACTACTATTCACATACATATACCCTCGCTCCCACTTTGGCAGGGCGCAACTGTTTGGGAAGCCTAAGAGGGATGGTGGTCCACTGTATCCTCAGGAAAAACTAAGAACCTCCCTTTACTTACTTGTTGGGCCATCTGGATTGCCAGGAATAGAATTATTTTTCAAAACTCCCTCCCCCACTGGCCGACCATCATGGCTCAAATCTTAAATGACTGTCAACTGACCCCAGATGAGGAACCAAAATCCAACCCCAGGCATATGATACCTGAGAGTATAAACCAGTCTCACCCTTGGGCATACTTTGACGGCTCAGCAACAGACATAGGATGTGGGGGGGGCAGGGCCCTGTCCAACATCTTAAACAAATCATTATTACAAAATCCAAATGGGACCGGGAAAAGGGACGAACAATTTTGCTGAGATTTCAGTAGCAAAATACACCATACATTTTGCACTGGAAAAACATTGCAGAAACTTACAACTTTTTGGAGATTCAAAAACAGTATGCAATTGGATAAACAAAATTACAAATTGTAATGCTTATTCTCTGAGACACATCATGGAAGAAATCCATAGACTCATAAACTTATTTGACACATTTATTTGTCAACATATATATAGGGAGTGGAACACAGCAGCCGATCTACTATCCAAGGAAGCAGCGCACAGGCCTATAGGAACATGGAACATACTGGAGAAAACGGATGGAACCTTCCATCAGTATTATCATCGACCTTTTATAGACATATCATAATAGCTAAGCTCTAAAGGAGCTTGATACATAGTTTTTGTTTTATTTTGTCTTTATATTCATCGACCTTTTATAGACATATCAGAATAGCTAAGCTCTAAAGGAGCTTGATACATAGTTTTTGTTTTATTTTGTCTTTATATAATGTTATATAAACGCATCATCAAGTAGTCGTATACATGACAGTTATTTTTTGATACTCTCTACGTAGAGTAAGTACATATTTTATATTGAAAATCACATAACAGAGTAGAGTCTCCCTGTGTGGAGTACACCTCAATTTTGAACTCTCAACAGGATAGGCTTCTAGCCCAAAGTACACTATATTCCATAGGCATCTGTAAAAATATAATTTTCCTCATCAATGAAAATTACGACTTTTTTCCAGGGGAAAAAATTGCTAAGAGGTTCTCTTGAATATTTTGTTCTACCTTTTCGTATTCGAGACACTATTTATGAAAAGGCACATTTAGAGTTTTCTTTTTTGCCTCTTTTTCAAACTCTCTAAAAATGAAAAATATGTCAAGTTACCCCTTCGTCAGACATGTAAAACTTAAACGACATAGGACTTGTCACCATGACGAGAGTGAGTTTCCTTCCTAGGACTCGTTAAAATTACTAGGATGGATTCATACAAAGGATGAACTTACATGACAAGCATATGCTATCCTCTTAAAACTTGTGTAAACATAAAGAGGTACTCACTCAAAATAGTGGGGGAAAAATGAAAGCAAACATCTCTTGTATTTTATGTAAAGGCATCATGTCACTATTGAACATGACACTTATTTGTTTCTCATGTCAGGTTTTGGTTATCTTCACTGCATTACTTCCCTTCTTGGGTTTGGGAAATCCATTTTTTCCTCTCATATGATTATACCTTGTCATCACGTCCTCTGATCTTATGTTGAGTAAAACGTTGCCAAACTCCAAAGTCGTGTCACGTATATATTCAAGAGAAGTCCCATTTGTAGTTATTTACCTCTTAAACACTATTTGTCCCTCCCTGTAACAATCCTAAATCGCTCATATCATTTTGAGATATCCTATGTTTTGTGTCGATGATGTGGGAAAATTTATGGCCCTCCTTCGACAGATCACTTCCTATCAACTTCAGCTCATTATCCAAGAAAATGATTTAGAAACGCCCTTTTAGTACCTTGGATCTTGCATGCCTCAATGTAAATTTATTCACACTCAGTGAAAGGTTTACATCATTGGCCTTTGACCGAATGATTCTACATGTGTTCGACTTCATATTCATTATTCACACTCATGGATTATGTTGATTGTACCTTGAGAGCCATTATCATTATTGGTGGTTTCTCTCATGCCTATTAACAGTTTACATAATTGACTAGTAATCAAGTGGTTTTATATCATGTTTAACTTCAACACATCTATTCACATGCTAGAATTCATGCATTGATCGGGTCAAGGTGAAGCACAATACCCTGGATCTCATCTCATAAAGTCTAGGCTACGAGGAGTTATTGAGTCTTCATGATTGTATACATGATCCTTTTCATAAGAATCGTTGCATCCATGACGTAGATCCATACATATGATCCTTTTTAGTCAGATGGTTTCATCCATGTCATGGATCCATACACATGATCCTTTCTAGTTGGATGGATGCATCCATGCCTTGGGTCCATACACATGAACCTTACTAGTGAGATCGTTGTGCCCATGTTGTGGATTCATGTATTGTTAGATTCCTATTCATATATTTATAGTTAGGAATATTTTAATCAAAGATGTCATATATTTACATTATATCATGCTTGATTTGCAAGTCTCCTGACGGTATTTTTCTAGTCCTTGCCTTGACTTGTAAAGAATTTTACCCATCACTCCATGTTCTGCCTTCATGCTTTAGGGAGCACTTGTTACACAATATTTTGTCACACCTCCTGTTCACTTCTTGTTCCACATCCTGAAGTGCCAAAATGTTGACAACTGTGAAGTGTATTCATCATGAAATACATATTGAAACATCCCTGAAGAATATAAGAAAAACTTCCCTGAGTCAATTATGGAGAAGGTTGACTGAAACCCTAAATTTCAGGACCAATGCTCTTTGCTCCACTTCCCACCCATGTTGATGGTTGTAGTGTTGTTTTAATCAACCTTAATTGACTTAGACTGCAACATTAATTGTCAACCCAGGGTAGGTCTTGCTGTTTTAATGGAGCTCGCACTGTCTGTGTCGATACACTCTAGCCAAGCATAAGAAAATGTAGAAAAATTGTAAAAGATGAAGCTGATCGAAGTTTTTGAAATCAAGCCATGCATGCATATACAAAAACACTCTACATAATTAAATCACAACTCGCAGCTATTGAAGTAAAGGTGTGCCACACATGAACTAACATCTATTCCAACTAGTTACTATTACTTTATTAATTAACTCTGTGTAACAACATAAGATAAATAGAAACAACAAGGAATGCAATCCATGATTTGTACAGAAACAACGAGAAACCATAAATCAATGAACTAAACTGAAATGTACACTACCTAATCACTGCAATCCCTGCCAAAGAGGATGGCCCTTCCTCCTCAGCAGGGTGCAGGAAGAACACAAAAAGTGATTAATGAATCAGTTGGAAAGTAACAATATTACCATGCCAATTGATATTGAATAAGTTCAGGATTATAGAAATAGAGTAACAGTACTCTTCTATATGCCACCTGCTAATACATAAAAAGTCGAGTCTTTTATAACTATTACAACCTAAAAATTAGAAAGCAGATCAATCATGAGAATCTCTCGATTCTCATGCTGATCAAAAATAAATAAGTTACAACTTATTACTAAATAATTATACATCGATTGCAACTGCTTGAGTCTTGTTGCTTCAAAAATAAAAAATCCTACTGTCGACAACTGATATGTGGAATAGTACCCACATTTCTAGCTTCAGTGCAACAACATTGAGCAAATGGTGGTTCAGGATGATGCGGCATAACTGACGACAGCACTGTTGATTTGACATCGGATCAACGCGAGGTGTAACGCATCTGATGTGTAATAGAAACCTGTAATAGCATCCAATGTGTAATAGAAATCTATAACAACAACAACTTGTAATAGCACCTAGTATATAGCAGCGGTTTATAACAGCACTCAAGGTGTAAGAGCGAACCGTTCTACCCTTTCCTGCAATTGATCCCTACTGCCTGTCTACTTCATAGCTTCATTCGCACGAGCCAACACCTAAAAAATATGAACTTCCAAAAAAACTCCTTCAATGCTCTCCCATTTAGCCACAAAAAGGAATAAAACCTCGTATTATTCAGTAAAATACAACAAAGTAACATGACAGTAAAATGGATTAAAAAGGTAAGAAAATAGAGAGTTTGTTCATGTAAGGGCACAGGCTTGGAGGACAGAAAGGTCAAAACAGGGGAAAGAATGTGCAGAAAATAGGTAAAAAACCACACCCAACATCTCCCCCCAACTGAAACAACTACATGTCCCCATGCAGAATCTCAGTTCCTTCTACTGTGCCCTTAGTGGAAATATGTGAAAATGTAGGCACCAGCAATATCATCGCCCAGAGCTCTAAATCCTTGATCGGCCATTAACTCATGTGGCCAAGATTCCTCTTCATAATCACATAACTGATAATCAGGCTGATACTCCTCCAATGGCAACCATATCAAAGGGAATTTGAACCTGAGGCCAATCCAGAACGCCCCCAGTGTTAGCAAAATCTGAGCATATTCTGGCACCCATGTAACAACAACCACAAAGTTCTCGTATTCAAAGGGGTCTCCTTCCTGCAATTTTGCACTACAAGCCTCAATGCGCTTCAGACATCTGATTAGCGCTTGGATCCTCATGTTTGCAAACAAGTTGAGGCATATTCTCGTGATTCACCTTCTATAAATGGCTGATTGATCTATGATTTCTAGATTGCTCTGGAACTGTCTGAACTCTCGCCGGAGTTCGTAAGCCATTCCTGGTTCAACCCTGACCCACAATGTTGTCTTTTCCTCATTGGACTCTATTGTTTTCTTGGCCAGTTTCCACTCAATAGGATTGCTCATAAATGAGAGGAATTCCCACAACTGCAAGTCTCCCATGAAAGAAAGGACACTCGCCACCATCCTCGTGCTCAAATGTTCACACATCATATTGTGCAAGAATAACTTGCATAGCAAATTCTGAACATCAAAATCATAGGAACGGAAAATTTCCAAAAAGGTGTGAGTTAAAGAACCCATATAGGACCTATTCTCACAAACTTCCCTTAACTGGAATAAGTAGTAACGTTCCCACAAGAACACAGGGTATGACGGGGATGGTCACCTACATGCTAGCAGGTTTAGAGCAAGGTCATGGAGTTTGGTCTTATCAAACGTCAGGTCGAAGACCTCCCGATGCAGATAATGCAGCTATTCATCCTTTTTCTTCATAATTTCTTTACACCTCTGTGCCTCCTCTTTTCTTTCTCGTTCTTCTTTTAACCATTTTTTTCTCAGGGAATCTATCATTCTCTTATGCGTCTTGAGTGGAATCACTCCCTACTGTAGAGAGAGTTCCAGCTGCTTCCACTTTTGCAGTTCTGCCAATAACAACAATTTCTCAGAACGCCATCCTTCAACAAGGCCCAGCATTCCCCCACATGCATCATCAATTAAAGGTGCAGCATCCTCCTAATGGCGAAACTGTCCCACCTCAGCTGTTAGTTCTTGTGTAACAACAACTTCGTCAGTGGGCTTTATCACAGTTTCTTTATTTTGCTGGTCAACTTCCATTTTTATTGTTGGTTCTTATGTGGCAACAGTAGTATCCATAGGCTTCTATTCATCATTTTCCTTCAGATCAGCTTCAGTCTCTATTGTTGGTTCTTGTGTAACAACAGCATTAACCATCGGCTCATGGATATTATCTTTCTCTTCCTCCTCTTGGCTGATTTCCTCCTCCACTCTCGTTCCTAGTGAAATAGCAATGTCAACCAAGGGTTCCTATGTATTCATTGCTTGATCCCTCTCTGTGGATTATGTTGTCTCAGTTGTTGGTTCTTGTGTATCAACAATGTCCTCGATAGGTTTTGGTGTAAAAACTTCCCAGTATTCAGTTTGAATCCCCTTCAAGGTAGTGTCTATTGCATAAACTTTGAATCTCACTTCCATCAGCTTCTCAGAACAAGCTATGCACAAAGTGCCTAGGATTTCTCCTCTTCTGGCCCTTTCCATGGCCTCTACCAAAGTATCCAGCCCTGGGGCTCTTGGCTCTGCCTTTCCTACTACTAGCTGTTCCCTCAATTCTTTAATTTATTTTTCTAAAATTTCAATTTTCGATGGAAAATACTGTGTTTTGATCTTACCTGGTGAAGGAGGTTTTTATGGCTGAGCTTGCTCCTCGTACTGCTTCTTTGTCCTTTCTTGATATGGATGGGGACTCTAGGTGCCCACTAACCCTTATTCTCTACTTCAACCTTTTGTCGCCAATCGTTTATCAACTGACTTCTTGCTGACCCTCACTGTTGAGGACTGGGGTTGCTCCTTTGTTACCTCTGGAGTTTCCCTAGCCATCTTTGTTTACCTTTTGTGAGTGGTCATGGGCCTTTTCGGCATGATCAGCTACTGATGGCAGAGATGGTTCAGCAATGGGAAATGGTAATTATACACAATTGTTGCCCTTCCCTCACAAGTAATGTAGTTAATGAGGAAGAGGGAAAAATCCACCCATGGTTGGGGGAGTGACAGCCTATCAATTCCCCTACCTTTCTTAACCAACGACTCACTTTCCTAAAGAGAATCCCCCTTCAGTGAGGGTTCATTAACCTTCCTAGTAAACCATCTCTTCCCTTCTGCTAGCAATCTTGTTACTCTAGTGATAACTTCTTTCGTGACCTCCAATTTCAATCCTCTGACTTCCGTCTAGTTTCTTTCTAGGTTCTTTGTGAATTCCATGGCCACACCATTATCTGATCCTTCCAATATCCGGAAGAATTTGAACTAGCCTGCATCTTTGAAAACCTGGCATGCTTCAGGGAAACCTTCTAGGGCTTCTATAGACCCTGGCTCATGCCGTATTACTGCTCCTCCCATTGCCTATGCAATTCAGTGTTGTTTCACCTGCTTATCGTTCCCTCCGGCACACACTCTAGCTATTTCAGCCTGTACTGCCATCTTCCTCCTCTCCGAACACTCTGAATGGGATTCAGCACTTCCAACAGGGGCAAATGGTAGGGTGGCACGGTGGTGCAGGTGAATATTTTGGATTAAGATTTGAAATGCGTGATTCGTACTACTCAATGAATTTTTCCTTAATGGTGAGTCATGGGGAGGTCTCGTCAATGGTGCCCTTACCCTTTTTGGTGTGATTCGGCATTAAATAAAGATAACTATCAAGTCACATGCCTTAATTGCTGGATTTTTTAAATAATTACAAATCATGTGACGGTCATGTCACGATGTGATTTGTCCCCCCCCCCAACTTAATTATGACAGTCATCCTCGGCCGTCAATAGTCATGTTAAGTTTCCATAATTACAAAATAAAACGAATTGAATATTACCTTTTTGATGACGTACCTGGGTGACGTGGGACGAAGTAATGGGTGGCGTGACATCGAATCATCCTCGGGCAGCGAGACGCGTGAACTTAAATCTAATGACGAGGCTCACAGTGATGTTTTTTCTTTATTACAATAGAATATCTCATTTTATTCCTGAAAAGTTGTCGGCTGTTACAGGTGTAACATCCAAGACGATTGATATATATTAATTTAATTTCTTCAAAAATATAAAGAACAAAAGATTGTGTAATAACACTTATCGCATGATATACTTTGGAATAACAAATGTTGTTATAGAGGGTGTAACAACAACCATTAGGTGGTTTTCAACTACTAAAAAAGTGTCTGTCTATGCCTGAGAAAGGTTTTCACAGCCAGATTATTGTTATTATTGTTATTATTATTATTATTATTATTTTTTTATTTCTTGATGGTGTAACAGCTGCCACTAGGTGGTTTTCAGCTATTAGACTTATTGGAAAAATTAAAAATTTTGCAGCACAGTGGGGTTTTCCATTGTTCCCGTAATCTGTAGATCTGAATTGTGACAATGTTAACAAATGAATCCTTCAAGGTAGGTTTGTGATACAACCGAAGATGGTGCCTATTTGTAAGTAATGATGTCCTTGCACTGTTAATGGTTACCAAATTTACAGTCCCATTGTCAAAGACTGCATCTACCTCATAAGGACCTAGCCATTTGGTGCAGAGCTTACCCTTGAAGTCTTTAAACCTTGAGTGGTATAAGAGAGCCCAATATTCTTTTTGGACTTCTTCTTCTTTATAAATCTGTCATGCCACTTAGCTCTCTACTGTTGGATAATCTATGTTTGTTGGATAGAAGCCAACTGTTTCTCCTCCAATTCATTGAGTTAGTTCAATCTCTGCCTTTGTGCTATAGCCAAATCCAACTTGACCCGCAATGTTGTCCTTAGTGTTTTGATTTCAAATTCAATGGGGAATAAAGGGTTCTTTCCATACAAAAGTTCATATGGTGAGAATCCAGTGGTGTTCCTCCATGTAGTCATGTATACCCATAACACTTCTCGAAGTTTGTCAGCCCAATTTCTTTGATGACTGGCTACAATCTTAGTAAGGAACCCCTCAATGACTTTATTATTGCTTTCTACCTTGCCATTCTCCTGTGGATGGTAAGGCGTTGTGATTCTGTGATGGATTTTATATTTTTTGACCAACTCCCGGATCTTATGAGATGTGAACTGTGGTCCTCCATTTGTGACTATCTCTCTGGCTATGCCAAACTAGACGAAGATGAAGATGTCTTCAAACAAAAAGTCTGAGACAGCCTACTCCGTGGCTCTAGTTAGTGCCTTTGCCTCAACCCATTTTGTGACATAGTCAGTACAGACCAAGATGTAGGATCTCTATCTAGATGAAGGATTGATTGGTCCTACAAAATCTAGAACCCACTTCTCAAAAGGTTCTATGACGATCTGGCGCTGTAACGACACTTCATATGATTGCAATGGTTGGCCCATCCTTTGACAACTATCACATCCCTTCACAAACTTCTTGGCATCCTGAAATATTGTTGGCCAGTAGTACCCTATTGAAAGGAATTTGTATCATGTCCGTTTGTCTGTGAAGTGTCCTCTGCAAGGTTCCTCATGGCAGGCTTTGAGGATATCAAAGAGCTTGTCCTCTCTAACTCAACTTCTGATCTGGAAATCAGGTCCAGTGTGATAGAGGTTCCCATCTATCTAGGTATATGTAGCACTTTGTTGTATGCTTTTCTTTTTCTCCTTGGAGGACAAATACTGGGGAAACTTCCCTGCAGCAAATTAATTAGCTATATCTACATACCAGGGTGAGTAAGTAGAAATAGCAAAAAGATATTCATCAAGGAAAGAATCTTTAGTAGGAGTGCAACTGTCATCAATAGTTAGCCTAGAAAGAAAGTCAGCTACTACATTGCCTTTTCCAGGCTTATCTACAATAGTGATATCAAATTCTTGTAACAACAATAACTAGCGTATAATCCTACCATTTGTAATTGTCTTATTCATTAAAAACGAATGAGAGAATGGTCAGTGTGTACAAATACTTGATATTCAGTGATGTAATGATGTAATTTATTGATGGCATGCACGACTGCTAAGAACTCCTTCTCGGTCACCGTGTAGTTGAGCTCAGCTGGAGTTAGATTTTTACTTATGTAGTAAATAGCATAAGGTTTCTTATCCTCCAGTTGGCCCAAAATAGCACCTACAGCAATATTTGATGCATATGTAGCTATGTGAAATGGTAGTTCCCAATTAGGTCCTCACAAGATGGGGGCTGCTGATACACAACATTTCAGCTTGAAGAAGTCCTACTCACACTTCCCTATCCACAAGAAATCAACATCCTTCATGAGCAAGGAAAATAATGGCGATGCAATTCTTGAAAAAATTTCTATAAATCTTTTGTAATACCCTACATGCCCCAAGAAACTACGTACCTCTTTCTGCATTTTGGGGGTTGGAATTCTTAGAATTACCTCTGTTTTTGCAGGGTCTACTTTAATTCCGTCAGCATAAATGTAATGTCCAAGCACGATCCCTTCAGTCATCATCATGTGACATTTCTCAGTGCTCAAGGCAACATTAGTCTCTACACATCGCTGTATCACTTTTTCTAGATTGACTAATGTTGTTTCAAAATCATCTCCATAAGGTGTGAAATCATCCATGAATATTTCCAAACATTCATTCAATAAGTCATAAAAAATTCCCAGTATTGCACTTTGAAAGGTTGTTGGAACATTATAGAGCCCAAAAGGTAGCACTCTGTATGCGTAGGTTCCCCAAGGACAAGTAAAGGTCATTTTATCTTGGCCTTCCAGGGAAATTTGTATCTGATTGTAGCCACTAAATGCATCCAAAAATGAAAAGTATTTCTTTCCGGAGAGAGTATCAAGGACTTGATCTATAAATGGTAATGGAAAATGGTCCTTCTGAGTGGCCTTTTTGAGTTCTCTATAATCAACACAGACTCTCCACTTTCCATTATTTTTAGGAATGATGAAAAGCGGTGAAACCCACTGACTATCAGATATTGGATAAATAAAATTAGCACTCAAGAGTTTTTTTAGTTCTTCCTTCACCACTTCCTTTAGTGCAGGGTTCTTGCGGCACTATGGTTGTCTAGGTTTGCAGCCATTCTTCAAATAAATACGATGAGTGCATAGGTTAGGGTGGATCCCCTTCATATCTGTATAATCCCATGCAAATTCCTTTTTATACTTTTGTAATAGTTGTAACAGCCATTGATTCTATTCAGCAGTCAAATTGGGATTAACATTCAAAAATTTTCCAAATTCAATCTCAATTGGGCTGCTAGCAGTATTTGGAGTAGTTCTCATTTGTTCAAAATCTATATCTTCCACCTCTTCCTCCTCATTTTCATTTTTAACAGAAGCAATAGAAAGTGAATTACTAATAAAACCATTAATAACATCATCTTCTATCTCGTATTTGAAATATTGGGCTTTCCCCAGAGTGAGGAGTGGTAGGGAAAGATCTGACTCAGGCTCAAACTCATCCCACCAAGGGTTGTACACATCCACTTTTGGTTTTGGGGGATAAATATTAAGGTTTTGGGTTGCCTGGCCATCTGAGATCACCATGGATCCTGTCCTGCAGCCTATGAATGCATCTGTAGTGGCTAGCCAAGGTCTCCCTAAGATCAAAGGATGCCCCCCAAAATTGGATTTGGGCTGTAGGATAAGGAAATCAGCTGGGTATCTCCAGGAAGCTATCGTAATCACTATATCTTCTAACATCCCCTCAGGTTTAACACGAGACCTGTCTGCCAATTCCAACACAGTAGGAGTGTGTCTGAGTCCCTGTAGCCCAAGAGCGATAAAGAGATCTTTTGTCATTACATTAATGGCAGCCCCAAGATCAATCAATGCATTGGCTATGGGTTGATCATTAATGTAGATGGTGACTGTGGGATTTCCTGGATCATGGTACTTAGTAAGGAGAGGCTGAGCAGACATTAATTCGAATAACTTTCCCATCACATGTATGGTGGCAGGGTCTTTAGGCTTCCTCCCAGGCTTCTTGATGCACAAATCTCTCACTATCTTGGCATAGATGGGTACTTCTTTAAGGGCTTGCAGAAAGGGAATTCATACATACAAATTTTGCAACTCCCTAAGGAAATCAGATTCAGGCTGTGAAGTCATCCTAGGTTTGGCCAGTCTTTGAGGGTACGGGGGGTCCTACGTAACAATAGTTGAATCTACTGTTACAGGTGTATCAACCTTCCCTGAATTAGTTGTTATATATGTAACAGTTCTTCGCAAGTTAGCTGTTACAGATGTAACAGCTTCCTCTATACAGTTGTTGTAGGTGCAGTAGTTGCCTCAGAGCCTCCGACTTCTCCTCTGGATGGTTCGCAATCCTCCTCTCTAATGGTAGGGGAGTGACTGGGGATAATTACCATGCCTCATCGCAACTGTATTTCATTAATTTCCACGAGGGTAATAAAGTAGGTCTGGAAGGTTGTTGGAGCCTCTATGCCCTGAGCTACTTTATTATTTGCATTTGGGTTAGGTTGCACAAGTAGTTGTGGTCGCACAGGTGGTGGAGGAGTAGGAGCTTGGAAAGGAGGTAATTGTAGCTGCTGTTGCATGGGTGGTGCAGGTAGAGCTGAATTCTGGGTATTTCCTCTCCAGTTCTAGTTCCAAGGGTATGGTTGGGATTGAGGATATTGAATAGGAGGAAATGAAGACCATTGGTCCTGGGGTGAAGGGAACTGAGTTGAAGGAGGGGTAGAATATTTCCATGGATATGGTTGGTTATTATATGCATTGTTCCATGAATGGAAAGAGGAAACATTTTAAGACATACCTAGAGGTTGTAATTGCCATTGCCTCCTTATTACGATGAAGGAAGAGGACTGCACCTCTTCGCTTAATTCTCTGAGTACTACCTTTAGTCTAGGAAGCTCTGAACACTTCTCTGTTGAATGCTCCAGCTCGTAGATGTTACACAAGCTAATGCTATTCAATTCGCATTCCCTGTGAGGATTTTGCGTCTGACAAATCGGACAGAACACGACCAGGGGTGTATCAGCTTCTGCTTGTGTATTTTTGATCTATTTTGTTGTTATCTGGGATTGAGTGATTAGCATTAGATTGAGGTAGTCACTCTCTCTCAGAATTTTTTAAACATAATCTAGGAAAGTGTATGTTAGTTTGTTTATTTTGGTTCTAGACCCACTCATTAGGCTAGAGAGATTGCCTCTGTCTGCAGAGGCAATTTTCCTTCACAACATGGACATCTTCAGAAGACACCAATGGTTAGGTTACTTTGAGTTGTTAAAAGGGTATGATGATTATCTCACTCGTGAATTTTCCATGGCATTACATTCTCAAGAAGAACACAATGGCACTACTATTGTCAGAGGTTTGGCCATCTCTTTAAGTCCTAGGAAGTCAGTGTAGTAAAGAAGACAAGGAAGTGAGTGTCACAACTAGGAAAAAATTCTTCATTTCAAAAGAGAATCTCTTAGAATATAAGAATGGAGTAAGAAAATAAATACTACCTTACCCTTGGGATGAGGTAGCTTACCATATCCTCAAGTATATAACTTTTGAAGGGAGATTGGGTGTGGTTTATGCCAATCACTTCAAATTTATACATTAGTTGAGATTCATGGAAAAATCATATCTCCCTCAAACACTTAGTGTTCCCCATTTCCTCCTGTAGTCAATCACGGAGATGAGTTCGAAGGTGAGGGAAGGAAAGCACCAACACTTACCTCAACACAGCCTCATCAAGTTAATAGTGATGGATTATTTGAGCAACTTAAGGATCCATGTCCTATGGACTAAATTTATGGACATGGATAGGGATGGTTTCATAGAAATCCAATCCATCACACCTAGAGAAACACCAACCTCTAGCATTGGAGGTAAAGAAGGAAAAATGGAAGAAGATGAAGAATAAAAAACATAGGAGGAAGAGGCAACAAAAGCATAAGAAGAGAAGAAAAAAACATGGGAAAAAGAAGCAGCAGAGATAGAGGAAGGAGAAGTAGAAATTAAAGGATAAGAGGGGGAGAAGCAAGTAGAAGAAAGAGTAAGCCCTAAGGAGACTTATCAACCCCAAGAAGCATAGAAAAAACCACATCAAACAAGTCTATATCCACGGAATATTGAATAAGGAGTAACTGCAACATTATGCATACCTGTCAAGCCCAAAAGGAAGCAACCAAGACGAGGTCCCATATATTTGAAGACTGTGAAGAGCACTAGAATTAGATAGGGAAACCACAAACTCCCACAAAGGTCCTTATCATTATTGATGAACTTCCAAGTAAAAAGGAAGAAGTAGGACCCTGTGAGGAAAATATTGAGGAGGTCACTTCTCCTAAAACGAAAACAAAGTCCCCTGTAGCATCTGCAGGTAGACCCACCACTAGGTAAGTGACCTTCAAGAAACCCATGACACAAGCTTCCTTTGAGCAATAAGAAGAAGAGAAGTTATTGGAGATACAATGTTCGCTACCAGAGTGGCAGAGTTTGCTATAGGAGGAACAAGGGAAGCTACAAGAGAAGAAAAGCGAGCTACAAGAAGAATACGCCACCTCAAAGTTAGTTGGCAAGGATCTCTAAGAGCTCCAAGGGCCTAATCCACAACCTAGATTTGGGTCCTACTACAAATTTATTGAAGGAAGAAGTATTATCCCTAAAAAAAATTCAATCCCACTCCTCTATGAGTTGGAGATAGAGAGAGGCAGAACCCACAGGTGGATAAAAATTTCTAAATCCAAGAATGTGGAAGATGTGAACCTCATGGAGGAGAAATTGATTGAAATGGGTAAGGAATTGAGTGATTTGAGACTAAGTGAGTCTATTATAAAGGAGAAACTACAGGCAGAAAACGTAAGGTTGAGAGAGAGGTTGCATGAGAAAGAAACACAACTTGCCGCCATGAAAAGTCTCTCTATCGAAGCCCCGCAATACATGAAACCATCAAAATATTATTCTCTCTTCCTAAAATAATAGTGGTTGCAGTTCCAAATAAAATGTCTAGCACAATATGGGTCTCTTCCTTTTCAGGACTACAGGAAGTTTATTGAGTTTTGAAAACAAACTAGTATGGAAGACATGGAAAAGTTAGTTGAATTCTACATACACAATCTCATTTTAACATATTTGAATTTATGGGATCTCAATTAAGGATTGGGATACATGCAGATAATGGATTTAGAATCTTGGTTGACTCATGAGCAGACAAGGGTTGAGGAGGTGAAATTTGTAATGACAAAATAGGAGAAAGAGCCCTTGCATATTAGAGAAAATCGAGTGAGCCCTAAGGCTATCATCAACAATCATAACCTCATCTCATCTAAAGATACTTTAGCACCCAAATACATTGCAACCCAGGATCAACCCATTCTTCACTTTGAAGATACCTTTAAAATGTTGGGAACAAAGAGTCTGTAAGCTTGCCAGAGAAGATGGCATGCCTTACCCCACAGTCTACAAGTAAGAGAATATCACTCTCCTGAAAGGTTAAGGAATGCCTTGGAGAGAACACCATTGTACAAGAGAATCATGCAGAGGATGAAGATCAGATGGATAGGACTCAAAATCAATCCACCCTTGCTTCTAGGCTTACAAGAAGGAATATAAAAAACATAAGAGCAAAAGGAGTGGACTGAGATAGAAACAAATTCAGGTATTTACCCACAAGAAGGCACACTATCTAAGTTTCCCTGGGATGTTAAACAGGCCACCAAGACCATGAAAGGGCTTCACATGGATGACTAAGTTTATGAGAGGATGAGAAACACCTTCAGCAAGGGGGTGATGATGAGTCCCATCAATACGTATATCTTGAAGATCATCATGCCATTCTCTAGCCTTAAAACTATCATTTTCTCGCATTAATTCACATTTTGGGTTATAATATGCTTAGTAAGAAGAGTAAAAGGTGTTTTTCATAGTATGTGGCCTAATGTGGTTTAGTTGTAGAAGAAAGAAGCATTTTTTATGAACTTACTATGCAGGGGCTTGATGGAGACAACCAGGAGAGAATCTATGGGGTTTGTCCACCTCCTTAACTCCATAACTTGGCTTGGGATCACAACATCCTCTCTCACCATTTCAAATTCATTGACATTCGAGCAATTCCTAGTACAAGTGAATCTCAAGAGGGACCAGATCCACCACTTCTGAGATCAAGGAGCGAATCACTCCTATTTTCAAGGGAGATGATATCGACTAGTCTTTTGTATAAATGAAAAAGATAAAAAGCTCATGAGGATTCAAAATTTTGATTCATATAGGTGTAGCTATTGAGCTCAGAGCTTGACATTTTCATTTTGAACTTTTATGTGATGTTTGACACTTTTACTTTATGATAATGAGAAGTTGGTTATTAAGCTGCACTTGAGTTAGTTTCATATGGTTGAGACCCTTGGGTTTGGGCCCAAACTAGAGGCTTTGGTCCCTCCTTTTACTTATGATTTTTTCTTGGTTCCAAGCATTTCATAAGTTCCTTTCATTTCAGTAGATATTAAGGTATAAAAACCTATGATTTCAAGCTTCTAAATCACCACTCTTGTGGGAGAATGGGCTGAAGGATTCACAATCTCAATCTAAAAATATTGTGGATATGATTTCTTGGAAATAGATGAATGTTAGTTGTTCTTCTTCACATCCTATTTTTGTAGCTTAGAAGCCAGTTCAATGATCAGAGTATTGTTATGGCATAAAATAGATGTTTTTCAAATTCAACTCATCATTTCCATCATAGTTTATATCATTGTATTAATGATCAATGGATGTATTCATGTGTCTTGTTGCAAGGATGCATTGATCTGCAAGGGAGGGAACCTATTTCACCTCCATTTTGGACTCCTCCATCTTCCTTTTCCATCTCTCAATTCTGTCCCAAAACTCTATTTCCACAGTCACCCTACCTAGCAAATTTAGGATACCGTGAGCATTCATCTTGGTGTAAGACATACCTTTAATAGGTCGTGGGTTTGGCTAGGAGGCTTAATCCAACCTTCCTTCACTCTCTCTAAGATCCATCCACCTCTTCATTCCCTCAATACATCATCTCCAACCTAAAAGGGCTCTCGGAACGCCTCCTGTAGCATTACAGGTCCTCATGTATCAATACAGGACCTCCTGTAGCAGCACCTATAACAAGCCTATAGCACCACTTTTCTTCACCTATTTTTGTCCCCAATTCAACCTTAGCTCATTCAAGATGAATAATGACCCTATGTTGTGATTTGATGATCAAGAGAATCTCCTAGACCACTCCATCCATTCCTTTTCCTCATTGCAAAACATAGTAGAATTAGTGTTTTTCAATCACAAGCATGATGCAAGTTAGATTTATGATTTTCAAGCAAGTGTGAAATAGGTAGAGGATACATGTTGGTTTTAATGAATTATGAAATATAGAGTAGCCTTCCTTATATAAGTATATTATCCCTTTTCATTTCACGAAATGACTAATTAACATCTACAAGTTGAGTAAATGGAATTTTCACTTTCATATCTATAACCAATTTGCATTTGTGATTTCCTCAGCAAGCTTACACTATAGTTCAGTAGGAGGAATGGCCTCTAAAAACCTTGATCTAATGTCATAAATTAGGGCGGCGTGAGTAGAATCTAATCTACTATGCATATAGCATTGTCACCTCTAATTTTATATGAACCTCGGGTTGATAATTTCAGTTGAGGAGCCCTTGGGAGTTGCAACATTCTTGGTGCAATACTAGGGCTCACCAATGCATAACCTCTATTCCAAATATGGAACTCAAAGGGAGGGATGAGGAGAAATTATTGACTTGATTAATAATCAACCCATCAAGCTTCCCTGTTCTATCATTTCCAACAACCTCATGGGACACTACACAAGGGGGGAATGCTCGCTCAACACAATCTTGTTTGCAGAGGCTTCTGTGAGAGGAGATCAACTAAATTAGTCTAGATATATACTCAATGAATTATTTGAAGCTACCAAAGTTGTTTATGCTAGGGTGACTTAATTTATTTTTGAATATTTTCTTATTTCGCTCACTATGTTCAAATGGTGTCTGCCCAGAGGAAGTGATCTAGCACCTATTGCTGATAATGAGCCATTCACTTATGATTATGCCCCCTGGTGCGACACTCAAGATCCAACGAATCATGAATTTAATGAGCTTACCTTTGAACACTTGCACAAAAAATGGTCATTTTCACCCGCAATGTCTCGTGAGTGCCCCTTCCACTACTATACTTCTATGCTCATCAAATTTGTTTTGGGATCATCCACAACAACTCTTATATTCGACCAATCACCATCAGTCAAGTAACTCTCTCCATACGTAAATTTTCATTTTGTATTAATGACAACTTCTTCCAAAATGAGGTCCTCTAATTGTCCGATATAATCACTATGCAGTAGGATGGCAAGGCTTTGTATTCATTTGATGCTATGTGCCTGAAGGATTCTACTTAGGATGCCCTATCTTTCTCTCGAAAATGATCTAATGATATTGATGAAGGTCTCAAGATGCTACTGAAGAAGGTCCAAGGATGTATCTCTTTGGCACATACGACTTGGATGGAGGTAGGTTCCTTAGTCTGACAAGCTCCTACCATTCATGATATTACACCAATGTTTGTTTCCCCACTAACCATTGCTTCTATTGTTCCTTGATTTACTAACCTCGTCCCACTTTCCCCTCGTCAACTGCATAAAAATCCCAAACCAAATATGTCTGGCTTCATAGATCCCAAAAATGAGGGTACTGTAGCCACCACTAAGCCCACATGCCCATCACTAAAGAGTGAACCCTTCACTGCGTTCTTCCCCTAATGAATTGCCAAAAGCCTCTAAAGAGACCATTTCTAACTGACCCAATCCTGATGTGGGTTTTGATAAAACTACCGCAATGGACACTGACCCAGATGTTGCCACTTCTAATATCCATTTTTCATATACTTCCACTATTCTGCCTCCACTGTCATTAGTTATTGAGTCGTTTATTCCCACATCATCTGTTCCCTCATCCCCATCTAGTTCAATTCTCTCGGCTGAGAAAGTTTATACCTTTGTTAGTGACTCTGAGCACTATAGGAAAGTAATTTCCCTCATTTCGTAGCACCATGACATAATTCCTTTTCTACCAGCACCTATCACATTAAATGTTCACGAAGATATCTACAAAGAGCATGAAGAGGAGCGGGAATCTTCTCCCTAGAGCTAGTCAGAAAAATCGGTTTCCAGTGGGGAAATACTACAAGCTAAGTTTCCATTGTTGGATACCCTCATGGAATATGAGCTTCATACATGGTCTAGCTCGGAGCTCTTTCATTTTATCCACGCCTCTTCCACACAGTTTGAATACCATCTAGTTCATACAGAATCCCAATGTATAGATATTTCTACCACCTTTGATCAACATCAACATCAATTCGCTATGGTTACAAGTGAGAGTGATCAGTTGCAGTTAGATAAGTCTTAGTTGGAGCAACAAATTTCATATATGAGTGCTAAATTTCAGTCCATGTGGACGACCCTTGATGAATTCGTCAATGAACATCCTGAAGGTTTTTCTACATGTTCCCCTATCAAACATTATGAATCTGTTGAAGAAGATTACTAGAAGTTGGTTGTACACACTCAAGAATTACAGGTCACTATCAGTAAAATTTCTAAAGCACTCCCAGATCTGTCTACCTGATACCATGAGCATATTTCTAAAGGGATCCATTAGGGGAATTTTGAGGTCTAAAATGGGCCTCGTAAGAAAAATGTAAAACCAAAATAAACTTTATAATAACCAATAGGATTCAAGATGATGATGTCAACCATGGGGGATGATTCACCATTTTTGAAGTTCAAAAGTAAAAATATTAAAAAATAATAAAATAATAAAACTATTTTTTCAACTTGTATTTTCAACTTATCTCCCTATTGGTTTACTCAAATTTTGAGCAGTAGTACTCATTGGAGGCAAAATTTGATTCCTCATCCAAGGAGTACCCATGTTACATACTTTTGATGGACCCTGCTACATGAAAAATGACAAATAAATGAAAAAACGTGATTGCAATCACATTTTTCACGTATTTCTCATTTATCATGTAGTAGGGTCCATGAAAAGTATGCAACATGGGTACTCCTTAGATGAGGAATCAAATTTTACATCCAATGAGTGTTTCCGCTCAAAATTCGAGTAACCCATAGGGAGATAAGTTGAAAATATAAGTTGAAAAAATAGTTTTTTCTTTTTTCCCTCTAAAATTGATGATGTAATCTAATATTATTTTATTATTTCCACTATTATTTTATAACTTCCTTAGGAGGCCCATTTTAGACTCCAAAATTGCTCTAATGGCTACCATATTGGCAGTCAAAGAGACCCTTCCGCACTTTATGCATGATTCTCAATATATTTTTAATCAACTCTCTTACTGGAGCAGTATTCTTGCTCAGAAGAATAATCTTGTTTATTCGCTTAGGGAGAATTTCAAACAACTCTTTTCTCAAGCAAGGAGAACCTATGATTTGGCGCAACATAAAGAACTATTAGCGCAAGTAGATGAGTTAGATTCCTAGATCAATCAGATAGAAGATGCCTCACAGGTCACCAATTGAGTGCTTCGTGACCTTCATCCATTTGTGCAACATCACTTTGTCACCTTGTAGGCTCTCACTGTGAATTCTAAGGAACAATTTTAGGAAATTATCCAGTCCTAACCCACTGATCCTAATGTTGAGACAACTTCATAGTTTGTGGGTCAATCTTATGCCATGTTTGACACATGGAATGTTGTTGTTTCCGCTTATACCAATTTTAAAGATAATGTGTTGAAGATAGTACTAGAGTTGGGTCCTCCATTTCAAGGAGAAACAACTACAAGCAATGAAGTGTAGACGAATCAAGGATCAAATCCACCAGTGGCAAATTCACTCGAGGGTGAGTCAATATATTGTCGTCGGGGCCTATTGGGTCCTTCATTTTTTGAGAAAAATGGAAAATAGGTTTGTAGAATTGTTATGGAGGAAAAATGGATAAATCTACCATAAGAAGGTCACTGGAAACCTGAAAGAAATAAAAAATTAAATATTGGGACCTGTGCAACCAAAAAAATAGGAAAGCTCGCCCGCAGAAATAGGAAAGTTGGGTTAATTTTGAAAGGATCAATAGGAAGCCCACGGGGCTTTGGATTGACGATGAATGGGTGCACTGTTAAGGCACTCCTTGCGATAGGTCACTGGTTCAAATCCCCGTGGGTGCTTACTTACCCAAAAGAAAAAGAAAGGATCAACAGGAAGAAGGGAAAAGGCACTAGGATTTCATCAAAGAAGACAAAATCAAAGCTATGCAAGGCGAAAATCAAGCAAGCGAGGCTATAAAAGGAGATATAGAGACCAAATCGAGAAACATTTTCCATAGATAGAAATTTTTCTTCATATGTTATCCAACGCTAATAATACTTTCTTGTAAAGCCTTGCATTCATGCAGAAGTTTGATTCATGTATTGTAGAGTCTTGTGTAGTAGTTGATCTGAGAAAGTCATGCAGATTTGTATGATCCTTTATGTAATGGCCAGAAACATTAACAGAGAAAGGAGCTCTGGGAAATTGTATGTTTCTTAACTTAATGATCGTATGGCCCCTTTTAAAATTACTTGTCTCTTTTATGGTGTATTTGTGTATATTTTATGAATGCACGCCTTAGTTAATGCAGTCGTGTAGAATAATTGGATGTTAATGGTGTAAATATATCATGACAAATGTATTTTTTCTATACTGATTTAGATCCCTTATCTATTTCATGGTTCTGGCTTGCATCGGGTGAGAAGCTCCTTTACATAAATGGAGTGAAAAATCCAGTGAAAAGATAGACTACGACAATAATTTATGTTGGCAAATTTAGGCTAAAACCTAGGTCCTCATTGCTCTAATTTTTTTTCCAATATAACAAAGTTACTTCTAGGCGTTATCGGACATCACACAAGCGGATGCACATTCATCAATGATACATCGTTGGACAATGACATTCTTAATGGAGACTAGTATCTGAAAGGAAACGAAGGAAGTAAGATAACGATGATCTAATTTTTCAACATTGAAGATGATCATACGATCATCTAAAGGGTCCATAGTGCCCAAAGAAGATAGTAGATATTTTCATTAAGATGGGCACATCTAGAGAACTTCCAACATTAACATGGTGGAAAGAGACTGCTCCAAGTCATCGAATATCTTGTAAGTGCGGGTGGATTAAGAATTGGTAGTGTTTCAATGTAACGAACATTTGGCAACAAGGAAAATTCTAAGAACCTCCATAAATTTATATGTATAATAAATGGGTGAATCCCCATGATACATAGGAAAAATGGAAGGCGATTTTATTAATAATATAAAATGCATATATAATTTTTTTGGCAAATCTATCACAAGATTATATTATTTGAAACTTGCCTAATGAAGTCATTTACAAGTTATCTACACATGGAGGGATGTTTTAGTTACCATATATCCTATATTCTTGGCATGATAGTGTTTTATAATGGATTTTTGGTGACCCTATGATTCAAGCAAGGGTTGGAGTATTGTTGTTAGTTAGTTGTCTGTATATTCAATAGTGTTTGCATCCATCACCTCATTCCCAATATATCTCATGTCAGGAATAGGCCAATGTTACCTGATCAAACTCTCATCGGTTGATAAAGATTATGTAGCTTCTAGTAGAGCCACATCCAATGCCCACGTTATGCTCCCATATCCAACAGTTATTTTCTCATATTTTAAATGCAACCCATATATAAGGAGTGCTACTACATATTTTGAATGAAAACAATACTCTTCTAGTAATGGTTGTGGAACTACACTTTTCTGAGAATATTTCCATGTTTTTGAACCAAAAATTCTCACCTTTTTCTAACATCTCATGATAGGTGGCAACAAAAGACAAATTATAAAAAATTTAGACAAGAAATAATCGAAATAGTGCATGAAAACTCCCATCTGATGGTGGATGATGATTTTTAAGGGCACAAGGGTATTTCTCACAATTTGTAGCTACAAATGAATGTGACCATAAAAACCCATTAACAATGGATTTATCTAGTGCTTAGAATTCTTCCCAATCAGAGTCACTAACCAACTCAATCTATGTTCCATAAATTTCTTCCCTTTTAATCCTCCTACCATTTTGAATACTTCCACCTTGATGTGGATGACATTTAGAACAATGATATGATTGTCTGTAGCCAGCTTGTAAACATGGATTTTTTATCTACCAATTCATTTGATTGTTGGAATAATGCAGTTCTTCATGGATCCTCTCTGAAAGCTTCTTGTGTAGGAGTATGACTGACTTCTCAAAAGAATCATTCAAACCATAAGTTGGAAGTGAATATGCATAAAGGTGGTGCTCCACTGACCCAATGTTTAACTTCACTCACTAAAGTTTTAAATTTGAATCAAGGCTTACTTTTACCTACCAAGGAAAAACTAATTGTAATCATTGCCTATTAAATATGGTGTCATAATCTAGTATAATAATAAGAATAAGACTAGTTTCAAGTAAATTAATAATATAAATGTTTTATTTTCTCCTCATTATACCATCATTGATGTTGACCATTAGAAAGAAAACTGCATCTCATAGTACATAAACTTATGAAGTTCATTTTGCAAATCTACCAATCTAATCAAGAGCATGCATGCTCTAAACTGTATAATGGACATTCATAAGTTCTCAGCCACATCCATAGCTTGAAATAGATGAAAACCTCTATGCTACAAGACTATCACTTTCAATCAGTAAACCTCATAAATAATAACCAAAAAATATGCCATACATGACTAGAAATTCTACCTAATCTTGACATCTAAGTAAACCACTGTGAACGTAATTATATAATTTATGTTAGAATCAAAGAAATTCCTTTTGGAATAGAAGAAACATTGGATTCTTCAATGACCATTCAATAATAAGTCAATGAGCAAAAATCTGGGAATAACACCTCAGCCCATGTGCCTTCTAATCATCATCTAACTACAAGAAAGTATCATATGCAAGAAGAGGGCTAGAATATTCAAAATGCAAATATATTTCCTTGAGAATAAAAAACCAGATTTGATGCTACCAAATCTGGGCCATGATTCATTGTGGCCTTCACCAAACAATGGACATCTCACCAATCCACGAACCACAACAAGAACCATTAAATCTAAGAGCTAAAGGCTTTGATATAAACATTAATATTCTTTAAATCCTTATCAAACATTGTTGAATTTTTGTATGTATGGTTGGTGAAATATAGGAATAATGCCTCAGCCCATGAGAAGACTCATAGGGATTGGACCCCTCATGCTCCAGTATATGCAGGCAAACCATAGGGGGCATGGTAACCTCAACCAAATCCCAAGTTCTGGCATTAACATCAAAGGCCAACAAGTGATCAGGACCATGGGTGAGCCAGAACAGAATGAAAAATCCTATGGGTTTTGGTGAATAAATTACAAAAAACAAGGGACACATTTCTATTCTCTTCTACCAACATACCCCCACCTGATACTATAGGCTTATGATTGCAGGCTTATTTATTTTAAAATATATATTTTTTCTTAAATTAAAAATAATAATTACAACTTCCCTCATTGGGGGTACTCCCACTCATATCCTAACCTTATTAGTCAATTCGAAAACTGGACTTTCTGTTCTCTTGAAAATAGATTGTACTCTCTCAGCTCCTCAAATGATATGAATTAACACGTATGTAAGCATCATAATTCATTTCATCTAGCCCAAGTAGGAACTTCTATTCCATAAAGGTAAGTGAGGTAGGGGTGTCCATTGAACTAGAGAAAATGCACTTTATTCAGCTGAGAGCTACTTATACAACCTATCATCTTCAATGCTGCCCCATCCATGAAAAAATGCATAGAATAATAACTTCTAATAGATGTTCTAGTGCCTAAGCTTCTTGTAACCTTATTAGTCAATTTGATGCAAAGGTGGGATTTGAGCACTCTGTGATTGAGAGAAGGGTTCATACTAGATCGTGGTTCAAACTTGAATCATTTATGGAAACAACTCAATGCTGCCACCATCAAAATTCCACTAGAATAAGCAATATCTAAATAGTAATTGGTTAACAAAATGAAGATTTTCCAACAAAAATTAACCTAGTATAAGGGCTCAGAAATACCTTGCTAGTAGTAGTAACCACCTTGCCTCAAACAAGAGTGCATTCATCCTTATCTCACTTTGAAAATGACCAGTGCTATTCCACAATCTAACCAGTTCTCTTCAACCACCTAGATTGAGATGAGTAAGTTGAATATTCAATAGTGTAAAATCCCAGTGGTCTCCTCAGCGCTACTCTACTCTAAGTACTGTCACAATAGCCAGGAAGTATTAGTTTTTTCTATTGATGAAGAATGATATAGCAGAATCCATTTCCATTTGTCAGCAGTGTGAGTAGGTTAAGGTAGATATCCTGCATATCCTATTAGCCTACAAATACTTATCAGTTTCCCCTACTTAAGCCCTTCACACTATACCGAGAGCTCTATTGATATGAATGAAATGAAATATCCACTTTACCCTCTCTACACTAAGCTCTAGATATTACTCTATGCAGCTTACTGCTCCCCAAATACACAACTTGAATGGATTTTTTTGTCTATAAACCAAAGTCTCTTGCTTGAAATGAATCACAACTTGTGTAAAACTCACGAATTGTTTCTCTTCTCTGATATATTGTCTATAAACCTACACGAATGCACGAACCACGAGTCACGACCTCCACAAATGGAGAATGATATTGGTACGTTGGGTGGAGCTTTGGTCACTTCCATATTTTAGGAGGGGTTTCCTTCTACTAAGCAAAGCAGGACGATTGCACTAAAGAAATTGATAGGCCAATAGGAAGAAAATAGCATAGCAAGAAACCCACAATAAGAATGAACCCTCTCACTCTTATGCACAACCCCGATCCCACCTAATGCAAGAGAAAATCATAAGCATAATGTCATACCATAATTTGATACATGATAGCCCCACTACCCTGGTGCTATTGGTGAAGACTCTTCCTCTGCAACTATTAGCACTAGATCGACTAACGAATCAACTATAGCTATTGTTGTTGGAACGAAGTATCGAAAACGAGTCATGACCTACACGAACGAAGACTCAGTCTCTTACTCGAAAATGAGTCATGACCTTGCAAAACTCATGATTGGAGAAAAAATAGAGACTGTATAATTTATACAGGAGAATCCCCCAAATTCAACCCTACCCTCGATTTGAAAATCAGGGAATCATGTCGATTACAACCAAATCCATCGTCCAACCCAGGAAATCAGGTGTTTGCAAGCAAATCCAATCTCCCAAACTAGTAAAATCAAGATTTCCATTGTTTATCTGCCTTCTTTTATGGCTAAAATGTAATAAATATTTATTTTTTAAATAAATGTTGGGCTAACTATAGAAAATGGGTGTATTATAAAAAAATCGCCCCTCCAAAATATAAATCCCTTAAATTTCTCCCTTGGGTTAAGATTCACCCATAAACATTTCTATACTGACTAGGCTCCATGACAATCTGGCGTACAAGTGGAATAGGCGGTAGAGTTGAGAATCAATAAGAAAGTGTCTTAGACTAATCACCCTGGAGGTGTCGCCCCAGAAGGAAATAAAAGAGAGTATAGGAGGCATCTTTGGGATGATTTAGCTCCAAGACATGATAGCATACACAATAGATCCTATGTACCAATGAAAAGTGTCCATTTGGTAGGGTGGACCCACAAGACACGTAATCCCAAAGATCTGACCCTGAAGGTGTTTGCAAATGTGCGTCGAGGAGAATGAGCTAGGAGCTAAGGCAAAGAAATTAAATCTAGTTCTATGCATACATCGAGATCACATGCATGCAAGCTTATGTGAATGGGTAATAATCCCTTAGGGCTAAAGCTTAAGCAACAAGACTTTTTTGTGGAATTTTGACTAAAGTCACAAAGTTGTTTGCAGTGTTAAAAAATCCCTCAAGGCTAAAGAGCAATGGGCCCAACAAAGTTATATATTCCAGTTTAATAGTGCTTCGGTCCTTTAGTCGAAGGCCTTTTTTTGAACGAGATGAAAACATGGTTTAAAGCCCTTTGGGGCTAATAAAGAGTTATTGTGGGCTAGTTAGAAAGGCGTATGCATGAAATAGGTTTGCAACTTAATTTTAGTGGTTATGCCATATAAAATAGAACATTAATATTGCAAACAAGAAGGCATGAATGAGTTGGCAATAATATCTGGTGGGATGGATAGTTTGAAGGAAGATTTAAGATAATGGCTAAACTTGGCGATGTGCGAGATATAGAAAATCTCTGCTAAATCATATAACTTACTAGAGTGAAGGAAAACAATAGTTTAACTCATCTTTTCTTGAAGATATAGGTAAGAAGTGTTTGAAGGCTTGAAGAGGAAATTCAGAAGACTTTTTTGAGGCAAGATAAAGGAAAAAATAAAGAATCATGCAAGCATAAAAGTACTAGATTACTAAAGTTAAATGAGTAAAAATATCACTTAAATTTCTTTACAAACAGATTCTAACAACCAAGAAGAGAGGTTGTTGGAGCAATGATATGCATAATAATGGTATGAATTAGGGGTGAATTAGAGATTAATTTTGGTGTCTAAAAGGTTTTTGAGAAGGAAGAGAATGAATTAGTGAATGATGGTTTGGTGTATTCAACAAAGATGGTTTTATGGTGATGTGGTAAGGATTGATACTGCTGATTTGTATGGTGGTTTGATCAGTGGTCATTGATTGCTAAAGATGTTTTGGTGGTTGTGGTTTGTGCTTATAGGAGAAATTTATTTGTTATATGAAAGGAAGTGTCCTTCATGATTTGAGTTTGAAAATTGTATGGAAGGTTAATCAAAGAGGTCAAGCAAGTGGTAGCTTACAGAGCAAGGGAAGTAGTCCATTTTAGCAAGAGTTGATAAATGAGTAGGGTTCATAGTCCACTTTAGTAGTGGTCGATAAATGAGAATGGACAATAGTATCTTTCAATGAAAGTTGATAAATGAATAGGGACATCAATCACTTTTAGTAGTAGTTGATTAATGAGAAAGGATGGAAGTTCCTTTCAGTGGTAGCTGATAAACTTGTAAGTGGGAGATTTTGGGATAGTGATGTCATAACAAGTTGTAGCTTGCGTTTTCCAAAGTAATAAAAAGAATATTTATGTGTTTATCAGTGTTTCACATGTGTTATCACAAAAAAATTGATCATCTTGCCTAATTTAATAGACGAGTCGAAGTACACCATGTAAGGCCAATTTTACCATAGTAAAATTGCTTTCACTATGATAAATTACTTGATAAACCACATTTGTTAAGTAATTTATAATTAAACCCATGAAGAATAATTAAATAGATCACTATTTATTTAATTTTTTCTAGGAATAATTAATTAAACCATTGATTAATTAATATTCCTTGTCATATTTGACCCGGTTATGAAAAATAAATAGATAAATTATTAATTATCCTATTTTTCTCTAGGAATAATTAATTAATCACTAATTAATTATTATTCATTGTCAAGTTTGACTAAATCTCTTAGAAATAATTAAATAAATATTTATTTGTTTATTATTCCTTAACCATATTTCTTGAGATGATAAATAAATCATTTATTTATTTATTACTTCTAAATAAAAGTTTAAATACTTTTTCCCTCCTAATCAAATATAATAAAATATTCCAAGTGTTTATTCCTAGAATGGGGTTAATAATATTTTATTATTGCTTATTATTCGAGGATGACTCAATATTTTTTTATGAATAGAAGGGTTTTCCATTCATTATTCACTTTTAATTATTTTCATTGTTGCACTAATTGTTGTACCTCTGATTATTATCATTGTCGCACACCATTTTTCTTTCCATTTGAGTTCCCATTGAGCTCAAATTTTTGATTTGTTGGGTTTACACTTTATAGAGGAGACAGACTCTACACAAGATGAAGATGTTTGAGGATAGCCAAGAACCCATCTCATAGAGGAGGACTAGTAACATTTATTTGTTCCCTTCACAGGTGTTATTTAATAAAATCTATTCTTTGTATATCTGTTTCCATTGGATTATTGGAGTTACTCGCATTTATTACTATTGCATTTTGTTGCTTAACTATTATTGTGGCATAGATCAAGGCTTTGACAGGTTTTGTTTCTATCATTTTTTGTAGATCTACAATGTTTAGCTGCCATTTATATTGTTGAGACTGTTTGTCATCCACAATCTTAGGTGATTTCTTTTCATACACCTTTGAGAAGAAAACATTATAACAACATGTGTATGGCAATGATCATGATGTTATGTTTTACATGGTTGAGTTATGATGTTGATTACATGAGTGAGCCCTAAAGTGATTGAAAAGTGTAAATTGTTAAGAGTTGTATAATTTGGTCACACTACTAATTCACCCCCCTTCTTAGTAGTGTCCTAGTTTACATTGCTTCTAACAAGTACTCTGACTACTCAATTAAAAAGAGAATCACCAGGTCAAACCCACATCATAATCCTTCGTGCTATCATTCCTGGAAATGTTTAACATGAGAAAAATATTGAGTAGGGAACGTTGAGTAGTATGGTGGCCTCTTGGTCCCACCTTGGAAGTATGACATGATTTTTTAACCCCCGTGAGTATGCTCATTTAGGATGCATTGTGATAGTATTTTGGAAACAAGTGGTGAGTGGTGGGTGGTAAGGTAGGCTTCACCCTCAATGTTACCTCTGGACCCCACCATTAGGTTTCTTGCCCACATAGAAGGAGTCTAAACTCTACCATTTTCCAAATCCGACAACATAAAAATATAACACGGAAAATAGATTTATGTGTGATAGGGAGATTTCCTTGCTTGAAATGGAAACTTGAACTCATAAGGTGTATAGCAGCCCAAGGGAATACTTCTTGGAAAACACAATAACTCCACATGAATTTTTTATAGTGGGGAAGTCCAAACCACCATCTTTTGGGAGTTATGGATATAAGGCACAAAGCTATAATTGTTTATTTTAGACAAAACAACCAATATAGGACTACGTTTATTTACATATATATAATATTTCATAAAATTTTATAGCATGTTTATGTATTCATGAATACATAGAATAATATTCTAATCGTGAGCAAAATAGTGAGCATCACTGCTTAAGAATCATTTACAGTAACAAAATCATAAAGTGTTGCATCATTCACATATGACAAGAATCAAAATAGTCCATAAGACAATATAAAGAATTAATTTACACTTATTTATGGATTTAAAGATGGTTGCAAACTAAAGGAGGGACATCACTCTTCACCCAAACATAGGCTAGTTGCACTATAATATTTCTTACCACTGACCACTGTTGATCTTGATTCAAAATGTGAGGGGATGTTTATGTATGGATAATGACACCCAAGTTTTATCACATAACCAGGAGAATGGTTCCACTTTTTAGGTGGCTTCATAGTCCCCAAGGCAAGAACCACATTGACTCACTTGCACTTTGGTTAAAACACGAGGCTTCACCCATGATTCAGATAGCTATTGGTCAGAGCTAAAAGGTGAACCTACTATATAGGTGGTTCCTTAGTTTTTCCTTCTTATAAATCACTACAACAATTTGTAGTCCACTAAAAGGTGTTTTTGCATCTCTCGTAGTAAGAATTCCAATGGTTAGATTTCCCTATCAAGAGGTTCATCAACCAACAAGAAGCACTAACTAATTTAAGTGTCCTGAGATTCCCTCTGAACATTTTAGACTCACCATTTAGTGGCATAAATACAAGAGATGCAAGGAATAAGACCCTAAGATTCTTAACACTGACTCTCATATATTCCATTTCAACTTAGTTGTTCAACTCAGCGCTGGAAGTACCTTGTTCTTTCTTTCTGCAAGGCTTTCTCACATGTGCTCTATTTTATTTATTTTGTAATTCTCTATAAGTTGTTCCTTCTTTCTTCTCTTGTATTTTGTTCCTTCTGTTAGCACCTAAATCTACCTTAGCTTGAAGGAAGGCAAAATTTAGGGTAACCACAAACCACGCTCAGTCTGGTAGCTAGCCCTACCAGAATAGGAGAGGGCTCTCTCTGAGTCACACTCAGTGAATAGATAATCAAAAACGGTCTGAGATGACTTACAATGCAATATTTACCTTACGCTAGTAAGTGAATAGGGATTCTGGAAACAATTTTATGAATGATCGAACTTCTGGGATGTTATGGGACCAGTGCTTAGCAAAGAACAGAGAATTTAATACAAAGGCACAGATTATTCCGTGAGGCAAGGTAGGCGGAAAATGTAACAATTTAGTTTGAGGTACCGCGGCATGAATAGATTGCTGAAGAAAGTGAAAAGGGCATAGTGACATGAATCCTTTTCAACAGAAGAATAACACTGAACATGAAATTTTCCCACAGGCAGAGTAATAAAATTGAATTCTACCTAATCTCACTCAGAAAATTTCACTGAAAATGAATATGAATCGAATTATGAAACATAACAGAATACATATGAAAACATAAGAGACACATTTTCTACACTCACAGCCACAAGAATCTCATGAAACAGAGCCACTGCCTTTCATTAATTCTTTGTCAAAAATACACAGTGAAGAAACAAAGTTTCTTTCCCACAGTCTCCCAGAAGTTACAAGCCAACCAACCCTTTGCAAATAACTTGCATACAATATATAGAATGTGTGAGGAAGAGATAGAATGCCCAGGGGTTGGTAAGTTACTCAAATCATTACGAAAAGGAGATGGAGAGCCAACCATCAGCTACAGGTGCGGTGCTCTCAAGCATGACATTTGGCTGCGGTGACCCTTTGCATTCTTTTGCCACTTGGATATATGCCCATCTAGAGAGAAAACTCTTTAAATGCCGCCTTTGGTGCCAAAAAACCGAAGTGTAGATGACCGGGCCCACTTGGAGAAGTCTTTGCGAAACGGGAGCAATTTGGCAGTTTTTTCCTCTGTGCGCCGCGCCAAATTCTCTATGCATCGCGCCACTTTGGAGCCTGCTTTGGGGCACTTGTAGGTGTCCAAAATCTACCCAAGTGGGCTTGTTGGAAAGCTTGTCCTGTCTACCTTCTAACCCCACTACAATATTTGAATTTGGTGCTCATTTGCCCCTCCAAATCTTCATTCTCCCAAGACTTCTTTCTGTGTGTCAAAAAAGTGGCAGAGAGGCCATTTTTGGGTATTTTTGACCTCTAGGAGGCTCAAATCTTGCCCAAATTTCTTGCTCGGACACCAGTAGTCATGATTTTCCATGCTGAATCCAAAACTGCAAGCCATTCCTCATTTGGAGCTCTAGAATTTTAGCGTCGCGCCAGTAGCGCAGCACACAGGGAGAAAATCCCTGTTTTGTGCCCAAAATTCACAAAAATGTCTAGGTCCACACTTTTTCTTCACATTACCTACAGTCCCGCACCTAATGGTCATGGATCCTGTAGACCTAACCGCACCTTTTCTTTGTGACAGGTGCACACTCTGAGTGCGTCGTGCCTTCTTGCAGATGACTTTTGGAGGCCTTCCCGGTGTCCAAATTAGGTGCAGGATAGCTCGTTGGAAATGTCTTTGAGTCTACTTTCCAACCCAACTAGAATTTTTCAATTTTTAGTTCATTTTCCCTATCAAAATTCAAATCTCCCAAGACTGGTCAAAATGTGCAGCATGAGGCTGCCTCAAGGCAGAGTGATGTTGCAGTCAACTTTTGAATGCCTTCCTCAACTCCAAATTGAGCTCATCATAGCTCATTGGAATTATATTTGTGACTAGTAATCATTTGACTCATCAAGTAAGTCATTTGGCCAACCAAGCTAGGATAAAGCTTTATTTTCCCAAGGTCACTCCAGAGGTGCATTCAATTCCTTGAGGCAATGGTATTTTTGACATTTCTCTTAAACCATGACACCTGTGTAAAAAGTGAAGGATGTTTTTCTTCCGTTGCCTGTTGTGGACAAAAAAATCTCTCGGTTTCACCAAATTCATCTTTCTTTGCTTAGAAACATCATTTGAGTGAAAATCTGGAGATGAAACTTGTTGAACCTCCCTCTGGCCTTCTGGCATTATTCTGACTTGAAGACACACTTTGTGAAACCCTAGACCTAGTGACTGAAATGACCTTTGCTGATCAAGAGACTGAAACATGACTGTAAGTGACTTTAAACTGTTGATGAAAGACCTAAGCCAGCAGGTACAAAACATGAGGGAAATGAAAGACTAAGCCCTTCCGTCAGATTATGGCATGCCTCTAGTGGAATGCAGCTGAGTGAATGGAGCGAGACACCTAAAAATGAAATGCAAGAAAGATTTTTGATCTCTGACGGAGGACTGACAAGACTAACTCTAACATTGGCTCCAATGGGGGATGGCAGCTCCTTGGAGGTGCCAAGAACAGCAGATCTCTGGAAGAGCTAGACAGTACCTTCGTCCATTGGGCTATGGAGTCCATTATTCTGACAAACCAACATGACTCAATTTATTGACTGAAACTTGACTCAAACTGACTCAATGCGAACTGAAATGACTAAAAAACTTGACTCTATGCAAAAGGAAATGACTCATGACTGACTTAACTAAAACAAGTATTTACAAAGCTTGTTCAATGGCAGTAGTCCATCAAGATTCGAGGGTTTCAAATCAAGATGACAGCCACCTGCGTACTAATGCAATATGTACAATCATGTGTAATGTGTCTTCCAATGTAACCAATCAAGTAGATGCCTCCTTGATTGATTCTCCTGATCAGATCTTCTGGTCAACAATAGATACTTGTAACTGGGCATCCAAAAAACTAATTGACCCTGATCTCCTTCGTCACCGAATACTGCAATAATGACCTTCACTGCTGTCTGCAACAAATCTGCCATTGGATCATGAAGAACATAAGGTCTTTCCCCTTGTTGAAGGAACAAGGTGTTGTTTTCTTGTGATGCTGATCTCTTTTCATAAATAAGAGTAGGTTCCTGGTCTTCAAACAATTCTGAACAAGTAGATGAGCAGATTTCCTCTTCAAAGAACATTTCAGAACATGAAACATAGGAAGAAGAATCTGAAATGGAATCCTGAATGGTCTGGTCTGCTGAAGTCTGAATACATTGTAGATCATCTTCATATGATATGACAGGCAGATTGTCTTTGCATCCATCAATCATGAGAAAAGAAACTTCAAATGATTCTTGAAACCCAACACAATCATTTATATCATCTACCATAAATTCACCCAGATCTTTTTCACTTACTTGAACAAAATTCTCATCTTGCTATTCATGAGCTGACTGGACTACCTCTTTATGAAGGCTTTGTTCTGATGGCATAAGAAAATTTGGCTTCAAAACTCTGTCTTCTTCATCCCAGATGATTTCAGCAGCAGAGTTCTCTTTCATGGGACTTAGTATAAGGTTTTCTTGGTCATCACAATTTGAATCTGAATCTGAAATGGGTGACTTGACATTATCACATTCTGGAATTAGAACTAGACTTCCTTGCGTGCTGTCTTCTTCTATGGACAGATTTGAACCGACACTTTTTCTTTCATCACTTTCAGCCATATGGAACTCTTCAACCTGCTAATCTATAAAGTTGTTCACCGGACTGTCATCCATTTCAAAAGAGGAAGAAGTTTCACCAACACTTTCTTGACCATGTGTGCACTGCAAATCCGCTTTAGCTTGTGCTGGAACATAACCGTGCAAGAGTTGACCTATCTTGTCTTCAGATAAAGGAGATAAGACCTTTTGTTTCCTTTCACTCAAACAGTGATTGTCTTCATTAATTTCAAGTGAAGGTGTATATAAATATTCCTAATACTATTGATCCATTTAATGTAATTCCTATTAACTGTCAAGATGCAAAATTCTTTCCTCTTCCACCGTACTACAATCTTGATCATGCTGCAAATTTTCATGACCGTCTTTACGCTGCTGAAAGGGATTTTCATCCAGGGCTTCCATGATCTCATCATCCATAAAATTATCATCCTCATAGTATTTTTCAAGGCTTTGAATAAAAGTAGAAGCGTGTTTGCAACAATCATGAACTAGATTTAATGATAAGAGTCTTTATATCTTTCAATGAACATGGCATGAAAATCCTTTAAACAGTAAATACAAGCAGGTGGCAAACTTTCATACCAAGATTAGGCTTCACCTTCTAGAGTGGCCATGAATATCTTCATTAAGCAATCTTCAGGAAAATCAACCCTCAACTTGAGAATATGCATGTGAAATCGAACTAGATGTAAAGTAGCGTCCTTCTTACCATCATCTTTAAATGTAGGCAAATTCCTTGACCAATCTACTTTCGGAATCTTATTTGGAAAGCCTGGAATGTGATCTCGGCTCATGGGAGCATATCTTCTTGCAACCCAATCCATCTTGAAAATCTCAAATCTACTGATCTCTCTGCAGTGGAGTCACCATGAAGGATTGATTGCTGGATTCTTCAATGAATGGAGTCGCCAAGTGAATGATCTCAACCGTCTTCTTATATCTGATCGTTGTTCACCATCAACAATCAGCTCTGAACTTGAGATATGTATTGGGGCAAGACAATCTACAAGCAAACCATTTTGTTCCCCAGCGGAGTCGCCACTATGTTAGCACCTAAATTTGCCTCAGGCTGAAGGAAGGCAAAAATTAGGGCAACCACAAACCACGCTCAGTCTGGTAGCTAGCCCTACCAGAACACGAGAGGGCTCTCTCTGAGTCACGCTCAGTGTATAGATAATCAAAAATAGTCTGAGATGACTTACAATGCAATATTTACTTTAGGCTAGTAAGTGAATAGGGATTGTGGAAACAATTTTATGAATGACCGAGCTTTTGAGATGTTATGCGACCGGCGCTTAGCAAAGAACAGAGAATTTAATACAAAGGCACAGATTATTCCATGAGGCAAGGTAGGCGGAAAATGTAACAATTTAGTTTGAGGTACCGCGGCATGAATAGATTGCTGAAGAAAGTGAAAAGGGCATGGTGACATGAATCCTTTTCAATAGAAGAATAACACTGAACATGAAATTTTCCCACAGGCAGAGCAATAAAATTGAATTCTACCTAATCTCACTCAGAAAATTTCACTGAAAATGAATATGAATCGAATTATGAAACATAACAGAATACATATGAAAACATAAGAGACACATTTGCTACACTCACAGCCACAAGAATCTCATGAAATAGAGCCGCTGCCTTTCATTAATTCTCTGTCAAAAATACACAGTGAAGAAACAAAGTTTCTTTCCCACAGTCTCCCAGAAGTTACAAGCCAACCAACCCTTTGCAAATAACTTGCATACAATATATAGAATGTGTGAGGAAGAGATAGAACGCCCAGGGGTTGGTAAGTTACTCAAATCATTACGAAAAGGAGATGGAGAGCCAACCATCAGCTACAGGTGCAGCGCTCTCAAGCATGACATTTGGCTGGGGTGACCCTTTGCATTCTTTTGCCACTTGGATAGATGCCCATCTGGAGAGAAAACTCTTTAAATGCTGCCTTTGGTGCCAAAAAACCGAAGTGTAGATGACCGGGCCCACTTGGAGAAGTCGCGACCTGAAATTTCGCAAAACGGGAGCAATTTGGCAGTGTTTTCCTCTGTGTGCTGCGCCAAATTCTCTGTGTGTCGTGCCACTTTGGAGCCTATTTTGGGGCACTTGTAGGTGTCCAAAATGTGCCCAAGTCGGCTTGTTGGAAAGCATGTCCTGTCTACTTTCTAACCGCACTGGAGTTTTTAAATTTGGTGCTCATTTTCCCCTCTAAATCTTCATTCTCCCAAGACTGCTTTCTGTGTGTCAAAAAAGTGGCAGAGAGGCCATTTTTGGGTGCTTTTGACCTCTAGGAGGCTCAGATCTTGCCCAAATTTCTTGCAAGGACACGAGTAGTCCTGATTTTCCATGCTGAATCCAAAACTGCAAGCCATTCCTCATTTGGAGCTCTAGAATTTTAGCGTCGCACCAGTGGCACGGCGCACAGGGAGAAAATCCCTGTTTTGTGCCCAAAATTCCCAAAAATGTCTAGGTCCACACTTTTTCTTCACATTACCTGTGGTCCCACACCTAATGGTCATGGATCCTGCAGACCTGACTGCACCTTTCTTTGTGACAGGTGCGGACCCTGAGTATGTCGTGCTTGTGCGTCGCGCCTTCTTGCAGATGAATTTTGGAGGCCTTCCCTATGTCCAAATTGGGTGCAGGATAGCTCGTTGGAAACGTCCTTGAGTGTAGTTTCCAACCCAACTAGAATTTTTCAATTTTGAGTCAATTTTCCCTATTTAAATTCAAATCTCCCAAGAATGGTCAAAATGTGCAGAATGAGGCTGCCTCAAGGTAGAGTGATGTTGCGGTCAACTTTTGAATGCCTTCCTCAACTCCAAATTGAGCTCATGATAGCTCATTGGAAATATATTTATGTCTAGTAATAATTTGACTCATCAAGCAAGTCATTTGGCCAACCAAGCTAGGAGAAAACTTTATTTTCCCAAGGTCACTCCAGAGGTGCATTCAATTCCCTGAGGCAACAGTATTTTTGGCATTTCTCTTAAACCATGAGACCTGTGTAAAACGTGAAGGAGGCTTTTCTTCCTTTTCCTGCTGTGGACAAAACCCTCTCTCAGGTTTTCCAAATTCATCTTTCTTGGCTTAGAAACATCATTTGAGTGAAAAACTGGAGATGAAACTTGTTGAACCTCCCTCTGGCCTTCTGGCATTATTTTGACTTGAAGACACACTTTGTGAAACCCTAGACCTAGTGACTAAAATGACCTTTGCTGATCAAGAGACTGAAACATGACTGTAAGTGACTTTAAACTGTTGATGAAAGACCTAAGCCAACAGGTACAAAACATGAGGGAAATGAAAGACTAAGCCCTTTTGTCAGATTATGGCATGCCTCTAGCAGAATGCAGCTGAGTGAATGGAGTGAAACACCTAAAAATGAAATGCAAGAAAGAGTTTTGATCTCTGACGGAGGAGTGACAAGACTGACTCTAACACCTTCTCAAGGAAGTCATTCCACTATCTCAATCCCTAAGGAGGGGACATGGATGGGTATCATCCCCCTCCCATACTTCCTCGTCGGATATTCTTCAATTTACTAGTTGGTCATTGGCCAAGTTGAAATTAAGAATATTCAATGTGGTTGTATTGCCTATTCTTGGCATGCTACAAGCAACTAATAAACACACCATAAGCACCCCAATAGGTACACTATGACCCTCCGTCGGAGCTTTGGATCTATGTGTCACTCTCTTCATCTAGTCATCAAGTCATTTCAACATAGATTGTATATACATCTATAATTACACAACTTGGTTAACATACATGGAGTGTTGTAGAAAAATGCTTGTTACAGACCCCATCCTTTGAGAGGAACACCATCCTTGGTTTTCTATAAACAAAAAAAAAATATTAACCAATCAGATTTATATTTACAACTCTTACATTTATTTACACTGTAAACAAAATTGGGTAAGATACCCTCACTTTATCTACCACTTCCCAAGTGGCTTCATCTAGTCCAAAGTGTTTAGAATGCACTTGAACATAGTTTATTACTAATTTTTGGAGCATGATCTACCTCTGATTCAGGATGTAGATTGGTTCTTGTAGGAACTCTCCCATGTTCCATATGTATCATAGACCAATTGAAACTATGTTTAGTGTCATGAACATACTTCTTAAGGGGGGAAATGTGAAAAACATCATGTGATTTCACTGTGGGTGGTAAGGCCGATCTATAAGCTACTAGCCCCACCCTTTGCTAAATATGAAATGGTCCACAAAATTTGCGTGCCAACTTGGCACAAGATCCTTCTTTCACGGAGCTTCTCTTTGGTCTGATTTGAAGGTCCACATGTTCTCCTACATGAAATTCCTTTTACATTCTATATTGATTTGTGTAATTCTTTTTCCTATTATGAGATACCTGATTTAATTTTTCCCTAATATTGAGAATTTCTTGCTCCATTTCCTTGAACATATATTTTTTGAGAACCCCCTTGTTCATGAGATCATCCCAACTAATTGGAGTGTTACATTTTATTCCATTCAAAGCCTCAAAGTGGCTCATCTTCATTGACTCTTGATACCCATTGTTCTATACAAATTCAAATAGCGGTAGGAATTATTCCACCCTCTTTGAATTATACATGACATACATCCTCAACATGTCCTTTAAAATTTTGTTCACCCTCTTAGTCTGGCCATCAGCCTCATGTTGGTATGTTCTACTACAGGCTAGCTTCGTTCCAAAACAATAAAACAATTCTCTCCAAAAATTTGATATGAACTTGGCTTCCCAATTTGAATGATCTTCTTGGTTATTCCATGCAATTGGAATGTTTCATTCATGAAAAGATGGGTTATGTCAATAGATTTGTGAGTGGACTTGGAAACTATAAAGTGAGTTATCCACTACCACCATAATTGCATCATGCTTCTTAGATGTTCTTGGAAATCCTATGATGAATTCCATAGATATGACTTTAAACTTCCACTCAAGTATTGGGATTGATTGTAAAAATCATGTCGAGCATTTGCATTCCACTTTAACTTTCTAACATTCTAAGCACATGGAAATGTAGTCAAAAACTTCCTTTTCCATGCCTAGCCAATACTAAATTTTCTCCATTGTCATTATCATCTTCTAATAACCAAGGTGACCTGAATAAGGCATTTTGTGGAATTTATCGAGGATGAGCTTCTTTAAGTCACCCATGCAAGGCACATACCATCTATCCTTTAACTTCAACATACCATCATCAATGAACATATCATTATTTCTCAATGATCCTTCTTACTCCTACTTTATGGACACTTTCACATGTTTAAAGTGCTCGCCTTGTACTGATTCTTCCTTTATATTTTCTTTAATATTAAATTCACAAGTGTTTATAGATTCCAAGTGAGTCACTTGTTAACTTCTACTAAGTGAATTTGCTACCTTGTTCTCTTTTCCCTTAATGTAGTTCATTTCAAAGTCATAATTTTTTTATCAAGGCTAGCCATCTAGCCTATTTTACATTTAATTTAGGCTAATCAAACAAGTATCTCAACCATATATCCTTTAAAATTGAGTGAAATGTCCTCCCAAGTAAGTAGTTCCTCCACATTTCTAATCTATACGCTATCATTACAAGCTCCAACTCATGAGGTGCATAGTTCTTCTCATGCTCATTTAATTTTCTCAAATCATAACAAATCACATGTCCTTCTTATATTAGACTCCACCAAGCCCTTTCTTACAAGCATCTATACAAACAATGAAATTCCTTTTTGTATCAACCATTCTCAAGATAAGTTCATGTGCAAGCAGGTGTTTGAGTTGTTCAAATTTGGATGTGCACTTTCATTTCCAATGAAATTTAACTTGTTTCCTTTACATGACTATCATCAGATGCCCAATTTTAAAATTTGAAATTAACTACCAGTAGTAACTAACCAATCCCATGAAATTTAACATCTACATCAGCCTTGGAGATTGTCCTTGAGTGGAAGAAGACATCACTATCATTGACCTAATCTCCGAAGTCCTGTTACGAAAATGGGGTCTTAAATTTTTTTCATTTCTCAATATCCTCAAAAATTAAAATAAACATCACCATTGTGTCTACCTCAAGAAGAGTGTTTAGGAGATATAAATATTTCCTCAATCAAATTCCTAGATCAAAAGATATGTCCAATTTAATATTTGACTAATAACCTTTTTCCAAGTCATCCTTATGGTTTCCATGTGGTACCCACATGGACTACACAAGGTGCTAAAGTGGCAGTCCTCCATCAAACGTGGATTAGTCTATGTTACTACATTGGGACCATATGTTAAGCTTGTATAAGTGGAAAATACATCAAATTATTTTCTTGGAGTAAACATGTGCACACTTAAAATGTCTTCAGGTGAGACAAACTTTTCCTTATCAAACGATGAGAAAGTTGCCATCTTAGACCTGCCTCTTGGCCTATTTCCTTGGTGTTAAACATGAGCCCACTTCAAAATTCCTGACATAAGACAAAATTTCCCACATAAAATGATGGGAAATTTCATGTCCCCACCCTATCTCTTGACCCATTACCTCAACTCTCAATCGTGGCACACTTCCAAAACTCCCAAGATAGAATCTCGGTTTTATGTTATTTTCTACTATGGCCTCTATCCCACTCGTCCCGACCCATTGATACAAAATAGAGATTTAACATTATAATTCTTTGGATTTTCCCAGGTCTTGGGCCTCCATCGTTTGTGACTCTCGAGGCCTATGATATAAATCCCTCTTCACATTATCTATCTAGATTTTCTCCATCATGACCCCTCCTCTCAGTGATTCTTTATTGTGCACACCTTCAAGGTTCCCCAAGATAGGACCCCAATACTCCCATTATGTAAATTGTTCAGAATAATTCTTGTTTTCCTTCGACACCTGGTCATTTTATTTCCCCCTCTAGTAGGCATGTACATAAATTTATGTGTAAGCGGGCCTTCTCTAAGGCTCCAAGTGAATAACTATGGTGCTTATCGCTCTTGAGATTATGCCTAAGTTGTGTACAGTCAAATTCGACTTCACCAAGGCCCTTGGAACTCATCTTAGGCTTGTCTCTCATGGGCTTATAATATATATACACTAAGATGTTGTGACGCATAGACACTTGGGAAAATCCTTCCAAATATTAACCATCAGGCTTTGTCACCCATACTATAACACATGTATATACATGTTTACATAGCTCTTGATCTTATCAACATTTTCTATACCTCTTTAACTTCCTATACATATATGACTATATGGAAATGGACATTGTCGATTCCCTCCCATACTAGCCTATCTCTCTTGAACTTTTAAGTATATATATTTGGTCCATTTTCCATAAATAATGGTGTATGTGCACAAGCTATCCATTTTGATATTATATGGGATTTAACCCATCCCAATCTATGTGTCTAACATAGGAATATGGCCATACACATGTATAAATATAAATAAGGGAAATTCATGATTCTCACAGGAATTCATAGAATGCAATGTCTGTTATTTTCATTGCTTTTAATGTGTTAGATAAACCAATACAAAAATATTCACCCATCCCAAATACTTAGGAATTTTAGATAGAAATTGAGCTCATAAATAAACATTAAATTTAGTAATGTTCCATCAAACACACAAGAGTTGAACCACTCCTCAAAACCATGAAGGAAATAACACATCTCAACATTAATTCATGCATTAAACACAAAGTGAGAATTGATATCACAATTGCAATCACATAGAGATAGATAAGCACTTATATTAAAATTAAGGACTTGGCAATTGATATTGGGACTTCAAGTCTCCATCAATCATTAAATTGGCTCAAGCTTTAATTCTTTCTTGCATTTGATCACCCATGATCTATATTTAGAGCTTCAGAAGGAGTGATTTTAGGGAATCAACCAATGCTGCTAGCTAAAATAGGAATTCCAAAGACCCTACAATCTACACCCGCCATATATTCAAGGAATCTAGAGGTTGCTTGACCTCCACCCTTCACTCCATATGGAGATTCCATACCACCTCCGCGCTTTGGTCAATATAAGGAATCTAGAGTTTGTACCACCTCCACCATTTAGTTAATACATGGAATGTATAGGCTATACCACCTCCACCCTTGAACAAATTCCCTCAGTGGCTCCACCCTAATACAAGAGTCTAGAGCTCATTAAGAAGAACCAAGAATAATACCTTCAGTGGCTCCACCCTACACTAGGAATCTAGAGTTGTTGGAGGCAAAAATATTTGAATTTTTATAGTAGTGTAAGAGACCATGTGTAGAGGAAAATGACATAGAAGGAAGGAACCGAGCGTGTAGTGGAGAGGTTGTATCAAGATAAAATAATGAAACTTAGGAGGCACTGTGTGTATATTATCATAGGACCAATTAGGAAAGGATGCATGTGAAGCATATCTTGGCAGTTAGGATTTTGAAGACATCTGGAAAAGGTGAGGGAGGTCACCATCATGAGATACTTAGGAGAAATTTGTAGCAGAAGATAGTTTGGTAGATTGGAGCATATAATGGTAAAAGATATTTCAATATAGGACCAGGTGATAGTTGGAAAGTGTGGGAAAATTGGAGAGGGTCGTCAAAGAATGTTAGGGCCATTAGCTGATGTGGATATAGGTTGGACTTAGCGAGGACCGAAGATAGGTTGACAGAGAAATGGTTGAGGAATGATAAGAAAATCCATCTACTCGATATCGTTGTTGGTTAACTGATCAAGGGATCCACTAATCAAAGAATCCTTAGTGTGATATTTGATAGTGTCTTTCCTATTTAGTCAATTTCTATTTTATTGGTAGTTTTGCATATTAGCAACTATGTGTTCAGGTCATCCCTGAATGGGGTATATGTACTGAGTCTAATCTTAGAGGATAGTATGTACATAGTCGCTCATACTCTGCGAGTAGGAGAACATAATGTATTATCTTTCATTTTGCTAAGGTTAGTAAGTTATGTTTGTAAGAATCTCTGATGTAGTGTACTATGAATTTTTTTGGTTTAAGTGATTAAGAATGAATGAATTCCCCCCACAATTTCCCATACATTTTTGTATTGTCTCACTTTTTTTATCATGTTAGTTTGCTAGTGTTAATACAAAACTCAATAATGGCCTATGAATCAGGAGAAATCAGCCTAAATATTATGTTTTAGTCATGATAATATTATGGATAGTTAATAATAACTTGAATAGCTAGAGTAAAGTTCTATAAAACCTTGTGTGGTATAAGATTTTAGGATGTTGATTAGACTTTTGTTTTGATAGATTTCATGGTTCTTGCATAGTCACATTAGACAATTTCTACTACACATATAGTAACCAATTTGACTATAGAAAATTAGTTTTAGTAGTCCCCTATTGCACCGTGGTGAGACGTCACTCACTCTGCAGGTGATGCTAAAATCGCTGGTGCTAGGTGGGTTTGTTGATCGACACTAGACGCTAAACTTAGGTTTCTCTAAACCCCAAGCCAAAAAATTGTTATGTTGTAGGAACCAAGATCATTGCATGATGGGATTTCTACTTAACCAGAATGTGGAGACCATGGAATTTGACGAAAGAGGAAATCACCCAGTGGTTTAAGTAGAAGCAACATGATATTGTGACTAGTGAGATCAAATATCAAAGGATTAGCACTGAATACAAGTTACAGAAGTATGTGTTCATTGAGTTCAATGAAATATTATTTGCAGAATTCATAGTCACATTGACAGAGTGGATTTAACGGTTGAAGTAGAAGAACCCAATCTATCATGATGATGGACCTAGATAATGAACCCCAAAGGAGGTGATTCAGCTGCAAGAAGTGAGTAATAAATTTTCTCATGTTATGGATTTTTGGTTTGAAAGTGTATTAGAAGGATACAATTTTGTGTTCATAATAGAAACTATCGTATCAAATGGTATGGCATAGAGGAAATTCTTGTGGGGTCCACGAGGGAGATTCATATGGTCACTACACCTATTAGTCATATTTTTGTTGTGTGACCATGACACCCTTCCAATGGAGTCAGATACTATGAACATCTAAATCATTCACATGCTAGGGGGAAGTTGGGGGAGTACTAGGAGGTGGTTTGAGGCGAAGGGAGTGGAAAAATATTAGGAAAGACTATGGTGGAGACAAATATTGATCAAGGAACTATGGAGGTGAGGATAATAAGAGATAAAATATGGATAAACAACTTGGAAGGTGGCACCTTGAGGAGCGGATGGAAGTTTCAATAGAGTGATGTGAGAGGAGGTTGGTCAACATCAATTCCTGCCACTAGAAGAAGCCTAGGGATAGGGGTGAGAAAAGACCACCAGAGGATGAGAAATAGCATAAGTGATTAGAGTTATGAGGGAATGCAGTTCAATACACCATGAAATGAGGGATGGGAGGAGAAATACCAACAACTTAGCCCATGGAGTATGGAGTTTGTGAATCCTAAACTATCGAGTCAGACCATGCCTAAAGTTGAACCCATGACCTTGCACGCTTCTACAAGTATTAAGGTAAGTACTCAACATATTTTGATGAATACTGTAGAAGCTAACCATAGTTAAGGGGGTGGAGGTAGTAGAAGTAGTGGAATCGATTAGGAAGTAGGGGCAGTATCAAAAGGTATTCAAGTTTAGTCTATTGCATAGACCGACACACATTTGTCTAATGGTGTAGTAGGTGCATCTAGAAACCATTTGTTGGGAAACACTATGTAGAACAATATGGTAGGAGTGGAGATAAGGATGCCTATGTTCCATGGTACTAAGAACAAGGATCTAGAATTGCATTTATTTTTTTATGAAGCTTTATGGACAAAAAATAAAATCTAACATGAGGAAATAAATATCAGGTAACTGGAGGTTACATTTATGGACTGTGAATTAACTTGGTATATGAAATAAAAAAGCATGACTCCAACTGGATAGACCAGGTCATTCAATGACATCAAGCAGGCTCTGATTAGGGAGAGTTAGAAGATAAATTTAGAGTATCAATGTATCATATATCTTAAATAAATTAAGCAGGCCCTGAACAAATATGTTTGGGATTTCGACCAAAGATTCAAAATCCAGAAGGATATGCTCACCTTCAAGATCCCAAAGACACAACACAAGGAATAGTTCATTGTTGGACTACTTCCACACATCTTAATTCCCTTGAGAAAATAGTGGACATATTCATAATTAGAAGCATTAGAGATTCCACTAACATCGAAAGCCACTTCAACAAGGAATGGGGAAAATACTGGCATGACACAAGTGCAATCCTAGCTTGTTGCGCAGATCATCCAACTACGATATCTGACTAAGGGAAAATAGAAATGATAAGAGGTGTGGTGCACATCCTATAGTATAGAAGGTCACCAAATAACTTCATGTAAATCATTTAAAGATTACATGGAAACATGCACAACTAATCTTTCTGCGGAAGGTATGAGATTGTGGTGAAAAGTTTTCCAAGTGTCTGTCCATACCTCGTATAATTTCACAATGATGCATAAATATGAGGTGACTATGCACAATGTATTTTTTTATTTCTACAAGTTAGTGGGGAATGATATCCAACATTGCCACATATTATAGTTAATGGATGAGTGTACTTTTGATTCATACAAAGTAAAAGGACCCAAAAGAAATGAAGTTGTAACAACATGATTCGACTAGTTGGGGTAGAATTAAGTGGGTCCCTACAATCATCCTAATCAAGGGAATGGAATGGTGGCTAGAGGTCTTGGAGGACCAATGAGGGGAAGAGGATGATTCAGAAGAGGTCAGGGACCAATTATTTTCTATAATTATGAATAGTAGGTACACCTCACATGATATTTTCCTAACCCATGTTGCACATGTACTTATTGTAGGGTAGTGGATCATGCAACCAAAACTTGTCCACAACTAATTACTAAATGGCAAGAGAACAAGGGGCTAAATTTATAGATGATAGTGGTCAAGCCCCATATATATTTTCCATGTTTTAGCATATTAAAACACGACAATGGGAATTGATGTTGCAAGACCTAGGGCTCAACCACCACACTAGGTTAGAAAGGCTCCTGAACCACCTCCAAAGTTTGATCCATCCAAAGAGAAGGTGACTTAAAAAGAATCATAAAGGGAGATGGTATGATCTAGATTAGATAATTATATTTTTTTAATCCATATCGATGCATTCAAAGTGGGAAAAGTAGATGAATCAACTAACAGAGCCATTTTTACTTGCAAGACCCAATTTGGAAAAACGAGGTCCGAAACCTTTCAGGAGAATTTTGAGGCATCAAATGACGTTTTTTTAGGGGTAAAAATCTTGTGAATCTCAGTTCGTATGTGATAGTTATGCCGCTCATAAGTTGACCTTCATGTTTTCACCACCATGGTTCGAGAGGATGTCATGTTAGCCCCCATTATGCAAGGAAAAGGGGCTAGCCACATGATTGTGATGTAAAATAGTCTAGAAGAGTCTATATTGTAGCTCTAGTTAAGGGTTGATGTATTCAAACTTAACCACTAGTATGCTGTCAGGCTTTGTTATACTCGGGCCAGTAGGAGGAAGAGGCATTCCATTCTTTCCAGATAATTTTATTCTATAGATGAGAAAAGATAGATAAGAGGGATAGGAGTTAGAACACACAAGGAGGATTTGTGCACTATAGCAGCCCACAGGCCACAAGCCTTACTTCTTTGTACCTACAACCATATTTCTAGAAAGAGAAAGAGAGTGAAGTGGGCCTCACCTTCTAGCTAGGTTTTCTCCCAAAAGGGTTTCCCAGAGCATATTTTGTGTCTTATATGTGTGTGTGTGTGTGTGATTATATTTTCGTTCTCTATTTTTCTGCATAATTCAATTCGCGTGCATGCACTAATTACAATTAAAACTAAAGATCTTGAAGTTTAATAAATTTGTAATAGTGTAGAATTTTCAAAGTTTTAATATAATATTATGAGATTTGTTGTGACAAACTGTCTAGTGGAATATCCATGACACTTTACGGATCATGGTCACTATAGAATGGGATAAATATAAGGTACTTCAAGAGGTGTCAATTCCAGTTGTATATAATGACATTTTCTATAGAGACCCCGTGACAAAGGTAGAGTTGGTTCATAACTTAATGGATACTTTCCTTGAGTTAGTAAGGATTGAATAGCAACTAGAGAAATTTAGGAGATTGGTTGAGCAGTGCGCCAAGGAGGCTAAGGTGGTTTTTACACGATCTTCACCACACATAGTAAATTAGATGGCACGAATGAATACAGAGAGTAAATAATTTAGATTTGCTACACAAGTGGGAGATTATGAGATGGACAATATCATATTGGATTTGGGATGCGATTGGAATATTATTCTAAATATCACATGGGAGGTGATGGAGAGGCCAAAGTTGAAATGGTCTCTTGTTCTGTTAGGGATATCCCATTAATATCATATCTTCCTAATTGGTAGATTGACATGTGTGCTAGTTGATATCAATGGAGTTAGAAGTACTGTTGATTTTGAGGTTATTGAAATCATGGATGAAACTGATCCATACCCTACTCTCTTGAGGATTTATTGGGAATTTGATAATCAGGAAATTATCAACATGAAGAAGAGGCATATGATCTTCGAGGTAGGGGTGGTTTCAATAGTAGTATCTCTAGACCTGAGAGGAGGATACCAGTACATTGAGATGGTTAGGGGGGATCTAAGCTAAGAGGAGCTAGAAAATATTTATAATGTGATAGCTTTCAAGGAGGATTATGTGAATCCTACTAAAGATGGGACACTAAGATATCGTAGTGTGGGGTCGTGCACTTCTAACTCAGAGGTGGCACTGGAAAATTGGTAGGGAATATTTCACAAAGTAAGTACTCAAAAATGTTTGCACCTCACCATGGCGACATGGTTTATAGGAACATAAGTGCATAGCCCGCCTTTGGAATCCCTAGTTTGGTTTTGTTTTTTTTATTCCATGAGATCCCACATTCATTCTTAGAATATGGCATGGGGGTGATTGGTTGAAAGAGATATTTGGTTCAACCCAATCTATGGTTAGGTGGTATGTGGAGGTCCTTGACTTGGTTGGTTTTGCATATGTTAATAAGAGAATTTTTTCTCTTGTATTTCATGAGTAGTTATGCTTGTTATTGTGTGGCCTTAATGGTTGTTCTATAATTGATATTACTCTGGTTATATGTTTCTTATAAGCATGGTTTTATGATAAACTTGAGTTATGGCTCTCATCATGTTTTGGTTAGTGAATGAATTGCTAATGAATCCATGACCTAATAGATGATATTTCAGCTATTATGATAGGGCATAATACCTTCTTGATGATTCTCAGATAAGTATGAGACCCCTATGTTCAGATGTGTAATTATGTCCTATTCATTACATGGTCATGATGTGTTTGACGAAATGTCTCTCATGTTTAGGATAGTTCAAGTTAAGTCCTTGATCAAGTTTTGAATTTGTTAAACACACATGGACAGCAAACAATGTGAAAGATAAATCATGTGAGTTCATTTTTTTATTAACAGGAGATGTACATTTATAATACAATGTTGTGACTCTTGGGTTTCAGATCCCAAGGTCTCTTGGACTGCTTAGTCTTTTCGGCTTCCACACTAACCCTTTAGGATTAGGTGTCCAACATTCCCCCCTTTAATCCGAAGGGTTATGTATGAGTCCAAGAAGAGAGCTGTAATACAAAATGTGCAAAAAATGCATGGCAGCACTAGGCTGAATGTGCTCTATGAAATGTTGGTATAAAGGGCAGTGGTTTAAGGATGACCACCAACACTGGAACGCTTAGTGCAGTTCCCGGAACTCTTCCAAAACTGGCAAGAAGCTGGAGTCTTCTGCTAGAGGAAGTGTTCTTAATCTGTGATGGTTTAAGGATGACCAACAACTCTGGAATGCTTAATGCAATTCCTGGAACTCTTCCAAAACTGGCAAGAAGCTGGTGTCTTCTGCTAGAGGAAGTGTTCTCAATCTGTTCCTGGAATGCTTCTGAAACTGGCAAGAAGCTGAAGTCTTCTACTAGAGGAAGTCCCAGATTGCCAACTGAAGGCATGCTCAGGGGCATCTTTGTTTCTGGCTACAACTCTGAAACTGGTGTGGCAGGTTGTGGCTCATGCTCGCTTGATGTGACTTTGAAGCTTGTAGATGACCATCATTTTCCCCCCTGTCAGGTACAAGGTGAGAAGATGGAGAAAACTCAACTGCAAGACTATTCAATACTCTGGAACAAGTTCTGACATGTGTTTGGAATATCTTCTTGGCTGTTGATGCCCATTGCCAAGAAGCGATCCATCCAAGATGAATCTTTGTTCTTGCAGGACGTTTGTTTTTGAAGCATCTGTTTGAAGAATGAGTGGTTTTATGACAGCGCTTACATGGATGAAGATCAAAACAGTGATCTTTCAAATGGCCAACTCGGTCACAGTGTTGGCATTTCACGATCTGTTGTTTTTGTTGTTGTTGTTGCTGTGGAAGAGGGGCAGAGTCTGGAACAGCTGAAGCTGAACTGTCATGAGGAGCATGAATGAATCCGGCACTCTGAAATTGAATGGGCTTGGCGTAATCTGGAATATGAAAGGACAAGTCCTTGTCATATCCAAGACCAGTTTTGTGCTTGTTGTGGACAAGCTGTTCCCAAGGTTTGATGATGGGCTTGGGAAGTGCAGACTGAGTTTCTGCATCTGCATGTACAACTGCTGCTTTATTGGGTTCTGGATCTGATTCAACCTCAATCTTACTAATTTCACCACTTGCTGGTTTAACCTTGAACAACATATTGTTTTGAGCAGAAAACAATTTGGAATGACAAATCTGTTGAAGCTCATCTTGCTGGAATTGAGATTCTAGTTGCAAAAAATCAATCTTTTCTTGTGCATCATGCAGGCAGGTCTGAATGTCAAAAAGGGTGTCTTTGCTGACATTTACCATCCCACCAATAGTGGAGTGCATTAGTGTATTCAGTAACTCTAATACATCATCAAATCTAGCCATTTTCTCCAACTGATAATTTACACAAAACTGGTTGATTAAATGAGAATTTGCAAGTTTGCACACCAAATGGACTATAACTGCGATAACTATAACCTCTTTTTGTTTGTTGAATGCTCAAAACTGTAACCTTCTATCTGTATTTTGCATTTTGTGAATATTACCTTATAATAAACACCCTCTTCTGCATGTATATAGTATAGAAACAGTGAGGTTAAATGTGTATAGAAACAGTGACATAAATGTGTACAACACCAAGAATAAAGTGATGACTTCTCTACTCCAAAGTCTGCTGTTAATTAGAGCTGTTCATCATGGGATAGGAGAAAACCCATATCAAATGCCAGGAGGTATTACAGGATTTCTGTTTTACTAAACACACTTACAACGCCAACACAATAATATGAATCCAAGCTCAATGCACATGTTATATATATATATATATATATATATATATATATCGGTCGGCTTCCCAAAGCAGTTTTGGAAGATAATGAAATTATTCCCTGAGCGAATTTAAAATACCTGGTCCTCCGCTGAGTTTGAACTCCTACAGTTTCATTTCAACTTACAAATTTTCGGCAGCTACACCGCTCACGTTTCACTGCACTAAGTCGAACCACTTATTCAACTGCGTGTTTGGTCCATGCAATTCTGGAAATGAATACTCAGCTTGGTTGTACTCTGCTCCAGACATCTCCCTTCTGCGTATCAGTCTTCTCTCCCAGCAGGGTGCAATTACAAAGCGAATGACTGCAATTGAAGAAATGGCTGGAATGGATGTTCTTTGCAGTGATAAAACCGGCACTCTTACTCTAAATCGTCTCACTGTAGACAGGAATCTTATTGAGGTATTCCACAAGGATATGGACAGAGATACAGTAGTCCTGCTTGCAGCTAGAGCATCCAGACTAGAGAATCAAGATGCTATTGATGCTGCGATTACAAACATGCTCGGTGATCCTAGAGAGGCACGAGCAAACATTACAGAAGTTCATTTTTTTTCTTTCAATCCTGTCGATAAGCGGACAGCCATTACCTTCTGCGTATCAGTCTTCTCTTCCTCAGCAGTGTGCTCCCAGCAACTCGAGCCTTCACTGGAAATCTGGCCTTTAGGCTCTATACGCACAGGTATGGTATTAGCAGCTATCTCGATGGCCAACTAAGAATTTTCCAGCAACCTTCCGCAACGGAATTTGTCCCACACAGCTCTTAGAGAACTAAACTCAGTCCCTTAAATGACAACGTTCATTCAGAGCACATGGAAATGACTGTGGTTCAGATGCCATAAATTGGACTAGGACCTGCAGGTGGTCGTGACTCTGAAATAGAAGAACTCGTCTCCCTTTTGAGCTAATAATTCAACCTCATGAAAAGGATAATTTCTTCTTGCAAGATAAATTCGGTTGCTATGAGGGACTGTCTCAACAGTGTTCAAGAAATGTGCCTCAAAATTCACGAATTTGATCTCAAATCTAGAATGTTTGATTGAGAATGAGATATATGCTCAGAATTTCTCTGTGGATAACTTGGCCCAGGAGATAAAGAGAGAGTGGCTTCAATCTAAATAATTTTGACTGCCATACAATGAAAATCGCTTTCATAATATGCGTGGAACCTTAATCTATCCACAAAGAAAATATGCCCAGGTATCTTGTGCGTGAAATTTAGAGAGAGACACGCGGCAAAAGAACCAGCTTACAATCACAATCCCCACGGCCCTACATTGAGGAAGATCGATCTTCCCAAGAGCAATTCGTCTGTGAAATCCTTCAACACTCTTCTCAATGCCATGGTTCAAACCAAGCGCTTTAACCTGGTGCAGTTGTTGTATCTCAGCTATAGAAAAATCGTTGTGGTGCCCAATGTCTTTACCTGTGATATTTTCCTCAAAGCCCTTTGTCAAATGGGTGCAAATGGGCGATTTAGAGGCTGCATACAAATTGTTTGATGAAAAATATACGGCCGAATATTCAAAGAAATGCAAAGAATAACGCACATAACATTTTGCTGAGACCACAATTCACTGAAAAATGCAGAGGCGTTGATGACAGATGCGTCAGAACAGTTAGCGCAGAGTGACCAGCGGAACCGATGGGGAGAGCGACAGGGTGAGCGTTAGACTGAGAGTGGCAGAATATATAAAACGCATAGATGCCGAGCGCAGAGAATTGTCAGACAGTAGAGGCGCAGGAAGGCAAGGTGCTCATTAGTGTCAAGTATGCGTGGAACGTTACAGATAATGAATACCAGGCCAGCGCTATTCAAGGCAGCTCAGACACAGGATTATGGGCAGAGGTGCAGGACTGACATGCACATAACAGGCCACAGAAAAACAAGCGGCTCTGATACCATGTTAAACACACATGGACAGCAAACAATGTGAAAGATAAATCATGTGAGTTCATTTTTTTATTAACAGGAGATGTACATTTATAATACAATGTTGTGACTCTTGGGTTTCAGATCCCAAGGTCTCTTGGACTGCTTAGTCTTTTCGGCTTCCACACTAACCCTTTAGGATTAGGTGTCCAACAGAATTAAAGGCTTTTTTTTGTGTCATTTATCATTTCTAAGAGTTTCATCAAGTTTTGGGCAGAGGTCTAGATCCTAGCCCTAAAAAAGTAGCCCAGATCTTTGTGTGGCTAGTACGAATCTAAGTAATTTAGTCTATAGTCACTAGGAAGCAGGATTATGGGAGTGATTGGAGGGTTACAGTGACTGTGTTGCCTTTTCATTGGAGAGACTGGGAGTTTAGATCACTAAAAAGTTAAGCTCACTTAGGGTTTGGGCACTTGGAGTGGTTTGATAAATCTTGGGTATCTTGTAGCTCCTAGGGAAGGTGAGTTTGGTTTCGGTTCATTGATTCTACTTCCTTAAATATACTTGGGATATTTAGTCATATCATAGTAACTCTTCATCACATGTTTACCCCAGTGGACTGGTCAGCTTGGATAAGTGTGGAAGGAAGGTGTTATAGGGTGGTATCAGAGCTCCTAGGTTCAACACTTGGACTGGATGGGAAAAATTTGTTTTTCATGCATTTATGTAGGTTTTAAATGTGTTTGTTATGTATCTATGATGATGGTCATTGTTGTAGTTGTGTTTTCATGTAAAATTTGATGATGTTTTTTATGAGACATGTTTTCCATGCATACATGTTGGTTGTATATGTATTTATTATGAATATAAGTGTTTATATGTTTGTTATGTATGTATGTTTTTGGTTATGATTGGTGTGCATGAGGTCATTGTATGTAGTTGGTGTTTTCATGCATGATGCTAGAATATTTATATGTTTATGTATATATACATGTGTCATGCTAATCTGGATTGATCTTGTAGATGAGATAGCCTCCCCTAAACTTCACTGAGGTACATTTGATTATGTTACATTTGGATTATTTGTCATAATATGTTTGTAGGAAGAAGATCAAGGTGACTAGAAATATGGAGGACTATAATTCATGTGACTCTCTCTATAGATCATATGAGAAGCATGGAGATGAGTACTCCCCTCAAATAATTGATAAATTGATAAGCTTGAAGGAAGAAATAAGAAGTTGCAAAGTGGATAATGACAAGATCATTTAGTCACAACAAAGGCTTGCTACAGAACAGGAGAAACAAGAAAAGGTTAATGAAGTCTTTCTTAAGACTCTATCATATTTGCAGAGACAAGAACCACTTAGGATCAGTCATGGACAGGAGGAAATGAAAAATAGTGCATATGCCAACATGTTTCGATTAGGAAACAACTTGGATAGAGAGGATGCAGTTAGAGATGGAATATTTTTGGATACATTTGACTAGAGGGGTAGTGATCATGGATTCTATCCTAGTTCTAGTTTAAAGAGATAGTATGGTCACCACCATCGCTATTCATATAGAAGGAGTGAGAAGTAGTATTTTCCAGAAGAGTTTAAGAAAGCAAAACCACCTACTTTTGATGGATAAATGAAGAAGTCATAAGATGCAGAACCTTGATTTCTTGGAATGAATAAGTTATTTCGATTACATGACTATTTAGAGAACATGAAATCCAGAATAACTACCTTCAGTCTTAAGGGTAAAGCAGACAATCTGTTGGAAGACGTGAAGAATGTCAGAGGCATTCGAAAAGAGGATTTGAGTTGGAGGGAGATTGAAATACCTTTTAGAAAGAAGTATCTATCTGATAGATACTATAATGATAGGACTAAGGAGTTATATGAGTTAAATATGGGATCTATGACCCATGAGGAGTATACTAGCATATTATTGGAGTTTTTGAGGTATTTTCCTTATCTTAAGGAGGAGAAAGAAAAGATTCATAGATTCATTAGTGGGCTTCCAATATCGTTCAAAGACAATATCAATTTTAATGAGCCTAAATCATTGGAGGAGTCCATCAGAAAGCTAAAGCACTGTTATGAGCAAGCGAAGTGCGGGTCTGAGTCCAAATAGGATTGGAAAACTAATGATAAGAATAAGGGAAAGTGGGATAAGAAGCAAGCAAGACTACAACACACATGTAACAAAGATAATGGAGCACCACACAAGAAGTTCAATGCATATGATAGAGGATAGGGATTTCAGTTTGAGGAGTAGAACAAGGGTGATGGAAGGAAGCCTTTATAGTGTTGGATGTGTGGAAATGATCATCTCAAAAGAGATTATCCAAACCATCAAGGTGGGGCAGACCACAGATCTATAGTTCTCAGGAGGCATAGAAAATGGGGGATGTTGGAAAGAGTATTCCTCAAATTTATGAAGCGTTGGATAATACAAAGGCAGATCATCAGAAATCTATTACCAAGATGGATAGTAATATTTGTGATAAAGTTTTTTATATTTTGATTGATCTTGGATCTAATTATAGTTATGTCAATCCTGACCTAGTGTATAAGTGTGGTTTGAATAAAGAAGTGCATGCAGAGCCTTCGTTAGTGCAGTTGCATATAGATACTAAGAAAAGATTTCATCATTAGGTAAGAGCTTGTGCATTTGACTTGAATGGTATGTCTACATCAGTGCATCTGAATGTTCTTCCATTAGGATCATACAACATGCTTCTAGGTAAGAAGAATGCAACATCAATTAGAATGGTTACAACTATGCAATAAAAGTGTATTCATAGGAAAGGGTGTGTATTATTTGCAGTTCATATTTCTAGTGATAAAGGTAAGGATGCTAAGTGTTATTGGGAAATCTAGTGTCCACTTGGATCTGCTAGTCCCACTAAGACTGGTAGCTATCTTAACAAAACAACAAACTAAAACCACTTTCGTTTTCCTTTATGAAAAGTAGATAAGAGTGGAGAGAAGGACACCAACCTCAGTCTTGCGCTTGGTTCCTTGCTTGATTCCTCTTCTTTCTAACAGATCCTTGCCGTTTCTCCGTCGTCTACCCAGCTTCAAAGAGGACCTGTGGAATCAAAGCAGCATAATACTATTCAATAATAGAGATCTACAATCATAAACAATATAGGACCAGATACATATTGACCACACAAATGCATATATCATGAAACTTACAAGAATCTGGAGGAAAACTTGAATAGCTTTATTAATAATCAAGAATAGCAAAGAGGATTACAACCAATTGTTCTAACCCAGTGTCATCCTCCAGCATGAAAGCCCTTCTTTCACCTCATGAAAAGCTTAGATCACCCAACACTATGATATTCCAACAAGAAACCAACAGCGCTTCCTTACAAGATACAAAATTCCAGCCTCTGGATCTCTAGGATGAGGGATCCATATATAGATGATTGCAGGGGGTGAGTCAGCTTCTGGGATTCTGATTAGTGTCCTCTCTCTGATAGTTCTTGATTCCAATTGGAGATTGATGATCACTCACTCATCCCTGGGCGAATTTAGAGAGGCAAGTGTCATAGGAGAAGTTTCTGGAAGATTCCATGATCATCCACCTTTCATACTGCCTCTGCCATTTGTCCACTCTCACCCATCGCACCCCATAGAAGGGCTTTTCAATATGCATCGCACCTCCTGTGTGCATTAGGTGGGATGCATCGCACTTTGACCATGGAGCAGGTGAGATGGTCAAGTTTTGACCAGTTCTTAGCAGTTTTTCGTGGAGAACTTCTGGGAGATGATGTAATCAGCTGACCTTGTTCTTTTAGGGTATGGAACAACACTTTTAGGGACTTAGGAGCCCTTGGTTTATGGACATGTCTGATTGGGGTTGAAGTGCCCAAAAATGTCTATAACAGTTGCCCCCTAAAGCATGAGGTCGTTAATCTTTGATGTCGGGTGAAATACTTTATCATGAGGATCTGAAGTTTTTTCGAGCTAGAAGGCGACCTGTAATAAGATATAATACAATACATTATCTTCATAATATTTTTCATGATCTAGCTGAGGCGGGAATTCCCATGCTCTGCTTGATAAATTCATTTTCATATACATAAGACAGACAATCGTCTCTGTGAGAGACTGATGATTCTAATAGAGTCATCATCCTTTGATTTGGATGATCATCTGTGCAGCAACAATGTACATTTTATGTCTTTATTTTACTGAATATATCACAGCTCGGATGGATGAAACTAGATCCGGGGTCTTCAAGCTCGTTCAATCTTCACTCGGAGTACAAGTTGATCCATGTGAAAGATGTTCTGGAGTCGAACATGGAAATACATCGCTTGATTACCAGCCAATGATGTAAGTTGTTAACAGGTGCGAGAGGAATCACCGATAATGATGATGACCCTCAAGGTACTAAAGTACAATTTGCGTGGTGCGAATAAGGGACTTGGCATTGAACACCACGCAAAATATTTTTGTCGAAGGCCATTGATGTAAACCTGTCACCGGAAGTGAGAAACTTGCCATTGAGGCATGCAAGCTTCAAAGTACTAAAGGGGTTGTTCCTAAGTCGACGTCTTGGATAATGAGTTAATGTCGACAAGAAGTGACTCGCCGTAGGAGGGCCTTAATGAATCCCACATCTATGACACAGAGTGGAGTAAATGATTTTGGAAGTGAAAATGGTCTGATGATACAGAGTTCAGGGTGGCGGTCATGAAAGAATGGAGCGTGAATGTATTACAGGGGATGAGACACAGGTGAATTCTCTGAGCGACTTCTCTTGAACATACTGGCGACATTGACATGATGGATTGGTAGCGTTAACCCCAAATGTGGATGGTGTGATGGACCAATGGTGATATGACCAGTGAACGGAACAACCCAACCCGACTCAGATGCGGAGTGAAAGTGTCATGTTCAAGAGCAACTTGCTACCAATAAAGTTTCTTCAACTTTTCTTCCCAATTTTTCCCCAGTCATTGCTGACCAGTACCTCTTTATTTTTGTCAAGCTTGAGGAGGATAACATATGATTTTTCTATAATTTTCTCTTTGGGCAAACCCATTGCTATATTTTAACGAGCCTAGCGACAGTGAAACTCGTTCTTGTCTATATGGACAAGTTTGTCGCTATTCGGTTTTAACGATTTTAACGACAAAGATAACTCGGTCCTTTTCAATTTTAGAGAGTCTGAAAAGGGATGTAAAGGAAACTCCAATAATCCTTTTTCTTCATGTAATCCCTTAAGTCCGAAAAAGTATAAAATAATATGAAAGGGATGAATTTTTGGTAATTTTAACGAGCCGAACAAGACAAGCGCTGGATCTTTTTGTGTAATAATCCCTCAGGTCCAAAAAGATTAAAATCTAGAGGAGGGATAACACTTTTGGTCGATTTAACGAGTTGGAGAGGCCAATTGCTTGGAAATATTTTCATATTCTACAAGTCAGGTGAAAAGAGCTTAAAGGAGACTCGTTTTTAAGGAACGAGTGATAATTTTAGGTAGCAACTGATTCCAGGTAAGGTTTGGAATTTTCCAATCATGGCAGTGTCACAAGGATGGATAACAGGATCACTCTTCGTAGCTGTTCCTCAAAAGGGATAAACAATCAAATGGAGGTGAATGATCGGCTAAAACAAAGTGGAGGTGATGATGAGAACATGACCAAGGCTCAAAAGCTGATGATAATGCATTCACAATGGTTATTTAACGGAAATTGGTTCATTTTTTAGTGAGCCTAAACTATGGGGGAACGTTTGCTCATTGCTTATATTTACTTTTTAATGAGCTTGAACTCCACATAAAAACTGCTCATGCCAGTCGTATAATAAGGATGTCTCATCTAAGATGCCATTTTTTATGGAGCTTGCACCTTTCAAAGCTTTTCCCCGGATCCTTTCTTTATGCAAGTTAGGAACGACCAATCCTACGAGTTTAAAGGGTTGAGAAACTACAAACTAAGAAAATAAATGGTCGCTCTTCGCTTGCATGCCAAAAGGTTTGCATGCCCCCAGGTATAGCGAAAAATTCCCAGGTTACCATATGAAAGCTCTCCATCTGTGTTGCAGACAAGATGCTTCCTTGGCGATGTCTACCGAAATGGACAAAGGCAAGTGGTGCAGTCACCTCCACTCACATAAATTTGACGAGGGAATCTTATTCCAGTGTAATCTCATTTTCCTAAATAGACGGGTGTGTCAGACTAGTCATATATCCTCCGCGGAAACCTACCCTATACCCGAGTTTTTCCTGCCGAAACAAACCAGGGTGCATGCCCCCTGGGTTTCAGTCACGTCCTCCCAAATCACTCGCGCTCATTAGGTGGACGGACTGGAGATCTATGAGACATTCCTTGCATGAAAATACCATTTAGGGATGGTATTTGACTATTTTCTATGTGTGAGCCGGGGAACGAAAGCTGGTCTACAAGCTTGACCACTTGTCCTTCATGCGGAAAACACATTACTCTAAAGAGTGAGGAGACAATGGCTCCCATGCAATAAATATAGTCATGCCCAAGGAGTAGATTATAATCCAGAGGTCCTTGGACTACCATTACGTTCATGTGAATGGTTTTCCTTCTCAATGTTATCGGCACATTGGGAAGGATCCCTAACGGTCGACTGGTTCCTTTGTCAAAGCCTGTCAGATTTCTCATCTGAGGCAGAAGCGATGGTGAACCAAGCGCTTTCCAAGCAGTCGAGGAAAGGATACTCACAAAATCCACTTCATCTATGATGGTGCCAGCCATGATCATTCTGTATACTTGTACAATGATTTGGAATGGTACATTGGCCGGTACCCGAGGTCTGCCTAGTAGATTCCAATCGAAAGAAATGACTAGGTTTCTTGGAGGTGGGACCAAATAGACGGCCGGATATGCCTCTGACGAACTTCCTTCCTGCGGTAAAGGAATAGGTAGACTGCCCCCATGTTCATCTGAGTCTGTGTTTATGAAAAGAATTTGGACGGTGTCGTTACCATTCTCTTCGATGATTGTGTCATCTGAAGAAGGACCTTCCGAAGACAAGACTGGGTTAACTACCACCTCAACCTTTTGAATTTCGTCTGGTATGGGTTCGGCAGGTTTATCTTCAATGACAGATGCTTCGACCGAACACAATGGCATGTCAGTCGGATTTTCAACCAGTGATGGACTTGGCAAGAGTTTCTTATATCCAGGAGGAAGTCGTAACGGTGAAATCGGGTGGTCATCCAAAACTCTTTTAGCTTTGTCCAGGAAGGGACAACGGTGGGGGGCATGATTTCCTTCACACAGTCTACAAGGAAATTTACATTTTCCTTTTTCTCCAGGTGCTTCGCTTTCACTAGTTGATGGTGTATTTTCAACATGGTCCTCAGAGGTTGATGACACCGGGTTGTGCAAACGAGGAGACAATTCCCTTAAGATCCAAGGGATGCAGGGACAATCTCGGTGGTAGTGGTCCCCTTTGCAAATGACACATGGCGATTTAGGCCTGGACGGTGTAGTGTGTGGATTTTCGCTAGACAATGCATGGTTGCCCCCTTTCGTCTTTGATTCCTTCTTTTTCTTATCTTTCTTCTTCTTCTCCTTCTTCTTCTTAGTTACTTGGTTTTGGTCCTTACCAGCTTTATCAAGCAAAGAGGAAGGAGGAGAGGGAGAATCAGATGAAGAAGAAGGTTGGGGGGTAACTTTAGTATCATCTAGTTGTTGGCTGGATTGTTTAGGAATTACAGTGTTCTGAACGACAGAGGTTAAGAAGAGCCATATTGGCAAGCCAATCGTCAATCCTAGAAGTGACAATGTGGCCATATGAGGTGCACCAACATCTCCCCAAGAGGAGAAGGACTAGGATTTCCTCCAAGGGGAATTCCTTGGTTGGTGGACTCCATTTTTCTCAACCTAAGACCAATGCAGGAATGGTGATATTATTCCGATTAAAATGAATTTTAGATTCTTTGACACAAATTGTTTTTTCAATTTTTAAGAGTTGAGAAAAACAAAAGATGACTCTAGTCGCCTTCGATTTTTAATGAGCCTGAAGTGACAAGTGCTCAGATGGACCTTTTCCTTTAAGGAGTTTGAAAAGGAACGAAAGAGACTACTCTGGAAATCTAGACAGAGGGATTACCAAACGAATCGCAAAACTGTAGAATACTTTTTACGATACAGCAGTCAATCTTCCCTAATGTTGTGTTCAGTGCATTACGATCGATAGGGTGGCAGACACGGATTCCTATGAATAAAGGATATAGCCTATTGTGGTCTCCCAAAATATACTCGATGGTACGTGGGAGCACAAGTCCATACTGGCACTTGTAGTCTCAAAGAGGAGGAATCACCCAACCAATAGTGAAAGCGACAGTTACCAGGCTTTACGACACCGGAATACGTCTCTAGCCTAGACTTCTAGATGTTGTGCGTTAGGCTCCAAAGTGTTTTTAGGTTCATCAAATTTATTTTACAGTTGATCTTTCTTAAGAAATTTTCCTTTCAGGTTCATCGCATGATGTTGTAGGGAAAAGTATCCGACTCGGATGACCCTATCCCACTCTAAGGGTGATAGTACCTCAGCAACAACTGTAAAGAAAACTACTTAAGGTTTACTTCTTTACGAAAGCAAGAGAGAATGAAGGAATGCACTAACCATTGCCTTGTGCTTAATGTCGAATCCAAACTCTTCTCTTTGCTGCTTGCTCCCAGCTCCTTGCTCTTTTGCTGGCCCAGCTACAATGAGATCCTGCAAAATAACAAAGAAGGAAACTACAAGAAGCATGCAATCATAACTGATTCAAGGATTAGCATAAATCAAATATACAATTATCACAATACATCATTGAAACAAGTGCATATAGAAGAACCTCAATAGCTTTTATTAATGGAAGAAGTAAAGTTCTGAGAGTGTTACAACCATTGAAGGCCCCAATCCAGCAACACCTCCCAGTAGAAAGAATTTCTCCTCTTCACCTCCTTCAAGCAATCACCCAATAGTTCTATAGTGAAACCAACAGCATATCATTACTTTGCACAAAATTCCAGCCTCCTGAGCTCATAGGAGAGAGCTCAATATATAGATCAATTGAGAGAGGATGAGTCAGCTTGCAACTGGTGTGTAGCTGCTTTGTGTCCTCTCTCTCTTCAGTTGATCTTCAGTTCTTGAGTCCACTTGGAGAACCTTGCTTCCACTTGGAGAAACAGAGCCTCTGACTCATCACAAGGCGAAATCCCTGATCCAAGTGTCATTTTTGGAAGATTCCAGAGCAATGACTCAGTGTGCCACTTGTCCCATCTCGCTCAGCGCAGGTGGCCTTTGTTCTACCTGCTTTGCAACGCAGGTACACCATGGAGGAGTTGAGTTTCAGCGCAGAAGCCTAGTGGAGCACCTGCTTTGATTTCAGGATTGCTTGTTTTTGAGTGTTTTCAGGTGGAGAACTGATCTGAGAGCTGTTGGTTTGCTGATCTTGTTCCTCTAGGGGTAGGAACATCATGTTTAGGGACTTTGGATCCCTTGGATTATTGACAATTCATGCCTGATGCTGCAAGGCACAAAATTGTCTATAACAGATGCCCCCTAAAGTATGAGGTCGTTTATCGGGTGAAATGCTTTATTAGGAGGATCCGAAGTTCATTCAATCTGCTGAGAAGTGTCCTGTAATAAGATACAATACAATACATTATTTTTCATACTTTTTCATGATCTAGCTGAGGCAGGCATTCCCATGCTCAGCTTTATAAATTCATTTTGGTACATAGCACAGACGATCGTCTGATGATAGACTGATAATTCTCTGCTGAAATTATCATCCTTTGAGAAGGATGATCATCTGCTGCAATGATGTACATATCAAATGTCTTTATATCTTGAATATATATCGCAGCCCGGATGGATGAAACTAGATCTGGGGTCTTCAATCTCTTCCGATCTTCACTCGATGTACAAGTCGATCCATGTGAGAATTTCTTGAAGTCGAACATGGAAAGACATCGCTTGATTACCGGTCAATGATGTAAACCGTTAACAAGTGCGAGAGGAATCACCAATAAGGATGATGACTCTCAAGGTACGGCAGTACAATTCACATGGTGGGAATAAAGGACTTGGCATCGACCACCATGCAAAATCTTCTGGTCGAAGGTCATTGATGTATACCTGTCGCCGGAAGTGAGAAACTTGCCATTGAGGCATGCAAGCTTCAAAGTACTGAAGGGGGTGTTCCTAGATCAACTCCTTGGATAATGAGCTGATGTCGACAAGGAGCGATCCGTCAAAGGAGGGCCTTAATGAATCCCACATCAGTGACACGGAACGGAGCTAGTGATTGTCATGAGGTGAAAACAAACTGTGATGTATGATTCAGGGTGGCGGTCATGAAATGGATGAAGGACAATGTATGGCAGTGGATGGGACACGGTTGACTCTTTGCAGAACAACATCTCTTGAACATATAACGACACTGATGTGATGGATTGGTAGCATTACCCCAAATGTGGATGGTGTGGCGAGGACCATGGTGATGAGATCGGTGAATGAAACAACCCAACCCGATGTGATACGGAGGACAAAGTGTCATGTTCAAGAGCGACTTGCTACCATTAAAGCTATGAGGTTCTCCCAATTTTTCCCCAGTCATTGCTGACTAGTACCTCTTTATTTTTATCAAGCTTGAGGAGGATAACATATGCTTGTTCTATAACCTGCCCTTCGGGCAAGCCCATCGCTATGTTTTAATGAGCCTAGCGATAGGGAAACTCGTTCTCGTCTAAAGACAAGTTTGTCGCTATTTAATGAATTTAACGAGTCTAACGACAAGGATAACTCGGTCCTTTTCATTTTTAGAGAGTCTGAAAAGGTACATAAAGTCAACTCCAGAATTCCTTTTTCGTCATCTAATCCCTTAAGTCCGAAAAAGTATAAAACAATACAGAAGGGATCAATTTTCGATTGCTTTAACGAGCCGAACAAAACAAGCGCTCGATCTTTTTGTGCAATAATCCCTCAGGTCCAAAAAGATTAAAATCTAGAGGAGGGATAGCTCTTCCGGTCGTTTAACGAGCTGGAAGGCCGAAACTCGGCAAACTTTTCATATTTTACGAGTCAGGAGAAAAGAGCTCAAAGAAGACTCGTCTTTTGAGGAACGAGTGATAAACAGGGATAGCAGCAGATTCCAGGTACAAGTTGGAATTTTCCAATCACGGCAGTGTCACAAGGATGGCTAAGTGAAATCACTCTTCGCAGTTGTTCCTCAAAATGGGTAAACAAACATATGGAGATGAACGATTGGCCAAATGAATGGATGGAGGTGAGACTGCAAGAACATGACCAAGGGCTTTAATATGGCTGTCAAAGGTTACATTTACCAAGGTTATTTACCGGTTCATTTTTTTTGGGTGAGCTTGAACTCTAGGGGAAGATTGCCCACAACTTATGTTTATTTTTTAACGAGCATGAACTATGGGCTAAAACTGCTCGGATCTTGCGTTTATTTTTTAACGAGCATGAACTATGTGCTAAAACTGCTCGAACTTATGTTTATTTTTTAACGAGCATGAACTATGTGCTAAAACTGCTCGGAGATAAGTTTGCATGCCCCCAGCATAATAATGCAAATCGAGGTGCATGCCCCCCAAGCTTTATTGCATCCAACTCGGTGGTTGGAATGAAGGTTTACCTCGGGGATTTGTTTCATTTTTTAATGAGGTTGACACAAGATAGGAACTATCCTCGACTCCTTGTTTCATTTTTTAACGAGGTTGACACAAGATAAGAACCGTCCTCGGAGCCCACTGTATTTACAGTATTTCTTTTAGGGCGATGATCCATGCCGACAAAATATTCAGGAATCTTCCGAATCCAACCAGAAGATTGGATTAGATTTCATTTTGTAGGTTTCCACCGTGGCCACTCCCGCCCGATTACTTGGAGGCGGTAGGGCGAAAGTACCCATTAAGGCAGGGTCTTTTAGGAGACCTACTCCGATATTTTGGAGCAAATGATTCCTTCCATGGATCATTGGAATGCTTCCTGTAACTTGTGAACTGTTGGGGAGAAAAGTTTGTTGGTCGACGATTGTAATTCCTTCTTGGAAGGGAAATGCAATCTTCCTGAAGTAGGTCGACACAACCGCGGCCATGGCATAGATCCAGGGCCTTCCTAGTAGGATGTTGTAATCGAGGTTTCCATCAATTACTTCAACATCAATTCCTACTATTTTGCCCCCCAGTTCAACTTGCAAGTTACTTAAAATCCCGTATGGAGTGTATGATCGTCCATCAAATGCTTTTAACGTCGTTGACGATTTCGACAAGGGTGGTGAGCCCAAATCTTTCCAGCAACTTATCGACATAAGACATGTAGATGCCCCCTCATCAATAATTGTTCGATGAACAGTTTTGTTGAGGGCTTTCACTTGAATAAGGAAAGCTAGTTGAGCTGGTAACTGAGGGTCATATCCTTTATGATCAAAGGCCACAAGATTGGAATCCATTGGGCCAAGCCCACCTATTGCTGATAATAAAGCTTGCTCTTGGGAGGGGCAATTTTGTGGTACCTCAAGTGTCGACATAGTGGACAGCGATTGGGCCAGGTCCTTTACTATATTATAATTCTGTGCTCCTTTGGCACGAGGATTAAATGTCGATTTGTGTACTACTCCCTTTGGCGACTTTATCATTGGCTCAGGAACGATGGGTGGCACAACTTCGGTCAAAGTTGTTGTTGAACTACTAGGTCGTTCATTAACCTTGTTGTTCGACAGCTTTGGATTCCCGTAATCTTTACCCCTTGTCAAAGCATTATTCTGTTGCTTTGAGGTAGACAACATAAGCACTTGGGATCCGGAAGCATTTTGATTAGCAACCAGATTTTGACTTGGATTAGGAAACAGATCAGTCAATACTGCTGGGGTTTTTGAACTCTTGAAGAGTTTCTTAACTTCAGCTATATGTGGACAATATTTCGTCCAATGATCCTCATCGCATATATGACACCCTGCCGGGGGTTTCCTTTTTCTTCCTGTCTTTTTCTTCTTGCCCCCTGGTTGCTTCAGTTTTTTGCCCTTGTCGGTCGACATGGCATTTACTTTCGAGGCAAGAAGTTCTTCATTTGCATTTTGACTAGAAATTTTGTGCTTTCCAATCACGCCATCTCCGGCGTGAGAGTCATTGTTTGATTTAGGAGGAGGAGGAATTGAAAATTCCGGTCTAGGAGCGTTGGGTATTTTGTCGTAGAGCGTGCCGGACTGAGTATAAAGTAAGTCCAAATACTGTGCACGAGCAATAACTTGCTCCTCTGTTACGACTCCCCCCTTGGCCACATCTTCCGTTATAGCAGGAAGTAACGACTTTATAAACCATTCAGCTAACAGCTGATCGGGAACATATGTTTTCACCATCCTACGACGATGACGCCACTCATGTATATGATCAGATATGTGGGTGGCAGTCGTCTGTTTGAAGTTGGTAAGGAGTTCTGTTCCCGTTTCATACCTTATCGGTAATTGAAAATGGGTTAAAAAGGTTGTGGCTAAGGTACTGAAGTTGTCGAACGAAGCTCTAGGCAATTCAATGTACCATTTTGCCGCTGGAGCCGTTAACGTCCTCTGAAAGAGGCGAAGTCTTATCGAATCATCATTCAGGGTGTTCGATGAACACCATAGATGGAATGTCATCACATGATTTGACGGATCTTCACCCGGATTTCCATTAAATTTAGGAATGTCTGATGGAAGTTTATGCGGAATCGCTGGCCACCAAGGGGCATAAGCAATTGGATCATTCGTCAGCCGGTTTAGATCTGGTAATTCTAGAGTTGCTACAAAGGGCAACTGTTGATTCAAGTTAGGCGAAGCATATCCAGGATAAGATGGAATCGCCTGAGCAGTGGGTCTTTGCATACCAGCATAATGTTGGCAACTTTGACAAGGTTGATGGGCATAACCATTATAGTATGGTTGCCCATTACTTACAAAGAATTGTTGCTCAGGTCCTTGACATGATTGCTGGAATGGCGGTTGTTGAGTTCGAACCAGCTCTGGTTGTTGGACCATTTGCTGATGCCCAATACTATATGATTGACCAAGATGAGGAGTCACAGTACTTGTTTGATCCTGAGTCGCTCCGGATAAGGAGGCACTGACCTGAGGTTCCGATTGAGATGTCGAGACAAGAGGCTGTTGTATGGCAACCTGAGAAACTTGGGGTTGACATACAGTAGGCAGCGCTTGTACTTGCGACGTAATCACCATACCAGGTATAGTGGCAACATTCGACACAGGGTGGACTGGTTGCATTGAACATGCAACTCTTGGTTGCTGAGGCAGTATTGGTATCCAACCGCTGGATGTAATTCCAGTTTGACCTGAATTTTGTTGTAAACTCCCATATGGTTGTTCTCCAGGGGGCAACAATGAAAAGGCATACTTTCCTCCATATGGTGGCAATCCAGTACTTAAAGGGTAGATTGGCCTTTGAAGACACGTTGGATTGATTTGTTGAGTTTCAACATAAGAAATACCAGATGATAATCCGGACGAAGAAATAGGAACTAACCATGTCGTCATCCCAGATGGGACTCCGGCTTGTTGTTGATAACTTGCCGGGACAGATGGTATACCATCGAACATTGTTGGGATAGCAGCAGGAGGCTCTGCCGTTGCTGTGTCGGATGACACAGTCCTGGATGTCGACGGTTTTTCAGACATATCTAGTCTATCCAAAAGATTTCTTAGCGATTCTACAGGAACTTCCACTTGTGGTGGACTAACTTCGAAGATCAACGAGGGAAGGGTGATGATTATTCCGCTTAAAATTAATTTTATAACGACGCTTTAGACACAACTTGCTTTTTCAGTTTTAAAGAGTCGAGAAAAAGCTAAAGATGACTCTAGTCTCCTTCGATGTTTTAACGAGCCCGAAGTGACAAATGCTCGGTTGGACCTTTTCAGTTATAGAGTTTGAAAAGGGCCAAAAGAAACTACTCTGGAGATCTAGGCAGAGGGTGTGCCAAACCTTTCGCAAAACCACGGAATACGTTTTACGGTACGTGTGGTCAATCTTCGTGAATGCTGTGTTCACTGCATTGCGATCAGTAGAGCGGCCGACACGGTTTCCTAAGGATAAAGGATATATGCCTATAGGGGTCTCCCAATATATACTCGACGGTACGTGGGAGCACAAGTCCGTATTAGTGCCACCGACTCTCAGGAGGAATCACCCACCTTCTTCGAGATCGACAGTCACTACGTTTAACGACGCCGGAACACGTCTCTAGCTTAGACCTCTATGTGTTTGCGTTATGTTTCAATGCGTTGTTAGGTTCATTCAGTATATTTTAAGTTGATATTTTTAAAGTTTGCCTTTCAAGGTTCACCACGAGATGTATATGACAAATTCCTAAATGCAGCCTAAGATGAGAAGCAAGCTTTTTCAAATCTTTTTGACTGATGAAAATCTTAACTACTGAGGGAGAAGAAAGGCATATCTTTTCACACAGTTCATACAGCACAAACTAATGCACTTTCTCCTAAATCATCATGCAAACTTTTTCAAATGCAAAATGCACAATGCATGTATTTTCTTTTCCCTTTCTTAATGTTGATGTATTACAAAAAGAAATTTGTTATTTAACTTTGATTTCGATTTAAAGCGAAAACAAACAAGCTTGTCCAAAATCAAAAGACACCTTAAGATTTACTTGTTTAATCACTGGAAATACATGAAATCAAACCATAATGACGAAAGTAAAAAGACTAATCAGCTATGGACAGCAAACAGGCTAACTCTTTAGACCAGCAAAATGCCTAACACAGGTTCAGATCTAAGAGGCCAAAGCAAGACTAGTTCACTTTCGTTATGGGAAATTGTAAATGATGTAAGAAATACAAAAGAACAAGTACAATTTCGTTATATAACAGAGGCGAAATGATGGCAAGTAAGGTTGGTTTCAGAACAGGTACAAGACTGGTAACTGGCTGCAAAATCTATAGTGAAAACAGGCAAGAAAAAGGGAGGAAACCCCAAATGCACAAGGCAAAATTGGGCCAACGCAGGTGCTGCACAGCCAGTCTGGCTCTCAGCGCAGGTAGCCCCTTCAGGACCTGCGTTGCAAAGCAGGTAGCCTGTGTACTACCTGCTTTGGAAAACGAAAGTTGCGTTTTCTCAGTTTCCGGGTCACAATTTTCTCAAAAATTCACAGTTTTTGCTCAAATCAGAAGCTATCAGTCAAGCACACACTAAGGGATGACAAGGAAGATGAAAAGCTATCACTAAGAGCTTACAAGGATCCTTGTAGATCAGCTCTTCAAATCATGAACATGCTCAGAAATGAGCTAGAGTAGCTGCCCTCTACTTCGCTTTTGATATAGTCAAAAGCTTTTCGATTTGGTACTCTTTTGTTCAGGAAATGAATAGCAAAATACTACAAACAATCAAATAGATACGATCCCCAGTGGAGTCGCCAGTTTGTTGTAGGGAAAAGTATCCGACTCGGATGACCCTATCCCACTCTAAGGGTGATAGTACCTCAGCAACAACTGTAAAGAAAACTACTTAAGGTTTACTTCTTTACGAAAGAAAGAGAGAATGAAGGAATGCACTAACCGTTGCCTTGCGCTTAATGTCGAATCCAAACTCTTCTCTTTGCTGCTTGCTCCCAGCTCCTTGCTCTTTTGCTGGCCCAGCTACAATGAGATCCTGCAAAATAACAAAGAAGGAAACTACAAGAAGCATGCAATCATAACTGATTCAAGGATTAGCATAAATCAAATATACAATTATCACAATACATCATTGAAACAAGTGCATATAGAAGAACCTCAATAGCTTTTATTAATGGAAGAAGTAAAGTTCTGAGAGTGTTACAACCATTGAAGGCCCCAATCCAGCAACACCTCCCAGCAGAAAGAATTTCTCCTCTTCACCTCCTTCAAGCAATCACCCAATAGTTCTATAGTGAAACCAACAGCATATCATTACTTTGCACAAAATTCCAGCCTCCTGAGCTCATAGGAGAGAGCTCAATATATAGATGAATTGAGAGAGGATGAGTCAGCTTGCAACTGGTGTGTAGCTGCTTTGTGTCCTGTCTCTCTTCAGTTGATCTTCAGTTCTTGAGTCCACTTGGAGAACCTTGCTTCCACTTGGAGAAACAGAGCCTCTGACTCATCACAAGGCGAAATCCCTGATCCAAGTGTCATTTTTGGAAGATTCCAGAGCAATGACTCAGTGTGCCACTTGTCCCATCTCGCTCAGCGTAGGTGGCCTTTGTTCTACCTGCTTTGCAACGCAGGTACACCATGGAGGAGTTGAGTTTCAGCGCAGAAGCCTAGTGGAGCACCTGCTTTGATTTCAGGATTGCTTGTTTTTGAGTGTTTTCAGGTGGAGAACTGATCTGAGAGCTGTTGGTTTGCTGATCTTGTTCCTATAGGGGTAGGAACATCATGTTTAGGGACTTTGGATCCCTTGGATTATTGACAATTCATGCCTGATGCTGCAAGGCACAAAATTGTCTATAACACATGATGTAGATGTACAATTCGTAAAATGCAATCTAAGATGATAAACAATCATTTAATCTTCTTTTTGCAATGAAAATCCTAGCTACTAAAGAAAGAGAGATGATATTCTTTCAACATAGAGCAGAGAGCACACACTAGATGCACTGTCCTAAATCAAACCAACAAGAAATCTAAATGCAAATGCAGATGCATGTATTTGTTTTCAGCTTTCTTAATGTGTGGATGACAAGAATAATGCTAAGTACAAATCTAAATTATTTTTCAAAGCGACATTACTAACAAATTTCTCTTCAAAACGAAAGGAAGATAATGATGACACTTTACTATTTTGAATCGAAAACTGCTTTTGACACTTGAAAAACTACTAATTTAAATCAAATACAATAGTAACTGTATAATCAACCATCAAGAACAATGGAATTCTTTTCTTTGACTGAAAACAACACTTGCGACGCTTTCAAATCAAAAGATGGCAGTTCGACTATGCTACTACTTCGTAAAAGAGAACTGAAAATGATGGAAAATACATAAAAAAAATTCACGCTTCTTTGCACAATGGAGGCAGAATGATGGAAAGGAAGGGGGTTTCCATAGTGGTATACTGATCACAGACAGCAAAACTCCAGAATAGAGTTGAAAAGAGTGAAGAAAAACCAAGACCTGGAGGCAAAATTAGACTTTTCTGATCATCGCACCTGTAACACAGGGAAAGAGGGATGCATCCCACCTACTGCACACAGGAGGTGCGATGCATACTAGTTTCCTTGAAGAGAGGGTGTGATGGTACCAGGATGAGACTTTACTTGGCTCTTGGTCATAGTTTGCAACTCATTTCAGGGATTTAGGCCGAGCAAATGATGTACAGTAAATAGAAATCACAGGGTTGATCTAATGAGGTTACTAGAGCCACCACTAGGGCAATTAGAAAGTTCACAAATCGATTGTTCAGTTTATAAACAAAACCCGGAGATAGACTAAAGCAGCATTGATCTACTTTGCACTTGCATAGAAAATTCAGTTCGAAGGCTAGCTGGCTTGACTTTAGGCTCCATCTGTAAGTTTATAAAACAAACAAATATGGACAAACAAACAATCTATTCGATCCCCATCGGAGTCACCATTTTGTTATTGGGAAATATAGTGTCCACTCAGATCTGGTAGTCCCACTAAGACTGGTAGCTATCTTAGAAACCAACAAACTAAAACCACTTTCGTTTTCCTTTATGAAAAGTAGATAAGAGTGGAATGAAGGACACCAACCTCAATCTTGCGCTTGGTTCCTTGCTTGATTCCTCTCCTTTCTGACAGATCCTTGCCGCTTCTCCTTCATCTACCTGGCTTCAAAGAGCACCTATGGAATCAAAGCAGCATAATACTATCGAAGAATAGAGATCTACTATCATAAACAATATAGGACCAGATATATTGACCACACAAATGCATATATCATCAAACATACAAGAATGTGGAGGAAAACTTGAATAGCTTTATTAATAATCAAGAATAGTAAAGAGGATTACAACCAATTGTTTTGACCCAGCGTCATCCTCCAGCATGAAAGCCCTTCTTTCACCTCATGAAAAGCTTAGATCACCCAACACTATGATATTCCAACAAGAAACCAACAGCACTTCCTTATAAGATACAAAATTCCAGCCTAGGGATCTCTGGGATAAGGGATCCATATATGGATGATTGCAGGGGGGTGAGTCAGCTTCTTGGATTCTGATTAGTGTCCTCTCTCTGATAGTTCTTGATTCCACTTGGAGATTGATGATCTCTCACTCATCCCTGGGAAAATTCAGAGAGGCAAGTGTCACAGGAGAAGTTTCTGGAAGATTCCAGGATCATCCACCTCACATACTGCCTCTGCCATTTTTCCACTCTTGCCCATCGCACCCCAGAGAAGGGATTTTCTATATGCATCGCACCTCCCGTGTGCATTAAGTGGGATGAATCACACTTTGACCATGGAGCAGGTGAGATGGTCTAGTTTTGACCAGTTCTTAGCAGTTTTTCACGGAGAACTTCTGGGAGATGATGTAATTAGTTGACCTTGTTCTTTTAGGGTATGGAACAACACTTTTAGGGACTTAGGAGCCCTTGGTTTATGGACATGTCTGATTGGGGTTGTCGTGCCCAAAAATGTCTATAACACTAAGGATGAAGATGTCTTGAAGAGGTATCCAATTTTACAACAATTTCAAGATGTATTCTTAGCGGATATTTAAAATTTGTCGCCTCATATGGAAATGTACTATTCTATTGAGTTCGTACTAGGAGAAACACCAACATCAAAGGCACCATATTGGATGAGTACTCCAGAGTTAGTATAACTGAACTTCTAGTTGAAGGAAATGCTCGACAAGGGATACATCATGCCAAGTGTGTTGTGTTGGGGTGCACCGGTATTGTTTGTGAAGAAGGAGGATGGTACTCTCAGGTTGTGTATTGACCACAGGTAGTTGAACAAGGTGATGATTAGGAATAGGTACCCTTTGTTACAGATTGATGACTTCGTTGATCAGTTGAAGGGAGCAATAATTTTCTCTAAGATTGATTTGAGATTAGGATACAATTAGGTACACATAAAAGAAGAGGACATCTACAAGACTGATTTCCAGACTAGGTATGGGCATTATGAGTTTATTGTAGTTCCTTTTGGTTTGACTAATTCTCTAGCTACCTTCATGTGTTTGATGAATAGTGGGTTGCATCCTTATTTAGACAAGTTTTTTATGTATTCATTGATGAAATATTGATATATTCTAAGAATTAGGAAGAGCATGCCAAACACTTAGTAGGAGTATTGACATTGCTAAAAGAGCATCATTTGTATGCCAATATTAGTAAACTGAGTTTATTTCAGACAGAGGTTCATTACTTGGGGCATGTTGTTTCCAAGGAAAGCATAAAAATGTACTTAGAAAAGATCAAAGCTATGATGGAATGGGAAACTCCTTGGAATGTGGATGAGTTCAAATCATTCATGGGGTTAGCAGGTTATTATAGGAGGTTCATCACTAACTTCTCATAGGTTTCTGATCATATTACATCATTTCAGAGGAAAAGAAATAAATTTGAATGGACAGAGGAATGTGCATCATGTTTTGAGCAGTTAAATCAATTACTGAAAAATGCTCCAGCTCTAAAGATTTCATACCTGGACAAAGAGTTTGTCATATGTACATATACTTGCAAGAGAGGACTTGGTGGAGTCTTGATGTAGGAGGGATTGGTGTATGCTACGAATCAAGGAAATTGAATGAGCATGATCAGAACTGTGTGACACATGATATTTAGTTAGCAATGATCATCCATGCATTGAAGATGTGGAGGCCCTATCTTCTTGATAGGAAGTTTGTTTTGATGAGTGATCATAGTGGATTGAGATACTTATTTGACCAACTGAATTTAAACTCTAGGCAAGCTAGGTGGTTGGATATGATCAGTGAGTTTGACTTTGAAATTAGGTACATTAAGGGTAAAGAGAACAGGGTCGCATACGCTCTTAGTAGGAGAGTACAGGTAAATCACATAGTAGCTATGATTTCATATGGGACAGATTTACAGGAGTAGATCTTGTAGGTAGGATAACATGATGATAGGTACCAACAACTTAGGCACAGGTTACAATAGTAGGGTATAGGTGGAAAGGATGTGGACTATCATCTACAAAAAATGTTTTGGTGAGATTTAGGGACATGATCTATGCGCCAGACAACAATGAAGTTAAGAATCTTATCTTGAGGGAATTTCATGTTAATCCATATTTGGGTCACCCGGGATATCATAATACATTGATGGTTGTGAAGAAGTTCTACTACTGGCTGAATTTGAAGAAAGAGGTGGCAGAGTTTGTTGCGAGATGCTTGGATTGTCAACAAGTAAAAGTGGAGTGTAAGCATCCAAGTGGGTTACTACAGCCGATTATGATTCCAGAGTGGAAATGGAGGTCATTTCCATGGATTTTTTTATAGGTTTTCCGAGGACATCTAGATAGTATGATTCCATCATGGTTGTGGTTAACAGGTTGACTAAGGTAAAGCACTTCATTCTAGTGAAGTCTACGAATTCAACTGGTGAGGTAGCACACAAATTCATTAGAGATATAGTGAGGTTGCGTGTTGTTCCAAAGAAGATTGTGTTAGATAGAGATGCCAAGTTCAATTTAAGATTCTGGAAAGAATTGTTTGTAGGTTTGGGTACAGAGTTGACCTTTAGTACATCTTATCATCCACAGACAGATGGACAGATAGAGAGGGTCAATAGGATTTTGCAGGACATGTTGAGAATGTATTTATGCATTAGAAACGAAAGTGGGAAGAGTATCTTCCACAGGTGTATTTTGCGTATAATAATGGGTATTAGAAATCTTTTAATGTGAGTCCATTTGAGGCACTTTATGGGTAGAGTTTTAATACTCTTATCAATTGGAGTGATCCAGTGAAGAGCATGTTGATTGGACCAAATATGTTGGCAGAAACAGAATAGGAAATGCAAGTAATCAAGAAGAATCTAAAGGCAACACAGGATCGAAAGAAGAGCTATGCAGATCAACATAAGGTGTTTAAGGAGTTTCAAGTTGGGGAATAGGTGTAGTTGCGCATCAAGCCCAAGAAGAGATCCTTGAGGATTAGATCATGTGCCAAGCTGGCACCTCAATATTGTGGGCCTTTTGAGATTCTTGAGAGGATTGGATGAGTAGCCTATCGAATTTCACTACCTCCAACAGTGAAATTCCATGATTTGTTCCATGTGTCATTGCTTAAGCAATATGTGAATGATGTCGATCATGTGATTGACTGAATCGTATTGTAGGTGGAAACAAAAGGAGAATTCCAACCAGACCTTAATGCATTTTGCAATGAAAAATGCTTATGCTCCAGAATTGAGCAATCAAGCAAGTTAAAGTCTAGTGGAAGAAATTTGGGCCCAATGAAGCTACATGGGATATGGTTGATCAGATGTGGGCTATGTTTCCTTCTTTATTCGATGTTTGAGTGGATTTCTCTTGGCATATGTTTTGATGTTGTGTTTTGGTTGTGTCTATATATGCATATGTTGTAAATATTGTATCGATTTATGTTCATGATGTGTTCGTTATTTTTTAGAAGATGGATATGATTTAAATGTTGTACTGATCTATGTTATAAAAATACAATAAGTGATATGGTGTTCATGATGTGTTGGTTATGTTTTAGCAGATGGATATGATGTGAATGTTGTATTGAGATATGTTATAAAGCTTGGTAGGAAACATGTTCTTGTTGGTTTATAAGTTTCATTGAACACTGAAGACATTGTTCCCCCAAGGGGGAGGGTCCGATAATAGCCTTGGTTAAAAATTCATGTAATAAAGTTAATAAACGAAAAATAATAAACAATATCACGAGACATCTATTCCAAGTTGAATGCTAGGAAAAACATTGTGATGGGGATCATTGGTGATAAATTTATGGCTATGGAAATTGGAAAAGGCATTGGCAAAGGTAAAGTGGAATTAATTGGCTTTTTTTATGAAATAATGGAAAATAGGAGAAAGGGAAGGTGAAAGGTCACAAAATTTCATGTGAGTAAAATTGAAGCTAAAATAGAGAAAAATGAAGAAAATAGAGGCCTCAATAATAAAAAGGATTATGAGGACCAGCTCTCAACCTTTTTCAGTTTGGTCTTTGAAACTTTCATTCTATTATCTCTCATACTCTTGCACACTTAGAGTTTTCTTGGAGCACTCTTGGAAGATTGCGGCATACTTTAGATTTCAAGAAATAAGGAAAAGGAAAAGGAAAAGAAGGAAAGTGCAAGGGGACAATGAGATCAACAACTACAACAGATTTTCTTTGTAGGTATTGAGTTTCGTGTAAGATTTCCTTGCTAGTTTTTGCATGCATAGCATATGAATGTGGTTATTTGGTTATGATCTATCATTTGCATGGAGAATTGCCTAGATTGATAGTGGTTTTTCCTAGCCTTTCCATTTCTTAGATAACCATGGTGTTGTGGGTGTTCCCATTTGTTTCCTAGTTGGTGCTCATGTTCCTTATGGTTGTGGGTTGATTTATTAGCTCCTGGAGCCTTGGTTGGACAAACGCTCTGGAAGACCTAAAATAGTTTGGGTTGAGTTACTAGTACTAGAAGCCTTGTCTGGAAAGACAATCTAGAGCTCTTGGTAGATTGAGTTACTAGTCCTAGAGCCTTGGTTGAACAAATGCTCTGGAGCTTTGTGGCAGCTATGGGTTGAATTCCTAATCCTAGAGCTGGGTTGGAACAAACGCTCTGAAGCCCTGCACAACTTGCGTAGAAACCGATCTAATGATGGTTAGTGGTGTTCGACCATGAGGTGGAATCACTAGTTAAGGGTTGATGTGGTTTGGCCTCTGGAAGCTCTAGTTTGGTTGTGTGTTGTTTATTCCATGAGATCCCACATTCATGCTCAGAATATGGCACGGGGTGATTGACTGAATGAGAGATTTGGTTCAACCCAATATATGGTTGGGTTGTACGTGGAAGTCCCTAAATTGGATGGTTTTTCATATGTTAATAAGATATATTTTCCTCTTATATTTCATGAGTAGTTATTTCGTATTGTTATGTTGCTTTAATGGTTGTTCTATCATTGATATTACTCTAGTTATAAGCATGGTTTTATGACAGACTTGAGTTATGGCTCTCATCATGTTTTTGCTAGTGGATGAATTATTATTGAATGGATGACCTAATATATGATATTGTAGCTATTTTGAGAGGGCTTTAGACCTTCTTGATGATTCTCAAATAAGTATGAGACCCCTATGTTCAGATGTGTAATTATGACCTGTACATTAAATGTTCATGATGAGCTTGAAAAAATGCATGTCATGGTTAGTATGGGTCAGGTTAAGTCCTTGATCAAGTTTTGAATTAAAGGAATTTTTTCTGTCATTTATCATCTCTGAGAGTTTCAAAAAGTTTTTCGTAGAGGTCTAGATCACAGCCTTGAAAAGGTGGCTTAGATCTTGGGGTTGCTAACACAAAACTAAGTAATTTTGTCTATAGTCGCCAAGAAGTAGGCTTATGGGAGAAACTGGAGGGTTACACTCGTTGAATTGACTTGTCATGGGAGTGACTAGGAGTTTAGATCACTAAAAGGTCAATTTTACTCAAGGGTTGGGCACCTCGAGTGTTTGGTTAACTTGTAGGGGTCCTGTAGCTCATAAGGAATGTCAATTTGGTTTCATTTCGTCGATTACACTTCCTTAACTTTTCTTAGGAGGTTGAGTCATATCATAGTAAGTCTTTGTCACATATTTACCCCAATGGATTGGTAATATTTGGTAAGTGTGGGGGGAGGGTGTTACAGACACAAAAAATCCTATGTGCAAGAATACGAAGCCCCACCCTGCATGGCGATGTCAAATAATTTTACAAGACCTTTGATGTATGTTAGTGAGTCGGTAAGCAATGAAAAAGAGACAATATTCCCTTGGTTTCCCAGCTCACCCTACAACCATTTAAAAAATGGGAAATCAAATTTGTGGGCTCAATTAGCCCACCTACAAGAAGGATTGGTGCGCGATACTTCATTACCACTACTAACTATTTGACCCACTAGGTAGAAGCCAAACAAGTCAAATATTGTAGTATAGAGACAACTACATATTTATTGTTTGATAATTTAGTGACTAGATTTGGTTATCCACGGATCCTGATGAGTGATCAAGGCACTCATTTTCTGAATAAGACCATTGTAGCACTAAAAAAGGAGTTTCACATTTACCATCAGAAGAGAACTCCTTACCATCCCCAAGATAATGGTATAGTGGAGCCATTTAACGAGATCCTAGAGAAAACACTCACTAAGGTGTGCAATGTGTAGTGTGATAAGTGGGGCTTGATGATACTAGTGGTCTTGTGGGTGTATAGAACCACATGCAATAATTTAACTAGATATGCACACTTCCAACTAGTATATAGTCATTATGCATTAATTCCCATGAAATTTTTGGTACTCAGTTTTCCATTACAATAGCTATGAGGCTGGCAGAACCTGACACAATGGAGAAAAGACTATAATAGCTCCTATAGGTAGAGGAAGACCACGTAGTAGTTGAGTTCCACAAGGATGTGCAAAAATAAAGAGAGAAATCATGGCACGATAGGAGAATTAAAAAATTTGTTTAAACTTGGAGACTTGTTGTTGCTATATGACAATAATTTTTTTAAAGAGCCCAGAAAAAGTCTAGATGCATTGGTTGGGACCATATGTGATCAAGCAAGTGATTGATGTGGGAGTTGTGCAACTAGAAAATCTATATGGTACCCCATGAGAATAATTTTGCAACGAGAGCCAATTGAACTTGTATAGATACAACATCACTCCTATGTACCATGCATAAGGAGACAGGAAAAATTACATCTTGGTACATAAATAAAGCAAGTTATTTCTTTTCTAGATTTAAGGTGTAGCCAGTTACTAGAGTAAGTGTGTAGTAGTTTATCACCAATTTTTGGTAGCATAAGCTTGTGTTTTATCAAAGAATAAATACATTACATAAGGTGGGATAAGTATTGTGCATTAGGGAAGTTTCACACGGTATTTGTGCCGTAGTGTGCAACATGTAGTGTTGGGGGCATACTCCATCAAAAATGAATGACAAGTTGATGAATGGGAAATAGGATGGAAAATGGTGAAGAGTGACATTCTCAGTATATATTTAGGTGGAAAAGTGTTAAATATAGGTGATAAGACCCATCCTTCATTACCAATAAAGGGAAGTTATCATTAGGGAAACTGTCACCATTAGGGTGTAATCACAGTTGGGAACTGTGTTTGTACAACTCACCTATAATGCGAGGACAACAAGGTAATTGTTGAATTTCCTAGTATTATTCCACTACATTAAATTGATGGTAAAAAATGGGATAATTATGAGGACATGAATAAGAGAAGGAAGTCGTTTTCATGAGGCCCATTTATACACAGTGTAATTTTGGGAGAACAGAGTTGAAGTAGGTTTATGATCCAGAGTTAGTAGCCAAGTGAACAAACGCACTCGAGGGATAAGATTTAGAAGTTAAGGTATTGTATTTGAAAGTGACCATTGGAGAAGAATGGGGAAGAGATAATATCACCAAGAGAATGATGATCATGTACTAAACAAACTCTATTCCTTCAAAATCCTGAAGCCAAACAACTGTAGGAAGAAACTATGTTGCCAAAGGTAGAGAACTCAAGGATAGTCTAAGAAGATACTAGTGCCATGTCCAGTTCCAGGTTGGTAGGACTGTTAGTTTTGTTAGGATGTAGAGAAAAGCCCCAATATGTTACACCAAGGAAGAAGATAGCCCCCACCCATTTTAGTACCACATGAAGAAAAGCACTCGATGGAGATATTGTGCCTAGTGCCTATTGTTTGAAGTGAAAGGAAATACAAAGACATATTGAGAGAATGAGGTATGTCAATCATGATATCCATGATCCTACCAAATTTCCCAACCTAGAAGATTATACTCAATATGTAGATAAGGTCAACCCTAAGGTGACTAAGTTGGAGCCGTAGGAGTGGGCCGCTAACTAAAGTTAAGCATCATACTCAATCTATTCATTATTCCACAGTTTAGGAGGGGAATTGAGGTGAAGGTTGCCTCTAACTATAAAAACTAATAACACTGACCCTTGACATGTTTCATGATATCACTAACATATCCATTAAAGGAGATGATCCAGAGCTATTGATTATAGATAAATACCAAAACCTTGGTCTGTAAGTTAGAAAGGATTTCAAAACATTTAGGGTATTTTGGGGTGATAAATTTTCCCAGATTAATGACAAGTCCACCTGGTTTGGTACATAGGAACTATCCTGCAAAGTGATGTGGAAGTGTTGAAAGGGGAGAAGATTAGTTGGGCACCATATTTGCTGAAATAGCTTTAACAAGATAGGTTGGACGTATAGGAAACTAATGTCAAATTCCACTATGCTTTCCATTTGATATTGATCACTTTATTATCATGGGAAATCCTAGAAGCATTTCAGTCAATAGGGAATCCATCTCAACCCATACAAGTGGATCACTTCTATAATATATGGACCTCTGATGACTGAGAGAGGAAGAAGGACAACATTATTATGTTCTTCTTGAATGGTGATATGCTAGGGGACATTATCTGAAAGACACCACACTTGAATGAGGATGTGGTGGAAGAATTCTAAGGCGTTACCACATTCAAGGATTAGAGCTCACTAGAGTGGATGGGGCCATCTTTGTACTCATAGGGAAAAAAGTGGAAAGAGGACCAAACAAATGAGGAAGGAAGGAGAGTGGAGTGGAAAATGTGGGGTTCAAAACATGAGTAGTACAAATGGAAGGGGAAAATTCCGAAAGGGCCATGTGGATAGGATTTTTTTGATCTTGAGAAAACCCAAGAAGAGTTTGGAACACCAACCTCATTAATTGTGATTAACAAGACAAGGGTAGGAAAATATTCATTATGCCAACAAAAGATCAAACTGCAAGGTGGATTAACTTCATAGTCCACCTCCTCATCCTCCTACAAATCCATCTGACATAATAAAACAAAAGGACCCTTTTCATTAGGAGTGGGTACATATTGGACCATAATTACACAGGATGGCACAACAAGGAGATAAGAACTAAGGAGGAAAAGTAAATGGGGACACCCTTCACAGACTCTCTAGGATAGTATGGGGCCACATGGTAGGTCAAACCTATCATCCTTTTGAGAAAAAACACTGAAGAAACTTCTAAGGAAAGCACTACCGTACTTATGAAAACCCTTTGATAGTCATAGAGTCCATTTTTTCACCAACTCTATCAACCTCCCATAATAGAGTCATCAAACTTCTTTACAATAATACTATTATATTCTTGGAAAGGAGTCCTTATGCTAATGGAAAGCATCTAAGAATCCTCCAAGATTTATATTCCATGATGGGAATGACTATTAATACCAACAAAACAAAAGTAATGATAATTTAATCCAGGAATATTACAAATAATACCTTCATATATGACAACAACAACTTAGAGGAAGTTCACTCATACAAACACCTTGGATCAATATCCATCACAAGCTCAACTAGAATTATAACATTGAGAGAATGATCTTGTATTGTGGATATCTTACTCTGGACTTGAAACAATTTAAGTTACTAGATATTTGGATATGGGATTGAAAGAAACTCATCTTTGAGAATCTTGTCACTCGTATTATTTTATATATATGTGAGGTATAGGGATGTGTTGATGGTGTTGGACCCACCAACATGTCAAGGGGATATCCTCGGTAAGAAGTCCCAATTAGACCTTAGACCATTTGGTTTAGGATTCCCAACAGTGGGTCGTAAAGAAATGCCTTTACCACGATATCGCATAGAGGCAAGTAAGATAACTCTATCAGTAGCAAGGGTGTGATTTCTGCAGTGAGTCAAGGAAGGTGTATGAGAGGTTCTAACACATGGAGGGTGAGATGAGTGCACCCCTTGGCAACCTGTAATAATACTCAGCTCGGAAGTGAACACGCGAGCGAAGATGCATCACAAGTTGGAAAGCAAGTCAGTCGACAATCTAAAGTGATGGTTAAACCAACAACAAATCTACAACAAGATTCATATAATCACATACAAAACAGTTCATACACAACTACGTAAGTTAAACAACATACATCGCTAGAGCAACCAAAACAGTCCAACTACAATAACAACATATGCATGAAAAAGTGTTGGCTCTTATTATATAAATAAGTGTAAGTTCCAATAATATAATACATCCATGTAAACCCGCTAGCCCCAATAGTGGAATGTTACAACCACATATGCCTGCTCCTCCAAAGAGATGTACTAGCTCCGTGCAGTGGAGAAGCCAAGGCGCGTTACAATACTATCCAAGCTTTCTCCAAGATAGTCTTATTGGAAGCTTGGCTGACCAGAAGCCTATATAATGAGTTATGAGGGACTATTTATAGCTAGGGAAAATTTTAAGAACCCCCCCAAATTTACATGTATAATAAATGGGCGAATCTCCATGGTATATAGGAAAAATGGAAGGCGATTTTATCAATAATATGATATGTATATATATATTTTTTGGCGAATCTCTCACCAGGCATGGCGAATATTTTACTCAATTATAAAATCTTGTGTTTATTGAATACACAAATGAAATCATTGCATTTCTTTAAAATATCTTTTGAAATCAAAATTACCGAAATTACATATTGATAACCTAGTAGGTGTAGGATAAAATTCACCCGTGCCATTCACAGAAAACATGAGAAAAAACCTGTTACTATATATAAAACCAAGAAAAATTCAAATTCATCACTTCTAGGGAACTCATAACCACCCTGCCAATACACAAGTATGTTCCTGTTTGCAATTAGAAAAATTACCCAAATTACAATCTGTTTACTCCAGCATATGTTGGAAAGTTATAGAAGGATGACTAGTGTAATAAATCCATTCCTTTTAGCTCTGGATTTGTTTCAGTTTAAAACAGAAGTATACAAATATACTTGTCCAATGTCTATGCTTTAACCATTCACCTTAAGATGTTTTTACAATATAATTTCCTAAGTCTATTTAATATCTTCATTATCGTAAAAACCAACTTATATCCATCTTAACTCCACATCTACCACTCTTAGGGGGATGAAATCTTTTTATCCCTCTGAGCACTTGGTAGACCCAGAATTAAGATGGATCTAAGATGATAGAATTTCCCCTTTAAATAGTCTATGCTCACATGAATACCATGGTATTACCATGGGTCAATACCATGGGTTATCATAAACCTGGAGCTTAAAAATTACTATTAGTAATTTATAAAAATTAATAAAATTAATAGTTGATTTTTATTTTATTTTTTATTTTAACCAAGCTAAAATGTTTAACATACATTAAATTACAACATCCATTTTTACTCTTGATCAGATCAAATATTTTTTCACTCTATGCTAGTTTGCATATCACGATATTTGATACCTCTCGGGGGTTAGTAGATCCAGAGTAAAGATGGATCTATGCTGGTTTAATTCCCCCATTTAAATAGGCTACATTCCAGGTGAATACCATGGGTCAATACCATGTGCCATTTTGGTGAATACCATGGGTCAATACCATGTGCCATTTTTATTTTTATTAATACTAATATTAGGGTTAATAATGTTTTTTTGCATGGTATTAATAACAATCTAGTCCATGGTATTTGTCCCATAGTATTTTGCCCATAGGTTTCACCTAAATATAACGCATTTTTTGAGTGTTCGTAAATATAAGGTGACTTATGGAGTAAATATAAAAAAATGTTTTATTTGTTTACCATACCTCTCGTTTATTTATATTTTTATTAATTTACCATACCTCTTTTACAAATATGGTATTTGGCCCATAGGATTCACTTAAATAAAACCTATTCTTGAAAATGGGCGAATGGATTCACTTAAATAAAACCTATTCTTGAAAATGGGCGAATGGATTCACTTAAATAAAACCTATTCTTGAAAATGGGCGAATGGAAAGTTGTAACTCCTAATTTCAAGGGCTAAATTTACCTTTTTTACCCTCTCCCTGAAAAGAAGGTGGGCTATTTTAGGTGATTTGTAAAAATGTACTATGATACAAAATAATCGCCCACTAAAAATTTAAAACCCCTTAATTTCGCCAAAGGGCGAACATTCGCCCCTAAAATCACCCCTATTTATAGCAAAGGGTGGAGTGGCCCTTGACATTCCCCTTTGTGAATGTTCAACTACGCTCTTAACTCTTCACCTGCTCTATGATTGTTACATCCACTATTAACACTTGACTTACATTTGAAATGACTTAACATTACAATGCACATGTACACATGTGAACAAAAAGGCTTGAGCAAGTCAACCAGACATCACTCTGACTTAGACAACTATAGAAGTCCAACTACTCAACATCTTGATGCTAATCAACAGTAACATATTGATGCCAAGCTCTGTAGTCCTTGATAGTTACTATGTGTTCCACGATGACATTCATTTGAAACCTGACCCTTGCCTCCATATCATCTGGGTACGCTTCTTGGGCTCCTCTATCAAACTTGTCTGAAAGCATGAGCATCATTGTCTTCAATGTGTTCAGACTAGCAACATACTTATGCATGATGTCTACACTGATAGGCAAGTCTAGGCTGGTGGCGATGCACATCAACTCGTTGAAGTATGAGTCAAGCACTAGTCGAACCTGCTTCTTTGTCTTCACCTGAGTGAGAGTCCCGATTGATGGGATCACATGCGTGTGCACCACAATATCCCTACTCTTGAATACTCATGCATGGGAGGCTTGTATGTTAGTGATGAACTGTAGGAGCTCTTCATAATTCCATACGTAACTCCAGATATGTGCCTTCAACTCGACCGCATTGACCCTCATCATCTTTGGCAAGTGAAGCGACACTCCCTTGTACTTCATCGTCCATGTTTGCATGTCATCAACAGAAGCATGCACATTTGTCAAGATGTGTGCTCTTCTAGCACATTACTATTGCCATCCGTTGAGATGGACGACTGCCTTGTGGATAGTACCAAAATTGGAGTACAATCCTCACATAACTATGTCATGAGACAAAACTTCATCTAGTATTGCCTTCTTCAATTCAACTCAAGCAGACATTGTCACCAAGTCTCCTCCTTTCTTGGCAGTTTGTAGTTCCTTTACCATTCGCTCATTCTCAGCTATTAGTAAGTGAACACTTGAGCTAGTGGCTTCGGCATACACTCTGGTTTCATCGTCCAAGGCAGCTAGATGTTTGCGCACATCAGTCACGATCACTCATTCTTCAACTTGCGCATGAGATGTTTGATCCTCTGGAGTTGACACTCTGTGAGATTGCACAACTCTATGTTAGGATTCATCAAATCAGATTTTGTGCATCTCTTCTTCCAGCTGATCACTAAGGATCTCAGTGCCTCCTTGTTCATCTGAGACTTTCTCATCATCTGGATGCATTGAAGTGGGTGAGTCGACCTCTTTGTGGTGAGGCATGAGGTTGGTGTCCTATTCCAACTCTTGCTGCTTCATGTCTGCATCCAGTTGTTGAAGTGCTTGTTCTATCTCATGAGCGAAGTCTTTCTCCTACGATGGTTCACCCTGTTCACCTGATGTCAGTTGTTCAGATGAATCAACTACTTGCACAGGTGATGCTTCGTCTGTTTACACATGTTGTGCCCCCTGCTTTATATGTTGTTGTCGCACTTCCCTCTCTTGTTTGCGCAGCTTTTATTCCTTTCAGAGTTTCTCCCTCAGCTCATACAACTCCTTCTCTTCTTCTTCCATTCTCTTCTTGTCCTTCTTCCTTCGTGTGGTTCTCTTGTTGCGCTACTACCTCTTTACCTCTATAGCCATAGTTTCTTTCTCTACAAGTGGATCTACTCGAAACTTATAGCTTTTCTCCTCCTCCATGTGGTCAATAATCTTCCCCTTCCCATCGTCATGCACTGTTATGTTTGGCTATGTTACCACTGTTACTATTGTTGGTGCTCTCCATGATGCTACTTCATGTTGCTTCGCTAACCACTCCACAGCGAAGCTGACCGGTTCATTGGGTCTGGAGAAACTATAGCAATATCTCCATGGGTCCTCCTCGACCCAATGACATGCCTCATGGATCTAGTTGAACTGAACTCTCATGCAATGATCTTTCACAATGCAATGTGGGTGATACGGATTATAGCTTCGGAGGTCGAATGGGTACTTCTTCATCAATTTTTCTTCGACATCCTCTTTCTTGATACTCTGGATTTCATATAAACCAATCCGTAATGGAAGAGCAGTCCAAGGTTCCTTCTTCTTTCGATGCAGTCTAGCTGTCAATCCTGCTGAGATGTGATATGCTACTTTCTACATGAAAAGTACGTCCAACACAAACTTTGGAAGAACATGCGAAGGCTTCTCTAGACTGAACATTCAGATAAAAGTATCGGACGGTGAGGCATACCAATCTGTAATGCCTATCAATGCCTCCATTGCTTTTGTTGACATGCGAGGTGGATCCTATTTGAATATCATCTTGTACACCGGTGTGAAAAAATGATTAGACAGCTGTGTGATTACTCCTTTGAAGTTGTATTTGGACAACAAGTTGAAATACGTGTTCACAACAGTCTTCACTGGAGACCAAACCCACTCCAAACCCAGGAACTCTTGTCAAGCACAGACAGCATCTAATATGTAGGAAGACATGTAAATATCTACATGCATACCTCCAGGTGACTTTTGAGCCTTTGTTACTTGTTCCTTTAGCTAATGAGCCAGTATGCCGGACCAGTTACATGGTTTTCCTTCTCTAGAAAATTGGTCAACTGCAACCGCCCAACTCTGTGGGAAGGTTTCCGTGCTTGCTTGGCCATGCAATATACAAGAAAATACAAGCAATTATTGGTACGCCTTCCTCAGTATCTTGGTCTTATAGATCTGGTTGGGTGTCAATGTGAATCGAGCTAGCTCCTTTACCCAATTCTTCAGAATGTCTCTGGAATTAGCATTGTTGTTGGGTAAGCTGAATGGAGCCTCCATGATAGTCATAGGCTCTAACATCGGATACATCTCATCATAATCTCATTCCCATAAGGTCACAAGCTTCGTCCCACTGACACTACTCAAGGTCATCATCTTGGGATCAGCGTGAGAGACGATCGAGTGTATCATGTTCACGCACGGGAACACGGGATATCTGCATGCAATCCGGTACAAGTTGGACTTGTGAATGTTCACGTACATCTGAATGTCTTTGAGGTGTTCCCCAAAAGTTCCTGCAAATGTTTCATTGACCTCTTGCCACTTCATTTTGATGTCCTTGTCTAGATACAACTTTGTATCTTCATAGATCGAAAAACTAGAGGGCACTTGCTCAACTACTACTCCAGTTGCATTTCCATCAATGTCCTAAGATCCTGCTCTCTTGAAAGCCATTGAGATAGATGAACACCTAAAAGATCTGGAGAAAAGAAACATGCATGGCAAGAAATCTGTCAGTGAAAACAAAGTAACTTCGGGGAATGACACAGCACATACCTGGGAAACTGATGGGCAAGATTGCGCAATTTCTTCTGGGAGGCTGTGTGACTAGCTCCCAGAACTGCGCAAGAGGTTGTCTGGGTTGTCTGGATTGTCTGGGAGGCAGGTCTGGCTTCTAGATCTACACAATGTGCAATACAGACTGGTTGTTGGATGTTGGGATTGTGCAAATGCGCAATTCCAACTGGGAGTGACTGCAGGCTCAGGGACTGCATTACAGAATTTTCTGGGCTAGCAGTCACTACCCCTCATAAATGTGCAAAATAGTCCTAGAGAAAAATTATGGAAAGAATTGCACATTTCTGGAGAGGAAGGCAGAACCTTCCTTTCCCAAATTGTGCAATGGAGTCTTAGTGAAGGTAGAGTCTGGGCCAAGGTTGGCCTGACTCGCCGACAGGAAACTGAAAGAAAATAAGATAGTGAATGCATGGCGACACTAAGTGAAAGCAAAATTGATTGACAGTGCATGAAAAACATGAATGAAAGATTCAACAAACAGATCAACATGCATGTGGATGAAGCGATTCGCCGAATCGGTGAACGTTCGTGCAAAACAATTTCATGCATGCGACAATAGTGAGATACCAACGAAAACTAAAATAGAGCTAGGAAAAGCTAGTATGCATGTAAAAAACATCAAGAATTCAAAGAAATCAAGAAACAGCACTCAGACAAGTGAAAATGAAAAAAGCAATAGAAATGCTGAAAAAGACAAGTTGAGGACACTTACCCGTGATTAGCTAAGTCAGATGTGTCAAAGAGTCCTGGATGTGCTGTGGGATGTCAGAGCCCCAATATCGATGTGAAAGAATGAGCTCTGATGCATCGATTAAATATGTTTGGGCTCATGACACGCATGCCACAAATCTAGGAAAAAGTGACACTTGGAGGGAAGTTTCTAAAACAACTTTTCATGTAACCCCCTGATTGCTAAAAATAGCTCCCTAAATCATGGGATGCCTTTTGCATGTTTCCTTTTTATATTTCAGGAAAAAGCAAGTCATGCATGCATGCAAGTCAAGTTTCCTTGGTCTCGGGTGGAACTGGTCAACCGGATTGCTCATGCATGAAACTACTCAACTGCTTGAGAAAAATGCGCATTTCTGGCTAGGAGCTAGGTGGGCTTCTCAGGAGGTTTGTGCAATTTATGGGCAGAGCAGCTGAATGTTGCCCAGATTTGTGCAAATTATGGACTGAGCAACCCTGCTGGGGAAATTTTCACAATTCCTGTTGGGAGTGTTGGCTGGTAGAATTACGCAACTCTGGAGCCCAACAGGCTGCAAGATAGAATAGCGAAATTTCTGGAGGGAAGGTTGGTTGCCCTCCAGAAATGCGCAATTTTCCTTGGGAAGCTTCTTAGCTTGCAGCTAGATAAGGTGTTGTGAAAGGTTGGTAGGGAGGCTCCAAAACAGGCCAAGGAAAAATTTTGGAGGGTGGTTGTAGCTGCTACAATAGGATGTAGTATCTCTATAAAGTTGTGGAATAAAATAAAAAATATCCAAAAAAGGTTTCTCAAGACTAAAGGAAATACAATTTATCCTATCCTTATCAAAGTAATCATTTCTTCCATTGAAAGTAAGCCTATGACTAGGAATCTTATGTATTATAAAAGGTTAAACAACATGGGAGACAGGATGTTTCTTAAATTTTGTTCTAACTCCAGCATAAACCACCTTTAGTGAAACCAGGGATGGCATAAGGATTACCAATCTTAGTTAGACCACTGAAGAATAAAGGATGAGATTATTAGGTAGAATAAGGATAATATTAAAAATATTATTACATCAAAATTTAATTAGAAATTTTGGGGTTATAAACAATTAGAGGGAAAGAGTAAGGTAAGATATTATGAGGTTATCAATTCAAATCTTAGAAATAAAAATATTTCTTTATATTGATTATTGTAAAGAAGGAAAAAAGATTGCAAAAACAGGAGTTGATTATCATGAGCTCTATAGTGGAATTGAGCATTGCTTAATTCTAAAAACACCATGGGACAAAAGATCACCTTTGTGACACTAAGAGGATTGAAGATAAAAAAATTATCTCTTATATTATCCAACTTATACTCAAATTAGATCTAAATTCCAAAATATTTGTTACACAATCAACCTTCTAGGCCTTTTGACTCAACAAGACTATGATAATTGATTTTGACATGCTTATTGTGTCGGGAAGGCATTCTACAACCTAGTATGAGGGTGACCTAGTATGAGGGTGATGCGTGATTCCTTTTTTGCTCAACCTTGCATTGACATGTGTTCCTTTTAAATAAAAATAAAATATTCTCTAAATAAACTAGAATCTTGATTAGTTGATATTACAAATGAGTATGAAGGAGATGTAAAAATATTTCTCTCACTCTTAGCCATAAATAAAATATTTCGATATCCATATGAAGTAAAATTATTTTATAACAAATTTAGAAATAGATAAAAGTAGCTAAAAATAAAAATATATATTTTGTCTTTTGAAAGTTAAAAAAATATATTTTTTATACTTTTTGAAAAATATTTCAATACAAAACTTAAATAAACTATTTGAATATCAATGCTAATTCATTTATATTAATATAAATTATATAGAGAGAGAAGGGAGAAAGAGGAGACTATAAATTTATGAGACAAAAATTATATTTTTATTTTTTCCCTCATATTGAAAATGAAAATTATAAAAAAGTTTGATGTATTTCATTGTGAAGGAAAAAATAAAAACTAATTTTCACACAAGATGATTAGATTCTAAGATGATTATCATATATTTAGTTTATTATATGTATTTATTTAAAATGAATGTTGCATCATAAATTGATATTATTGTGTACTCATTTTATTTATTAATATATTGTCAAGTATAATAAAATATTTCAATCTGTAAAAAAGAGAAGTAATTGAAAGTAAAAATGTATAATTACTTCATGATAAGAATAATAAAAGAGAAATAATAGTAGAATAACTCAATATAAGTTATAAATAAAAAATTTAATATGAAAGATTTAAAAATATTCACATATATTAAAAATATATTAATTACAAAAAAAATTGTTGTGCACAATGGAGTTTATAAATAAAATATCTTAGTGTTGATGTTAAGTAAAATATTTGAATGTAAATTATGTATATGATATATATAATCTAGAAAAAAAAACATATATGTATATATTATATAAAGCAATTGGGAAAAAAAAATATATGGTTAAAACATTTCAAAAAATTTCCCTATTTTACATTTTACCCATTTTTCAAGTATATGTTTTGGTCAGCTTTGTTTACAATCCAAGAAATATTTGTGGGAATTGCAAGTTTAAGCTATGTAGATTAGATAATCCAATTTTCCAAGGGAACTTTCAAGGTATTGAATCCATTTGTTCATTTAAAAATGCAATTTAAGGAATGAATAATTTCACATGGTGTGTGTGTATATATATATATAAAAGAGAGAGACAGGGAGAGGGAGATCCATCCTAACCATAGATATATCAAGCATTAACCACCCAAAGGGATCAAATCTGTCAACATGCAAACATTTTTTCACGTTTTGCAGTGTAAAAATGGCTTGCACCTCAACAGATTTGATCCCTCTCAGCACATACTAAATCCATAGTTAAGATGGATCTCTCATATTGGGCTATAGAATGCACAACAAAAACAATGTCCAGTATAATAAGAAACAAAAATGACTATACATGTTTATATAGTTTTATGAAAAATATTATAACCCAATATATAGGCAATGTCAAAATATTTCAATCTCAATTAATTATTGATAATAAAATGGAGATGTGTAATTCATTTAATTCTTAAAACCAGCCTAGTTCCATCTTAACTCCAAATATACCAAGTGCTGAGAAGTATTGAATATTTTTTCATTCTAAAAAAGGTTTTCATCTCAAGAGATTTGATCTCTCTCAACATTTGATAGATCCAGAGGTAAGATGGATCCAAGCTAGTCTTAATCCTCTTAGAACATATAGATTAAATTCTAAAAAATTCCTACTAATATCTTACCTCTTAAGTTCCAATAAAACATATTTAAATTTAGCTCTTAAGTTCCAGTGAAATATATTTAAATTTAGACATTAATTAACATTATCATCATTATAATACTCATTTGAGGCAAGTGTGTGGTGCGTCATGCCTACTTGACTTATATATTTTTCGTTATGTCTGAAGGTCCATCGAAAAGCTCTTTTTATTATATTGTAAATTCACCTCATGCTTTGTTTTTCTCAAGGTTAATTTTATATATTATATGATTAATTACTTGAAGTCCGGTTAGTATATATCCAAGTATGATTATTATTTGAAGTTTGGTTACTTGAAGTCTGGTCACATTTTAAATTTTCTTCGGCAAACAAGTGCATCCAACTATTTCCTTTCATGGTGGAAAATATCCACATTGTTATGACACTAAAGATTTTCATTTACATATAACATTTAATGCTATACAATTCATCAATTTTCACAATAAAATGCTATGAGATGTGGTATACAATAATTAAATTTAATTTAATTATCTATATAAAACTTAATGTCTAATAGAAAATTGTTAAATAAAATTTGAATTTAAATTGGATTCTGTCATTATACATTCAAGTAAAGTGATGCCTACTATATATATCAACCACATTTATTAATTTGGTTGTGCTAGTTATATTAAAAATATATAAATGATGAAAAATATTTAACAAACAATTGCATTAAAAAAACAAAACAAAAGTTTATATGATCAAATAAATTTAATATAATAACATACTTAACAAAATTTACAAAACTAATTTTCATTCCATTAATGATATATATACTTTTAGGTAGTTATTTTATTGGTTGCACTAACTTGTGATATGAGAAACCCCAATTTATGGGGCATCTAAGTAGTTAATATACTTAAAATTAATGCTTACATGTGCATTACAGGTTGTGATTGTGTGTTGTAATTGTGAGTTTCTAGGTTACTAACTTTAGCTAATAAAATTCACTTGCTTAAGATCCAGATTGTTAGAGATCTGTAACCTTTAATATATATATATATATATATGTATATGTATATGTATATGTATATGTATATGTATATGTATATGTATATGTATATATGTATATATATATATATATATATATATATATATCTATATATATATATATATATATATATATATATATATATATATATATATATATATATATATATATATAACCTCTACTTTCCTATGCAATATAGTGTGATATCTGTTAGGTGTGTGAACAATGTTCACTCTATCATTTTCTTAAGTTGCTATCATAGTTGGTGCAGTCGTGACTCTCAAGAGAGGGGTTTTGATCATGCCAATTCTACAAGTTTAAATCATTTTATATATGTTAGCTTGGAGTGTGAGATCATATTAGTTTGGTGTGTGAGATTTTCGAGAGCTCGTATTATTTGGCAGCTATGAGGAAGAAGTTGTATTGCAACATAGATGTTGTTTTCATGATGGGCCTCAAACTATTCAATGAGGACTATGATTATATCCATTACAATGATTTCACTAGATATTGGAATGTGCTACCTCATGTGGAATCCAATATTTGTCTCTTCGCTTTTGCTACTCTAGGAAACATTGTTTATGTTGTTGGGGGAGCTTGTAAGGGAATGAATTGTGTTGATTTATTGGTTGCTTAGGTGGTGCAAAATAGTCTCAGGTTCATATATCTGATAGACTCAATTCTAGATCTAAGTTGAATGCGTGTCTAGGATCTTCATGTGGCTATTCCATGTGGATCTACATTTTCTGGATCTAATTTTTGTGTGTGTAGATCTAAGTATAAGAATGTTTTGTAGCATCTACATCCATATTTATTGTGTGTTGTGGGTTGCAATTTTCTTATGTTATAGTATGCTATTATTATTGAAATGTGTAAATATCAAATGAAGAACCATTCAATGAACATAATAGCATAATTAAGTCGGTAATTCTAGAAGCCTCATGAACAAAATGTTGATTTAATTATGACTACAATCTGTTACAAGTTGGAAGTTTGGGGTACATGTTAATTTTTTGTGTCTATGAAGAAGGGCCAGTGGTCCTTGATATAATCTAGAATACTTGGTTTCAGAAACAACAATTAATAAGTTTGTCCTTTTAAGAATTCAAGTTGTTTGATTGACATCTAAATACATTCAACATCTCGATTTCCTTCCTAGAAATTGATGGATATCCGGAAGCTAAATATTCGACAGATGGAGATATGTCTATAGAATGATTCAGTTACTTGGCAACTTTTCTTGTGGAAGCCCCCAAAATAAAAGTATGTCAATATTGTCAATTCTAAATATATGTCAATCATGGTCATAAGCAATGATAAATAGGTCAAGTGGTAAGTTGAAGTTGATGGTGAAGAAAGAGTGTTGTCTATGAGATTCTATAGTGGATGTAAGTGCTAATGAAGACCAACTAGGCAAAGATGAATACTGTTATTGTAATATTTGATTTTAATATTTGTGATGTAATCATTAAGTGGGGGACTTAGAATTAATGTTACATGTGTATTACAGGTTTCGATTGTGAGTTGTAATTGTGAGTTTTTAGGTTACTATCTTTAGCTAATCAGATCCACTTTCTTAGAATCTAGATTGCTAAAAATTCATAATCTATAAGTTATATGTAACCTCTACTTGTCTATAAAATATATATGATTTATGTTTTCTATGTGAACAATGCTCAATCTCTCATTTTCTTAATTAATATTACAATGGGGATAGTATTCGACTTAGGAAATACGAACCTATATTTAGATAGTTGGATTTGTGTCCATGGGGTTTCAAACTTGTAGTTTTTTCATCATGAAATAGTTTAAGAAAACACCTTGTACATCTTTAAGTCCATAAACTAAATTAAAATTACTTTATTATATTTTTTAAAAGTATTAGTAAATAAATTATATATATATATATATATTGCAATTTCAGTCATACATATATATATGAGGGATAGATGGCGATTAAGATCTGCACCATGGATGAGAATAATGTGACTTAGTTATGGAAAATACATATATGTTCGCGCAAGACATCTTTCAAGTGATGATAAGGATAAAAAATCTAGAATCAATATAGATAGTGTTTATTTAAACACGAAATCTAAGGTATGGAATGTACCAAAACCTTAGAGAACAAAACCTATTTTAAATTCTATAAAATGGTAACCATGCTATGTATATGCTGGTACAAAGCTCATTACAAACACTAAAATGCTAATCATGCAAAATTACATCTATATGTTGCTACAAAGCTCGTTAGAAACACAATAACATACAAATTACCATGGAGCCTAGAGGCTATATTCTAGTAGCCCACGAGTACTAAGGAGATATAAGACAATCGAGAAATGTATTTTATTTAGATGCACATTTAGTACAAGAAAAAGGGAGTTTTTTTTGGCCAACATCATAGACAATGTGGAAATTTTGTTGTTGAATGTTTCCAAATATCGATAGACTGCCTCGGGCATCCTTATGTCGATTGTTGATTCCCCGAATATTCAGGAATCGGACGGACATGAGTGTGGTCAATTATTTGACCATGCCCATGTCCATCCAATTCTTGAATATTCAGGGAATCAGCAATCGATATAAGCTCAAGGACCGTGTGGCGACCCTACATTCTAGAATGCAAGGCAAAGTAACCCTCCATCTTATATGAAGAAATTATTTTGTTGTAGAACATATTTCAAACCACTTGCAAAGTGAAAATTTATGGTTTGAAATTGAATACTAGGCGTAGCATTGTAATCGAGATCGTAATTGGGTGAATTAGTTGGTTGAGCCTGAATGTTCGATTTCACAACAAACAGAAAGGGCTTGTATGTCGGATACACCAGGGACATTATCGTCATTCCAGAATAAATGATAAGGCCTCCATTTCCATTCGGTAAGGTTGGAATTTATCCTTGGGAATCGGGAGTGCTTTACCAGCCATACTGATTCCAAGGAGGTTGAGATAGTAGAAAGTTAGATTGGCCTTGTTTTGCCTAAGAGGAGAGATTCTAACAAGGAGGTTGAGATAGTAGAAAGTCAAATTGGCCTTGTTTTGCCTGAGAGGAGAGATTCTAACATGAGCTCCATAGGTGGCAGCTAGACCCAAGAATAAAGAACTTATCTCTAAATCATCATAAATGGATCCTAAACAATAGGAGAAGATGTTGTCAATAGAGGATCCAATCTGGGAAATCAGTGATAGAGGCCCTCTTCCAAGACCGATTATATTATTTGAGTATGATAAAGTATTAGATGAATCACCTCCTTGATCACGATCGCAGCCAAACACAAGCTTTAGAGGGGATGTCCATGTTGCGGAACCTGTCATTGCTAGACTGAACCTCTCGTAACCTAAGGCTCCTTTTGTATAAGAATAATCTCCATACCTACAATTGTAGATGCAATTTCTGAGGACATCACATGCAACAGCTGAAGATAAATTCATGGCTACACAAAATTGGTTAGAGCAAGAAATATTGGTGTAAGACAAGGAATGAAAGGGATAATAGATTGGATCATTCTAAGGAAGACATGAATCACCACAAGGTATGCACTGCGTCCACAACAATTCACTTCTTGTGGCGAGGATGAAGTGAAAATTTAATGAAACTGGAGATCATATCCTTATTTGCATCACAAATTCACTGTTTGCAGGGTCAATGGTGATGTAGTAACTATCAGTAATATGGGAAGTCAAATGTTGCAACCTGCCCAGCATGATACGACTTCATCCAATAGCACATTGCAACCGTTCAGAAATTGAGAGCTTTTGGCCTTGTAGTAGAGGAGAGAGATGCGAGTATCTACGTACAATATCCACTCTTAAAGTGCGACCGAGTGGACCAATGGAAAGTGCCTTAGTGTTGAAGCTTCCATGATATCATAAATTTTGGAAAGAAAACATAATTATTAACATAACATGTAAATCAATGAGTGTTATCATTAATTGATGACCTAAAGAAAGGAAATGGAAACACCTAGTAAGCAACCCGAAATCTCTACTATGACACATGAATAACAGGAACAAATGCAACATGATATATCAAAATTAAGAGACCAAGTGCAACAAATTTCACTCTCACAAAAAGTAACTGAAGCTAAGATGGAATATTTTAAAAAAGACATGGAAGGTTTGACAAAGTTGCTACAAGAAAGACTTCCTAATGGCAAAAAGGTAGTAGAGGAAACTCATGATGAGAACAAA